>CM053588.1:52186366-52271292 GCA_028646515.1 Pseudochirops corinnae
GCTTTCCAAAAGAGGAGGTGTGGAGGGAGGCATTCCTGCTACACAAATGGACAAATATGGGCAAAGTCATCACAATATCAGGGAGAAGCCAATTGTCCAATCTGGCTGAAACATACCGTGTGCTACATTGAGACCAGAATCAGCTGTCATGGCCTGGAATACCGAACTCAGGAGTTTGGATTTTATCCTCAAGGAAACAGGCAGCTATCGAAGGTCTTTGAGCAAGGAAGTAACATCAGAACTATGCCTCAAGGAGACTGTTTCTACAGATGTAAAGAGTCAATTCACCACTTCACACATCAGTTTCCTCATCTATAAAATGGGAATGTTAATACTTTTACTACCTACCTCAAAGGGTGGCTGTGAAGAAAGGGCTTAATAAATAGTAATTAAGTAAAGAAATTCAAGCTGAGATTATTATCATTAGGGGTAGAGATAGGGAAAGGGGAGCTGGATGAGAAAGAAGAGGGTCCAGAGCTCTTAGATTGAGGGGAGAGACTGGAGACAGAGAGACCAGTTAGGGGGCTTCTGAAATACTCCAGATGAAAGGTGATGAGGAATAAAGAAAAAGGGAAGGATTTAATCGATATTGCGGAGGTAAAATCAACAGGATATGGCAATTGAATTGGATGTAATGAGTGAGGGAGAGAGGAGTCAGGACTGGGGTTTCTGACCTGGAGAAAGGGTGTTCTGCCCCTTCACTGATGGGGGAAAGTGAGGTCCAAGAGAAAGGAGGTGATGGTCAAGTCAACGGTAAATCCAGCACTTGAACCCAAGGCCTCGGGCTGCTGTCTATTCGTGATGTTCAGGGCCCTCTTCGCTCCAACTTTTCTCACATCCCTTCTCTCCCATGGTCCGAGGCCTCACTCGAGGGCCTGTAAGGCGTCTCAGCAGCCCCCTCCCTCCCTGGGCTCCAGCCGGCACCTGACATGGGCTCCCTCCCACCAAGCAGAGCCCCACGTGGGTGCCTTCCGATCACAAACGCTCTTCGGGACGTATTAAAGTCTTTATCAGCGCACAAGAGCGATGTTCTCGGAACACTTGTCTTTCAAGGTTCAGGGAGAAATAAAAATAGATTGAGGACAGGAAAAGTTATCATCGCCTTCCTTTTGTCATTCCAGCCAACGGGCGGAAGAGAGCCCCTAATCCGTCACGCTGTCTCATCGCGCTCAGCATCCGCGCTGGCAGGCCCCGGCCCCGGTGGCAGCTGACGGGCGGCTGTCAGTCTCTTCATGAGCACCCGATTTACATGATGAAGGAGGTCAGAAACCCCTCCTTGTCTTGGGGGACAACGCTGGAGATGCCAAGGTGGGACTGGGGGCTGGGGGGAAGCTGGGGAAGAACAGGAGGCCTCCTGGTTCCTTCAGACTCTTGGGATCATTCAACCAGGAAAGCCAAATGCAGATACCTTTCTAAAATTGGTATTGTCCCACCAGTCCCTTCTCATCCCCAGATCCAGTAAAGAGGCATATATCACATCCATTCATAGTCTTGAAGTTGTGGTATCTCAGGGAGAATGATGAAGATGCTTTCAGGGTAGCGGTAGGAAAGAGTTTGTCTAATATGCTGATAGATTTTGAATGTCAGAGCTGGGAGGGCCGTTAGAACCCAGGATGTCAGAGCTGGGAGGGACGTTAGAAATCATCTGTTCCCACTCTCCTCCAGTCACACAGGATTTTTCTCCAACATCAGCCTATTCACTTGGGCCTCAGACTCTCCTTTCTCCACTCCTGAGGGGTCTGAGTTCCACACTTACCTCCTCCCTCTCCAGCATTTTCATTCTTAATGCTCCATTCATTCTGTCCTCCTTAAAAAGTGTTTCTCAGACCCTGCTCTCATTCCTAGCTAAAAGACACCAAAGGTGGGACAATAGATAAACCCCTGGACCTGAAGTCAGGAAGAGCTGAATTCCAATCCAGCTTAGACCCATACTAGCAGTGTGACTCTATCTGCCTTAATTTCCTCATCTGTTAAAAGGAGATCATAATAATACCTACCACCTAGCAGGTTGTTCTGAAGATAAAATTAGATAACACTTAAAAGCACTTGGTATACCCTGAAGCACCTTCCCAATGCTAGCCATTGTTATTGCTACTGTCTAGCTTGTCAGATGGCTAGTCAATGTTAACGACCCCCAGTGCTTCTTCTCCCTCATATCTTCACTCTTACAATATTCTTCTGGATGTCTTAACATCCAGACTCTGGCTTCTCTACCCCAAAGAGATGTAGAGACACAAGTCCTTTCTCCAAGTATTGGAAGGATAGCTCCCAGAAAAGAGACTAGCCTTGTAATGCTTGACCCAGAAGGGCCAGCTGTGGACCAAGGGGTGGAGACTTCAAAGAGGTGGGTATGGGTTAAAAATCAGGAAAAGTTTCAGAGTAACGAGAGCTGTCCAACAGCAGGATGTCCTGCCTTGGGTGGTCTTGGGTGCCTCTTCCCAGAAGGATTTCCCAAGGAGGTCACATAACCATTTGCCTGGGATGTTCTAAGGGTAAGAATTCTTGTTCAGATTGGGCTAGACATCCTCTGAGGTCCCTTCCAGGTCTGGAATTCTGTCAACTGATCCTTCCCCAATTACTACCACTCTAAGGAAACTACTCTAGCAACGGTCACTAATGACTTCCTCATGGCCAAATCCAATGGGGTTTTTTCTTAGTCATTCCCTTGGACCCTTCTGTTGCATTTGGCATTGTTGACCACCCATTCTTTCTAAAGATCATTTCCCTGACTGCCATGACCTACACTGTCTCTAATGAGCCTCCCCAAGTCCTTGGCCACCTCCTCATCTTTCTCCTGACTTCTAAATAAGTGTCTCCTTCCTTTTCCTTCCATTCAGTCCTCTGCTCTTTTCTCTCCTGTCTCCACTTTACAGAGCTTGGCCATTTTCATAGCTTCAACTCTCACCTCTAAGATGATGACTCCCAAACCAATATTCTCAGTCCTGACCTCTCTCCCAAGAAAGCCCAGATCTCCAGTCACTTGATAGGCACCGCCATCTGTATATCCCAAGATCCATTCAGACTCAGTGTACCTGAGCTTTAACTCATCCTCTTTCCCACCAAACCCCATCCTGCCCTTCCTCCTCATTTCCCTCTTTCTGTTGAGACCACCATCATCTTCTCTCATCATCCCTCTTTTATACTCCTTTCCCATCCATCCCAACCCCCACACACACTCATACACTCACATATACACACCACATACACATATACAGCACACATACACACTCACACACATACACTCACACACATATTTTCAGTCACCAGTTTGTCAAGTAAACTAAACTTGCCCATTTCTGACCACAATTTATAACAGTTAAAAGGAATTTTAGTCATCTTTCTAGATCTGATCTAATGCCTTCATTTTACAAATGAAGACAATAAGCATGAGAGAAAAGAATTGAATTGTCCAGGAAATGAGAGGGGATTCATATTCTGGTCCTCTTTCTTCAAATCCAGTGCCCTTCACTTCACCATACCTCATCCTTTGAGCATTATCCTTTGTGCCTCCTAGTGTTAACTACAACAGTACCTCTCTTCTAGGACCTGACCAAGTATACATCATCCCCTTTCCCTTACATCTCTGGGTCCCAGTGCAGTTGATGAATCCACACTCTAGTTAGACCATTGGTTAGACCATTGTCTCACAAGATCAGGAAGCTCAAGGCTACCCTTATGCCAGGAAGGGGACCAGAAATCATAATTGTCTGCAGAGATTCCCTCAGAGAGGGGGACCAGGGGAGTCAGTGAGATAGTACCTACCTAGAGGGCTGATGCTACACACTAGAAATTGTATAGAGAGGGACAGTCTTAGAGCCTTGGCTCATTCTCTGCCATCTGCCAAAACCACCCTCATCTCCTTATAAAGTCTTCTTAGGCCATTTAGAATAAACTAGATCCCTTCAAACATCTGCCTGTGCAGTTAGGCTCCTGTCGATCTGGGGCCTAACTTCTTAATATTTTTTCCCCTGGAAAGCTGATGATCCAAGTTTGGAAATCCAGATCTGAAATGTGCCCTCTTCTTACCTCTGCCTTCTAGACCCCTTCAAAGCCCAACTCACATGTTGTTTCTTGCATGAAGCCTTTCATTATCCCTCCAGCTCCTCATGCTCCCCCTAAATTATCTTATATGTAGTTTGTATATCTGGGCAGCTAGGTGTTTCAGGGGACAGAGCCCCAGGCCTGGAGTCAGGAAGACTCATCTTCTTGAGTTCAAATCTGACCTCAGACATTTACTAGCTTGGGACCTGGGCAAGTCACTTAACCCTATTTGCCTCAGTTTCCTTATCTGTAAAATGAGCTGGAAAAGGAAATGGCAAACCACTCTAGTATTTCTGCCAAGTAAACCCCAAATGGGGTCACAAAGAGTCGGACACAACTGAAACAATGATTTTATATATTTTTGTTTATGCATATGTGTGTGAATATACATATAAATATATCTGTGTATGTGTATATACGTATGTTTGTACGTATATACTGTGTCCCCCCAGTAGAATGTAAATTCCTTGAAGATGGGAAATCTTTCTTTTTTAAATTTTTCCCGCCAACTTGCAGTCCTCTGGACATTAAGCTCCAGAAACCTGCCTAGCCTGGAAGATCTCTTCAGTCCCAAAACTCACACTTCAGCAGTACCTCTGCTCCCCCCCTACCAGTGGGTGGCCCCCTCCCATTTAAGGAGGGAGCCCAAGCCACCTATTACTTCATTTTCCCCAGATTGCTCTCTTACGGACTCCTCCATCATGCTCACAGGTACCTTGTCCCCTACATCTCTACCTTTTCAGATTCTTTTCTTCGTTGTCTCCTCCATCAGAATAGAAGCTCCCTGAGGGCAGGGACTCCTTCTTTCTGCTTGCATTCCTATCCCGGGCATTAGCACAGTGGCTGGTGTATTGGTTGTTCAGTCAGTCAGTCATGCCCAACTTTTCGTGACCCATGGACCTTACTGTTCGTGGAGCTTTTCTTGGCAAAGACCCCGGAAGGGCTTGCCGTTTTCATCTCTGGGTCTGGCATATAATAAGCACTTAATAAATGCTTTCTGGTAGTCACTTTTGCTTTCGTGTCCCAGTTCTTAGCATGGTGCCATTCACTCAATAAATGCCCGTTAATGGTGGCTTCCTAAAAAGCTACCCATGGTATAAAGGAAAGAGCTATGAACATATAGTCAAGAGGCTTGGGTTCAAATCCCGTCGCTGACACTTCTTAGCTGCCAGATGCTAGACGTGTGGCAGGTAAACTTTAAAGCTTTATGGAAATGGGAGTGCCAGGAGCTGCCCCTCTCCCTGCCCCCACCTCTCCAGAATGTTAAGCCCTTAAAGGGACCTTAAGGACCATCTAGCCCAATGCACTGGTTCTACAGATGAGGAAACTGAGGCCAGAAATAATGAAAGGACTTAACCAAAGTCTCAACAGCTTACCTTGGGGATCCCACTGCTGTGCCCCCCACAGGGAAGTGACAGTCAGTGCTTTGCCAAATGCAAGTGCTATCTGGGGCACAGATGCCCCCAGACTGGTCCTGGAATGTAGGAGGAGTCCCAGGCTGGTCCTCTCTCCCCCACTCAACCTGACAAACCCAGAGGCAAAGGAAGAAAAATGAAGAATGCAGTCAAGAGCTCTGCTGTTAAATGAAAGAAGAAGGGTCACTCTGCCATAGATTAATGTTCTGCTATCCGAGTGGGGACTCCTCCCAAAATAACAGCTCTCTTCTCTCCCAGACCTTTGGCTTCACCAGTGTCTTTACTGTAATGTCCCCACTTTAGCAATGACGACAATGGCTAGCATGCAGATAGTACCTAGTGAGTGCCAGGCACTCTGCTACGCCCGCTACAATTATTACCTCAGGTGGTCCTCACAGCAGCTCTAAAAGGTAGGCGCCATAATTACCCCCATTTCACAGAGGGAAAAACCAAGACTCACAGAGGGAAATGATTTGCCCGGGAATTGTTTTCCCTAGCTAGTAAGCATCCAAACCAGGCATTCAGACCCAAGGCCTTCCTGACTCCATTTCCAGGACCTCAGGGGGCCAGGAAGCCAGACCAGAGGACAAAGGGTACTGAAGCCCCCATTTCTGCTTCTCAGGTCCTTACCCAAAGCTTCCAGGCCCAGACCCTCGGAAGGGTCTCTCTGTCTGCTCCCCTGAGGATCCCCAACTTCTCCAAGCATGCCCCCACTTCTGGCCACCCCCAATCCCATCCCCCACGACCACCAAGCTCTCCATGGAGATTGGTGGATAGGGAGCCCTGGAGGATTTACCCAGCTCAGTGCCCACACACAATATAACCACCCGCAGGGAAATAGATTGAATTCCTGAAAAGGTGAAATGGGGTAGAGACTATTTCATGTGTTTGGATGATGACACCGGTCCAGGCCATTTGTACGACGGGAAGAAAGGGATGGGATCTGAGGTCCCAGAGGTTAGGGCCGGGAGGGACGTTGGAGGTGTGGACCCCGATTCCCTCATTTACAGCACAGGAAACTGAGGGCCCAGAGATGAAGTGACTCACCCCCCATCACACAGGTGGGGATGGGGAGAATTCGGGTTAAACCCAGGACTCTTGCGGAGCCACCACTGCAACTCACTGGAGGTGGATAGAGCCCTGGGCCCAGAGGCAGGAAGCTGCTGCTGTTCGTTCAGTCATGTCTGACTCTTCGTGACCCCATTTTGGGGCAAAGATACTGGAGGGGTTTGCCATTTACTTCTCCAGCTCATTTTACAGATGAGGAAACTGAGGCAAGCAGAATTAAGTGACTTGCCCAGGGTCACATGGCTAGTAAGTGTCTGAGATCAGACCTGAACTCAGTTCTTCCTGACTCCAGGCCTAACATTCTACCCATTGCACCACCTAGAGACTCTGCAAGCATTATTGTCCCCATTTTATAGATGAGGAAACTGAGCCTCTCGGAGGTCTTGTTCAAGGTCAGTTGGCTAGTAAGGTCCCAAGTGAGGAGCTGGGCTCTCACTATAGGGTTCTTTCTACTAGATTCCCCTAGAAGAGAGGGGAGTCAGGGGAGTCTAGGAAGAGCTTAGCCTTTGATGAGGCCATCAACAGCATACATTTAGAATGGGAAACAATTTTAGAGGTCACCTAGTCCAGCAGCCTTGGTTTACAAATGGGGAAACTGAGGCCCATAGAGGGTAGATGACTTGTCCAAGGTCACACAGTAGCAGAGCAAAGGTCCCGTGACTTTAGTTTCAACTTCCAAAGATGCTACTTTGTCTTATCCTGGTTCTGCCCTCTGATAGGCCGGGAGACCTCTCTAGTCTAGTCCTGGGCCCTGGGGGTGGTTTGCACAGTTGGGGAGGACCATACCCTACACTAGGACTGGGAAGGCGATTGAGAGTCCTGCAACAAGCAGCTGCAGGGGGGCAGGGAAGAAGGATGGGAAGGGACCTTGTATTGTCCCCATCAGCCTCAATAGACACAAGTGACTGACAAGGAGGGGGAGGGATGAGGGAAGGGGGGAGGACAGAGGGAAGGTGGGGAGGAGTGAGGGGAGTGCAGGGATGAGGGAGGAGAGACAGGGAAGGAGGACCGGGATGTTAAAGGGTTAGAAAGAGAAGCTTCAGAGACCTTGGCTTCTGCTGTCCCCTGGTGGCCACAGCTCAGGCTTCATTGTTTCAGTGGCATCCAGGAACGACTAGACCTGAGAAATGGATGGGGGAAAGAAAGAATGACCATATCCCTAGGAAGAGAGAACCTCGAACAAAGACACGCTCATCAGACGCGCTCAAATGTTGTTTGAGTGAATGAATAAGCCAACCCACTATATGAGAAACCAAGGGATACACTTAGAATAGAGAATATTTTTAGAAGAACATTTTGTGGGAGGGCCCTTAGAACAGACTGTCAAAGCCGGGAGGGACCTTAGAACATGGACTGTCAGGGCTGGGCAAGGGGCCTCAGAACAGAGGATGTCAGGGCTTGGCAAGGGGCCTCAGAACAGAGGATGTCAAGGGGCATAACACTTTAGAACAAAGATGATCAGCTTCTGAGTTGTCTTCAAGTGACTTTGATCTGAAGAAAGTCACTCATCTTTTCTGAACCAGACTCAGAATTTGAGAGTTTCAAAGGGCTCCGGTAACGATCTAGTGAGCTACCCCCAAAGCAAGAAGCACGCAGGAAGACAGTTTGCCCAAGGCCACCCAACTTGTTGCTGGCTGATACTGTGACAGGGACCTGAACTCCCATCTCCCAGTCCCCTGTGACTTTCAGCTCCCCACAAGGAACCTGACCAAAACACATCTGATTTCCAACTCCCAGGCGAGGGCTAGGTACGACATGCGGTAGGTGCACAGAAGAAGCTAGCAGGTGTGAAGATCGCCCTCCTCAGGGACCTCTGTTGGTCCTCTGTGAAATGGGAGGGGTTGGTCTGAATCAGGGCGCTTTGGGGTCCTGGTCCCCTTGGGCAGTTTCTGGCAAAGTCTAGGGAGAAGGGGCTCAGAAGAATGACAAAGGAAGCCAATCACACTGAATTATAGGGATCAAACTATTTTATAAGCAGGTTCATAGACCTCAGGTTAAGAACCCTTTTTCTGCTTCAATGCTCCTAATGAAAAGAGGGTTTGACATGGAGTGAAGAATCTTGAGTTCGAATCCTGGCTCTGCCACTTCCTAGCTACGTGACCATGTGCAAGTCACCTTGACTCTTAAGTCCTCAGTTTTCTCATCCATAAAATGGGACTTTCACTACTGACCTCACAGAGCTGTTGGTCAGCCACAAGGTGCTAGAGAAACAGAAGCTTTTGTCGTTATTGTGTCGGATCCTTGAGTCTAGCCTTCATTTTGTGCCAACCTGGAAGGATGCTGAGGTCGAAGTAGGTGGTCCCTGCGGAGGTTCTTGAGGCCAGAGAAAATAAATGGACCCCATTCACCGGAAAAGATGAAGAGGGGGAGGGACACGATAGAAGTCTCTGAGCCTCTAAGGGGGCCTGGGGATGAGCACAGGAGGACACAGAAACCTAGGCATTAGAGCTTAGAGCTTAGAAGAAAGGCCCAGAGACCACATAAGAGGCTTCCCTATTTCATACAGAAGGAATAAGTGAATAGGGCTCCTAACTACAAGACGCAGTACAAACCAAGAACAGATATCGGATCATGAATACACACAGAGTTGGGTACAGAAACACATATCACTCACATCAGAGGGAAAGGGGAGAGGAGGGAAGGGAATAAGACAGAGGGTAGATTAAGGGAGGGATTAGTTCTAAGCAAAACAAACTCTAACTAAGGAAGTACAAAATATTTATAGCTCTGCTTTCAGTGGCCAAGAACCAGGAACTGAAAGGGTGTCAATCAACCAGGGAACAGCTGAACATGTCATGGTGTATGGATGTGATGGAATACTATTGTGCTGTAAGAAATGATGAAGGGGATGATTCCAGAGAAACCTGGGAAGGCTTATATGAACTGATGTGCAAGGAAGGGAGCAGAACCAAGAGAACAATGTATGCAAAGACAACAATATAGTAAAGACAGTCAACTTTGAAAGAATTAGAAACTCTGGTGTTAATAATCAGCCAAAATTCTAGAGCACTGATGATTGAAGTTTGCTACCTACCCGCTCATAAAGTATGCAGGACTCAAAGGGCAAAATACATGAATATGTGCATATACGTGCAGTACATATCTATGTGGGAATATGCATATATGTATGTGTGGGTATGTATTGGACATGGCCAATGAGGAAATTTTTTTGCTTGAATATACAGGGATTTTGCTTTTCTTTTGTCCACAGTAGAGAGGGCAAAGGCTGAGGTAGGAGCATGAAAAGGTGGATTTTTGCTGCATAGGAAAAATAAAATTTAATTTAAAAAAAAGAAATCAGATCAAGGAAGATTTGAGGCTATTAAGGGAATTGGGGACTATTTAGGGGCATAAGGAGACAGCATACAGTAGGCAGTCAAGAGGTCTAGAATTTAGCATTGGCTTTGTGACTAACTCACTATGTGACCTTGGTGGGGTTGATTTCCCCCATACAGCCTTTGGCTCCTCTCCTATAATAGGACCAGATTGGAATGGATGTCCTCTGTGGTTTCTTCAAGCTTATCTAATACTCTAAATTCTCAGGCAGTTTCTGTGCTAACATTGTACATTCTAATATTCTCTCTTCTAGGCTTCTAGGTTCTAGAGCCTTTCTATGTCTGACATTATGTGTTCTAATATTCTCTCTTCTGGGTTCTAGAGTCCTTTCCATGTCTGATATTCTATGTTCTAACATGCGCTGTGCTAATGTTCTATAAGATACCTTGGCTCCAATATATCAAACATGAAGACGAGGGTGACTCCCAGATTGTGGCTGAACCAGATTACATTGTGATTGGGAAATATTTAATAAGACTAATATAAGTACAATAAAACATAGGTAATGTTAATTTGCGTTTTTCTAAATCCATATACTCCTGGCAGGAATCCACCTGAACTCTAATATTTCCAAAATCTGAATGGGCAATCTGACCAGGACCCTGGATAGTGCATGTGGATGGCCCAGAGTCACATGTCTTAGGTTTTAATGAATCCAGAAGTCCTCTGTCACCTCCCTTTCCTTCCTGGGTCTGGGAGCGAACAATTGAGAGCAGGAACTTATCTGAATAAAGTCCCCCCAGAACATCCTGAATGGCCCCGCCTCTCATCAGCTCTTCCTTGGTTTGATGCCCTGAGTCTCCTCCAGGTTGTGGGTGACAAAAGGGGCATCATTCAGGCCCGAGGTGAATTGTGCGCCTGCCTCCAGGAGCTGCAAGGAACTTTTATCACTGACAATGTCTTTTGCTTCTCTCTGTGTTATCATTTGTTGTCTGGCTGGGTCATTTTTAAAAATCTGAAACCTGATCACATGGAAATTTTCTTTTTTAAAAATCAGAGCACTGGGGTTTCACTGAGGCTCAGAAATTCATTTTCCAATATCTCATAGGATTTATCACCTTCAAAAAGAATTCGGTCCCCAGCTCAGTGTGGAATAGTTAAAAAAAAAAAAAAGGGGGGGGGGGAGACTGGATTTGGCATTTGGACCTGGATTCAAATCCCAGTTCTGCTACATCTTCATTGTGTGACCTTGGGCAAGTCCCTTAATTTCTTCCCAGATAGCTCTCTAAGACTATAAATTGAAAAGCGATTATCTATCTGCATTGTTTAAGAGGAATCTCCTTACCAGACGTTCTTTATACTAGTGAAATTCCAGGCCTAACCCCAAAAAAGGAAAATGCCTCCTTCACTCATTTCTGACCTTTGATGCATCCCCAACTGAGCCTGGGTCAGCCTTTCTCTTCCCTGACTGAGTCCCTTCTACCTCTACTCAAAGTCGGCCTCATCTAGGAAGCCTGCCAGGCTTGATCTAAGCCAGTGGTTCTCAACCTTCCTAATGTTGCAACCCTTAGATACTCCTATGTAGGCATATCTGCATGTGGATGGAGAATAGAGGAGCAGTGTCTCAGTTCCTAAGACCATCAGAAATATGTGTTTTCTGATGGTCTTAGGCGACCCCTGTGACTCCTGTGAAAGGGTCGTTGGACCCCCAAAGGGGTCACAACCCACAGGTTGAGAACCACTGATCTAAGCCTTTCCATAGCACCCAACTGCTATGTACTCCTATGTACCTATTATGTCAATAATATATCCCATTTCATCACTTTATATAATGTCTATAGCTTTGTTCCATGATAACTAAACCCTGCCCTCAGGAAGCTTCTAGTCTAAGGGAGCCACCCAAAGCCTTTGACAGTAAGGACAAGATGGTGGGTTTGAGAACAAAAGGACCTTAGAATAGAGGATGGCAAGACTAAGAGGAATAAGGTTCATGAACTTTTAAGAAATATATCTTGGTAACTGGATTTCAACATAATTGGTAATCCTATAGGTTTCACTTTATGAATTTAAAAATATTATTCTGAGGAGTGTGGGGATAAAATTATTTAACCTACAATAAGAGAAACTGAGGCAGAGCTCTGCACCAATGGCACTTTATTAATGGCTCCATGGTCCCCTCTAACTAAGCAGACCTCAGATCTTCCTCGTGATCTGAGATGCTCCCTCTTTCCAGGGCGCTGTTTTTATAGGGATAGATATCTAGACATTCAAGAATGGCTGTGCCAAATACAGAGTGTTCCATTGGTTGACATCCGATGAATAGGCTAAAATAAGCTAACAATATGTCATCAGGGTCATGGGGCGAGCAAAGCATGGGACATGACCACTGACTAAGTGGTCAGAAGACGGTCACCTGCTTGTGTTGGACGAGAGAGGTGACTTTGCATGTAGTTGAGTCACCTCCCCACACTGGACTTGGCTACCATGACAAGGAAAAGCAAAGGCAGAGGGTCTCTAGCTAACTTCCTATGATTAAACAAGTGAATTTACAATCAGCAGCCCATAGCTCTATGGCCTGATATACAGAACTCATCATCATTACTCCTATGGAATCTTATCAGATTGATCAATAGTGATTGGAAGAGAGTAGGGGCCCTCGATGAGTCAACTTTCTCAGGAGTCCCTAGGCTCTGCCAGAAAAGCAAAGAAGCCCAGGACACACAAAAGGGTTAAGACCCCTTAAGCCAGTCCAAGACCCTTATCTTACAGAGGTCTAGGAATTCCTAGGCTACAATCTGTCTGAAAAAGATCTGGGCGTGTTAGTGGAAGGAGCTGGGGATGTTTCATCTGGAGAAGAGAAAGGGGGAATGGGAACAAGGTGATACCTGATGACTCTCTGCCTTGTAGAAGAAGGCATAGATTTTTTCTGTTTGGCTCTCCAATGGTTCTCAACCTTCCTAAAGTTATGATCTTTTAATATAGTTCCTCATGTTGTGGTGATCCCCAACCATAAAATTATTTTTGTTGCTACTTTCATAACTGTAATTTTGCTACTGTTATGAATCGTAATGTAAATATATGATATGCAGGATGTATTTAAATTGAACATAACCCACGAGTTGAGAACCGCTGCTCTAGACAGTCACACCAGGAACAATGAGTGGGAGATGAGAAGGGATAAACATAGGCTGGTTATCAGGAAGCATTGCCTGGCAGTCAGAGGTGAGCAACCAGAGGGGCTTGGGTCCCTTGGGCCAAGGTTGGAGGGTCACTTGCCAGGCATGTTCAAGTGGGGATTCCCAGTCAGGGATTTTATGGCCCCTGAGGTCACTTCTAGGCCTGGAGCTCCATGATTCTGGGGTTTTCTGTCTATTCTCAAATCTTTGCAAACTTCCAAGTGTTGGGGCATCCATCACGATTGTGTTAGTTGGGTTTCCAGAGGTGGATGACTGCCCCCTTGGCTCAAGATCCTCAGTGTTCCCTGCCCAGTCAGCTAGGACACAGACCGAGACCACTCCATGTGTCTCCTCCACCCCCCCTTCTCTGGTCTAGAAAGCCTCTCTCATAAATGGAGCTCGGAATTCTCAGTGGGCCCTGGACGACAGCTTTCCATCTGCCTTCTATGAAGTCAAGGGGAGACATGGCTACTAACCCCCACTCTGCCCCGCCTGGCCATGCTCTCAGGCACATCACTTCCCCTTCTGAGCCTCAGTTTCCTCCATTGGAAAATGGGGAGGGGGATAGGAAACAGCACACAATTGTTGCTTGTCTAAAGTGTTTTTATCTCCCTTAGTGCTCTTCAAACAATAGCCATTTAATAAATATTGGTAGCGGTGATTATAATTTTTTTTTCAGAAAGAAAATTATTACTCAGGCAGAATACAGAAAGGCAGAGAGAGAGAAGAAAGGAAATGAGACGAGTGGGTAAGAGGGCCTCCAAGGTCCCTTTAAACTCTACAACTGACATGTAGCCATACAAACAGCATCTACTTAGTGTGTGCTGTGCGCAGTGTTTGACTAGGCGCTAGAGGGAAGGGCAGAGAGGTGCTGTGCCCAAGGTTCAGAGAGGACTGATGCCCTGCCCTCATGGAGTTTATGGTCTAGAAGAGGCATCATAAACACGGACAACTATGATGTGCAATTTTATGTAAATGCATTATGGAGAGGCCGTAAAAAGGGAAATGGGGAGAACGCACAAAGAAGGCTACTTGGAAGAGGTGGCGTCTGAGTTGAGCTTTAAATATGAGACAGTAGTGCTGCAGATGAAGACGAAGACAGAGTATGCAGTCCACAGGGAGCCAATCTTCAGAAAGTCTATGGTCAAAATTCCAATACAGCTCTGATAATGTATGGTCCAAGGCTTTATCTGACTATGCTAGTCTAGATTCTAAGGGTCCTCCCAGCCCTGACATCCTGTGTCCTAAGGACCCTCCCAGCTCTGACATTCTGTGCTCTAAGGCCCCTCCCAGTTCTGACATCCTGTGTTCTAAGGGCCCTCCCAGCTCTGACATCCTGTGTTCTAAGGGCCCTCCCAGCTCTGACATTTTGTGTTCTAAGAGCCCTCCCATCTCTAACATCCTGTGCTCTAAGGCCCCTCCCAGCTCTGACATCCTGTGTTCTAAGGCCCCTCCCAGCTCTGACATCCTGGGTTCTAAGGCCCCTCCCAGCTCTGACATTCTCTGTTCTAAGGTCTCTCCCCACCTCCAATATTCTATGTCTTAAATTCACTCTCATGTCCTATTTTCTACATTCTAAGGTCCCCCAGCTACCACATCCCATGCTCTAAGGCCCCTCCCACCTCTGATGCTCCTCCTCCCCTCTGCTAGTTCATATGGCAACTCCTGGCCTTGCCTCATCATGCTTTCCATCTGGTTTTAGACGTGTGCCTGGGCACAGTTCCCCCCACACCCGATACTCCTCCCCTCATCCCCCCAGCTCTTTTCTTCACAGGCAATTGGGCCCTGCCTGAGCAGGTCCTGGGTCCTTGGGGTCCCCATGCCCTCTTCAGCCTTTGTTGGCATTCAGGGGATGATGTCAGTGAGGCAGCCTCGAGCAGGAGGGCCATAAAGGGGGCAGCCACCTGTCCACTTCCAGCCCCATAAAACGGAGCTGGAGCGTGAATTGATGGGCCCATAAAAAGCCCAGAGCACAGCTCCGCGATGTCTTCCGCAGTTTATAAACACATAAAAAAGGCCTCGGTCGCAGCCACACACCAGGGCCTCCTTTAGCCCAGGATAAATGGGTCTCCCCGGGAGAGAGTCAGTGGTGACAACGCCATCAGGCTGCTCCTGTAATACAAGATGGGTGGGAGAATGGATCCTCCTTCCTGGACCTCGCCGAGGGATTCCTGAACCTAGAACGTCGTTCTGTTTTTTAAATTATTATCATTAATGATCATAACTTACATTTCAGTTGGGCTTTAATGTTTCCAAAGTCCTTTCTTCATGGATAGGTGGTGCAAATAGTTATCATCCCCACTTCACAGATGACAAAACTGAGACTCAGAGGGGAATAAATGACTGGCCCAGAGTTACATAGCCAGTAAATCCTAGATCCAGGACTTGAACCAATTAGCCAAGTTCCCCCCTCCCCCCCCACTTGAGGCAGCTAGATGGTGCTGTGGATAGAGCATCAGACCTAGAGTCAGAAAGACCCAAGTTCAAATCTAGCCTCAGATACTTCCTAGCTATGCTACCCTGGGCAAGTCACTTAACCCTATTGGCCTCAGTTTCCTCATCTGTAAATGGAGCTGGAGAAGGAAATGGCAACTGCTCCAATATCTCTGCCAAGAAAACTCCAAATGGGGTCATGAGGAGTTAGGCATGACTGGAAAAACAAATGAACAAAAACATTCCTGACTTACCTAGGGCAGTGTTAAATCACCCCTTCCTCTGCTCCCCCTTAAGGATCCAGCCTGAGCCCAAATCCACACTTTCCTGCCTTCCACATGACACTGCCTTGACCTTTGCTCCCCAAAACATTTCCAAGGAGAGGAAGTAAAGAACCTGGACAAAGCTGGAAAGAGGATTCTCATCGCCCAGTTCTCAGGTGGTCAGGACCAGGACCAGAATTTAAGGATGCTGCTTAGGGCGATGCTGGCTCATTCACTTATCCAATCAGCATCTAATGAGGGTCCTCCATGTGCTAAGCACTGGGCCTTAGCCTAAAAGGGCCAGGGTCTCCCATTGCATCCTGGGTCATCTCCAGTCACCCTGATGAATATCTGGGCAAGGGACCCAGATGGCTCTGGAGGAGAAAGTGAGACTGGTGACCTTGCACAGCCCTTCCTCACTCAAATCCAAGTCAACTCCAAGTCATGTCATCATCTCTCTGATTCGTGGTCCTCTTCAAGAACAAAGGACGAACACAACCCACAACAATAATAACACAACCATGTATCAAGCACTGGGCTAGGTACTGAGGAGACAAAGACAAAAACAAAAACAGTTCATGCCCTCAGGGAGTTTACATTCTACTAGAGAAAATAGTATGTACATAGAGAAGTAAATACTGAACAAAATTAATTCAAAGTAAATACAAAGAAATTGGGAGTGGGAGCTAGGAATTAGGAACATCAGGATGGGTCTCTTGTAGGAGGTAACACTTGAGTTAATCCCCTAAGATAATATAGAGATTCTATCTAAGAGATAGAAGTGAGAAGGGAGAGTGCACCAGGCATGGGGCACAGCTTGTATAAACACTTGGAGTCTGGAGATGGGGTGTCACATATGGGGAAAAGTAAGCTGGCCAGCTTGGCTATAATGTAGAATATTTGAAACAGATAAATGGATGTCCTACAAGCCTGGAAGGGTCATGATGGGCTTTACCTGCCAAACAGAGGCATCCTACTGATGAAAGGAATTCACCAGAACCTTTTGAGCAAGGGAACGTCCCAAGCAGATCTGCATTCTAGGAATATCCTTTTGGCAGGATGATGTATGTCAATGAACCACGGACAGCTGCAGCATGCCGATGCTCTGCAGATGTGGGGTTGGGGTTATCTTCCTGGCTCACTTTTCTCCAAGACTTGCAAATGCTTTCCCCATCACAACCACATGGGGTACTCAGTGTGAGGACTATTTCCATCCCCACTCTACAGATAAGAAAACAGAGGCTCAGAGAGGAAGATCCAGACCAGGATCCAGGTCTCCGAACTCCTCCTATCAAGCTCACATCACACAAAAGTGTGTAACAGATGTTAAATGTGTGCCATGCAGATGTTAGAGGGCAGGGCACACAGACATGAGAGGTTCCCTGGGGTGCTGAACTAACTGTGGTCCTTACTGTTACTGTGACTGTCATGTAACTGTTTTCTCTCGCGTCTCCCAGGCCCTTTCTTCTTCCACTTTTCAAAAATTCCTTCATTTTGTCGGTCTTGTCCTTTCCTCCATCATGCAGAACCCAACCCATCTCTAGGGTTTACAAAGCACTTAATACCATATACTCTCTCATCTGATTCTCACAATGGGTTCTACACACACCTCAATTATTATCCACATTTTATAGAAGAGGAAACTGAGGCCCAGAGAGGTGAAATGATTTCCTGAAAGCAACACAGGCAGAGTAACTATGCTTCTTCTCAGTATTGTGGGGAAGTCTCTTGAAATTGGAGATCAGAGAGAGAGAAAGAGTGAAGGGAGGGGGAGGGGAGAGAGATACATAGATAGACAAACATAGATAGACATAGATAGATAGATAGATAGATAGATAGATAGATAGATAGATGGGTGAAGGAATGGAGGGATGAAGGGATGGGATAGGTAGGTATGTAGGTGGATGGACACATGCATGCATAGATAGATATACAGACAGAAATAGACAGACAGACAGATAGATACATAGATAGATACATAGATACATAGATAGATGGATGGATAGATGGATGGATGGATGGATGGATGGATGGATGGATGGATGGATGGATAGGATAGATAAGTAGGTAGGTGGATAGATGAATGGATAGATGGATGGATGGATAGATAGACAGACAGATAGATAGATAGACAGACAGACAGACAGATAGATCTTTAATCAGTCTTCACAATGTGACAGGCACTGTGCTAAGTGCTAGGAATACAAAAAGAAGCAAAAGGCCGCCCCTCCCTTCACCACTCATAGCTCTCAGTCTAATAGAGTACGCCACACACAAACACACTTGTACAAACAGACCATATACAAGATAAATAGAAAGTTTTGTTGTTGTTTGTCCTTCAGTTTCAAAGAGGACCAATGTAACCACAGGGTGATGTCTTGACTTGCCTATAAATTAGATTTAAGTGAGGCAGAGTTACACAAAGCCGTCTGCCTCCCTCTCTCTTCCAGAGTCATTGAAGTTCAATGGCAGTACAAAAGTTAGGATGAGTGGGATGGGCCAGAATGCAGGGATGACCTTGGCATCTGTCTGACCAGACTCTAAGAGCATCACAGCACCTGTTTCAGCCTTCTTTATGGCCATTGGAACAAAATGTTCTCATCCACCCATTTTGCCTGGGGAAAGTCTTCTCGGGCTTGGGGTAGACAGTCGCCTAACTCACCAACAGGTTTGCAGCCTATCAACTACTCGCATCCTGGCTTAGCCCATCTGCCAGGACAGTTTTACCAGGGAGCAGCTGCCACCCATGCTATAGCTTCTTGCTGCCGCAGGTGAGAGCTGGGTAAATCCGGTAGACACCAAAGGTGGAAGAGCAGCCCTCACACCAGAAGGGCTAGTCCTCCTAAACACCCCACAGACTGCAAACAGGAAATAACTGAAAGAGGGAAGGTCTACAATTAAGAGGAGTTGGGAAAGGCTTCAGGTGGAAAATGGTATTTGAGCAAGTAAAACAGTCCCTTCCCTCAAGGAGCTTACATTCTAACTGGGAAGTGACACACGGATAAGAACTGGAAAGCTAGGAGAGAGGAGGGAGGAGGGGGGACACACCCAGATTCAAAGCCTGACTCCAAGACTTGCTGGCTGTGTGACTATGGAAAACTGTTGTTCAGTCGTATCAGTCATGTCTGACTCTCCATGACCCCATTTGGGGGGTTTTCAGCAAAGATGCTGGAATGGCTTGCCATTTTCTTCTCCACCTCAATTTGCACATGAGGAAACTGAGGCAAACAGGATTAAGTGACTTGCCCAGGGTCACACAACTAGTAAATGTCTGACACCAGATTTGAACTCACATCTCCCTGATTCCACAAGATCTGGTGTGTTCTATCTACTTCACCACCTATTATTTAACCTCTCAAATTGGTTTTTTTCCTCTATCAAATAGCTATGTTAAGCATATTTATACTTCCTATGGCACAGGATTCTTGTGAGTAGAGCATCTTATAAACCTTAATGAGTTGGTATTTTCATTATGAATTGCTGTGGTTCAAAAAACTTTACATCTGTCATCCTTAGGGAGCCAGCCTCTGGGGGATGAAGCTCTCAGATCTCAGCAAGACTGGCTCTTGGATGCTATGCACCAAGCCATGAACGTGAAGCCTTAGCTGGACCAGCCTCCCCTTGTGGTCTGCTAGACCTGCTCTGCTGAGGGATCCAAGGAGGACTTTCAGAGAAGGCCTTTGGGAGCCACAGGGCTTTCTCTGCTCCTACTGATCCAATGTTCTCCAGGGTCTTGTCCTTGCTCTGAGCTCCATGACCCAAACTGGCCCTCTTTCCTACCCCAAGGTCCAGAATCCCTAGGCAAAGCTGTGATTCTGAGGCAAAGGGAAGGGGTTCAGGGACTTTTCCTCCAGGGGCTAAAGAGGGTGTCAGATTCATCCCCAACTCACAGTCAGAGCTAAAAAAGACCTCAGGGGCCAGAGAGTCCAGCCCTGTCATGTTATAGCAGAGGAAATGTCAGCCTGAAAAAGTTAAATGACTTGGCCAAAGTCACATAAGGTAGAAAGGGGTAAAAGCAGAATTTGAACCCAGGTCCTTGGGCTCCAAATCAAGAGTCCATTCCATTGTACCATGCTGCCACCTTTCTCATAACCAGCAGACTGGAATGTGAGGTCAAACATCTGGGAGCTGAACAGACCCTTCCTGCTCCCTCTTGTTGAGGACAGGACCTGACAGGTAGGATTTCTCCAGGACCCTGCTGGGCCCTGCTACTTGTGGTAGCATGGGAAGGGCAGTGAGCTGAGAGAATCAGAAGAGCTGGATTCTAATCACACCACTCACTAGCTGGCTCAGTTTTCCTATCAAGCCCAGACTTTTCTGCTATTTTCTACATACTGCTTTATTAGCCACCTCATCGACTAGTGGTCAAGGAAATACTTTGGAAAGGATTCTATAGATACGCTATTGTTTTTCTGTGCAATTCAGTCCTTTCTAGTGCTAAAATTATATTGTTTTAAGACGCCCACACACACACACACTACAGCTCTGACATCCTGGGTTCTAAGGGACCTCCCAGCTCTGACATCTTGTGTTCTAAGGGCCCTCCCAGCTCTGACATCCTGGGTTCTAAGGGCCCTCCCAGCTCTGACATCCTGTGTTCTAAGGGCCCTCCCAACTCTGACATCCTGAGTTCTAAGGGCTCTCCCAGCTCTGACATCCTGGGTTCTAAGGGCCCTCCCACTCTGACAGAAGGATTATATAATCTGCTTCCCTGAGTCTTTTCAATAGACAAGGAGACAGCCTTCTGTCTGAGTGAGCTCTATCCAGTTCAGATCTAGCTAAAGGCAAAGGAATGCCCCTTGTCCCCGTCCTGGCCGCTTCCATCCCTGGGAGCATCTCTTGTACTGCAGGACCAGTCACGCACCTGTGTTTTCATGTGCTTTGGCGCCACCTAGTGTCCACTTGCTGCAATGCAGGCTATCTTTACTGAGCTTCATCTTCCCAGCCCGGTCCCCTTGCTTGGAAATGATGACAATATCCGAGGGGCCGCTTGCAATGCCACCTTCTCTCCCTTCTCTTGCCTCCACTCAATCAGAAAGGATTCCTCACAGCAGAAATAGCCTCCTCATTCTTTCCTCTTTGGGCAGGATTTGGAGGAGAGAGGATGAGGTCATGCAGAGGGAGAGGAGTCCTTTCTGATTGACTGAGGGCAGGGGAATAGAAAGAGATTGGCAATCTAAAAGGCCCAGCTCCTGCTTCAAGCCTTCCCTGATTTCCTCCTAGTCCTCATAGGCGTCTCCCTTCTCTGACCTCCTACAGAACTTAGAAGTCTGTTCCTCACAATTAAGCTCCCCATTAGACTAATCACCATCTTCATCATCACTCAACTGTCCTTTGCTTCTCTCTCTCTCAACACTCCTATGAGCACAACCTACTTCACAGATGAGAAAACTGAGACTTTAAGTGACTATCCTAAGGTCACACAGCCAGTGAGTTACACAGGTAGACCTGCCTCCTGGTCCAATATAGTCCATATAGAATTATGTTCCTCTTCATCCATCCATTCCTTCAAAGAGACCATAAACTCCTAGAAGGCAGGTACCAAAACTTCTACTTTAGCCAAATTCAAAGTCACAACAAACAAGTTTTAAGGATGATCTAGAAGAGATTCGCTATCAATTGGGACATCTGAGGTCAGGTCATGCCTTTGATCAATACTGGTTTTGTGAGCCTGGGTAAGTCTCTATTTTGCACATTACATGGCTTTTGTTTTTAAATTCAGCTTGCAACTTTCAAAGCTGTCCTGCCTGTTGGTGCTTCTGCCCAGCCCAGACTGTGAGTTGCAGGGCAGATAGATAACAGTTGATAGAGTGTCAGGTGTGGAATCAGGAAGACTCATCTTCCTGAGTTCAAATCTGGCCTCAGACACTTAGCAGCTGTGTGTGAGCCTTAACAAGTCACTTAATTCTGTTTGCCTCAGTTTCCTTATCTGAAAAATGAACTGGAGAAAGAAATGGCAAACCACTCCAGTATCTCTGCCCAAAAACAAATGGGATCCCAAAGAACTGAGCATGACTGAAACAGCTGCACAACAACAAAAGTTGCAGGAGGGCTGCCTATCTGTGCTTGTGGAGGAGACATTCTCACCTGGAGTTCCCTCCCTACTTCATTTTTTCCCCCACCCTGTCCTTCCATCCTCCTAAAGACCTCATTCAACAGCATTGATTCTGTTTCAAGACTCTTAGGCAGAACTCTCGCTCTTTGGGAGGGCTGTCATTCTTCTCCGCCTCCTGGTCGATTGGACACTTTGTTCCAACCATTAGGAAGCTTTTAATCACCAGCTGGGATGCTCTTTGTCAAGGCAGTTAGCAGAAACCAAGCTAGAAGGAGACACCTGAGACCATTGAGTCTAACACCTTCTATTTACAGGTAAGGAAACTGAGGTCCAGAGTGGGGAGAACACTTAACAATGATAAAAATAGCTAGACACTTCACAAAAGTATTTAATCCTTACAACAACCCTAGGAGGTGGGTATCATTAACCAAATTCACAACTCCATAAGACATGTGTAGAAACTAGATTTATTACAAAAGAGATGAACACGCATGTGGAATTCCTATTACCATCCCCATTCTGCAGATAGGGAAACTAAGGCAGACAGAGATGAAATGCCCAGAGTCACACAGTATCTGAGGCTAGATTTGAACTCAGATCTTCCTAGTTCCAGGTCCCATGCTCTGTCCACCTCAACACCTAGCTGCCTCTTATTCAATGTCATAATGAACGGATGGTCCAGATCCTCAGAACCTGGTCTTCTGACATTAAGGGTTATACCCTACCTCCCCCGATCCACCCTCTATCTTACTACCTCAAGTCCTGAGGAGACTCAGTAATCTCTCACTCAGCTCAGCCCAACCGTTGGAAACATAGAGGAACTACATCCCTGCTCATGGGAGTCTAGACATACACCAGCAGGAAGAGTAGGGTGGGGGCTCATGGAATATTAGAAATCCCCCAGAGTAGCTAGATTGTATCCAGTAAACTAACAGTCTCCAAATGTTTTTGATCACACACACACCAATCATTTTTTAAAAATTATTAGCACACACCCTGTTACGTATATACTTACTTTATTGTCAGCTAGATGACACAATGGATAGTCCACTGAAACTTGAGTCAGGAAGATCTGAGTTCAAATTCTACCTCAGACACTTATTTGTTATAGGAATCCATACAAGTCACTTGGCCCCCTTCTGCCTATTTCTTTCTCTATAAAAAGGTGCCTACTCCCCCAGGGATCTCATGAAAATAAAATATGATAATATTTGTAAGACTCTTTTCAAATTCCCAAGTGTAATATAAGTGATATTTTTGTCAAACTACTCTTAGTGTTATTTTCACAAATACCCTGACACAGGGGCAGCTAGGTGTCACCAAAATGCATAGAGCCCTGGGCCTGGAATTGGAAGACATCTTCCTGAGTTCAAATCTGACCTCAGGTACTTACTAGCTGTGTGACCCTGGGCAAGTCATTTCATCTTGCTTTCCTCAGTTTCTTCATCTGTAAAATGAGCTTGAGAAGGAAATAGTAAACCACTCCAGTATCTTTGACAAAAAGAACCCCAAATGGGGTCACAAAAAGTTGGACACCACTGAAAATGACTGAACAACAACCCTGAACACAGAGTGATTGTGTCATTCTGGGTAAGTTAGTTACTCTCTGGTAGTTCCAACCCATTCTTTGAGACAACAGAGAAGGTAGCAGCCTCTGCTGGTGGAGGGAGTTTACAGGAACAAGACCTATTGCCTACATGAGTTCTGTTGTACAATGATAATGTGCATTTTATTTATTTTGGATCATGGATGTTTTCATTTATTTCTAAGTTTAAACACCATAAAGAGAATTTCCTTACATAAATCAAAACATGCAAAAATAATGGGACTGTAGATGAAACTATGAATTCTACTTCATACCACTTGCTTTAAGTAAATATTTTCAAACTTTCATTTCAAAACAGTTCTGATAATGTGCATTTTAAAAACAAAGAAGGATGAGATAAAGGTAATATATAAATACCATTTGTTTCAAGATAATAGGGAGCCATTGGAGTTTGGGTGAGTGATGAGACTTCCTTTGCTTTAGGAAATGACTTTGTCGGCTGAACGCAGGACGGATTGGAATGGAGGGTGGGGCAGGGAGGCCAGTAAGATCACTGCCATATCTGAACCGGGGTGGAGTCTGTGGGTGGAGCTAAGGTGAAAGATGCTGAGAAAGTGGAAGTGACAAGATTTGGCACCAGATTTAAAATGGGTTAGGAGTTTGAGGGAGATTACAGAGATGATAGTGAACCCGGCTGCCTGGACGTATGACAGTGCCCTCCACAGAAAGAGGACAATCGGAGGGGACTGGCGGGCGGCGCGGAGTAGAGACAATGTAAAGGAGATTGGTAATGCCGCTTCCGGCTCACTTTTGCCTGTTCGTCCTTTGTGACTCCTTCTGTCCCACTCCAAATGCAAAGAAGGGAAGTAAGCAGGGATCATCGTCACCTGTCGGCGCCCCCAAGTGCAGAGTCCACCCTCTGAAGGGTGTCTGTGTAGCCACAGGATAATCTGGAAGGAAGGGGATATTCATGGCGGGTAGGGAGGCTGGAGAACTTCCCAGTGATACCCACTCACGTCGTAGCTGCTTTGGATTCCTGGGTAGAAGGTTAAATTGATAACTTCCTTAGGGTTTAAGTTGCCATCAGAATGGAAGGGGTGGAGGGAGACAGGAAGGAAGGAAGGAAGGAAGGAAGGAAGGAAGGAAGGAAGGAAGGAAGGAAGGAAGGAAGGAAGGACTTATTAAGCACTTGCTACGTCCCAGGCACTGTGCTAAACTTTTTTAAAGTATTAACTTATTTGATCCTCACAACAACCCCCATTTTACAGCTGAGGAAACTGAGGCAGGCAGAGGTTACATGATTTGCTATTTAACCCACTCTGAAAGCAACCTCCAACTCAGAAGGAGGTAGGTAGGGATCTAATAGAGCAGAGGGAAGAGACAATTTGGGTGAGTATTGGGGAGATCAATGTACATACAGCTGAGTTGGAGAAGAACCCTAAAAGTGGTTATCAGGGTGAGGGTGGGATGTGACCCATTCTGTTCCTCTCCTCCTCACTCTCTGATTGGCTGTTCACATACCTCTTGGGCTCAAGTCAGAGCCCCCAGGACACCATGGCCCCACTTTGCAGCAGGCAAAAAGAATGAACTCTGGTCCTGAATGGGGAAAGCCAATCAGAGTTAGAGGTCCAGTCCTACAAAGCAGCACCAGCTCCTTCGTAGCAGAAGAAACCCCAAGGCTCATTGTGGTGCCCTCCTACCATGTCCATGTTCCTAGATGTCCTAGACCCTGATCAGAATCCCCATTCTCCTTGCAAGCTCAGCTCAGGCACCACCTCCTACCTGAGGACTGTCTTCATCCCTGCCAGCTCTCCCCTCTCCAATCCACGCTCCCTCAGTTGCCAAACTGATGCTCCTAAAGCACAAAACTGACCACATCAGTGAACTCCAGTGGCTTCCTATGACCTCCAGAATCGAATATACTGGCCTCACTGGGCCATTTAAAGCCTTTCACAACCTGACTTCCCTTTCCAGCCTTCCAGCCTCTGAACTAGTCTTCTTGTCATTCCTGATACACATCACTCCATTTCCTACCTCCGTGACTTTCCCTTGGCTGTCCCCCATACCTGCAATGCACTACCTTCTCACCTTTGAATCTCAAGCATTTATAATTGTTTGTTTGTTAACCAGGGCTCAGCTCAAGTACCACCTTCCACATGAAGGCTTTCCTGAACCTCCTGGCTTTTATTATATACCCACCCCATGCCTATCACCTTGCATCTAGCTTGTATAAACCTCTATGTGTACATGTTGTATTCACATACCTGTCCTCTCCCCTCGTAGAATATAAGCTTCTTGAGGCCAGGGACTATGTTATGTTTCTCTTCATATCCCCAACTATTGGCATATAGCTAAGTACTGGGGATAAAATTAATAAAAAGAAAGACAGTCCCTGCCCTCAAGGAGCTTACAATCTAATGGGGTGGAGGGGAGGCAACACACAAAAGGAGACAGGAAAGAGGAGGGGAGCCAGGAGCCCTGGGGTATTGAGCGTGGCGGCATCTTACTCCATGGAGCTGAAGATGCAAAGTGAAGGGATCTGAGTGTCCAAGTCTGCCCTCTATAAAGGAAGGCATTGGGAGGAGTCTGGTGCCCCACCTTCTAGCCCTCCAACCAGAAGTTTGAGGAGTCTGAGAGAGGCTTGAGTTAACAGCATGGCAATGAGACTAACGGATGGATGGGTCATCTGTGCGAAACCCCTAGTCATGAATTCCTGTTTTCCTCTGAATGTCTCCCCCAACTCAGGCAGTCAGAATTAATCATGGGACATTTAAGTAAGGAAAAGGAATAGCTAGCTTTTATATAGTAATTCACACATTTTAAATCTGTGCTATATATGGCACATAATGTATGTATAGATAAATCTATTTTATATATATGCAGTAAATCTGTGTAAGATCATATCATATGGTCTTAACACAGCAAAGAAGGAAATAAGTATTTATTAAGCACCTACTGTATTCCAGGCAGTGCTGAGTACTTTATAAATATCATCTCAATTGATCCTCACAACAACTCTATGAGAGAGGTACTATTATTAGTGGCCTTATTTTGCATAAAAAGAAACTGAGACAAATGGAGGTAAAGTGATTTTCTCTATCATTCAGTTTGGTAAGTGGCCGAGGCTGGACTTGAACTCAGATCTTCTTGACTCCAGGCCCAGTTCACTGTCCACTGTACCATCTAACTGCCTCAACAGGGTTCCTTGAAATCAAATGCAAACCAGATAGCATGAAATTAAAATAGCTAACTGACTCTCCATCACTCAAGAGGGAAATTCCCCAAGGCATATCACCTGTAAAAGGCAGTGTGGGGTAGTGGGAAGAGTGATCATTTTTAAGGTCGAGGTTCTGGGTTCTAATCCAACTCTGTCACTTGCTAGCTGTTTGGACTTGACCAGGTGATTTCACCTCCCAGGACCCGTGTCTCCCCATTTCTAAAATGAGGGGCTTGGACTAGACAGTCCTCAAAGTCCCTTCCAGATTTGAATGGATGATTCCATCATCCAAGATCCCAGGCTGACCTGCCTTCACTCCCTCCTCCCCTGGCCCAGGCCCTGGCTCTGACAGATGGAACCACGACTTTCCTATTGCTCTCCTATTCCTGTTCCCTTGATGCATGGCCCTGGAACGGCCTCCCACGCCTGCCCTGCTCCCCCGGGCACATCCCCACCTCCGTCTAGTGGAAGGTCCCAGGCAAGTCTGTCTGCATTCGCCTCCCAGTTTTGTTTCTGGACTTTCTGGACTCCAGACCATAACCCCAAGCAGGGAGCACTAGCTCTCCCGTGCCTCCTGCCTGTCCACTGTCTTCCTCCATTAGAATGTAAGCCTCCAGAGGGCAGGGACCTTCTTCCTTTCTGCTTGTATTCACATCCACAGTTCCTGGCACACACTAAGGGCCTAATGAAGTGTGTTTCCTTCCTATAGCTCAGTTTCTTGAGTCCTAGGACAGCGAGGGGCAACCTCACCCTGTGAGTGGACATTAGTACAGCGCATTACCACAGAATGTCAGCCCAGCAGCCAGGGCAGACACATCAAGAGCTCTGTGTTTTCTTGGCACAGGAACCCTGGCCAGCCCTCTCCCCCCATCAACAGAGGCCTTGCCTCTGGAAAGCATGTCACTCTGGGGATGCTCTCCCCTACTGGAATTTTCACCCCACTGCTCCGTCTACATTCTCCTCCTCCCTGTATGTGATGCTTCTCAGGTCTCTTTGTGGGATCATTCCCTTTTCTCCTAGCCCCTTTTCAAGGATGTACCAAGCCCTTTGCCCTGAATCTTCATACAGGGCCAGAGACCTACACATGAGCAGTCCCTCAAAGGCTATCTAGTCCAACCATTTTAATCTACATAGGGGAAAAGGGAGACCAAGAAAGGTTAGGGGATTTGCCCAAGGACACTATCATTGGCTAAGCATCAGTGGTAGGATTTGAACTCGAGCTCTGACTCCAGAGTCAGAGTTCTTTCCTCTATACTCCCTCTTTTATGTCCCTTCATGCTCTCTCTTGGTGCTCCCATCAGCTAGCAGAGATTTAAGGATCTCTATGCAGATGACTCTCAGATCATCATATCAAGCCCTTACCTCTCTCCTAAGCTCCAGTCTTTCATATCCAACTGCCAGCTGGACATCTCTGCCAGGATATTTCATAAGTATCTCAAATTACTCATAAAATAGAACTCATTATCTTTCATGGGCAGCTAGGTTGCACAGAGGATAGAGTGCTGGGCTTGGAATCAGGAAGACTCATTGTCATGAGTTCAAATCTGACCTCAGACACCTGCTAGCTGGACAAGTCACTTAACTGTATTTGCCTCAATTTCTTCATCTGTAAAATGAGCTGGAAATGGAAATGACAGATTGCTCCAGTATCTCTGCCAAGAAAACCCCAGATGGGGGCCATGAAGAGTCAGACACAGCTGAAATGACTCAACATTATCTTTGCCCCTAAATCCCTCCTTTCTCTTATGCTTCCTTATTTCTTTTTTTTTGAGAGAAACACTATTCTTCCATTCCCTGAGACTCAGAACTTAGATGTGCCTCCTCACCTAACTCACCTTATAAAGCCAATCATTTACCAAGCCTTGCCTGTTCAGCCTCCTCAACATCTCCTACATCTATCCCTTCTTCTCTCCTCACAGTAACCATCCCAGTTCAGGCTTCCAGACCCTCTCACCTGGACTATTGCAATAGCCAACACATTGGCGGCCTTGCCTCTGGCTCTCACCTCTCCAATCCACCTTCTGAACAGTTGCCAAATTAATATTCCTAAAGAACAGGCCTAATTATGTTACTCCTTTACACAAGAAACGTCAGTGGCTCCCCATTCCCTCTATTAATTCCTCTGTTAAGCATTTGAAGCTTTCATAATCTGATGCCAGTCTGGCTTTAGAAGCTGACTACATGTCATTCACCCTTCACACTCTACAAACTGGGCTATTGGCCATTGCCCCTACACCGAGCTCCATCTCCTTCCCCCATGCCTTTGCCCAGGCTGCCCCCAAACTTGATATCCTACTTTCCTTACCTCCTCTTCTTGAAGCTCCTAACTCCCTTCCAGTCCAAGTCCTTCAAGAGGTCTTTCATGATTCCCCCACTTACTAGGGCTTCTCCTCCCTCAAATAACTATTTATTTTGGTTATTTATGGTATTTACAAATCTGTGATATGTCATATACCCCCAACAAAACATAATCTCCCCAAGACCAGGAACTGCTTCACTTTTGTCTTTGTCTCCCCAGGGCTAAGCCTGTTACCGGGCATATGGTACATGTAATAAATGTTTGTCGATTTTTGATTGATCAGTTGGGAACCAGAAGCCCAGAATGCTTGGGTTTCTGCTATTTCTCCTCTCTTTCTTGTCCTAATTCTTGGGAGTTCTTCTCTCTCTCTAATCCTGGAGTCCTTAACTGTTTATGTCATGGAACCCCTTTAGCAGGCTGGTGAAGCCTCCGAAGCTTCAAAATAATTTTTAGAATCAGAAATATTAAATTTCAATTAGAGGTTAGTGAAAATAATGATAGAACTTTTTCCATCCATATTCATGGACCCCCCTTAACTAGGTTAAGAAATTCAGCTCTAGCCTTACATTTATTTCGCTCATCTCTCAAGAGTTCTTTCCCAGTGATTTTAAACCTATTTTGTACTGATGAATTCTGTGTATATCTATATATATACAAATTATCTCCCCTGGTAGAATATAAATTCTTTGAGGTGAATGGTTTCCTTTTTGTCTTAATTTCTATCTTCCCACCTAGCAAAGTGTCTGGTAGTTTGATTGGTAGAAAACTCAATAAGTAAATTAATTTAGGTAGAATTACATTTTTGTTATATTGGCTTGACCTAATCATGAGCAATTAATATTTCTCCAGTTGTTTGGCTCTGTCTTTATTTGTGCAAAAAATAAAATAGTTCCTGGAATTGTCTGGGCAGGTAGATTGCATTTTATATTATCTGCAGTTATTTTAAATAGAATTTCTCTTTCTATCTCTTGCTGCTATACTTTGTTGGTTATATATAGAAATGCTTGTGTGGATTTATTTCATATTCTACAATTTTGATAAAGTTGTTTCAACTAGTTTTTCAGTTGATTTTCTAGGATTGTCTAAGTATACCATCATACCATCTGCAAAGACTGAAAGTTTGTTTCCTTGTTACCAATTCTTATTCCTTCTATTTCCTTTTCTTCTCTTGTCTATAACTAGCATTTCGAATACAATATTGAATAATAGTGCTGATGACGGGCATTCTTGCTTCACCTCTGGGAAGACTACTAGGAAGACTTTTTGTTTATTCTCATTTCAGATAATACTTGCTCTTAGTTTTAGATAGATAACTACTTTTTTTTTTAAAGAAAAGCTCCATTTATCCCTATGCTTTCTAGTGTTTTTAAAAGGAATGGATGTTGTATTTTGCCAAAAGTTTTTTCTGCCTCTATTGAGATAATCATATAACTTTTGTTGTTTTTGTTAGTAATATGGTCAACTATGGGTCATATAGTTTTCCTAATATTGACCAGCTCCATACTCCTGATATAAATTTCACCTAGTCATAGTGATTGTCATGATCTTTGTGATATATTGCTGTAATCTCCTTGCTAGTATTTTATCTAAATTTTTGTATCAATATTCGTTAGGGAAATTGGTCTATAGTTTTCTTCCTCTGTTTTTGCTCTCCTTGGTTGTAGTATCAAAACAATGTTTATGGCATAGGAGGAATTCAGTAGGATTCTTTCTTTACCTATTTTTTCAAATTATAAGGTATTAGTACTAATTGTTCTTTACTTGTGTGGTAATTTACTTTAAAATTTACTTGCAAATCCATCTAGTCTTGGGGATTTTTTCTCAGGGAGTTCACTTATTGGTGGTTCAATTTCTTTTTTTAAAAATAGAGTTTTTAAGTATTATATTTCCTCCTGCTAATCTGGACAATATATTTTTTTGTAAATATTCATCTATGTCACTGAGATTATCAGTTTAATTGGCATATAACTAGGTAAAATAGTTCCTTATAACTGCTTTAATATTGTATTGATTTGTATTGATTAAATTTGTATTGATTTGTATTGATTTTCATTTTTATCCTGACAATTTGATTTTCTTTTTAAAATCAAATTGAACAATAGTTAGTCTATTTATCTCATTTTTTCATAAAACTAGCTCCTACTTTTATTTGTTAGTTCAAAAGATTTTTTTAAACTTTCAATCTTATTAATCTCTCCTTTGATTTTCAGGATTTCTATTTTGGTGTTTAATTGGAGAATTTAAATTTTTTTCTGGTTTTTTAATCACATGCCTAATTCATTGATCTGTTCTTTTTCTTTTTTTACTGATGTAAACATTAAGAGATATGAATTTTCCCCAAAGTACTGCTTTGGCTGCATCCCACAAATTTTTGTGTGTTGTCTCATTTTATCATCATTTTTATTAAATTATCAATAGTTTCTGTAACTTATTTTTGACCTATTCATTCTTTAGGATTAGATTATTTAATTTCAAATTAACTTTTAATCTATGCTTCCAAGGCCTTTTATTGCTTGTAATTTTTATTGCATTATGGTACTCAAAGGGTACATTTAATATTTCTGGTCTTCTGCATGTATTTATGAGGTTCTTATGCCCTAATACAATTTTTGTGAAGGTGCCATGTACATCTGAGAGAAAAGTCGTACTCTTTTCTATTCCCATTCAATTGTCTCCAAAGTTCTATTATAGCTAACTTTTCTAAAATTCTATTTATCTCCTTAACTTCTTTTTCATTTATTTTCAGGTTAGATTCATCTAATTCTGAGTGGGGTAGGTTGAGATCCCTCACTAGTACTTTTACTCTTTCCTCCTGTAACTCATTTATCTTTCTCTCATTTTCAAATGGCTCCTGAAATCCACCTAACCCTCAAGGAATCTTTCATGATTGACCTTGGAATCTGGATGCTGCTTCTTGTCTAGACCTGAACTGAAATGTCTGTGATCACTGTCTCTGACTTCCCCTCTAACCCAACCAGCTCACTCTGCCTTGACCCCTAAAAGAGCTCCCCCTAATTTGTACATGACAGTAATTAGACTGCCCAGCTACCCTATAGGGATACAATGTGAGAGATACAAGGGACCTTGAATGTCAGAGCTGGGAGGGCCCTTAGAACACAGAATGTCAGAGCTGGGACTGAGCATAGAACATAGAATGTCAGAATTTGGAGGGTCCTCAGAAGACAGAATGTGAGAGGCATTTTAGAGCACAGATGGATGGGATGGATTGCATCTTTAGCACACTGAACATTAGAGGGAGCACGCATGTGCATATACACACACATTCACACATTCACTCACACACACTTACACACACTAATGCACATGCACGCACGCGCACACACACACACACACACACACACACACACACACACAGCTTCAGGTCCCCATCCCCAGCACTGTTGAGTGAGTGACAGGGCCTGAACGTGAGGGGCAGCTCCCAACTTGTTGAATAGCCTATTCACACAAGTGGATTTCCTGCCTCCTGACCCTGACATGACACGACAGGTGAGGTCTCCAATCCCTCTGCCATCTCCTCCATCTTTCACACTCACTCACTTTGATATAATCTTGGCAAGAGCACATCTCCACACTAGCATGCAAGCCAGACGCCAACTTCTCCCCTGGGGTGGGGGGTGGGGGTGGGAAGGAGACATGAGGCAAGAAGGGAAGAAGGGCAGCTCCTGGGGATGTCTTTAGGGGACCCACGTCGTCCTCACTCTTCCTGATCCTGTTATCTCCCAGCCCCATCTTCCCAGCCCTATTGGGCCCCAAAGTCCTCTTGGCCTCCTGCTGAAATCTGCCCTGGTAAAGCTGGGGGTGCCTGTTTCCCATTACTCACATCCTGCAGCAAGCTCCTGGTCGGGGTCCTGCTGTCAGTTCCCCTTTCCCACCCCATCCATCGTCTTTCTGCAGACAAGGACAAATGGCAGCAGAGGCGTGTCGCCAGCAGGCGATTTCAACCCCCAACGAAGGCAGTGAGGCTTGACCCTCACCCACGGGCCCTCCAAAGAGAGGCTGGGGGGCTCATAAAGAACCCTGAGAACTACTTACTGGCAGTGTGGTCATCTACAACCTCACTGAACCTCATCTATAAGATGGGGATCACAACTAGACCTGTGCTTTCATTTGTATAAAAAACTTCAAGGGAAGGAAACGCCTTCCAGTGCAAGTCACTATTCTCTCCATTTATCACATTAGGGGCTGCCTAGAGCTCTGAGAGGTTGAGTTAGTTGCTTACAGTCACACAGCCAGTCTGTGAATCCACAGGTAGGACTTGTACCCAGATTTTCCTCACTTTGAGGCCAGACAGCTACCCACCACTCCATATTGGCTCTCAATAAAATGCGGGTGATGGTTTCTATAGTACCCACTTCACAAGGTCATCGTGGGGCTCATGTTAATTTGGGAGAGGAGGCAGTCGGGGTTAAGTGACTTGCCCAGGGTCACACAGCTAGCAAGTGTCTAAGGCAGGATTTGAACTCAGGTCACAGATCACGTAAATTAAGGGCTCTGCAAACCTTGAAGAGGTAGAGCATCATCTTGCCCAACCCTCTGATGTCACAGATGCCTGCCCTGACACATGTCTCCAGGGGAGACTGACCCAAGGCTGGAGATGGCCACATCACCTCTAAATGCCCCTCAATGACTCCATTCCCTGGGCTCTCCCTGTCTCTGTTGTCGCATCCTTGGCCAATGGGGAAGCTGCACACATTGATGTCTAGAACTTGTTATGGGACCCAACTTAAAGCCCCTTCAGGTCAGAGACTATGTCACATTCTTCCCTATACAACTCACAGGGAAGGTAGGTAGCAGACACTTAGAAAATACTTACTTATTAATGTAAACTCCCCACATGGAAGCAGGCAGAACACGGCTGTGTCCACTCTTGTACAAGCCCAGGTTACACAGATATGGGACAATTAGCTTAGAAAGAGAATCTCCATCCAAGATCAGGACCTCGAGAAGACATCTGGGTCAGTGTGTACTGGACCACTAGGCAAACCAGGGCAGATGGCTTGGGGAGGCCCTATCCCCACCAGGGGGAAGCAAGAGGAAAGGAGAATGAAACTTAGGGTTAGATTTGCACCATCAGGTCTTTCTCAGCTTTCCTCTGAGTGCGAGGGATTTTTTTGTAGAGCCAAAGAAACTGGGGTGTTTGCCTAAAGTTATATCCAATGAAAGAGGAGAAAGAAGAGGATAAACCACCACCACCATCACTACTACTACTACTACTACTACTACTACTACTATACTATTACTACCACTACCACACTACTACTACTACCACCACCACCACCACCACCACCACTACTACTACTGCTACTACTACTACTACTACCACTACTACTACTACTACTACTACTACTATACTACTATACTATTACCAACACTACCACACTACAACTAATACTACCACTACCACCACCACTACTACTACTACCACTACTACTACTACTACTACTACTACTACTACTACTACTATTACACTATTACTACTACTGAGGAGAAGGAGGAGGAGGAGCTAGCATTTGCATAAGGCTTTAAGGTTTGTCAAAGACTTCACTATATTATCCCATCTGGTCTTCACAAGACCCCTATGAATTAGACGCTGTTCTTATTCCCACTTTAGAGAAGAGGAGACAGAGACTGAGCAAGGGTACACTATTTGCCCAGGATCCCACAGCTAAGGTCCACATCTGTTTCCTAATGTAGACGAATTGGGAACAGGATCAACTCTGGGTAAAGATTGTAAAATAGAGCTGGCCTCAGGTGTCTCACCTGCCTTTCTGGCCCTTTTCATAGAGCAGTGAAAAGATCACTGAGCTGACTGACTGTTGGGAAAATAGTCCTCTATGTTCCTCAGAGCCAGGTGCTGGGGCAAGTCACACATCCACATTCTGAGACTCGGTTTCTTCATCTGTAAAATTTAGATGATTAATACAGTCCTCTCTATCCCTGACTTTCCAAGTCCTCAGACCCTTTCTATTTCTGACACTGTGTTTTCTAGAGTCCCTCCAAGACCTTCCACTGTTCTAAGCTCCCTCCTCGCTCTGACATTCTCTGTTCTAAGGCCCTCCCAGCTCTGACTCTCTGTGTTCTCAGGGCCATCCCTGCTCTGACATCCTGTGTTCTCAGGCCCCTCCCAGTTCTGATCCTGTGTTCTAAGCCCCCCCAGCTCTGATGCCTTATGTTCTCAGGGCCCTCCAAGCTCTAATATTATCTGTTTTAAAGCTCCCCCAGTCCTGACATACTTTGTTGTAAGGTCCTTCCCAGCTCTGACATTCTGTGTTCTAAAGACCCTCCCAGCTCTGACATCCTGTGCTCTAAGGGCCCTCTCAGTCCTGACTCTCTAAGTGCTAAGATGTGCCGCCCACCCCAGTTCCAACATTCGATTCCCTGTGATTCCTCCCAGCTCTCACAGGTCCCTTCCAACTTTAACATTCTATATTCTAGCATCCCTTCCAGCTCTGACTTTTTTCTGCCTGGGATCTCCTCTGACTCTCACATTTTCCACAATTCTCTCCTGAAAACAGTTTGATTGGCTATGGGGAGATGGTGAATGGGACAAAGAGGGTCCTAGTTAGGAACAATGGCCAGCTTCACAATGTTTAAGCAAGGGCAAGGCACTCTCTCCTTCCACCCACCCCCAAAAGGGAGTTTGGGTAGCTCTTCTTGAAGGGAAGATTGTTTGTGATAAAGACCACAAGGTGGCAGCATCTGTCCGCCAACCCAGTGAAGAGGCTGATTAGCTGGATTTGGGAGTATGGGTCAACCTAGAAACAGTGGAAAAGCGAACAGATGCCACCAGAAAAGCCCTTCCCTGTCTGTTCTGCAGAAGTCTGGGGAGCCTGGCCTTTCAAACCCTGCTCACCATTCACATCCAGAAAAGGGTTCTAGGTCCTTAATGGTAATGGCCATCGTCCAGGACAAGTCAGGATCTGAGCTTCTACATGCTTACAGAGAACCAGGCAATGTGCTAAGGCACATTGTGTACCCAGAAATCAAAGTAAATAGGAACAAAGACAGCCCCTGCCCTCAGGGAGCTTACATTCTGATTCCTTGTAGTACGCGTATTCTTGAAAAACTATGTCAATCCAACATCATCATTTTACGGTCTGAGGCTGGATTTGAGCCTGAAAGAGGGGTCTTCCTGACTCCTGGCCAGGTGCTTTATCCACTGAGCCACCTAGCTCTCCAAAATTTAAAACACAATAAAACAAATAATATTGCATTTTAAAACTAAGTCGATATGTGGCCTGCAGGGATCCTTATGTATGGCTGAATCCCCTATCTCCCTTTTCTATTTGAGTTTGTCACCACTGGCATAGTCGATAGGACCCTGGACTTGCCATTGGTCAATAAGCATTTATTAAGTGCCTGCCACATGCTGGGTCCTGTGCTAAGTGCTGGTGATACAAAAACAAAACAAAACAAAAAGCCCACCCCCCACCCCACCCACCAAAATAGTCTGAGTTCAGTGCACCAGACATTTACTAGCCCTATGAGCCTGGGTAAGTCCCTCTCTGTGACTCAGTTTTGTTTTCTTTAAAATTGCAGAGTTAGTGGTTTCTAAGGTTCCTTCTGGATCTAAATCCCTAACTGCTTGGGGAAAGGACCTCAGGCACTAGAGAGCAAGTGAGAGTCACAGACAGGAGGCAGCCTCAGGCCAGCTGCTCCCTTTGTCCTTTTCCACTAGTGGAAAGGCTGCACGGTCCTATGATCCACAGGTGGGAGTTTCCTGAGATGTCGTTTAGTTTATGCCCCTAATTTTACGGAAAGTGATTTGTCTGAGGTCACGTAGAGAATCAGGGTCATAAACAAGATTTGGACCAAAGCCCCCACACTCCAAATCTCAGTCTCTTTCCCCTGCACTCCACTCTCCTAATATCCCAGGAAGAAAGTGGGAGGCGTGTTCATTTAATATAATTAATTTTATATAATAGAAATAACAATTATATATATAGTATTATATATGATATATAATTACATATAATATATATAATAGAATATAACAACAGAATGTATTCCTATATTAAGAATACATAATTGACATTAATGATATATATACATTAATTAGAATAGTTTTATCACTCACGAATACTAAATAACTTCCTTTCTACTCTGAATATAACTGGAATGGTCCTAGTTATTTACATCCTGCTCCCCCAACCCCTCGTTAGAATATAACCTTCTTGAGGGCAGGGACTATGCTTGCCTTTGTTTCCCTAATGTTTGCACTGTGTCTGCAGCATAATTTTTGTTTCTTGCTTTTTAGCTTATTTGGAAGGAATATCTGTCTTTTAAAAAAAAATAATGGTAACAGTCATTTATATAATGGTTTACGTTATAGCACCTACTATGTGCTGGACACTATTCTAAGCCCTTTATACAAATATTGTCTCATTTGATCCTCACAATGACCCTAAGAAGTAGGGGCTACTGGGGGTGGCTAGGTGGCACAGTGAATAGAGCACCGGCCCTGGAGTCAGAAGGATCTGAGTTCAAATCCAACCTCAGACACTTGGCACACTAGCCATGTGACCTTGGGCAAGTCACTTGCCCCCAATTGTCCTGTCCTCCCTCCTGCAAAAAGAAAAATCTAAAAAAAAAAAGAGGTAGGGGCTATTGTTGTCTCTATTTTACAGATGAGGAAACTCAGGTTTTGAAAGCACCCTGTTATATCAGGTATTATAATTTTTCATAGATGGGGAAACTGAGGCATGGGGAAGGAGTGTGTAACTGGCCCTAGATCAGACAGTAGGTTGGTGACAATAGTGTTGTACTTCCAGGGTAAAGGAACCCTTTGGGATGTTCTTCCTTGGGGCCCAGATTCACCAGTTCCCCTGCTTGAATGATGGTCATTGGTACATCACACTTTTTCAGTGTGTTCCCAAATTCTAAGAGTTAAGAGCCCTGCAGATTCCCTACTGTGTGTCAGGAACTAAGGATACAAAGACAAAAATTCAATCATCCTAGCCCTCAAGGATGTTCTGCTCTACTAGGTGGAAACAACATGCAGGAAGAAAATGAAATATGCAAATATATACAAAGTAATATCTTGGAGGAGGGTGCTAGTCACTGAAGGAAGGAATCTAGGCTTAGTAGAGAAGCTTCCCGAGAGCCCAGCTTTGGAAGGAAATAGCGACTCTAAGAGGCTGAGGGGAGGGTGAGTATTCCAGGCATTCGGACAGCTTGGGGATGGACTGTCACTGCCTGGGTCAGGTTGGCCAGAATGTAGAGTGGGTGAAGAAGAATCGGGTTCAAGGCAGACCATGAAGAGCTTTATGGGCCACATGGGAATTGCCATTTTATCCTGGAGGCAAGAGGCAGCTGCTGAAGTTTCTTGCGAAAGGAGAGCAACATGGCCAGACCTGCACTTTAGCTCACATTTATACAATGTCCACTATGTGCCTGGCACTGTACTAACTGCTTTATAATTATTATCTCCACTGACCCTCACAACAACCCTGGGAAGTAGGTGTTCTTGTTATCCCCACTTTGCGGATAAGGAAACTGAGGCAAACAGAGATTAAGTGACTTTCCCAGGGTCACTCAGCTAGTAAGAGTCTAAGGCCAGATTTGAACTCAGGTCTTTCTGACTCCATGCCCAGGGCTCTATCTACTATAATACCCAGCTGCCTCTATCACTTTGGTAGCTCCGTGGGAGGCTGATCAGGAGTTTATGGCAATAGTCCAACCGAGAGATGATCAAGGACCTCATCTAGGACCATGGTTGGGTGAGTGGAGTCAAGGAGAAGGATGTGAGATACATGGTGGCCTTGCCTAGATGCCCCCCCCAGGTAAGCAGCTCCATAAGAGGACTATTGCCCCCCATGTACACCACTACTCAGCATCTTCTCAGCCATGTAAGGACTTGTCCTTTGGCCTTCCAACCCTGTACACAACCCACTCCTCCCTGATCAGTCCTCCCTTAATGCCCTGTAAGCCATACTCAATCTTCCCTGTAGATTTATAAGATTTAAAATTGGCTTCATTTTACAGATGGGAAAACTGAGGCCCAGAGAGCTTAAGTGAGGGAGCAAGTAGCTCTTTCCACTACACAATTGTGCCCCCTATCAAGGGCAGGGGGATATTTAAGTTGGCAGGGGTAAGCACTGTCCACATAGAACAATAGGACATGTTTTCTGTTATTTGCTAGCTTGGTGACCTTGGTCAAGTCATTTCCTCTCTAGATCTCAAGTTTCCTCATCTATAAAATTATGGGCTGGGAGATCTCTCTAGTCTCCTCATCCTTCTCATGTCAGGCAAGAGAGCTTCATGGAGAGAAATGGGCATGAAGTTTGCCTCATCCAGGCTCTGGCTGTTGTGAGTATCAAATGAGACATTTGTAAATGGCTTAGCACAGTGCCTGGCACATAGTAGGACTACATGAATGTTTATTCCCTTCTCCTACCCTCTCAGGCTAAGGCCATAGGACTCATCTGTCCTCCCCAAAAAGATGAATGACAAAGCTCTGTCAAGTTTTCAATTAGTTTAGCTGAAGCGGGTATTATATGGAGATGCCATGTTTGGGGTTTCAGCCATCTCTGGTTTAGGAGCTGGAAGGCTGCTGTTGCTAATGGTGATACCAGGGCTGAATCTTAGAGGGGCTGCTGGGGCAGAAGCTCCCCCACTGCCTCAGCTGGTTAAGGAAATTCAATTTTGCTCAGTTAAAATGCCCAGTGCTTCCCTGGCCTGATCCCCACACTGATGGGGAAATGGGACAGGTATGGATGGATACCCCCAGAACAGAAAGACACACCCTGCTGGCCCCAAACAGACCTGGGATGCTTGGGGTCTGAGCAAGGAGCAGGCAGACCGAAGAGCACAAGGCTGAGTGAAAAGAAGGAAGGAGACATATTTACAAATTACATTTCGGACAGTCTGCTGAGAAGATTAGAATCAGGCCAGGGTTGGGAGCCAGCACAGGCTCCCAGACAAACAGATCTTTGTAAAAAGAAAGAGGAGAAAGAAAGAGACTGAACCTCAGACAGAAGGGAAATAGGAGTAGGCACAGGAGGGAGAAAAAGAAGGGAGGGAGGAAGGAACAGAGAGAAGGAGACTCCAGAGAACAGGAGAGAGACTGAAAGGAACCCAGAGAAAGGGAGAGGCAGAGAAGAGGGGGAAAGATGATATGAGACAGAGATGTGGCAGGAAGAGACAGAGAAGAGACAGGAGAGAAGAGGGGTGGGTGGAAAACAGCACAGGAAGAGGCAAGGGGAGAGATTTGGAGGGGGAGAGTCAGAGGGAAGGCAAGGTCCACATCTAGAGACAGTCACAGAGAGCTACGGAGAGACATACAGGGAGAAAGGCAGCCAGAGAAAGAAGGGAGGGAGAAGGCAGACCAGGCAGGAAAAGGAAGGGAAGACAGGAAGAGAGAAGAAAAGTCAGAGGGATTCCTTGAATGGGAAGTGTGATTGCCTCAAGACCTTTAGGGGATTTGGGTCAGGAAAGGGTGTCTTGGCTGGGAGCCAAGGAGCTACTCTGAGTAAATGGTGAGGATGAGGATGAGGAGGAAGATGAGGAGGAAGATGAGGAGGAGGAGGAAGAGGAGGAGCAGGAGGAAGAGAAGGGTCACACACAAGTGCTAATGTGCTGAGGCCTGGAGCCATGAAGCAACTTTGACCTAGGTAAGATGCTGCCCCAGAGACAGCCTGGTGTAGTAGAGAAAGGTCTGGCCTAGGAATCAGGAACTAGGACTTTGAATTCCAGGTCTGCTGGGAATGTCGTATTTGACCTTGAACAAGCCACGAGGGCTCAGGACCCTGATGCTCCCGTGCCACAGAAAGATCACTGCATTTGGAACCATTCATTCAATCAACAAGCATTTGCTTAGTGCTAACTACGTGCCCAACACTGTGCTAGGTTCTGGGGATACAGAGACAGAAATGAATGGGTACCTGCCCTCAGGGAGGTTCCGTTCTATTGAGGAAAACAATCTGGAAACATATAGGTAAATATGAAGTAATTTGGGGAGGGAGGGTGCCAACAGCTGGAAAGGTTTCACACAGGAAATGGTACTTAAGTCAAACTTCAAAGGAAGGTCAAAATTTTAAGAGACCGAGGTGAGGAGGGAGTGCATTCCAGGCATCCAGGCCAGCCTAAGCACAGAGATGGGAAATGGGATTTCATGAATGAGGAACAGAAATAGGGCCAGTTTAGCCAAAACAAAGGGTATATGAAGAAGAGTGATGTTTATTAAGGCTTTGAAGATAGATTGTAGCTGGACTGTGAAGGCTAAATGCAAATAGAGAGTGTGTACTTTATTCTAAAGGTAATAAAGGAACCACTGAAGTTTTTTAAGCAAGAGAGTGTGATCTGGTCTGATTTGCACTTTATTACTATCAATTTGGCATCTGTGTGGAGGATGGATTGAAGAGGGGAGAGTGTTGTTAGGGAACCAGACTAATGGGTCCGTCCTTCGGATTCCTACCTGTATGACCTTGGATAAATCACTTCACCTTAGTTTCCACATTATAAAATGGGGAAGGGGGTACAATTAGATGAATGATCTTGATTGTCCTTTCCCTCCTAGGAGGGTTGGGAAGAAGAGGCTGGGGAATCTTCCCTGAGTATCCCTCCCCCACCTCATCATCATCCATCACCCTCCTTCCCCCCTTTGCTGGCTCACAGCTGCCTTGGCCTTGAAATTTGAGCTTCCTAATTGTGCTCCTGGATAAAAATCGGGAAATGATTCTTCACCAGACCACAGAATCAGCCCATCTTCACACACAAACAAAACCCCAGGGTCATCTGAGGCAGGAAACAAAGGAGGAACATGAAACCCAACTCTCCTTCTCCTCCACCCTCAACAGCGTCTCCAGCCTTTGGACAGTAGACTAGGAACCTACAAATGGGTCGCCACCACCCAGACATCCTAAGGGGTCGACTCTGCTCCTGCCTTGTGGCCCAGAATTGTGTTGTTGTGTTTGTCCATTTTTCTCGAAGAGGACCATGGCATCAGGGAATGATGACATGATTACTGTTGACTTGGATTTGAGGGAGGGAGACCCAGCATAGCACTGACCACACAGCTTTGGGGAACACTCAGAGCCTTAGGATGCCAGATTTAAAGTAGAAAACCAAAGTGCTCATTTAACAAAGGAGCGAGCTAAGGCCATATGTGCAGTCACAGAAATAGTAAATAACAGAACAGGGAATCAGATCTAGATCTTCTGACTCTATAGGGCATTCTTTCTGCTATATTTCACTCGCTAAAAATCTCCTCTTGTGGAGATCACCGGCTCTGATCTCAAAGGAGCATGGCTCAAATCCTGCCTCTGACATTTCCTACCTTGAACTAAGTCTCTTCAGTTCTCTGGGCCTCAGTTTCCTCATCTGTGAGATGAGCAGGGAGGGGGTGGATGACTTGGACATTCTCATCCCACTTTTGAGAGAGCTCTCTTTGTCAGATTAAAATCTGGCATTTTCCCTAGCAAAGGGAATGTGCCTTCTCTCCTTTGAGTATCCCAGTTAGCCTGAGGGGTAAATTCGATGGTATTATTATTCTGACTTTATAGCTGAGGAAACTGAGTCAGAACACTAAGGCACGTCTGGGGCAATAGCTCACCCTGACTCAGTCAGCCATACTATGCTGCCTCACACGATCCTAGGACTGGGAGCTAGCACAGCCCTCAGAAATCACTTAATCCCTTTTACAGATGAGGACAGTGAATCTTCATTGAACTGATTCATCAGAGGTCATGCAGCTAGGAAAGGGCAGATCTGGAATTCCAGTCCAACTCCTCTGACCCAGATCCAATATTCTTTCTATTATACCATAGCTGGGAGAAAAAACCTCCAGGCACCTTATGGACAGCAGTTAGGCAGTCAGTCAATGAACATTCCTGAAACCCTTACTATGTGCCAGGCCCTGTTTTCTATAAGCGCTAGGGACACAAAGAAAGGTAAAAGACAGTCCCTACTTTCAAAAGCTCCCCTATTAAGGGGACACAACATACAAACAACTAGATACATACAAGGAACAGACAATGAAATGTGAATTAACCAACAGAGAAAAGGTACCAGGATGAACGGGGATTAGGAAAGGCTTCCTGTAGGTGGAATTTTAGCTGGCACCTAAAGGAAATCAGGGAAATTAAATGTGGAAATGAGAAGAGAGAGACAGAGACAGAGACAGATAGACAGAGAGACACACACAGAGAGGCAGACACACAGAGAGAGACAGAGAGGCAGACGCACAGAGAGAGACAGACAGAGACAGACACACAGAGAGACAGAGACAGACACAAAAAGACAGACAGAGAGACAGACACACACAGAGAGACAGACACAGAGAGACAGACAGAGACAGATATACAGAGAGACAGAGACAGAGAGACACACAGAGAGAGACAGAGAGACACACAGAGAGACAGAGACAGACAGAAAGACAGACATACACAGGGAGACAGACAGAGACAGAGAAAGAGAGAGAGAGACAGAGAGACAGACACACACAGAGAGACAGACAGAGAGACAGTCACACAGAGACAGAGAGAGACAGAGACAGAGAGAGAGTCAAGCATGGGGCGCAACCAATGGAAATGTCCAGAGTTGAGAGATAAAGTGTCTAGCTGGAGGAAGAGTAAAGAGACTGTTACTGGATCAGACAGTATGTGTTAGGGTGTAAGGTGTAAAAAGCCTGGAAATGTGGGGAGCAGCAGGCTCGGAAAGGTTTTGAACCCTACTCAGAGGATTTCCTACTTGATCTTGGGGGTAACTGGGAAGCACTGACATTTATTGATAAGTTTACAGAGTGGTTGAAGAAGGTGACCTTGGTAGATGAGTGGGGAGACACCTGGGACAGGGAAGCCAAGCAGATGGCTGTTTCGATTGTCTAGGCTTGAAGTGTTGAGGGCCTATACTGGGGCCTTTCAAATACCAGGAGCACCTGGAAGATGTTACCAAGGTATAGTATAAGCTGCCTCGGCAATGGTGAGGGGTTGCCTTAAGCCATCTGCAATCCCTTGTAACGTCGTCACTGTCTGTGGACCAGCCAGCATCTGAGGAACAAAGCAAAGTCAACTCTGCCTGTTTGGGAATAAAACCCATGGCCATTACCTCAAGGACACCTTAAGCTAACAACTGAGGCTCAGAGACAGGCGAGAATTGGCCCAAGGTCGCTGAGAAAGATGGTAGAAGACAAGAGTTGAACTCACAAGCGTCTTTGGGCCTTTCCCCCCACCAAGGCCCTCTTGTGTTCACTGGCCAATTCTCTACTTTGCTCCCAGCTTGGAGAGCTAGACTACAATGAGAAGCCATCTGACTGGGAGCTGAAGAAACCACAGGGCCTAAGAGCTCAGTTAAGTCTGAATCAGAGGAAAATAATTGAGGTTAATTCCTAAGCATCCACCCCATACCACCCACCTCTCTCCCAGCAGGCTGGGGAGGATTTAGGAGTTAACGGAGGCATTGTCATGTAAAGGGCTTTGAGATCCTCCAAGGGAGTGCCCTGGGGAAGTGGGAAGTATGAAATGGGAGGTATAATGGCATTAGTGCCCAATTATTCCTGGGAAAGACTCTCTCTCTCCTGCAGCGGAGATCACCAGAATCACCCTCCCCCATACAGACTTCTGCTCTTCAGTGTGAGGGGAGGCTGGCTCGGATGGCTAGGGCTGGGAGGGAAAAGCCCCCAGACTGCTGGGGAGAAGACCTCACTTCTCCACACTATCTTCATGCCTTTAGGCAAATTGCTTCTCTCTGGGCCTCACTTTCATCCTCTGGAATAATGAAAAGGATAGATAACATGAGTTCAAAAGTCCTTTCTAAAACTAACATTCTAAGACCCACCTTAACTCTGACATTCTGTGCAACAGATTTCCATGTTCTAAGGGCCCTTCAAGCTCCAACATTCTCTGTTTTAAGATCCCTCCGGGCTATGGCATTCTATGTTCTAAGATCTCTCCCAGTTCTAACATTCTACATAACAGTATTATACATTCTAAGGGATCTGCCAGCTCTGACACTGTGTAAGGCCCCTCAAAGCTCTAATATTCTGTGTTCTAAGGGGCCTCACAGTCCTGACCTTCTGCATCCCTCCCAGGGCTGACATTCTCTGTTCTAAGGGCCCTCCCAGCTCTGACATCCTATGTTCTAAGGGCCCTTCCAGTTCAGACATTCTCTGTTCTAAGGCCCTCCCTGATCTGATATTCTATAGTCTAAGGACTCTTCTAGCTCTGACATTCTCTGTTCTAAGGACCCTCCTAGCTCTGACATCCTGTGTTCTAAGGGCCCTCCCAGTTCTAACATTATCTGTTCTAAGGGACCTCCCAGATTTGACATAATAACATTCTATATTCAAAGAGGGGAGTCAAAGGATGTTGGTCTGTCAATAAGTATTTATTAAGCACCTAGAATTTGACACTGTGCTAAGCACTGGAGATACAAAGAGGCAAAAGACAGTCCCTGCCTTCAAGGAGTTTACAGTCTAACAAGAGAGAAAAACAAAAAAACCAAATAGGGACAAACAAGTTACATACAGGATAAATAGGAAATAAGTAAGAGAGGGAAGACACTAGGACTCAGAGGGGCTGGAAGAGACCGCCTATAGACAATGAGATTTTAGTTAGGACTCAAAGGCAGCCAAGGACACCAGTGGGCAAAGATAAGGAAGGCCAGTATTCCGGGCCCAGGGGGAAAGACAGGAGCCAAGAGATGACAGTAGCTTATTCAAAGAACAGGCAGGAGGCCAGTGTCACTAGATTAAAGAGTACATATTGGGGAGTAAGGTATAAGGAGGCTGGAAAGGTGGGAGGGGACTGGGTTAGCAAGGGCTTTGAATGCCAATCAAAGCATTTTGTATTTGATCCTGGAGGTAAGAGGGAGCCATTGGAGTTTGCTGAGTAGCGGGTGGCGATGTGATTGGATGGGCATTATTGGAAAGTCACTTTTGTCACTGGAGTGGGGAGAGACTAGAGGCAGGCAGAACTACCAGCATGTTATTGCAGTAATCCACTCATAAGATGATGAGGACCTCGATCAGAGTGGTGGCAATGTTAGAGGAGAGAAGGAGATGTATTGGAGAGCTATTGCAAAGGTAAAGTCAACAGGTCTTGGCAAAAAGATTGGATGGGGGGAGGGGAGACACAGTAAGGGGTTGAGCATGACACCTAGGTTGGGAGCCTGAGGGACAGGGAGGATGGTGTTGCCCTCTGGTGGTGGTGGTGATTGTTGTCCTTCATTCTCAAAGAAGACCAAAACGTTATCACAACGCTAAAGTTAAGTTTCAAAGTGTCCAGCTGTGGCTGATAAGACCAATATGAGCTCGGAAGGCTCTACCACAGGTCGAGCACAAATAGTCCGTGTAAACATTTGGGGTGGAATCTCCAAATTTGTGCATCCTGTGTTTCCTTTGAGCTGCTTCAATTATGCTTTGCCCATAGAGCATGGCACCTTCTCTGATGTGGCCACTCCATGCTGAGCATTGCTGTGCCAGAGTCTCCCAAGTCACTATCAATTCCAAATTCTTCAGAGAGACCTTGAGAGTGTCTTTGGATCGCTTCTTCTGACCACACTGTGTGTGAGTTCTGCAAAAAACAGTCTTTTTGGAAATTGTATGTTTTGCATGCCAACAACATGGCCAGCCCATCAGAGTGGCACTCTCTGAAGCAGAGTCTGAATGCTTGGCAATTTAGTCCAAGAAAGAACCTCAATGTCTGGTACCTTATCCTGTCAGGTGACCTTCAGAATCTTCCTAAGACAATTTAAATGAAATCAGTTCAGTTTGATGGAGTAGGAAGCATAGTTGAAAAAATGCAAATAGACTCTTCAAACTGACAAAGACACAGAGAGATAGTCACTGGAGACCAGAAGCAGCTTCAAGAAGCATGACTTCTATCAGAAAAGAGATAACTACTAGTTCAAGGAAGAATATCCTTGGTAATTAAGAATCAAGTCCTCAGGAAAGAACTCCACAAGTCCAGGAAGAACTTGGGGCTTTGCTATATTAAAGCATGAGTTGCCTTCACTTGTACTCCCTATATTTTGTACTCACTTTAAGTCTGTGCCCACTCTTCTCACAGGTGCTGTGAGTTTTTGTAGAAGAATGCATCCCAGGTTTATGGGGGAATTGTTTTATAGCTACGATGCCATCTTAGTAAAATGCCTTTTATTTTTTTTTTTTTTGCTTTTGGGAGGGCAATTGGGGTTAAGTGACTTGCCCAAGGTCACATGGCTAGTTTTTGTGTTAAGTGTCTGAGGCCAGATTTGAATTCAGGTCCTCTTGACTGGTGCACCTAGCCACACCTTCATTGTGCCGCCTAGCCACTCCATAAATGCCTTTTCTTTAAGACTTTTCTTTAATTGTGTCTACTGCCCTACTATTAATAGATAGCCTAATGGTAGAGGCTCATGACCTATAGTTGTAGAAACAGAGATCCAAAGGGTAAACTTTTAAACCTGAGGATCATAATCACAGGGTGGCGATTGGGGGGAAATGAAAGGTAGTTCCAGTAAAGTGTTACATATGTAACAATATTCTATGATCTAAAGTCACTTTCAGCACTAATATTCTAAGTAACAGTATTTAATACTCTAATATCCTTCCCAGATCTGACATTCTATGTTCTAAGGTCCCTCTCATTTCTAACATTCTATGTTCCACCTTTGACATTCTTTTTTTTTTTTAATTCTATGTTCTACTAATGCATTGTAGGTGGAGTTGTGAACTGATCCAACCATTCTGGAGAGCAATTTGGGACTACACCCAAAGGGCTATGAAAATGTGCATACTCTTTGATCCAGCAATACCACTACTAGGTCTGTATCCCAAACAGATTATAAAAAAAAAAAAGGAAAAAGGCCCCACATGCACAAATATATTTATAGCATCTCTTTTTGTGGGGGCAAAGAATTGGAAACTGAGGGGATACCCAGCATTTGGGGAATGATTGAACAAGTTGTGGTATAGAATGTAATAGAATACTATTGTGCTATAAGAAATGATGAGCAGGCAGATTTCAGAAAAACTTGGAAAGACTTGCATGAACGGAAGCTGAGTGAAGTGAGCAGAACCAGGACAACATTGTACATAGTAACAGCAACATTATGCTACGACCAACTTTGATAGACTTAGCTCTTCTCAGCAATGTGATGAACTTTTCCAAAAGATGCATGAGGGAAAATGCTATCCACATCAAGAGAAAGAACTATGAAGTCTGAATACAGATCTAAGAATGTTATTTTCTCTTTTTTGTTTTGTTTTTTCTTTCTTGTGGTTTTACCTTTTGTTCTGATTCTTCTTTCATAACATTACTAATATGGAAATATGTTTAATATGGTTGTACATGTATAGCCTATATCAGATGGCATGTCATCTTGGGGAAAGGGAAGGGGAGAAGGGAAGGAGGAAAAAATTTGCAACTCAAAATCTTATAAAAGTGAATGTTGAAAACTATTTGTGTGTGTGTGTGTGTGTGTGTGTGTGTGTATTGTATAATGTGTATTCCAGTGTGGGTGCTCTTAGAAGGACACCTACTCTCCAAGTTTGTACTCAAAGTTTATAACTGTCAACCCATGACAACCTGTATGCTTAAAATAAAATCACTAAAAATGTATATACTCTATGACCAAGAAAACTCACTACTAAGAATATACCCATTTTTATTGACTAGCTGATTGATTAACTGATCAATGAAGTCAAAGACAGATGGAAAGTTCTCATATATACATATCTTCTAAACAGAAGCACCACTTGACTGGGTCCACTAGGGCTGGGATGTCTGCTCCTCCATGTCCTATACCAGTTACTGTGGTTCTAATTTAGACTCCCCTTTTTAATACTCATTGGCTTACTAAATCCCCACCCCAGAATCCAGAGAATAATATCACTATCTGATTCAAGTCTAGACCTTCTCCAAAAAGAGAGGAGTAGGAAATAAATAATTTGACATACAGCATTAACCAGGTACAGAATAGGTCACTTATTCCTATGTAGAAAGCAATGATGACCATAAAAAGCATCATAGTATGGATCAAAATAATAATTTATTTAGGCTTTTTTTTTTTTGGAGGGCAATTAGGGTTAAGTGATTTGCCCAAAGTCACATGGCTAGTAAGTGTGTGAAGTGTCTGAGGCAAGATTTGAACTCAGGTCCTCCTGACTTCCGGACCGGTGCTCTATTCACTGTGCCACCTAGCCACCCAAGACTCAGTAACTTGATTTATAATTATAAGTACAATTACATAGGTGGTTAATGTCCAAATTTTGTTATGAGGAAGGAAACAAGCCTTTATATAGCACCTACTATGGGCTAGGCTCTTTGCAAATACATCTTATTTGCTCTTCACAACAACCCTGGGAGGTGGGTGCTATTACATTTTACAGATAAGGAAACCGAGACAGGCAGAGGTCAAAGGACTTGCCTAGAGTCACACAGCTAGGCTTTGAACTTGGGTCTTCCTGACTCATCACTCTATCCACTGTACCACCTAACCGCCTCCGGCAGCCCTGGAACATCAAACAGTATGTTACGTGGTTAACTAGGTATTTCCCACTTCACCTTGTCACTAGGCACTCTGATCCAGCAGTTTCATCTTCTATCTGGCCTCTGTCCTTCGGACATAACAGAGCTCACGCTCTGCAGCTTCCTCCTTTCTCGGGTGACTGTCTTTCTGCAGCCTTCTCCCCCAGGCGTGGCTGTCCACTGCCATCATCCACCAGCATCAATGGATGCCACTCTCAGGTGGCAGTCACAGACCTCCAGACTTTTCATGGCAGCAAAGGGCTTAAAGGGAAAGTGCGTGCCCACCTCTCGACTGGACAAATTTAGGAATATACTGGACTAGTTTTTATTGTGCCATGAAAAATAAGGATTATGAAGAATTCAGAGAGCCTGGGGAGAACTTGTTTGAGCTTAGGCAGAGCCAAATGAACAGAGATGAGAAAACAATACATATATAATAGCTATAACAATGTAAAAGAAAATAACTTTGTGGGGCAGCTAGGTATCCCAGTGAATAGAGTACCAGACCTGGAGTCAGGAGGACCTGAGTTCAAATCCAGCCTCAGACACTTGACACTTACTGGCTGTGTGACCTTGGGTGAGTCACATAACTCCAATTGCCTTGACTTTCCCCCTTCAAAAAAAAAAAAAGAAAAGAACTTTGAAAGACATCAGAATTCTGATCAATAATGCAGTGACCAGTTGTGACTTCAGAGGCTTGAAAGTGAAGCATGCCTGCCCCTTGCTTCTCAGCAAAGAGGTGGTAGTCCACAGGCACAGAATGAGACATACACATCAGTCAGGGCCAATGTATTTATTTGTTTTAACTATAGTCGTTACAAGGGAGAGTTCTGAGGATGGTAAGGGACATGGGGGTGAGGGGGAGGGAGTATCATTGAGAAGTACCAAATTTTTAAAACATCCACAAAAACGTGTGTGTGTGTGTGTGTGTGTGTGTGTGTGTGTGTGTGTGTGTGTGTACACATGCGCTCTGAGGGAGAGTGTTCTTGTGGTCTTGTTCCCACCATGCTGCTCTTTCCTGATCCTCTCCCTTAGGGGAACCTGACTTGACTTCCCCATTTTCTAGGCCTTTTCCTCATCATACAGGAAATTAGATCACCTTAAGCTCTAAAGGCTGAGGGGCTGTGACAGAAAAGAAGATGGGCATCTGTAAGACAGGCAAGAACTAGTCTAAGACATAAGGAACTTTGAGAAAATGAGAGACAGAGACAGACAGACAGTCAGAGAGCAGAGAAAGAGCAAGTAGAGGAACTCAATTTTTACCCCTGCCCCCTAGGAAATATACATTCTAGGGATGAAGTTTTTGTCAGCTGTTTACAAAGAAAGTCAGCAGAGAGAGACAGACAAACAGACAAAGAAAGAGAAAAAGAGACAGAGAGACAGACAGAAAGAAAGAGAAAAAGAGACAGACAGAGAGACATGAGAGAGAGACAGAGAGAAAGAGAAAGAGAAAGAGAGAGAGAGAGAGAGAGAGAGAGAGAGAGAGAGAGAATGAAGAAAAGCAGACAGCAGAAGAGTTACAGGGGCAGTAACAAATGCTCCAGATGAGGCCTGCTCTCCCATCTTCCCTCCATTCTGCCCCAAGCAAAGGCAGTCCCCAAATACACAATGATTTGGAGCTAGAAATATAAGCAGCCTCCACCAAACCCCAAAGAACACAAAACCTGGCATTTCCCACTCCCCTCCTCCCAGGGAGTCTCTGGGCTCCAGGGAAGCCTGCCTGCTCTTCCAGGGCCCAGGAGCCCCTGAGGCCTGGCCTGCCATCGGCCGGGCCCCAGGTACTCACTGGCTAGCCGCCTCCTCCAGCCAGTCCACCACTCTTGCCCCATGCTGTCTTCTGCCCTTCAGAAGTTAATTCCTCTGAAACTTTATTTGGGAGCAATTTTCAGCTCCTATTATGCCTGCTGCGCCAACCCGTCTCCTCAGCTATCTGGCTCCGTACAGCAGGGAAGATAGTTAGACTTTTGCCTGCAATAACAGAGGTGATGGTGCAGGGGGAAGGCTCTCAGGATTACGATAAGGGCTGGCTGCCCCATTGGTATGCCAAGCATGGCCACTAACTTTCCTTTCCATATTGGGGTGATAAAGACAATTTTCCACACGGGGTCCCTATCTCCTATCGAGACCAAACATTCAAATGCAGCAGACGTTGGAGAGCCCACACCTCACTGGCAGATTCTACGTCTTCCAAAGGAAATTGAACTATATGAATTTAAAAAAAATTAATATAAGTAGCCAGGTCATTTATTTCCTCCCTATCAACTCCTAGATTTAATGAAAAAGAACATTTTGAAAATATGAGGGGGGGCCTCCAACCTCCCACTGGAAGGAGTTGATAGACTTGGGCCAAAAAGAAAGTGCATCTCTTGGTTCAGATGGCATTGAGAAGGCCCCTCCATTGAGGTCACTTGGAACAATGACCTGGCATGCCACAAACCCTGGAATCTGAGTTCAGCCCCTGATTCTGCGGCTTAAATCCCTGCATGACCCTGGAGAAGTCATTCTGTGGACTTGGGTGTCCTCCTGTCTAAAGCAAGGGGGGGGGTCACACTCCCTATGTAAATGTAAGCAAATATGAGTAGCAAGTGTTTGAACTTGTATCCCGAGTACCTAGCACAGTGCCTGACATATTTATTAAGCACACAGTAGGTGTTTAAGAAAGGTGATGATTTGATATAGAATCGGAGGTTCTTAGCTCTTTAGATATCCTGGATCCTTTGGCAGTCTGGTGATGAAGCCAACGTAGCCTTCTAGGAAAATAGTCTTTAACACATAAAAATAAAATAACATAGAATTATTAAAGAAATCAATTTTATTGGAATTCAGAAGAAGGAAAAGGTGAAGGAAAGAAAGAAGTATACAGTACCTACTATGTGCCGGCACTGTGCTAAGCATTCTACAAAGACTATCTCATTTCACATATTATTTAAATACAATAATCAAAAATATTTTTTTTAAAGCAAGTTCACGGGCCCCAGGTTAAGAATGCTAGAGAGATGATTTCAAAGGACTCTTACTGCTTGAAGCCGACAGCCCTATGATCTTACCCAGAGATTTTCCCCCAGATCATTTCTAAGGTACTTTGGCATCAAGGTTTTAAAATTTGAGATTAAGCAACTTCATGGAAGGAAGACCTTGACCCAAAATAAAAGTGCAGCAGGGGAAGGTGGTAGGGAAGACAGCCTGACTTAATTTCCCTTTTTAATGAAATCTCACCAAATGAGACACTGACTTTTTCAGTCTAAAAAAAAAGTGTTTTTGAATTGTTTCCTAGGTTCAGAGCCTGTCAGCGGAATATTTATTGTACTTTATGGTGCATTAGTAACTAGATTGTCTTCCATTCCATAGCTGACTTCAAACCCCTGATCTATCTGGATGGAAAGTATATGAAGTAGGAGAATTTCTTTCTGCCACAGTCAGCATGTCTACCAGAGCCTGGAAACTCTCAGGAATCCCCCAGGGTTTCTTGGCTTCTGGGGCTGCCTGGGCCTCTGTGGATGACAGTTCTTTGGTTAAACATTGGGCCTTCTCCTGGAAGTAAGGCAAGCCACCCCATCCCCACCTCGGAGCCCAAAGGGAATGGATTGGCCCTTCACTGGACAACACTGAACACCTTTCACCATCACCCCTCTCCCTGTCTTCCCGAGTGGGCACTCAGGGGCAGACCAGGTGAGGGGTTTCATATGGCACAGTGACAAAAGGGTGAGGGAGGGAGGCACTTTTTTATATGACTTTTTATAAGTGTGCATATGCTTAATGCCAGCAAATTCCTCCCCCTGTAGCCCAGAGGGATTTTGTTGCTTTATGGAGACACAGGAAAAGGACAGAGGCTTAGTACTGGGCAATGGGGCTGGGTTTAAACTCACAAGGCTCAGCTTCAAATTCAGGCTCGGCTGACTTACTCTCCCATCCATGTCACCTTTAGGCAGGCCATTTAACCTCTCTAGGTTTTCCTTTCCTTGTCTTTAAAAGGAGCTATTTGGAAAGGAGGGCTACATGGGTGTAGCGACAAGGGGAGAGAGGTAGAGTCATTGGAAAATGACATTGATGTTAAAAAAATGAAAAGAAAAGAAGAAAATTATCAGTGCAACTTAAAAAATGAAATGGTAATGAGGGTGTTGAACTAGATGGGCTCAGAGGTCTCTGGAATCTTTTAAATGCTGCCATTCTGGAAGGTTCAAAGTCCCCAGTTTTCTGTAACACAATAATTCCAAGGTAGGAATTTTCTAAAACCTCGTCCTCTGCATACAAATGTCCTGTCTCCTCTGCTGAGTAGGGAAAGCCTAGGAGACAAAGAAAGACCTCTACTGAAACAAGAGGAGAGAAAGAGCAAGAGACCTTGGTGCATTAAAGAGACTTAGAAGAGAGAATTTTTATACTGAAAGAGAAATAGAGCTGGGAGGGACCTTAGAACCTAGGATGTCAGAGCTGGGAAGGCCCTTAGAACACAGAATGTCAGAGCTGGGAGGGGCCTTAGAGCACAGGATGTCAGAGCTGGAAGGGGCCTTAGAATACAGGATGTCAGAGTTGGGAGGGCCCTTAGAATACAGGATGTCAGAGCTGGGAGAGCCCTTAGAATACAGGATGTCAGAGCTGGGAGGGCCCTTAGAACACAGGATGTCAGAGCTGGGAGGGCCCTTAGGGATCATCTAATATAACTACTTCATTTTACAGAGGGGCAAACCAAGGTCTCCAAAAGAGGAAGTGGCTTGACTAAGTTAGTTCAGAAAATGAAAGGCACATCAGGCCTGGAATCACTCACAAGGCCCCAGTGGAAGGAAGCGATGCTCTTCCAAGACCACCTGACTTTTTTTGCCACTATTTTCTAGCCTCATTTCCTAAGCTCCAACCTCTTTCACCTCCCAAACTTTTCAATTTGCTGTTATTAGGGACTACATGTGGAGAATGAGGAGGGGGAAAGAGAGATCCCCTAGAGAGCCTTGCCCCCTCCCCTTCTTCTTATACCCTTCCCCCATTCCTCCCTCAGTTCAAGCCTAGAAACCCAGTTTCAGCCTCAAACAACCCCCAAATTACAAGCTAGAAAGAGCCCAGATGATGGTCCTGCAGCAATGGAGTTGGCCCCAGGGGTCGGGGGATGAGGTCCCCCCCTTGCTGGGGAGCCAGCGAACAAAGGCACAAAGCTCCTGTCTGCATGAAGCCAGCCTTGCCAAAGAGCCAGGGCGAGTCCCTGGGTGAGCTGCTCCCAGCTAATTGGAGCTCCTCATACAGGTTTTACAGGTCTGTGGCAAAGGCAGGGGGGAGAGAGGCTTCCACAAGCCATTAATTACAAATTGGTTAGGGAGGGGAAAAGAGGTCTCAGAGAGGGTTTCACATCACTGGCTCAGCACAGGGGGGACCCACAGGCTCACTGGGAAAGTCCAGGCTTTAAACAGAGGAGCCTAATAAGGCAGTAAGGAGCCGACTTGGGGGCTCAGGCAGGAGAGAGGGCCAGGGTCCCACCTTCTTTGTGCTTTTTTTTGCATCCCCAGCACTTAGCACCATGCCAGTCACAGAAGAGGTGTCTAATTAATGCTTAATGCCTTCTTTCCATCCTCATTCCAGCTATGGCATCATCACCTATTAACTACATGAGTTTCAGGCTATTCTAGCTCTGGGTCTCAACTTTCTCCTGTCAAAGGAGAGTCTTGTTCTTAGATAGTCTCTAAGGTTCCTTCAACCTATAACAGTCGTTATCCTAAGGTCCTTTCTAGCTGTGACATTCTGTGTTCTAAGGCCCCTCCCAGCTCTGACATCCTGTGTTCTAAGGGCCTCCCAGTTCTGACATCCTGTGTTCTAAGGGCCCTCCCAGCTCTGACATCCTGTGTTGTAAGGACCCTCCCAGTTCTGACATTCCATGTTCTAAGGGCACTCCCAGCTCTGACATCCTGTGTTCTAAAGGCTTTACAGCTCAAACATCCTTTGTTCTAAAGCCCCTCCCAGCTCCTAAATTCTCTGTTCTAAAGGCCCTTCTTTCTGTGCACAGGACAATCCACCTGAACACCCAGAAACACCCCATACTAAGACAAATATCCCAGGAATGGGGGTCCCAGAAGACCCAGCAAAATTTGAAGGTGAGACCATTTTGGTCTTTCCTGGAGGACCTGTTACTTCTTAACTGAACATTGACAACAAAGGAATAACCACAGAGGCATTGATGAGGGTGAGGGATAGAGATGGTCCCAGATCCAGAGAGCTCAGAAATAGTCATTTCATTTCAACCAACAATGATTCTGTACCTGCTCCACGCAGGGAAGACAAGAATGAAAATTAACATCTTCTGTCCTCAAGGACCTTAGATTCTGATACACAGCAACTAACCTTCACAGAGCAGTTTAAGGTTTGAAAAGTGCTTTACAGATATTATCTCATTTGATCCTCACAGCAGCCTTGGGCAGTGGGTGCTATCCATATGAATATTCCCATTTTCCCATTTTACAGATGAAGAAACTGCGGCTGAAAGAAAGGTTACATGATTTGTCCAGGATCACTCAGCTAGAAAGTGTGTGATGTCAAATTCGAACACGAGTCTTCCTGACTCCAGACCCAGTGCTCTATGCACTGTGTCACCCAACTAAAATATGATTATCACTTCACAGAGTTGGAAATATGGGAGAAATATGGGAGACAAATAGTTGCAATGTAGTGGAGAAAATGCTAAATGCCCTAGAGAAGCAGGTACAATGAGAATTGGAAAGAGAGAGAGAGATCACTGAGACCAGGGGAGATGTAAAAAGCTGCTCCTATGCTGGGCTCCTAAAGGATGGGGCAGATATCATGTACATGAGATCCTGGTGGCATTGGACTTAATGTACCTTCCAGCTCTCACATTCTGTGTTCTTAGAACCTGATTGCCCTACATACATCCCTAGTCCTTCTCGAGTCGCAGATACAGGAGGGTCTTCCTGCCAGACACAGACATTTGCTTAGAGTAATTCACTATGATGGCTGGATCTTAGAACATAGAACACAGAATGCTAGATTCATAAGGGCCCCTTAGTTTTGGAATGTTAGACACATGAAGGTAAATTTGAAAGTGCTATAAAATATGGGGCTATTATATTGTTATTGTTATTATAGCTGAGAGGCACTTTAGAAAATAGAATGTCAGCACTAAAAAGAATCTTACAATGAGGGATGCAAGAATTGGAAGAGAATTTCGAGCCTAGAGTTATCAAAGTATGGTCCAGGAACCTCTGGGTACCACTCTCCCCAATCTTTCAGGAGGTTCGTGTGACCAAAATTGTTATCGTAAGACTTGTTATAATAATATAATTATTATATGCATAAATATATTAATTATTATAATAATGCAAAGACTTTGAAGTTCCAATAAAGTACATCTAAAAAGATACAACCTACATAAAAACTCTTTGGTTGCTTCAGTAATTTTTAAGAGTGAAAAGGGGTCCTGATTCCCAAAAGCTTGATAACCACGGAGGCCCAGAGAGGGCAATTGATTCACCCAAGGTCACACAGCTGAGACAGCACTAGTAACCTCATCCCTTGACTGTTAGCCCAGGGCTCTTTGGGAAAGACAGAACAATGGAGTTTATTATCTCAATTTCGAGGCGTTCAGTACAACCTCTCCACTCCCCTGGGCTAGGAGGAGAAGAAAGAAGAACAGAAAGAAATCTTTGGGGGGCTCAATTGCTACCAAAGCTTTTCAAAGCCTTTGCTAACCTAATATATGTAAAGAAATCTTTGGAGAGCCCTCAACCGTTAATCAGCTGTCAGCAGGGTTTGGTGGCAGGAGGCTTGGAGAACAGAGACACTCAGCTCATTACCCAGGCTCTGTCTTTAGGATGGCTGAAATGAGCTGCTTTGAGGGTGTCTTCCAGGATGGACAGCGTCTCCAGGGCCGTTAACCCCATCAGATACTATGACCTGCAAAGTGAGTCTAAACTAGAACTATGAAGGAGGAGTTCTTTGTCTTTTTGGGGGGGAGGGGGGGTCAAGGTGGGTTGAACAATACCATTGTGATTTGCCCTTAAAATAAGTGAACTGATGGTACCGGAAACCAGTGTTTCTCCTGTCTAGGCAGTCCAAATCTCTTTAATGGCTAGCTGTCTCCTTAATAGATTCATAGTCTGTATAAAGACACTAATAATAAAATTCAAAGATCAAAAATTTCCGGTTGGAAGAGCTCTTAGATGCGGTCAAGTTCAATTCTCTTATTTCACAGATGAAGAAACTTTATCAGAGAGGTTAAGTATCTTGCCTGGGGTCACACAGCCAGTGAGTATCTGAGGCAGGATGTGAACCCATGGGTCTCTAAAGCTTGATAAAGCACATTCCTGAAATTCTGAGCTTTCATTTCACACCCTCCCCCAAAAGACTGGCCAAGATAACAGAGTCTGGACAACAGAAATAAGGGTGTCCTGTCGGTGGCATTGTAAATTGGTCATCCACCTAGCATGGAATGACTAAGCAAATTGTAGTATATGGATGTGATGGGATATTGTCACTCCATACATAACGGGGAAGGCTCCTCTGACCTGTATCCAGGTGAAGGGAACAGGACCAGGAAGACAATTTACACCACATTATAAAGCAAGACAATTTCGAAAGACTGGAGTTTTGACCAGGGCAATGAGAGATGAAAATGATGCATGCTTCCCACCTCCTATCAGAGAAGGTGAGAGACCAACGATCCAGGAGACCTGCATTTCCAGACAGAGCTATTCTGGGGATTTGATTTGCTGTTCTCTGTAGATTTGTTGTGATGGAGGGGGATTGTTCAGTCATTTCAGTCATGTCCAACTCTGTCATGTCCCCATTAGGTGGTTTTTTTTGGCAGAGATACTAGAGTTTTTTCCCATTTCCCATTTCCTTCTCCAGTTCATTTTACAGAAGAGGAAATTGAGGCAGGTGGGGTTAAGTGACTTTCCCAGGGTCACACAGCTAGGAAGTATCTGAGGCCAGATTTGAGCCCAGTAAGAGAAGTCTTCTGACTCCAGACCTGGCACTCTATCTTTTGAATCACCTAGCTGCCCTGTAAGCATTCATTAAGTACCTTCTATGTTCCAAGCCCTGGGGTAAGCATTGGGAATTTAAGAAAGGCCTGATTTTGAGGAGCCCAGAGTCTAATGGGAGAGACGATTTTCAAATACTGAGGCATAAGCAAGAGAGAAGGTAGTCTTGGAAGGGCAGGTGCTAGCAGCTGACACAACCTGGGAAAATCCTCTACAGAGGTGTCATCTGAGCTGAGCTTTGAAGGTCACACGGGTCAGAAGGAACAAGGCCTAGGCTCTTCACTTCCTCATGTCCCACATGTCCCCACAAACATGACCACATGTACACCTACCCTCATGTTACATACATGTGTGTGTTGGGGGGTTTCTGTATTTCTGTATTTTGTAGTAAAAAAATGTCTACATCCCTCAGGGTTTCCTGTTCAAATCTTTTTTCTCCAGCTGTTTTTCTCTATGGAGAAATCCATTAGTGTGGAAAACCATGGTCAACACTAAACCCACCTTGACTGTGTAAGGCAGAGCTGCAGCAGTATTGGGCCTGAGGCTGCGGCTGGGGATCAGTTCTCTCTATTTTCTCCACGTCATGCCCCAGTCCCCACCTCTGGACCTGGAGAACACAGTCATTCAGGCCTCTCTCTGCTCCCACCCCATGCTCTGGGGCCTGGTGGAGAGGAAAGGAAAAGAGGAACGGCTTTGAGCCCCCTTCCAGAGGGGCCTGACAACTTCTCCGCACCACCACAAAGGTCTTTTTCCCCCCAACAGGGCTATTTGCCTATTTGACTAAATTTGGAATTGCATTTATTTATTTATTGAAATTTTATATATTTTATTTCCCCCAATTACATGTTAAAACAACTTTAAAACATTTTTTAAAATGAAATTTAGAGTTTTAAAATTCACCTGTTTTACAGATGATTGATGTTTAAATATAGTTGTGTGTGTGTATGTGTGTGTGTGTGTGTGTGAGTGTGGGGTGTGTGTGAGTGTGGGGTGTGTGTGTGTGTGTGTGTGTGTGTGTGTGTGTGTGTGTGACTCAGATCAGAGCCTGGTGCTAACAAAGGGAAAGGGTTCAGTTCAATGCCCAGTTTGGGCCATTAGCCACACTCAGAGGAAAAAAAACTGTTCTATAGCCATCAAGGCCACCTTCACCTAAGGCAACACCACTGGCCACAAAAGGGAACCGGGTACTACAATACAATAGAACCAGGGGCAGCCAGGTGGTGCAGTGAAGAAAGCACTGGCCCTGAAGTCAAGAGGACCTGAGTTCAAATCCCACCTCAGACTCTTGATACCTCCTGGTGGAGTGACCTTGTGCAAGTCACTTAACCTCAATTGCCCTGCCTCCCCCTCCCCCCCCCCGCAAAAAATAAAAATAAAATAATAAATTACAATTCAGTAGAACCCAAGCCCACGGTTGAAGGGGAAAAAATAACTCAGAGAACTTAGCAGAGTGCATGGTACGTAGTAGGTGCTTAATAAATTCTCGTTGAGCCATTGGCATCCTCCTAATAGTGAAGTGAATTAGGGACATCATCCTTGTACATGCAGGACAAAGATTGGGTGTGGCAGCTGGGACTTGGAGTCAGAAAGACTGGGTACAAATTCTACCTTTTAGTAATGCTAGCTGTGTGACCACAGGCAACTCATTCGACCTCTCTAAACCTGATGCAACTATGGAAGATTTATCTGCTGAATTGTAGATGGCTGCAATTTATATAGGCCAAGGACACGTTTATGTGTCAGACGTAGATACGGTAGATAGACAGATCAGTAGATAGAAAGATAGATATACAGACAGACAGACAGATGGACGGACAGACGGATGGATGGATAGATGGATAAGTGGGTAGACAAGATAGATGAAAGAGATAGGCAGTAAGTAGATAGATAGATAGATAGATAGATAGATAGATAGATAGATAGATAGATAAATAGATAGATAGATGGATGGATGGATGGATGGATGGATGGATGGATGGTAAACAGGCAGACAGACGATAGAGAGATGGATGGATGGGAGATAGATAGACAGATAGATAGAGAGATAGAGAGATAGTAGATAGATGATGGATAGATAGAAAGATAGGTGGTAGATGGATGGTAGATGGTGGTAGATGGTGGATAGAAAGACAGTAGATAGGTAGATAGGTAGATATATGATGGATAGATACATAGTAGAGATAGATATTTTATTTTTAGTCTAGACTTTTTATTTCATCAGTGTTGGGAACTCCCATAATGGAAACTCCTTCCACCAATGGAAATAAGCAGCTCTTCTTTTGTGACTTACAGTTCTAAAGCTTTGTTTGGGAGCACTGGGAGATTTAGGGACTGCCCAGATTCTAGAGTCCAGAACCAGTGTGTCAGAAGCAGGCCATGAACCAAGATGTTTCTCACTCCAACTCTATCTGCTATAACATACTGCCCCTCATATAATATCCCCAGTCCAGTCTGATCTGATGTGGTCTGTTATAACATCACATCACATCAGCTATCATATCATACCATACCATATCACAGTCCCATGTTGTGGTACATGGTGCCATAGCTTAGTGGAGTGCTAGGCATGTAGTAGGTGCTTAATAATTGTTCATTGATGACTTGTAGTACATGTGCATATACATGCACAAAATATATGTGTATACCTACACACACACACACACACACACACACACTCACACACTTAGTGTGCCCAGACAACTTTTTAAATCTCCAAGTCATAGAGAAGGCACATTTCTACATTGATAGATGTTTCTTTCTTGGATGAAATGACAGGTCTGGTATACACACAGACACATTTGTATATACATGTGTATGCACTGTGTGTGCACTGTGTGTCTATGTACTCATGTGTGTACACATCTACACATGGACAATTACCCCTAAATATCATATAATCTCCCTGTTGGATGGTACCTTCAAAACCATTTTGCATAATACTCCTCATTTTAGAGGATAAAACTGTGGCCCATAGTGTGGAAATGACTTAGCCAAGGTCCCACAATGAAAATCAGTGGTGTGACCAGGAGCAGTATAGTGTCCCTGCTTCTCAGACTTAATAAAGAGACCATCCTGATCAATTCTCCATTTTCCCCAAACTCAGCATTTGGAGGTGGATAGGGGATGGGGGGGGGGGGGGAGATACAGGTGAATTTTAAAAAGGATGATGGGGGAGGGAGGGGGAAAAAGCCCTCTGCAAATGCCCCTTTTTGATCTGCTCTGGCTGCTAGTATAGAGAATTAAATGAAATTCATTTTTATGATGAAGGAATTAATGGTGATGGAGAGAATCGGGTTCAGGTGGAAGACTTGAATCCAAAGAAGGGAATAAAGCCTTGAAATTCAAATGAAAAATTATTATATAAGCATAAAGGAAACCTATTTTACACCTGTAAGACTAAATGTATAAATATGAACCAACTGCTCCCTCTGGGAAATGGGGATTGTGCTTGTAATTCACCTAGACAAATACTCAGCCCAGCTCCCCTCCAATCCCATACATTTCAATGAAGGCCAGCAGCTCCTCGGTGTACACCCCACCCCCAGACCCACCATCTCCTTCTGCCACCCTCCTCCTGGCAAAAAGAAGCCTTACAAGGGAGTCCTTTCTGCCCTCTGCAGCCACACACACACATACACACACACAGTCCTCCATCAGGAGCTTGGCTAATTATACCATAAACCAACTCACTCTAACCTAATGAAGACCCCAGTCCTGCCCCCATGACTCCAATTATCTCCTTCCTCACCTCCTTAAAATGCCCACCTCCATTCTAGGCTCAGCACAGGGGCCGCTGCTTACTAGAGGGTCTTACAGATCTACCCATGCCCCGCCTACAACCGCTCTGGAATCCCTGGTGCCAGCGCTCCTCACTGCTAGTGCCCTGAATACCTCTCCAAGACCATAACTCACAGAAGAGTTGATCATCTGCATTAACAAAAAGTTTCCATCAGAGGAATTCCTTCTACTAATGAAATCAAAGCTCTGGAATGAAGGGTCTACATTGCAGCTATAATACACACACACACACACACACATACACACACACACACACACGCACTATATATATATATATATATATATATATACACACACACACACACACATACATATACACACATAGCTAGAACACACACACGCATACATGCATGATTTAGAAATACTTATTTGCATATCATTTCCTCCATTAGATGCAAACTCCTTGTCTTTTGCCTTTCTTTGTGTCCCCAGGATTTGCCATAATAACGGACACATAGTAAGTGCCATATAAATGTTTGTTGACTGACTGATTGACTTCCTTCAAGACTCAGCCGGAACATTTCCTGCAAGAGGACTTTCTGTGTCCTCCCAGCTGCTACTAAGGTTACCTTTCATCAACTCTGTGGACATCGTGGACACGCCCTCACTGGAGTATGAACTCCTAGGGGCAGGGATTGGTTAATTTTCTCTGTATTCCTAGCACAGTGCCTGAAATGCTTCAAGTGTATAATAAATGCCTCTTTAATTGAACAGGAGTGGAGTAAGACAATTAATAATAATAATGATAGCTTAAAAGTGTGCAAAACACTTTACAAGTATTTTCTCATATGCACCTTAATGACTTTGGAAGGTAGGTGATATTGTCATCTCTACTTTACAGATGAGGAAACTGAGCCAAAGAGAGGATATGTGACTGACTCAGAGTCACATAGCTAGTAAATATCTGGAGATATAGATATGTAGATAGATATAGATATACACACATATATACATATATACACACATACATACATATATACATACATATGTATGTATGTGTGTGGATAGACAGACAGACAGACAGACAGACAGATAGATAGATAGATAGATAGATCTTGTAATTCAGTGTAGCATAGTGAAGAAAGTGTTGACTTGGATGCCAAAGGACCTGGGTTCAAATTCTGCTTTTGATGCTTATGTGACCTTAGGAAAATCACTTAAATCCAGGGCCTCTTTCCATTCTAGATTTGGGGTCCTACGGTGCCTCAAGTTTCACAAAGTGCTTTCATCATGAAAACCCAATGTGCTAAGTGTGATCCTCCCCATTAGACAGAGGAGGAAGCCTAGGGAGTCTTTTGAGAGGCTAAGCAGCATGTGCATAGACATACAATTAACTGGTGTCAGAGTTGGGACTTAAACACACATGCTCCATTCCAAAACCAATGCTCTTTTTATTTTGCTTTGATTCAACAATTCTCAGATATTTATTGAACACCCACTATATAAGAAGCGTATACAACTACTTTGTAGTAGTCATAATTAGAAGGGTCTTTAGAACACAGGATGTCAGAGCTGGGAGGGCCCTTAGAACACAGGATGTCAGAGCTGGGAGGGCCCTTAGAACACAGGATGTCAGAGCTGGGAGGGATCTTAGAACCCAGAATGTTAGAATTGGAACAGGTCACAAAGAGGACTAATGGGGAGACTTGAACCTGAGAGAGGTCAACTGTCCAGTTCACATGACACTCTGTTGAGCCATGATTGAAATGCACATCTCCTCAGTTTCCCTGATCTCCAGATCTCCCTTCTTCTCTAGAGATCTCCTCTTGGATGCCGAAAGGCCAGCTCCTCAGGCTCAAGGACTAGGGTTTCAGGCAAGGCCTCTTCTCTACTTCCCACCCCTCTCTCCTTTTGCTCCTGCCCCTCCAAAGAGTCAAATAAACAAGGGGGGAAAGGAGATGAGTCAAGAAGATCTGAAGCTGTTGGTACGTGGTCTCATCTTCTTGGAGTCCCCAGACTCAGCTGGGCTGGAGATGAGAAAGGAGCCTGCGATTGTTGGTTTTCTTTGGAAGTCCAGAGTGTGCTCGCCACCGCTGGGCCTGTCCTCCTTATTTTGTTTTGTTTGATGAAAATACTTCGCCCATTCCAGAGATGTCATGCTTTGATAAGGTAATTGTCCAAAGATGCAGTTTACATCCTATTAATGCTGGACCTAGTACAAATGGAACTCAGAGAGTTGATCCGAGGAGGCCCAGGGAAGATAGCCACACGCTTCAACACTTGGTCTTTTGTTTGGGGAGCTGGGAGCTCCCAAGAACACTTATCTCCCCCACTGCAGACAGGCCCCTTCCCAAAAGAAGTTCCCATGGCCCAACCCTAGCACAAATACACATGCCAACATCACACACATTCATTTATTCATTCATTCAGCTGAGGTTTTTAAGTCTCTCCTCTATGGGAGGCATTGTTCCCTAGCACCCTAGGAAAGAAATAAAACTCAGGTAAGGCACAGGGGCTTATACTACCACCCTGTAGAGTACATGCACATATTTTCGTAGGCACACACACACACACACACACACACATACATATATAGGAATAAGCATATAGCACAGAAATAGCATCACTGTCCAGGGGAGAGAGAACCTGGGACAATATCCTCACCCTTTCCCTTACTATGTGGGGCACCTTGTGCAACCATTTATGCTCCCTAGGCTTCAGTTTCTTTATCTGGAAAATTGGGGTGGGGGAAAATAAAACCCCCTGAAATCCCCTTTTGCTCTGAATCCATGATCAATAATCTTACATAGGAGGGAAACAAACATTTATCAAGTACCTACTGTATACCAGGCACTGTGTTTAGTGGTTTACAAATATTATCTCATTTGATGCTAACAATCACCCTGGAAGGTGAGTGCTAATACCATCTGCATTTTACAGTTGAGGAAGTTGAGGCAGACAGAGGTAAAATGGCTCCCCTGGGTCATATTGATAGCATGTGCCAGAGTCAGGACTTTCTGGCTCCAAAGCTAAATTTCTGTTCACTGTTTTTCCATAGTTATAAATTCAATTCATTTCAATAAGCACCTACTATGTGCCAGCAGCCACTGTAGGGCCTTGGGGCTACAAAAACCAGGAACTCACAGCCTACTGGGAGGGAACAATGCTCGAGTAAGTAAATATTGAAACAAATGCAAAATAACTTTAGGGTTCACTAATGTACATAATGCATGAACACATCTCTAGACTCATATACACAATATATACGAACTAAACTTGTTGGTGTCGTGCATTCATAATGCACCAAAAGTTTGGTTGCTGGTGGTGATTTTTGGTTTTTTGATTTTTTGGGTTCTGGGGAAGGTATTGGTTTGGGTTCTTTTGTTTGTTGGGGTTTTTTTTGTTTGTTTGTTTGTTTTCTTTTTGCAGCTAGGTGGCACCACAGTGTCCAGAGTGCTAGACCTGGAGTCAGGAAAGTTCTTCTTCCTGAGTTCAAATCCAGCCCCAGACCATTCCTAGTTGTGTAGCCCTGTGCAAGTCACTTCACCATGTTTGCCTCAGTTTCCTTATCTGTAAAATGAACTGGAGAAGGAAATGACAAACTACTCTAGTGGTCTTGCCAAGAAAACCCCAAATTCGGTCACGATTGAGCAACAACAAAATTTCTATATGCATTCATATACATAGGTCCATGTAGAAGTATACACAGACCCCATCCACCACCATCAAAGTACAGTGTCACCTTTCCCATTCCCAGGGGCTCCTCTCAAGCATCTCAGTCTGGATGGGACAGGACCATTCCTGGAGGGAAGAGGATAGAATAGGGTTGGGGAGTCACTGTATTTCTTCCTCTTTTTAAAAATTTCTTCCTCTTTGATGGAGGAAGGGACATTGGCAGAGAATAAGAACTGGGTAAGGGGGGGTCTTAGAGGCCATCTAGTCTGGCCTTATTGTACACATGAGGAAAAGGAGGTGTGATGTGAGTTACCCAAGAACATGCAGGCAGGAAGTAACCAAGGCAGTATTTGAACCCAAATCCTTTGACTCCACAGCCAGCACATTGCCCATTGCTCCACACAGCTTAGCAGACCACTGCACAGGTACATAAAATAACTACTTTTTGTAATGAAATAAAAGTATTGGGATGTAAGCTCATTTTTAGGCTCACTGAAAGCATCTAATTATTATTGTTCAGAATATTTACCATTCTAAAGAATAGTAGAGTGGATGATTTCTTTATTTGAGGAGAACCACTCTGGCAGCATGTCTCCTCCCTGTTCAGTTCTGAGCCTACATTTCAAGGTCATTCATGGAATAGCTCTAGCGGTTAAGAAAAATTGGATTTGGGGTTGCCAAAAAAATGTTATTTTTCAAGGGTGCCTTTTAAACTCTCTCACTGAAGAATTCCAGCCTCAGGACCAGGAGTTTAGTCTCCTTGAGCCTTCCCTTTGTTCATCCCTCTATCATTTCCCCCTCTTCCTCACTCCCAACTATTTCTTCCTTACTCCCAACTATTTCTTCCTTCTGTCTCATCATAAAATATTTGAAAGCAAAATCATTATGTTCGGTGGGGCAATGGGGTGCAGAAAGTGGTGTTCGGCTCCTGTAGTTGAAAAAAAGTCTGGTCCAATCATGTGAAAATGCAAAGGTCCCTTCGAATGCAAACCCTCTGGTTTTCAGAGTGGATTTATCACCTTTTTAAAGGGAGATTTATTGGTTAATCGCTTTAAAAGAACACTCATTGCTGGGAGAGCTCTACTCAAAATAGCAGGCCTACCTTTTTTCAGCAGCTGCTCCTGTAATCATCTGGTAATTCCAGGTCTGTTTCCAGATAGCCTCCCCTCCCCGGTCATAATTCAGCCTCACACTTTGAAATAGCCCAGGGGAGGGAGGAGTAGAGGGAGGGAGAAGAGAAGGACATGAGGGATAGAGTGGAAAACTAAGTTTGCCCATTTCTTCCCTGCTTTCTGCTGAGTTTGTGTCATGGCCATGCTACATATTAGCTGGGTATCACTGGGCAAGTCATTCACACTGTGGACCACAGTCATACCGTCTGTAAAATGGGACTGGACTAACTGATCTCTAAAGTCAGTCACTTACAGTTCCAAGACCTAGAATCCTGTCCCAGGAAACTCTCTCCTCTGTTTCCTCTTCTGTAATATCTCTACAGCTAGACTGAGCTGGGAAGATTGCTTTTTTTTTAAGCTGGATTTGGGAAATTTTACTTGGAAATCACTACAAGGTGTTTTGTTTTGTTTTTATTTATCCTTAAAAAGGATAGTAGTCATGGGCAAATACTATCATGGCTGTAGGAGGGCAGAACAAAGTTTTTTAGAGCGTGATTAAGGGGGAAGGACAGCCTGCTGGTGGATTCCCTGACCTTGCTTACCTGGACAATTCGAACAGCTTCAAAGATTTTATCTTTGACTCTTAAAAGTCCCTCCTCTGGCCACTCCCTGGGTCTGAAAGAACTAGTTCGCCTTCACACCCACATACACATTCCTTCCTCCTTCCAATCTTTCCCTAAAATTTTGTTTTTGAGCCATCTGCCCTCATCACTGTGTCTTTCTGGGTTTCTCCAAATCCTTGCTTCTCTCCAGGGCCCCCAAACTTGCTTCTTTCTAACCACTGCCTTCCTCCCCTAATCCCTTTCTCTCTCTGGTCTTCCCTCCAACTCCAGCACTTTCCCTACCCCAAGAAGAGAGGTGGGGGGGGGGGTCGTCTTGAAATTGATTTCCCCAAACATTTCTTTATCCAACCCATGTATCAACCGAAAATGTGCCTTAAGAAATTATTATGACTTATATACACAGACATAGCAGAGGGAGGTCAGAGACTGAATTACACAAACCTCTAGTCCTTTTCCTCAAATGGAGCGCCTTAGTTAACATGGATTTTCTTGTTTTATTTTATTTTATTCTTGGTGGGGAGGGGGAGGGAGGCTGGGAGTTGAATGATATTTGTTTTAATGAACCGGAGAGGGGAAAGTCAAAAAATAGAGAAAGGGAAATAACAGAAACAAAGCCAGACAGAAGCAGAAGACAGACAGACATGGAGAAAATGAAATTAAAGACAAAGACCGGGAGAAACGGAGACAGGAAGACAGACACAGAGGCAAAGATAGAAGCTGAGAAATAAGACAAAGACACAGAAAGTCAGATGTAGATGAGAAAGAGACGAGAGATTCAGAGATCAGAGGAACCGAGACGCACCACAGAAAGAGGGAGAAATAGACTGTCAGACTAACCGACAGACAGGCGGATGGGAGTCAACGAAAGGTGGGGGAGAAGTGCCGGGTGGGGGAAAGCCCCAGCTAGAGCTCCTCCCTCTCTCCTTTAACAGGTAAATCCCTCCCCAACCCCCTCCCGCCACCCACCCCGCCCCCACCCGCGGCCTGGATGTGAAATCGCCATTTCATCCTGCACACTGCTTAATTGTTGCAAATATTATTTGTGAAATTGGCCTCCAACAGGAGTGAACCGCCACGCTCATTCCGCCCAACAATCCCCTGCCCCCCAGTCCTCCGCCTCTGTCCCCCTACTCTCTGCCTCCGCCCGCCTCCACACACACACACTACACACACACACACACACACACACACACACACACACACACACACACACACACACATATCCTCCTGTCCCGCGGAGCTGACCAGCTCCTGACCTAGGAAATCTCCACCCCCATACAAAAACAAACAAACACTAAAGGTAGGGCTCCAGTGGCCTTGCTGCACGACGGGCCGAGTCGGAGAAAAGGTGAATTGAGAGTGGAAGGGAGAAGGGGGCTTATCCCTTGCCGCAGTTCACTCTGCACCTTCGGAAGAAAACCAGTTCATTTGTTTGAGGCCGGGGAGGAAGCTAGCTCCACTCTGTCCCTTGACCCGAGAGGCTGGCCCGCAAGAAGAGACCAGACTGTGGTCCCTTTCACTTATGGGCGATTGAGGAATCCTATCGTAATTCCGAATCCCGTTTCAAGCTTTTCCTTTTAATTTTGATCAGGACCGAGTGTGAGGGATGCTGTTTGGGTGATATGCGTGTTTGGACTCTGGGCCCGGGAAATGCAGCAGAGTAGACTGGAAAGAGTCTGGAATAGCGGCTGGCACATAGTAGGAGCTTTAATAAATGCTTGTGGTTTGAATGTGCCATTTGAAGTTCTGGATTCCAAATCTTACCAAGACTCTGAGCTTCGGTTTCTCGCACCTGTAAAACGAGGTCTGACAAGGCGACCTCTAAGGTGACTTCAAACTTTGAATGCACATCCTCCCCCCACCACCACCACCGCCGCTTACTATTTGTGACCTTGGACAGGTTTTTTAAGTTTCCTGGGCCTTGGTTTTCTCTTTTGAAAAATGAGGATGTTGACCTATAAGACCCCTGAGGTTCCTCCGAATTCTAAGTTTATCACGCTCTGAATCTATGGTTCACATGAGGAGATAAATAAGAAGGAAGGGGCTGTAACTGGGAGAGGAAGAGAAATAGACTGGCTGTTTGGGGATACTTGATTTTGCGACCGACAGTGACTCTGGTCCAGGCCCACCATAGGCTCCTACTGAGGCTCTTCACCCTAGGACTACTCTCAAGCAATAACCAGAACGGCCGCTTGAAAAATTTGATTCTTTAAACACGTTTAGTACTGAGAAGAATATCCCAGTCTCTGACTCCCGGTGCTGCCTCCCTCTACTCTTCTCCCCTCCACCACCCACCCCCTAGCCCTCAACTGGGTCTCTTCCCCTACTAAAGTTGACTGAGTCCCCAGAGCCCAGACCGCTGGGCTTTTCATCTGTCGTGATGGGGCAGTGGGTGTCCCTCCCCTCCCGCAAACTCAGACACAAGTACCCTGAATGTGGGTTCAGCTGGCTGTCTCAGAATGAGATAGGCCCCAGAGCTGTAAGAAGAGGACCAGAGAGGAGAGAAAGAAACTAACACAGGCAACCCCTTTGCCACTTACTCCCTGGGCCACCCTAGACCGGTCGTTTAGTCTTTGGGCATCTGTTAATTAAGGGGGTTGGGGTAGGTGGCCTCTTAAGGTTCCCTTATATCTAACCATAATCTCTCTCGAAGGTCCAGTCCAGATCTCCGAACTAAATTGCGCCTCCCTCTGGAGTCGCACGGGACTTCCAGTTGGGCCCAGGGCCTTGGGGAATTTTGCTAAGGACGTCGAGGGGCTGGGGGAGAGTGCAGTGTCTCAGATCTGTGCTTCGATCTCACTTTCCCGGCCTCTCCGCTGCCCCGAGTAAGCCAAGGACACCCGGGAGTCTTGCTCGGAGGAAGGGCTCAGTGAATACTGGGGAAAGGACTGAGTACGCCAGTAAGGCGAGGGAATCCTGGGTACTCCAATTTCTGTCTCAGCATTCTCTTTCTTTCTGTCCTTGGGTACATACAGGTATAGCCTTAGAACAAGAGGTCCAGACTCATTTTATTCTCTTTCCCGGTGTCTCTTCAGTTCCCTAGTTTAGGGAGAAGAGTGGAGAAAATTTCCAACAGTTGGACATCCGAGGTCATCTAAACGTCCCTCCCCGCCTCTATCTCTCGGTTTCTTCGACTGGATCATTTTCAGTGGAATTTGCAGACAAGTTTAGGGGAGATTGAACTGACTGGCCGGGAAGGGAGAGTCGGTCGGGAACACGGGGAGGTCGAGGGCCAGGGATTCAGCGTCGGCTTACTGCCTCCCCGCCTTGTTTCGGTCTCTCTGGCGTCCTGCGCCTTTCTGATGACCCTGGGGAGGTTTCAGGAGCAGAGTGTGGCTGGGCTGGGAGTGGGGCTTGAAGGGAAGGGGAGGGAACCGTACGAAGATGAAACGCCGAATTTGCAGAAAGAGTTTGCAGGTGAGAAAAAAGGAAGGAATAACATGCAAAAGCTTTGGCCTGATCAGTTCTAGGTATTGGCGGAGCTAGGCTGAAAGACGACCTTCTTCCGGCCTGGGGAGTTGGAAGAAGGGGACAAAGTTTGGAGGCTGGGTTCTTTTTATTGTATTTTGCCTCCAGGGTAGAGCCCGAGAAGCGCTGGAGGGGAGGCGGGGGAAGACAAAAGGCCAGCAGCCCTGGCGTCCTGCCCCGCTGGGAGGGCGTTCCCCCCCCATCTCCTCTCCCCAGATCTCTTCCTGAATCGAGGACTTCCGGTCACTCCGCTCTCCTGGACCAAGGGTTCGAGGACCCTCCCTCCCTACTACGGCTCCATCTCTGCACTCACCTCAATATTAGAATTCAGTCCCTCAGACCTGGAAAGTTTCGGGTAGTCCCACCTTCACACTTCGTATCCTTGCCCACGTCCCTCAGCACCTCGCCACCACCACCCCTTGTCCCCGACTCCTGGTCCCCGATATTCAGTGGGCTTGACTCGCTGATCCGTGGCAGGGAACTGAAGGTAACCTCAGTCCAGAGAGATGCACCCACCTGCTGAGGGAATGATGGCAGAAGCCTGCAGAGGAAGGTTTAGGCTGGGTAGCTCAATTTAGGTAGGACTACAGGTTTCTATGTGAGAATTGGAGAGGGGGAAGAATTAAGAGGAGGGGTCCAAGGAGGGCTCCTGGCAACCGGAAGGAGACTCGCCTATTCAAAAACTGTCCCAAAATACAAATATTACGCCCCTACTCCTGGAAGCTATAGCAGGTGGCACTGTGGGACTCGGGACAGGCCCTGGCAGATGAGGTGGCGACACTTTCCCGAAGACAGTACAGAAATTCCTCCCCAAATCGTTTTCCTTTTTTAATTCTCTTAATTTCTTGACCCGAGTGGCCGATGCCTCCTGAAAAAGGAGGAAAGGCGATCGAGTGAGAGAATGAGATTTGTAGACAACTGGACCCCTTTTCGGTTTTTGACGGGAAAGGGGAACGTGTAGGGAAGGGGCCAGAGGGATAGCACCAAGACACCCAGAAAGCAAGAGGGAGACGAGGGAAGAAACGCGTGTTCCTTTGGGCTGGTGGTGAGTGCCGCCGCCGCCACTGCTTTGGGGGGGAATCTACTGTGTATCTAGTCCATTCGTCAAAGAAGACACTGGGACAAAGTTTGGTTATCTTCTCCAGGACCCTCAATGCCCCCGCCTTTTCTCCTCTACCCCAGCTACGATCGCCCCAGGTTTTAATGGGCACTTCTGTTTCTCCCGCTGACCAAGCCAAACCGCGGATTTTAAAATACAGATATATTCGTTGTAAATTTCTTTTCGCTATTGGCCCTTCGGTCCCTTCCGCCGGGCCCCCTTCGCTCCTCATGAATAAAAGAAAAAGTCAGAGCCTATCAGATCCCGGTCACCACTGCTTCTCTCCTCCTCCTCCTCCTCCTCCTCCTCCTCCTTCTCTTCTTCCTCCTCCTCCTCCTTTTCCTCCTCCCCCCCTCCTTCTTCTCCTCCTCCCTAACCCTCTTCTTCCTCCTCCAAGAAGTAAAGTACTTTAAACAACTTACGTAGACGATCACTCTCCCTCCACCCTCTCTACTCCCCTTTCTCCAAAATTCTCCCTATATAACCTCCCTTCTCCTCTCACCCACACCCCCAAACCAACTAGACACCTTCCTCCTCCTTCAATCACCCCTTCTTGGAAGGGAAAGGATTGTCTGTGCGTGTGTTGGGGGGGCAGAGAAAGAGAAGGCTAAGGGAAGAGAGGAGAGGAGAGCAGAGAGGGAGGGAGGGAGAGAGAGAGAGAAAGAAGAGAAGAGAAGAGAAGAGAAGAGAAGAGAAGAGAAGAGAAGAGAAGAGAAGAGAAGAGAAGAGAAGAGAAGAGAAGAGAAGAGAAGAGAAGAAAGGAGAGGAGAGGAGAGAAGAGGAAGAGGAAGAGGAAGAGAAGAGAAATAACCCTAAACAAATCCCCTTCGCTACCTTAGCTGAGAAACTTTAGCCCTTAGTGTGAGAGCCGGTGTCCTTAGTTCTTCTGGGGCTGGGGGGAGACAGGATTCCCACCCCTCCTCCTCCCCTCATCTCCACAGCACCGGCTTCCAGCTCTGTCTCCCCCACCTCTGCCCCCACAACTTCTGGCGGAGAGGGACGGAGGGAGACTTGGGTCGGGTTTGTTTGTTTTAACTTCCTTACCACCCCCGCCCCCACCTTACCCCCCCCCCCCCAGTTTCCCAGCTTCTGGACGCGTTTGACTGCAGCCGGGGGTGGGGTGGGGGGTAGGGAGTGTGTGGGGGTGGAGGGGGGAGAGGTTTTTTTAAAAAAGGAGAAAGGGAGAGAGACGGGAAGAAAGAGCTCACAGTGGGGGGAAAGAGAAGACAGGAAGGATTTCTGAGGACTCTGGACCTGTCCCTGGCGTGCCCAGAATGGCGGCTCTCCCCGGCACAGTACCGAGAATGATGAGACCCGCTCCGGGACAGAACTACCCTCGGACAGGATTTCCCTTGGAAGGTAAGGCCGTTTGGGTTCTACTCTCTTTGGTTCCTTTACGGACAGCCCACCATTTCTCCCTGTCCTCGGGGACCGGACTATCTCGAAAGGCACACCGCGGTGGTGACTGCAGAGAACGGGTGGCGTCCCCAGACTTCCCAGGCACTGGGGGGAACAAGCCTTCCCCTCCACCGGTCCCCGGGAATCGCTGGGACCTGGAAACTTTCCCGGGACCTCCACTTGTCAATGCCCTAGTCCCTTTCCTTGTCCTAGGGGCTTCGGCTTCACTCCTCCTCCCCTCCCAGACTTTCTTTTTCCGCTGCTCAACCTTGAGAAGCTTCAGCTGCTAGTAAATTTTACCTCCTGATCCAATTTCACTTACTTTCCCTGCGACATTCTCCGCACTCACCAGACCCAGCCACCCCGCTCTCATGTTGGTTTTCGATTTTAATTTCGACCACGAAGATTCTTTTACGAAACATTTTATTTTAGGGGATTATCCGCAGTGAATGTTCTGGGGGCAGTATCACACAGATGATGGCTTCGGTTCCTCTTCCCCGAAAGAAATTAACCCTAGAAAACTCTCTCCCTTGTCGGCCTGCTCCCAAAGTCACAAGAAAGGAGAACGATCTCATTTTAAAACTTTTCAGCCGGACTCCCAAACTCCGGGGTTTTCAGAGAGACGCCCCCACCCACTCGCCCTTATCTCCTTGAATGAAAGTGACTGCCTAGAGAAAGGGAAGCAAAGAATTTATTTCCCAAAGTCCCCCCTCTAAAATCAAATTTGCAAGGGGAAGGCACGGGAAGGAGCCTTCATCCAGTCAGGAGGGTTCTGTGTGAGTGTGTTTATGTAATTTTAGCTAATTAGAGAAGCTAAACTTGTCACTGAAAACTTAACGTCAGACAGATTCTGGGAATGCGGGCGTCTCAAGGAAATGTTTCGAGGGTCCCCACTTCAGCCCAGAGCTCGCTGAAATTTCAATTTTGAGATTTTGTGAATGCGCCGGGTCCCTGAGCAGAAGGAAAAGGAGAGTAAAAGCGAGAAAGAATCTCTGAGCAGGGGGGAAAGGGGGTTGGGCAGGAGGAATGAGCCGGGCAGCCCGCCCGAGATCGGGGGAGCGAGGAGGCGGCCCCGTCCCCGAAGGAGAAGAAGGCGAGTGAGTGTTTCCGTGATCAAGTGCGCGAGGAAAAGTGGTGGGAAGCCACGCAGGCGGGAAAACCTTCACGCCGGGGGGATTTGGTGGAGTGCCTTGCTCTAGCGATGCCGGGGAAGCAGACGGCGCGAGGCCGGCTCGGAGGATTAGGACAATATTTGCACACCATGCCGGAGAATACAGAGAAGGCAGAAGTGGCGGCCGCTGGAGAGGCTCTTGAATATAAAGTTGGCCACTCGAGAGCTCTCGTCCGCTAATGGCATAGCGGGCCGCGGAGGCCGGGTGACTCCGCCGCGGCGGCGCGGGACGGCTGATTAAATGCGGAGGTAGCTGCAGACACCGACTTTGGCAAAGAGTGGGGGCTGGAGGGAGGGGAGGGGGAGCACGGAGGAAGGGGGAGACGGTGCTGCAGCCCGAGCCTTCTCTCCCCCTCCTTCCCACCCCCACCCTCTCCTTGCCTTCCAATTATGCAGCCAGCTTCCTCCATCCGGGCGGCTGTGAAATTGTATTAATCTGCTAGATTTCCGCGGCGATGCAGTCCCCACACTGGGGGCTTGGGTCCGGATTAGAGCAGCCCCCCCTCCCCAGCACACCTTCTGGGAGAAAGGGGTGCCAGCAGCGTAGCCGGAGATCGGTTAAGGAGCCCTCAGTGGAGCGCGCACGCCCCCCAAACGCACAGCCCGAGTCCGGTGCTGGTGTTGGTGCTGGGACTGGGAGGCGCTGATCTTGTCCTCTCCAGCACAGCCCAGGCCCTAGGGCAGGCCCACAGGCCGGTAGGTTTTTCTAAGCCAGAGCCAGGGCAGAGAAACGTTTCGGGGAATGCAGAAGTCTTACCCACGAACCCCCTCCACTCACCCAACCCCCCCCCCCAACCCTAGGCTGACCTACAACTAAATAAATCCTCGGGCAGCGAATCAGGGGGAGGAGGCAGGCCCCAGTGGTCCAGGCCGGGCCCTGGCTGCCCCCTCTGGGGAAACCCTAGCAAAGGTTGCTGGCTATCGCGATATACTACGATCTCCCGGCCTCCTCCTCCTTGCTCTTCCTTTCGGGGTTTTGTTTGGCCCACAGGAAGTCTGGACAGGCTACTTAACTCTCTCTCCTCACGCTCCCAAACGGGTTTGTCTAGACCTCTCGATCTGGAACAGAAGATCCCAAGGGATTCCTTTGGGCCCAAGTATAGTGACTGGAGTTCTCCGTGCTCAAAAATAAACAAATAAATAAAAATTAAAATTAAAATCGACCTTCTCTCTGAGTTATTCAGGGCCAAGCCAAACCAGGTAGTAGAGATCCGCAGTTCTCAGCCCAGTGGATTTGTTGTGAGTATAGATCGAGTACCCGCGGGAAAGGAAACGAGTTTGGGGCCTTTCCCCCAAGTTCTTCAATTTTATCTACGACGATCCCCACCCACCCCACCCCACCTTACCGCTATCACCACCGGTCCTTTCCTTCTATAGTTGAATTCGATTCTCTCATTTGCATTCTTCACACACACACACACACACACACACATACACCAAAAAACCCTGGCCCGAGGATATGGGGGGGGTCATGAAGTGAAACTGGGGGTATATAAGATGTATGCCCATCTACACAACAGGTACCTTTTTCACCCTTCGGAACCGAATCTGGAAAACTCCAGATACGACAGCTGGAGGGCAGGGTCCAACTAAGGACTGGAGAAAAATGGCCTCCAGATTTGACAGGGTATATGATGTTTTCGAGAGTAATAGGCAGGCGCCTGCTCTAGAAACCTAGGGAATGGACTTTGCCCCTCCTTTTCTGATTCTCCTCTCTTTCCACTTTCTCCACAGTGTCCACCCCACTTGGCCAGGGCCGGGTGAATCAACTCGGCGGGGTCTTCATCAACGGCAGGCCCCTACCCAACCACATCCGCCACAAGATTGTGGAGATGGCCCACCACGGTATCCGACCCTGCGTCATCTCTCGCCAGCTCCGTGTCTCCCACGGCTGTGTCTCCAAAATCCTATGCCGCTACCAAGAGACTGGCTCCATCCGGCCTGGGGCCATCGGGGGCAGCAAACCCAGGGTGAGTGTCCTGGGAAGCCCTAAGTTCTTCAACCATCATCCTCCCAGCTCAAGGGCCTGAGAGTGGAGGGAACCTACCTTTAGTTACAAGGCCGGACGTCTATAAGTCCCTGACAGAAACAGACACAGGGAGAGTTGTATTGGGGTGCTGATGGAGAGAAGAATCCCCATACCACTCCCCAATTTCCTATATATAAGAAAGAGTTTGATAAAGCATGAAAGAAAAAGTCTATACTGTCTCCCTCACCCCACCTCAGGGAAATGAAGGCGAAATCTCCACTTACAGAAACCCCTAAATCCACAATCTCCTCAAATATGTAGGTAATTCGTGAGCATCCTTATCCCCAAAATCCATGTTCTTCCTTAACCATCTGGATAATTGAGGACGATTTGTGGGGATTACTCGGGCTTTTTTGAAGCCTGGTAACCCTTGCTAGAAGGGCATGAGAACCATTCCCAGAGTCCCTGGTGTGGAGACAACTCCTTGATTGCACAAGGGCACCTCCACCCTCTACAGGTTGCTAATTTCTTCCTGGGGCCTGAAGGGAGTTAGACTTCCTGGGCAACAAGGTGACCACCAGCCCTCACCTACTCTGTGGTCTGGGCCAGGTTCAGGGAGCCATAAGAGTTTTCTTATGTTGGTTTACCCTTTCCATCCTTCTCTCCCTCCACTCCTTCCCTTATATCTGAGAACTTCCTTAAGAGCTATAATGGCCTAATAACAACAGTAGCATAATAATAACAATAACAATTCACGTGTATTTATTTAGCACTTTGCAATTTTCAAAATTTTCCTTACAACATCATCCCCATTTTATAGTTGAGAAAACTAAGGCTGAAAGGGGTCAAGCAACTGGTCCAGTGGTAATACTATTAACTAGTGATGCAGAGTGAATAGGAACTCAGGTTTCCTTGACTATGGTGCTTTTGTGATTTAGTGGGAAGAGCTGGGACTCACAGTTGTAAAACCTGAGTTCAGAGTCTTACTTTTGTGACTAACTCCAAGTCATCTTGAGTAAAAATTGCTGTCCTCTCTGGGCCTCCATTGCTCTTTCTGTGAAATAAGAGGGACCCCTAAGTCCCTTCCAGCTCAGATTATCTATGACTAGGGGTCACTGCCTCTCTCTCCTATATAGGAATTAGTGGGAATCCCAGACCCCCTCCCTCACAATCTGAGTGCCCCAATTTTAGCTTTATATTGAAAGTGATTTCTCTCCTTCCCCCCTTTCCTTTGCTACTCTTTCCCCCTGTCCTACCCCCACATTCCCTCACTAAAGCAGGTAGCCACTCCAGACGTGGAGAAGAAAATAGAGGAATACAAAAGAGAAAACCCTGGAATGTTCAGCTGGGAAATCCGAGATCGGCTGCTCAAGGATGGGCACTGCGACCGGAGCACAGTTCCCTCAGGTGAGAAGGCAGCTGAGCTGACTGGGCTGAGAGTTGCAAACAGGGGAAATGCAGCCCCCTGTGGCTACCAGTTCTCCCAACTAAGGGTACCTTGCCTTCTATTTCCAGAATTTCCCTGCCAGAAGGATGAAGAATATACACAGGGGATGGGGGGGGGGGGAAGAGAGGCAGAATAGAACACGCTAGGAGAGCGAAGGTAATTCTGTGAGAAGGGAGAGGGACGATAGAAACAGAGAGGAATAAGTAAAAGAGTGAGGGAGGGATGAATGAGAAAGAAAATAGTACTAGCAAGCACTGAGAAAGAAGGAAGTTTGGGAAGGACAGAGAAGAGAGTAAGGAAGAAAAAGGTGATAGAGATACTGAAAGAACTAAAGAAGGTGAGCAAAGAAGAAAGGGAGAGAACAGAGAGAGACAGTGAGAACAGAGGGCCTGAGCCCCAAAGCTTTTATTATATAACGAACTGAACTTAGTTTAGTAGGGGAAGAAAGTTGTAATAGGGCTCAGTTGCTGGTTGCAGGAAATTGACCAGGGTAGACTTGTCCTCGGGAGTACTGGAATCTTGGTCCCGGCACCTAAACCCTGACCCGGGTCAGCCGCAGGCTCCATTCCACTGCAGGCTCTTGACTGGCTCTAGAACGCAAGGGTCACAGTCTCCAGATTTAATCTCTTGTGCCGCGGGCTCTGGCCTTCCCCTCTGTGCTCACAGCCTGGCATGGACTCAGGGCTACATGTATAGGATCCAGACTCAGGGATGCGTTTGAGAACCAAGGCCAGAGCCTCGGTTCCGGGGGATGCTTGTGCTTAGATAAACTAGAATGCGCCGGTGGCTTAACTGTGTTTGATTGGGGACAGCTAAGGATGGGGGAAATAGGGGATCAATTTAGATATGTGTATAAATGTATACATAAGTGTGTGAAGATGTGTGTATACAAGTTTTTACAAGTGTGTAGAGATGGGTGCTTAGGAGTGTGTGCATAAAGGTGTGTGGATATAAATGAGTAGTGTGCACTTGAGTGCATGAGTGTAGGGGTATATTATAAATATGTGTGCTTATGGATGACAGCATAGGTGTAAATGTGAGTTTTAGATGCATGTGAATGTGTGCCGACATTTATGTGACTGAGAAAACATGGGGATGCACCTGGGGGTGTATTCGTTGGTACACGTGTGTAAGTTGCATATTTGGGTGTGTATGACTTTCTCGGAGGCTCTGTGTGGGTGCGAGTCGCCCCGGGACACTGGCGGAATAGCAGCTGAGAGCCTCCTTCCTTTCCTAAACCCTCTGGGGGCCAGGCCCATAGTGATGAGGGGGGGGAGGGAGGGAGGGCGGGAGGAAAAGGTTTACTTTCTCCACAACTTATACTTTCTCTTTTGCCTTTGAATTTCTGAGGTTTAGTGAGTTCGATTAGCCGTGTGCTCAGAATCAAATTCGGGAAGAAAGAGGAAGAGGATGAGTGTGACAAGAAGGAGGAAGACGGTGAGAAGAAGGCTAAACACAGCATCGACGGCATCCTGGGCGACAAAGGTAGAAAAAGGCCCCTCGGGCAGCCTTTGCGTCCCGCCGCCAGAGGTCTGGGAAGAGGGGAAGGAGAGAGAGAGACTTGTTTGTCCAGTATGGTATCGGGAAGGGGAACAGAGCTGGAGATCCAGCTTGGAAGTCAGGAATCTGAGTTCAAGAATCTCTACGGTCATTAATTGCCAAGTAAACCCAGGCAAATCACTTTCCCTCTTGGAACTTCATTCTCCTTATCTGAAAAATGGGTTATGAGACAACTTGTCCCTGACTCCCCTATTGTGAAGATCAAAGGATCTAAATGAATTAAAATCGGCAAAAGTGTGGTGGGTAGACGTCTGGACTTGGAAGTTAGTATACCTGGCTTCTAAAGCTTGCTAGGTGACAAGTCACTTAACCTCTCAGATCCTCGGCTTCCTTGTCCGTAAAAGGGCTTCCCTTGCACTACCCAGCTCTTAAGATTATGTGAAAAGATAGTCCCTGAAACTGCTTAAAGGCTATCTAAAAATCTGATATGGTAATGCATGGAAAGCACTTTGTATCCCCAAAGCGCTAAGAAGAGATGGGTTGTTATTGAGAGATTAGGGCTAAAACAACCAGATTGTATAGGGTAGAAATCGTCGGGGGAGGGGGGATGAATATGTTTGCATCTGGAAAACCGAGCTCTCTCTCTCTCCTCCTACCCCCAAGACGAATGACGTTATTGCTCTTATTATTGGTTACTGTATTGAGTGAAGACAAGAATACTGTTGTTACTGTTATCACCCACTATGGTCTGTTTTCTCAGAGGAGTGAAGTTCGGGGATTCAGAAGGAAGTTTATGTTTGGAGGGAGCTTTGCAAAGCGCCACCCCCATTTCTGAGGAGTAGGGGTCAGTCAGATCTCCCCTCTCTATCCTCCCTACCCCGCCGTGAGTCCAGGAAGGCGTTGGCATGTTCCCGGGTAGTTGGGTCTAGATCAATTATTAATAGGAAACTGGAGGAGAGGGGAGGGTTAGGGAAGGGTAGCCGGAGGGGGGGGGGGGGCGTCTCGCGGCTCCCTAAATGAATTTGTTCGACAGCTTTTTCTACTGCTGTCTAAACGGTCCCTTGAAACTCCTACTGACAGTTGAGTGATCGGTGCAATCAATATCAATTAGAGAGCCCGGAGGAATCCGGTACCTCTCTCTGGCTGGGGCTGAGCTGAGCAGATCGCTGGCCTGCCTGGGGGATGGGAAAATCCCTGGTCTCCCCTCCCCCGGGAAGAAGCCCGTTAGAGGTGGGCGCACGGAAAGTGAAAAGGACAGAACGACCTGTGTGGAAGTTTCTGGCCCTATCCTAGGATAAGGGAAAAGGCATTATTCCCGTAGTCCAGAGGCGTAGGACAGCCTCGAGCCCAGGGCATGTATTAGGGCGACACAGCAGGACTACGGGCCTGCCTGCACTATCCCAGACTCTGTTCCCCTCGCTCCGAACCCTTGGTTATTAGAAACCGAAGCGCCGACTCAAGCCCTGTGGTCCGTTTTCCTTTCGGTATCCCCGGGTCGCGCGGGACTTGGGGAAGATGTTTCTTGGGACACGCGCTCAACAGCAAACGAATCTTGACTTTGAGGGGTAGGAGCCGCAAAGAGTGACTGCCCTATTTCAGATTCCTCTTCCGGGCAGACAGGGGATGTAACAGAGAAACTAGAGTGTGTGGGTAGAGAGATGGTGAAAATAATGTATAGAAAGGTAGGGATCAGAAGACGTACGGGTGAATTGACGGAAAGAAAAAAAAAAAGACAGAAGACAATTCCAGCAAGACAAGGAGGCATGCTATAAGATTTTCTCTTTCTCTGTATTGCTGCCACAAGACTTTGAGGAAGTCAGAGAAAGGAGTTAGAGAGAAAACTTCTCCATCAGCCGTTTGTTTTGAGCAGTTCATTTCTCCCCTAACCGCCCCCAACACATCAGGCCGGCTGTTGACTCTCCCTCCCAACCTTGAAGATGAACTTCAGAGACAAAGCCTCCTAGCATGTTGCCGCCTCCCGAGCCCAGATCCTGTCCCACAAAGGCAGTCAGTCCAGTACAAGAAGGAGGGCGACTGGGGAACTGAGGGAGAGGGCCCAAGTCCTGGGGAGGGGAGCGGGGGAAGGGGCGGGCTATTGACATTCAAAAACGTGCGAGCAGCCGCGCAGCTCTTGGACAAAGGGCCAGGGAGGAGGCGAAGAAAGGGAGCTAAACTATTCGGCAGCTCCCCGCTGGTCTTCGAGTGCAGGGGAATATTCTAAGACCCCTCGGGCGCCGGCCTGAGGCCCCGGACACAGCGAAATACTGTATCCAGGGAGGGACTGGGCACGCTTTGGTCTCTAAGGGTCGGCTGTGGGCTTTGGGTTTTGTTTTTGTTTTGTTGTTGTTTCGAGGGATGGGGTGAAGGTGAGAGGAATACTTTATTTAAAAAAGAAAGAAAGAAAAAAAGAGAATTTTGTATTTCTTGCTGGTGGAAAAGGTCCCCACCCTGAACCGACATAAAAATCCATTTCCCTTCAATCTTCCCTTATTCCTCCATATATGAAGCAGATCTTCCCAGTTTGAAAAGCTGGCTACACCAAATGATTGTTTAAATCCGAGCAAGAAAAACTGTTCGCGGGGAGGTAGCTTTTCGGGTCTCGGGGCCTGTTCGCTTGTTCCCAGGTAGCAGGTTTGAGGGTCTCAGGGTTGGTGACACAAGTCTCCGCTAAGTACAGAGATTTCGCTTCGCCGCGGGGAATTCGGACAGGCAAAAGGGCCAAAGCAGGGACTGCTCATAAGGATGGGAGTCGGTGGCCTCTTAGCCCCCAGCGGCCTTGAGCTATTAACCGCAGACCAACTGCTGAACTCTTTGCTAGGAGGTTTCTTCTTAAAGACCTGTAAAGAGTGGGGATTGCTAGGAGGAGGGAAAAGGTGCTGGGGAGGAAAAGCCCATTTATCCCGAGATTGGGGTGAACGATGGATCCTGCCTTTCTGTTACGCATGAGAAGGAAAGGATCTGGAAAGAAATGCAGCCGGTTCCGTGGGGATAACTCAAATCCCAAATAAATTGTTCTACTAAGGAAAGGAGCAAGTGTGGGGTTGGAGCCATGCAACGGAGTGTGTCGCAGAGACAGGGAGCGGGTGCGTGAGTCTGGACGTAGCCAGAGCTCACGGCGCGTGGACCTGACTTGTAACCCTTTATTTCTGAACCCTGCTAAATCAGACCATTTTGGGGTTCCTCCTCCCCACAGTCAGTTACAGAGTTCAATCCTAAATCTACGGCCTTCCTTTGACTTGGCCACGATAGAGGGGAGAAGACTTGGACAGAAAGAAGAGTTAGGGCACCAGAGGTGCGTGGAGGGCGCAGGGGGTAGGGGCAGAAGACAGCCACAACTTTGTTTTGGCTTCTCTTGTGACAAATGCCCTCTCGGGGGGTTGCTCCTCTCCTCGCGGGGAGTCGACAAAGAAGGGGCTTAAGAGCTCTCCTCTTTAAGAGCTAAGGAGAGATTCCTCCCTGCGCTGGTTTCTTTCTATCGTCTGCTTGGCATTTAATAATGCTAAGACTTATTAGAGCTGGTAATGAAAAGTGGGGCTGCTGAATAGGGAACTGTGTTGGAGAGGGGTGTAATAGCTTCGAGGCATGGTAAGAAACTATTTATCCGCAATCAGTCCTCACTCTCAGAGTTTGAAGCACAAACGTTAAGTCGAAGGGTTTTAAAGCAGATTAAATTGGGCTTTTATTTCTCTGCACTTTCATCTTTGAACAGCTCACTCCTGCTTGCCTTGGGCTGATATTCATGAGCCGTTCATATTCCTCCTCTCTCTCTCTCCACCTCCCTCCTTCCCTCTCTCTCTCATTCTCTTTTCTCTCGCATTTTCTATCTCCTCTTTCTCTCATTATCTCTCACTCTCTCTCTCTCCTTCCCTCCCCTCTTCCCCCTCCCTCCTTCCCTCCCTTCCCCCCCTTTCTACTCCTATGCTTGTTGAAACTGAGTTATTACTGTCCAAGCTGATATTGTTACATGACTACACTGGATCCCAGCTCCTAGCAGGCGCCGAATTCCTCACCTGGGGAGGAAGATGGGCCACTTCTTTGTCCCCCATTCCTCCCAACCTCTTTCTCCATTCTCCTCCCCACTCTAATCCCGTCCCTCCTTACCCCAGTCTCCAAGGATCGGAGGAAAGAAAAGGAGGGCCAACAGCTGTTTGTGAAGATGGAAAGGAAGTTTCCCCATCTCTGATTCCAGGAGGGACAGACTTTGCAAACAAGTTAGAAAGAACAGGAGAAAGGAAACCTAGACCGAGTAAACGCTGAGAAAGCTAACTAGTGGAACTAGGAGACGAGTGCAACTGTCTACATACTACATATTACACACTACACACAGAGACATACACACTAGGAACTCTGCGAGGTGCAGCCGAAACTGAGGAGGTCAGCCCTGAAACTGACGGGGATCACAATTGAAACTGGTGGGTTGGAACTAGAAAGAAGAGCTAGGAAGGAAGCCCAGCGTGGGCGCGGGAACGATTTCGGTCAAACCAGCGAAGAAAATCTGTCTCCCCCTTGGCCCCCCAATCTGAAACACCCACTCCCGAAATGTCTTTTTTGGAGTCAGAGGGCCTTAGAGAGGAAGCGGCTGGGGCTCCGGGTGGCCCAGGAAGGGTCTAGGGCAGTGTGTGTGGGCGGATCCAGGTCGTGTCTCTTTGTTTTCCTTTTTTATTTTACTCTTATTTATTTTTAAGCGTGCCGAAGGGGGCTGATGAATTTACAGGTGTAGTGCAGGAGTGGAAAGTATCGGCGGGAGGGGAGAAAGTCTATTTAGACACTTGAAAAGAGGAGGTAGCAACAATTTAATTTGGCCGAGTCTGCTAATGCGGTTTTCTGTGGCTTGCTACACTAGAGGAAGCTGTTTTGATTGTGCGTACAAGGACCTGCCAAATTTAATTAGGCTCCGGGGGAGCGAGTGAATAGGGGAAGGGGGAGCAGCTCCTCTGGGCCCCCGCAGTATTTTCGGCTTCACACCTGGGAGTGCCATTGTTTACTGGACTATTGAGAAGAAGGTGGGAGGGAGAGAAGTGTGTGTGTGTGTGTGTGTGTGTGTGTGTGTGTGTGTGTGTGTTGGGGGGGTTAGTAGAAGAGGAAACAAGGAGAGAAAGGGAGCCTGAGCAGGTTGGTGAGGGGGGTGCTAGCAGATAGTCAATTTATCAGAAGCCATCTGCATTGATTTAAACCAACAAGTTCCCTCCTCGGTAAATGTGTGTTTTAAGAGAGGTAATTGACACTTCACCAAATCAAAGGATTACCCGGGTTGGCAATCTAATCAAACAGAGACCAGGCTGGATTTGTGCCTGTTCAGAGAAGGATCAACTTCGCATAATGGGGGCCAGGAGAAAGATAGGATGGTGTCAGGCAATTCGCTGGCTTTCTCCTGGGTTCCTCCGTGCATATTCAGTGGGACTAGGAAGGGGTGGAGAGAGAAGGAGAGAGAGAGAGAGAGAGAGACGGAGGGAGGGAGAGAGAGGGAGAGAGACGGAGGGAGTGAGGGAGAGAGAGA
>CM053588.1:52271392-52313025 GCA_028646515.1 Pseudochirops corinnae
GAGACAAATGCAATACAACAATAAAGAGAGATAACAATTACAAAGGCAAACACAGGCTTTCACTAGCTAGTAGCCTCAGAACCTGGTGTAAATAAACAAAGTAGGCAAATGTTTGCAAGATAAACTCTCTCCTAAATCAAGTGTGACGGGAAGGAGAGAAGAGACAGAAGGAGATAAGGTTGGAGGGAGAATGAACAGCATAATCGAATACAAGACATTTTAAAAAGCAAACTTTAAACAAGAGGAAGCAGGGGAGGGGAGAGTAATTATCCACCCAGGAGAGGGCAGGGAAGCCCAACCCTGTGCTCCTAAGGGGGAGCCTGGAAGGGTGAAGTAGTGGAGAAGAGGGAGATACGTTTCAGGGATTCCTAGAATGTCCAGGATAAGTCATAAAACCATAGACTATCAGAGCTGGAAAGGACTTTCTTGAGGATCCTTAGAACATCAGAACTGGAAGGAATCTTAGAACACAGAACTACCAGAGCTGGGAGTCCCCCGTAGAACACAATATCAGCGCTGGAAGAAACCTTAGAACTTAAAATGTCAAAGCTAGAAGGGACCTTTAAATACAAGCTGTCCAAGTTAAAAGAGACCTACGATGACATAGAACATCACAGCCGGGAGACTTTAGGACACAGATGTCACAGCTGGAAGGGGTCTAAGAAGTCATCTAGTTCATTGATTTGATTTTACAAAGGAGGAAATTGAGGCCCAGAGAAGTGTAGTAATTTGGAAAAGGCCATACTTTATTGGAGGAGTTACTGTTTGGGCTTTGTCATAGAAAGAAGGAAGGGAGGAAGGAAGGAAGGAAGGAAGGAAGGAAGGAAGGAAGGAAGGAAGACAGAGATGGAAAGAAAGAAAAGGAAAGAAAGAAAAGGAAAGAAAGAAAGAAAAAGAGTGAGCTGTATCCCAAATTTGGCTTCCTGGTTCGTCCTGAAGTCACCTCTCCTAAGCATTACCAAATGGGGACCATTCTGCTCTGTGTGTCCATCTCAAGACATCTCCAAACACAGAGATTTTCCAGGCATTGTACATAAGAGAGTTGGGCAATTGGCCCAGTGGTTAAAGGAATTAGATATTTACCAGTTTGAAATAAGCCTGGTTAAGAAAAGGAGGAAGAGCGAGAGAGAGAGACATTGAAAAGATGAGACAGGGGGAAGACTTCAAACGAATTCATCATTTGGAATGGTGAAGGGGAGATTTACCAGACAGTATTGGGAAGTTATTTAGATATTAATAACATATTTTCCTGAGGCGGGCCGACTGCCGCCATCTGCACTTCTCTCGCAGCTATTTGGCTGGGTGAAATATGGGAGCCTCAAATGTTGGGGAGAGATAACACAATCAGGCTAACCCTGGTCCTGTGACTGCATCATAGCGTTAAACCCGGATTAACCTTCCCCCTCCCCCTTCCCTTTCCCCTCCCCCTGCCTCAGCTTTCCAAATTTTCAGTGGAATTTACATGGAAGGATTTAAAAGCACATATAACACTAGCCTTAAAGCGATAAGATGATTATTTGGCCTTGAAAAAAACACACACTATGTCTTTGTGAATATGATAGTTGTCACACACCATATTTCTGTATAGGTATGGAGAGAGGGAGAGGGAGGGAAGGAGGGAGAGAGAGAGAGAGAGAGACTCTAAGCAAACAAAGATTCTCTCATGATGTTTCTTCCCCGAAGTTCTATCACCAACATCCAAAAGATTCTGCCTGTTCATTGGACACCTATTATTTGGTCCAGCTGGGCCCAGGAATACAAGGACAATTTTTTTTTTAAAAACTCGTTCCTTGAGAACACAAGGAGTTCAGTATTTTATTGGGAAAACAAGACTCAGACCAAGGGAAAAAAATAACAAAGAGTCAGAAACCATCATCAGTTCTAGAAGAGTAGGATATGCAAAGTACTTTCTCTCATCTGTTCTGCCCCTCTCACAGAGGGGACTTTGGGAAGATCAGCTGGATAGGAGATTTTGGAAACCACCACCACCACCACCCAAAGCTCATATGAGAAGTTATTATTGTTGTTGTGATTTACTGTTATTATTATTGTTTAAGAACTGACTTGTCTAGGGTGCAAGAGAAGGCATCACCAGGACTGTGGGACATGGATCCAGCCTTGAAGGATGGGTAAAGGGGAGGAGGGGACAGCATTCCAGGCATTCCTAAGAAGGCACTGGTAAAAAGAAAAGAGAGATCAATAGAATCTTAGAACTATAGAATGTTAGAGCTGGAAGAAACCTTAGAACATAAAATGCCAGAGCTGAAAGTGACATTAGAACATAGATAGACTATTAGAGCTGAGAGGTGCCTTAGAACAGATAATGTCAGAATTAGGAGGGACTGCTTAGAACATAGAATGAGAGAGACCTTAGGACATAGAATGTTAGAATTCCGGAGGATGGTTAAAGGCGAATTCTAAAAGGCTACTTAGTGACAGTCAGGACTAGAACCAAGGTCTCTTGTCTTTCCGAGCCAGGGATCTTACCCCTCCCTGTACCTAATTGCCTTTTTCATTGAATCCTTCCATTTAAAGTTGTTCAGTAATTGGTCCCTTGTTTCTAAAAGAACAGTAAGTTTATCATTTGCAGATAATGTTTGTGCCCGGTATATTTCTACCACATTCTTCTCTTTAAATGTGGAAATCTTGTGTTTAATGTAACTACTTTCCATACCAGCTTCCACTGTCTTCGTGCGTTCCCTCTTCATTGCCTCTCCCCACCTCACCCCCAAAAAATCCCTTTCAAGACAACTTTGCATGAAGAAAAAAAAAGGTGTAAGCGGGGTCAGTGTTACCTTGGGCTGTTCCGGAGGCTGTGGGCCCGGGCTAGGGTCGAGCTAGCGGGAAGGGAGCTCCCAAATCGAATCAAGGCAGAACGGCGACCTAAGGCTGGGGGGCGGGGGGGGGGGGGTGAGGAGAGGAGAATGGCCGCTATTAGAAAGTTCTCTCCTGAACTTCAAACAAGGAGGGGGAGGGGAAGGCAGGTCAAGGGTCAGGGGGAGACAGGCGAGGGGGGCAGGGAGAAGGGGGAGAGGGACAAGAGGAGGAAGGGAAGGAGACAGGGGAGGAGGACTCGGGGGAAAGGAAGGGATTGGAAGCAGGGAAGGTGAGGAAGCAGATCCTTCCCCTTCTCCCCGGCAGTCACAGACCAAAGAGTCTAAGAGGTGGGTACTTGGGCCATCAGGTGTCCCTGGGCAGTGGTAAGGAGGCTAGAGACCCCGGTGTCTTGTGTTCCCGCAAAGGAAGCAGGAGCATCCCTAGGCCCCAGTTCCACCCCAGGAGTTGGGGATCACTAGAGGGAGCTACAGGGGTGGGGCTGCCATCTGTGCATTTTTATTGAACAACTCACCGTGTATGCGCAACTCCTTTGTAAACCTCAAAGCACTTTATAATATAAAGGAAGCTACTATTATTGTTACTATTATTTCTGTTACTTATTTGTGTGTCCTCCGCAGAGGACACCCACTGCTCGGTAGTTGCTATCCTTAGGGCTGGAACCACACAAAGTGTACTTCCGTGGGGACATCTGTCCTTTTTACTCTGTGGATGTACAAGTGTGTCCACAGACAATTTGCAAGGCTCTTGGGGCAGTCGTCGAAGTGTGTCTCCCTGGAACTGTCTGGATTGTGACGTTTGACTGCGTGGGCCTGAGTGTGTTCTTGGCTAGTGGGACGGGAGATGTTTTCTTTTAAGTCGATGGTTGCAGATCTGGGGCCCGGGACCTGGACTTGGGGAGCGGGGCAGTTATCTCATTGCTTTAACTGGGCGCTGGAGTTCAACCGGTCACCAAAGAGGGAGAAGAAGAAAGACCCACAGAGAGCGAGACAGATACACACAGTGAGAAAGACAGACGGGAACCAGCTAGAGAAAAAGAGGAGGCAGAAAACCAGGAAGACGGGGAACCAAAATCGTGAGAGAGCTAAGGACAGAAAGCTTCGGAAATGCGGAAAGAAGTAGAGAATGGGACTCTGCAGCTATATGGAGATAGTGAGGAATGGGAAAGGGACAGAAGGAGGAAGAGTAGAGAGAGAGAAACAGGAGGCAGAGGAGAGGAGACTGAGGGGAGGAGAGGACAGGAGAGAACAGGAGAGAGGAGCAAAGGGAAAGTGGCAGCAGGACCGGAGGAAGCCGGGGAGCGAGGGCCTTTTGATCCTCGCTTTGCTTCCCCTTATCAGAAACATTTTCGGTGACACTGGCACAAAGGGAGTTCATCATATTACCGCACGGCCGGGCGGCTCGCAGGGATCGAGGGCTATTAATTAGAGCCTAGCTCTGGCTGGCGGGGCGGGCGTGGACATCTGAGGCGCCCCGATTACTTGCTTCACTAGCTCTGGCCTTGGGATGAATGAGCCAAGAAGCGGATGGTCCTGAACGCCTCCCGAGGCTGGAGTAGTGGTGACTGGGGATGGAGTCAGGGGAGCTGGCTCATTCAATAAACAGACCTAAGATGGGGGGGGGGGGGCTCTCCAGGGGGAGGAGGGAATGAAGGGAGTTAAGTGAGGCTTGAAGACTGACCACACGTCATCTCTTACCTTTCCCAGATCCAAGAGTCGCTTCAGCGGTCTCGGTTTTCATTTCCCGGGTTTTTTTTTGTTTGTTTGTTTTGTTACTGAAATTGGAATGCGCTTGTCCCTCTGGGAACTAGGAAGCGTGGATCATCGTCCCCAAGCGTGCGGCTGGGGAAATTGCTGGTCCCAAAGGGGCTAGAGTTGAATTGGAAGAAAAAGGGCAGAAATAGAACCCGGGGCTTCCTCCTGACAGCCAATTCCCGAGGTTTTCATTTATCCAGATAAACAGAATGTTAGTTCTGGAAGGGACCTTAAGAACAAGGAATGTTACAACTGAGAGGTCCCTTAAAGCATGAGAGGTGGGAGCTGGAAGAGTCCTTAGAAAACAGATCGTCAGAGCAGGAAGGGGCTTAGGATATAGAATGTTAGAGCTGAGAAAGACTTTAGAACATAGAAATAGCTAGCTGGAAAGGAATACTGAGGCAGACCATCTTGTTTCTCCTTTTACAGTCGAAGGAAAAAACCTTAGACGGGGAGAAGTAACTTGCTCAGAAAGGAATCTCCCTCCTTTCCTTTACTTTGAAAAGGGTTCATCTTGCCCCAAGTTGGCCAGCTACAGTGGCAGCCAGTTACTTAAACAGGGGTGATTAAATTTGAATCCGGGTTGTGTGCTCTCCCCATCCCCCCCCCCAGTGGTCTCATCTGTACCAGGTATATTTCAAAGAGATCTTCCTCCAACCCCAGAAACAAGAAGGGAGTCACACAACAAAAGAAAAAGAAAAGAAAAAAGGCAGCTCTCTGGGGAGGACTGTCAACCCTCTGAGGGCCCCTGCCCCAGCAGAGACAGGAATGGAACTGGGGGCATATATTCCAAGGGTAAAGAGGGAAAAGGAGACAGACTTGGATTCTCTCACTCTCATGGCCTTTCTTAGAATCAGTAGCCAGGACTTAGGAGGCCAAGCGTTCACAGCAGAATTTTCTGACCTCTCTGCTCCAAGGACGTCAAGGGTTCTTCTCCCTAACTGCTGGCAGGGAGGCACAGAGCAGATACTCTGGGGAGACTTTGTAGGTCACTTTAGGAGTAAGGATTAGTTCTCTGTCCTGCTACCCCCTCTCCCTCACACTCACCCCCAAGTTTTGTTCTTTCTCCTTGCTGCTTGTGTGTGTTTAGGGTTGAGTCTAAAATTGGAAGGAAGCCCTCTGCTTGACCCCAGAGAGCACTGTTGGTCGGGGTCCTTCCAGCCTGGGGTCCGAGGTGCCTGGGGGAGGAGGGGCCGAGTCCTAGAGGCACCCGGGGGGCTTTCGCCTTCAGTGCTCTCTTTGTCTGAGGCGCCTAAAGATCGCAGATCAAAGAGACACTGGACCTTCCTTCTCAACAAAAAGGGGGGGGGGGGGGAATGGGGAAGCGGGAGGGCTCAAGAAACATTCTGAAAACCCTGGGCTGAACTCTCCTGGTGTCTCTATGGCCTGGGCAAGATCCATCTCCCATGCCCTTTCCCCGCTTCTTTCCTCCCCCTTCCCCCCAAAAAAGCAACGGGGACTGGGGGACTTTGAAAAATTATTCTCTTCTGTCCCACCGCATCCTCCTTTCCATTCCAACGATCCCAAAGCTACTCAGCGATTTGAGGCTTTGGGGGTCCCCCGGTGGGAAGGGGAAGGAAGAAAAGAGACAAATGGAACTGGACGCAGAGGAGTGGGATTGGACCCCCGAATAAGCTTGATAATTCACCCGCTCGGGGTTTTCACTAGGCTAGGGGAGGTGAGGCTGTCTTTGGGGTCCTAAGGAGCTACCATCGAGGAGGCAGGGGGAACCCCTCGATTTCTCCTGAGAGTCCCCTTTAATGCTGGCCAGGAGTGACTCTCGGGGCTCAAGACAGAGAACAGAAAGTACGCTTTGAAGAAGTGTGTCTGTGTGCATGTGTGTGTGTGTATGTGTTTGGGTGCGGAGTATTGTTTTTCTTCCTTTATGTTTGTTTCCAACTCTGTTGAGGTTTGTGTGTTGTATTTTTCTTGGATTATTTTGTTGTGTTCTGTAACCTTTCTGGTTTTGTCCGTGTTGTACGTACAGATTTGTTGTGGTCCTGATATTCTCCCCCCTGTTGCGGTCCTTGACTGTACTGGGGTTTGTTGGACTTACAGTCCGCACCAGTGTCTTCGGAACTTTTTATCGGGCGGGATATAGGCAGACCAGAAGTAGCTGTCGGGCTTTCCTACCGCTCCTACCCCACAGCAGGCCTGCGAGTGCCTGAGGAGGGGAGCCTGGAGGCTGAAGCCAGTATCTCGGAAAATCGAGAGGATCTCCCAGAGAAAAACCTTGGCGAGGGGAGGGAAGAGGGCAGGAGCGTAACTCTTTCCAGAGAGGTCCGGGAAAGAAGAGCCCTTTGTGGTTTCCAAGACCTGGCCCCAGTGGCGCTGGGCTAACCTGGAGAAAGCGAAGCTGGAGTTCGGTGTCCCGTCCTTCCCCTCCCCCCAGTTCAGACAGCCTCTCCAAGCACTAACACCATCCCGAACTCCTCCTGTGCATAAACTCTATTTAAACTTGGAAGGTCCCTGACCTCGGTGCGAGGCCAGCTCCTACATTCGGCCGCTGCCTGCCCGGCGGGGGAGAACAGGAGGGGGAGGGTGTAAATAAACAATAGCTTTCGATGAGGTCACAGAAGACATCTTTTCTCTTTCCCTCTCCTGTTTCCTGCCACCTTCTTCCCCAAGGACTGGCCCAGATCCGGACTCAGTCCCTCCTTTCTCTCTGGGATAGGTTGGAGCCCACCTCCAGGCTCTGGGAACCACCTCAAATCTACCAGCTTGAGGATTCTCCTTCAAGTCACCTGCTTCGAGACTACTGAGGTTCTCTGGGCTATGGCCAGGGTCTGAGAGTGGGGAGGCTATGTGGGGAGTTGGATAACCCCCCTCCCCACCCGCAAGAAAGACCTAGACTGCCACGTAGTAATAATTGGTCACTGACGCTTTACTCCCGACAATCCACAGAGATGCAAAGTTTCTAGCGCTTTAAGCTTGATCGGGTCTTAAACTATATCATTTGATCTTTATTGTGAAGAAGGCAGAGCAAATACTAATGCTCCCATTTTGCAGATGACAACACTAAGGCTCGCACCTGTGAAGTAATGTGCATACAATCGCTGTCATAGGCTGCCTTTCTTGGAGCCGTTGAGTTCGAGATGCAGTTTGAAACCAACCCATCTGACCAAGCGGGACTCTTTCCCAGGGCCTCTCATTCCCCCATCCGCAGCCTCCCACCTCATTTGCGAAGGTGGAACTTCGGGGCTAGGGATGTGGAGGGTAGATGTGCCTCTAACCTCCCCCACACATAGCCTAAAGTATCTCCCTAGGGGCGCAACGCCGAGACTGTCTGGGGAATGGAAGGCGAAGGAATCCACTTCCATTGAGGTCTTAGAAGTGCTTGGCCGAGAGCTCAACAGGAAATAACGGAAGAGGCTGGTGATGGGAATGAGTTTCTAACTGGCGTTGACCATCCCTTCACAGCCAGTGTTTAAGAGTGAAAGCTAACGCTCTGGAATCAAGAAGCCCCAGGTACTGATATGATCTCGGGCCGTTTACTTGCGAGGTTAAACTGTGACGTGGGGCAAAGTATCTTCCTCTCTCAGCACCTCCATCGTCATTTGTTCAAATAACGAAGTTTGACCCGATACTCTCTAAGGGCCCCCTAGCTCTGACAGTCATTCAGTGGCCGGAGGTCCCTCTGTTCATTTCTAACATTCCACGTTCTAGGACTCTTCCACACGGCTAACGTCCCACATTCTAAGGACGTCTACTCGTCATTCCGAAGTTCCAGCCCTGGACCTCTGTGTTTCGGTCCCGGAGCCTTTCTGGCTAGTTCAGAAACGTTTGAGACCTCGAATCTGTAGTTTTTCAGTCTGCTTTACTCTCCCCCATCAAACTCCTAAATGGTTCCCTGGACAGGGCTCCTGGGCCCGAGACTCCCTCGCTCCCTCCCTCCAGCTCCCGGGGCTCCAGCTTCTCCTGCCCCCGCCCTTCCCCCAGCCTCCCCTGCCCCTCCCCCCCGTAGTTTTGTGGGCCCCCTCGCCCTCTGCAGTCCCCTCCTCCCCCATCTCCCCCTCCCCCATCCGCCCCGCCCTCGCGCCTCAGTGGCCACTTTAGAAATACAAACAACTTGAAAGATGAAGTGGCCCTGCCCGACTGGGGCCCTCCAAAGCCGAATGCTTGTTCGCGCCTAACTATGGAGTGTGCAGCGGCCTCTGTCTAATCCCGTTTTCAGTTTCGCCGACAAGCGCCGGGGAAGTTCTGCCGGCCTCCCGGCCCCTCAGGAGGCTGATTAGACAACAAAAAAACCCCATTATCCCAAGAAGAAAACCGGGAGGCGACGCGGGGCGCTCCCCACTCAGGCCGGGGGGAGGAGACAGGGAGGGGGAAAGGGATGGGGGAGGAGAGCCGCTACAAAACTATTGACTTAGTGAATAAAGTCAAGAGGTGGACATTTCGGAGACCCAGGGGGAGGGGGCGTGAGGATCGCCATCGGGAGAGAGAGCCGAGGGAAAGCCGGCGATCCTGGCCCACGCCGCAGTCCGCAGGGGCTCCAGAGAAAGACCTCGGGGGTGGGAAGATACTCTCCCCCCTCGGGCCTCAGTTTCTTCATCTGTAACTGGAAGGGTTCTTCCACCTCTTATTGTAGACAATAAATACTAGTTGACTGACCGACTATTCCAACTTCTTTCCCAGTTCTAAAATTCTATGTTCTGACTTCTACCACCTGAGGTTCCTCCCAGGTCCGAAATTCTATATTCTAAATTCCTTCCCAATGGTCTATGTTCTAACATCCCCCCAACCTCAACATTCTCTCTACTAACGTCCCTCTCAGCTCTGACCATCTACGTTCTCACGTCCCTTTCCTCTTCGACATTGTGTCCTGTATTCTAAACTCCCAGCTCCTATAGTCTACGGTCTAAGGTTTTCTTGTATAACTTTCTGAAAATGGCTTTAAGTGGTGATTTAAAATTTTTTTCCTTGATTTTGAGGTTGTTGTTTAGTCGTTTCAGACTCTTCGTGACTTCATTTGGAGTTTTCTTAGCAAAGATACTGGGGTGGTTTGTCATTTCCTTCTCCACAAGATGATGAAACTTAGGCAAACTGGGTTAAGTGACTTGTCCAGGGTCGCACTGCTAGTGTCTGAAGCCCAATCTGAACTCAGGTATTTCCTGACTCCACACCCTGCATTGTATTTACTGCACCACTTAGCTGCCCTGATTTTTTCAAAAGAATAATGGAAAGATCTGGGATTTTGCATGAGTAGAATTGTCAGTGACTCGGTAGAGAAGTCCTAGGGATTTGCTTGATGTCATACAGATAGTAAGTGTCGCAGGTGGAATTTAATCAAAGTCTTCCTGGCTCCAAGTCCAGTACACGATCTACATGATGCTTGTAAAATTCTTCTTTCTAAATGTGACTTAAAAAAAAAAATTAACTTCTTTTTTGACTTTTCAAAAATATTTTCCCCTAAAAGAGAATTCCTTCAAGGTGAAAAAAAAAAGTTAAAGACAAAAGTAATTTCTGGAGAACTCATGTCACAAAAAGTTCTTTGGGGAGCAAGGTTCTCTGATTGGAACATTCCACAATTCCAGAAATTTCTTTTCTGGGTCTCAGTTTCCTCTCTGTTAAATGGGAACAATAATCTCTAGCCTACCTCACTGGTGGTTGTGACGATTAAATGAGATAATAGAATTTTATAAACTATGAAACCATCTCTGTTTGAGGCAAGGGGGTTGAGTGGACAGGAGAATCCCAAACACACACTGCCCCAAAAGGCTTTCCCCTCCTTGCCTAACCAAATACCTCTCCAAAGTGGCCTCTTGAAGTTTCATTTTGAGACCACAACAGTAATCCATGGTTAGTACTAAGAGTTCCTATTTACCTACTTCTTGACAACTCTCAAAGCATTTTTCTCAAAATCACCCCTTGAGCTGCATCCTCATGGTACAGATAAGGAAACTGAGGCAAAATGACTTTCCCAGTCACACAGCTAGTGATGGCAGACAGGGGTTTCTCAATTGCCAAACCACATAAGAAAGAGCTTACAAAACTGTGAGGTGCTTTGGATGGTGATGACAGTGATGGTGATGCCTACAGCTACTGTGTAGTATGGCTCTGCTTTAGACTATAAACTCCCAGAGGGAAGCTTTCATTCTCTTTCTCACTAAAGAGGTGAAGTGATTTAGCTATGCAACTTTGGGCAAGTCATTTTAACCTCTCTGGGCCTCAGTTTACCAAACTGTGAAACAGGAGCCCCCACTCCGCTCCTGTTGGAGGTTGGAGAAAATAACATCCAAGATCTCTTTCATCTCTAACCTTCTACTGTCCTCTTAGTCCAACATTCCCCAGATTAGTTCAGAAGTTCCTGGCACACAGTAGGAGCTTAATAAATGTTTGTTGCCTGGCCAAAGATTGTGTGTATTTAAGATAGCATACAGGGAGTTGCCAGCAATTCCTTTAGAATTTTTTTCCCAAATTTATTATTTACTTATTTTTAACATTCATTTTTAAAGGTTGAGTCCAAATTCTCTCTCTCTGTCTCTCTCTCTCTCTGTCTCTGTCTCTCTGTCTCTCTCTCTCTGTCTCTCTGTCTCTCTCTCTCTGTCTCTCTCCCCCTTTCTCTCGCCAGGATCCCTTCAGATTCTTAATGAAAATTGAAGTTTCAGCCCCCCAGTAAATTGAATTGGAAGGATGTTAGAGTTTGAACACCTGGGTTTTCCCTTGGGTTTTACCAAAACACACTGTATGACTTTAGGCAAGTCACTTTTCTCTCTCTGACTCAGTTTCTTTTTTCTGTAAAAGAAAGTATTAGACGAGGTTGTGCCTATGGTTCCTTCCAATTCTGAATTCTGTGCCTGAGGTAGGGAAGGATCGGGGAACAGAGAGTCTAAGAAAATGTATCAAGGAACTAAATTCGTTTGCCTAGGAAGGCAGGATAAGGTATAGACCCACAGGTGCTGTCCTCGGTCCTCCCCAGTCAGCCAGGATCTGAGGTGAGCCTACAATCTCCTATCTCCATCAGCAGTGGGAAGAGGGCCTGGCAATCTTCCTGCAGTCCTGAGATCAGAGCCCCGGGGCACTGTTAATGGACTTTAGAGATAAGGGCCTATTGCTTATCTGGTGGCAAATGATCTCTCTACTCTTCCTTTTCCCTTCTTTCTATTATGTGATGGCCCGTGGGGTTTGGACTAAAAGATCTACTCCCTCCTGGCTTTAAATCTGAATGATTCTAGCTCTTGGCTGCCTGCTCTAATACAGACCCGGCCGGCTGGGAATAGGTCACTGGGAACCTATTTTGGGCTCAATCCTTGGCTTGCTGTGGGACCCTGGAGGGGTGTCTGTGCTTCAATTGTTTGGCAAAAATGGAGCAGTGGATGCCTTCCTTAGAGGGACAGTGAAGAGGAGTTAAATCTCTCCCCTGAGAATCTTTTCCTGGAGGAGGGTTCAAGCAAACCAGGAAAGGTTAATATAGAATTCACATACTCTCAGAGCTGAATGTGACTTGGAACCATAGAAGAGGGGAAGAGGGCAGGGAGGACAGTAAGGGAGGGGCAGGGGAGAGGCTGTATTTACAGGTAAAAAAGAATTTAGAAGTTTAACTCCAACCTCCTCATTTTATGTATGTGGAAACAGATTCAGAGACGGTAACAGAATTGCCTTAGATCATGCAAGTGGTAGATTGCAGAACATGTCTCTGAAATCCAATTTTCTGATTCAGTGTTCATTTCATGAAATCATAACTGTCTTCTTGGAATATTAGAACTAGAAGGCACCTTAGAAAACAGAATATCAGAGCTGAGAGGATACTTAGAACAGAGAATGTCAGAGCTAGGAGGTACATTAAAACAGTGAAAAAATATCGGAACTGGGAAGGTCCCTAGAACAGAGAATGTCAGAACTAGGAGGGTCCTTAGAACACAGGATATCAGAGCTTTGAGAGACCTTAGAACAGAGAATGTCAGAACTGGGAGAGACCTTAGAACACAGGATGTCAGAACTGGAAGGGGCCTTAGAATATAGGATGTCAAAACTGGAAGGGGCCTTACAACACAGGTTGTCAGATTTCGGAGAGGCTTTAGAACACAAAATATCAGAGTTGGAAGGGACCTTGAAATATAGAAGGTTAGAAAATGAAGTACTTTCCCAGAACATAGAATATAAATGCAGATAAGAACCATAGAGAATAAAATGACAAATCTAGAAAAGGGCCTAGGAGGCTGTTAGGCTAGATGATGTCGGGGCCAGAGGCAGTCTTAGAAGACAAGGTTAGAATAGAGAATGTCAAAACTGGAAGGACACTTGTAGATTGCCCAGCTAAACTTCATTTTACAAATGAGAATACTAAGCTAGGTAGAGGATTGGGAGGTGGGCAAGGGGAGAAAGCAGAATCGAGCTGTCTAGGATTGTAGAAACAGTGATGGAAAAGACAAGACTGGACCCTAATTCTCCTTAGTCACAGGAGACTCCGAATGCCTTGGTGACCACCACACCTCTCCCCCTCAATCCTTTTTTTCTAAAACACACACACACACACACACACACACACACATTCCTGAGTGGAGGGAGCAAGGACCTCCGTCCAGTTAGGCTCTCTTCCCCCTTCCTGCCTGCACCTGCCCCATTGCAAACCTTTGGGGGCTTTCCTAGGCTGTGGCTTCAAAGGGCCAGGGCTGGGCCAAGGATCTCAAAAGCTGGAGGCTCTGAAAGGGGAAGAGGCATTTTAGACCCTTTAATGAGATGTAAACAAGAATAGGGCCAGGGCTCTCTGGTCAGGCCAGTCCAATTGTTCAGGGATTAACACCTAAGTAAACCAATAAAGACAAATCAGGAGCCAGGAACACGCAGGCAGCTAGCCAGATAGACTCCCCAGCAGTTACTCTGGACAAATCCTCCTTCCTCCCCAACCAGTGGGCATAGTAATAAAGCACCAGAGAAGGCAGCTCCACTGGCCTTCTGTCATTTGGACCCTTAGCTGCCCCCTTGGCATTTTGTCCACAAAATGATGTGATATTTTGGGATGGAATGTGGTCTATGGAGGATAGAAAAGGGAAAGGGGGGGAAGTTTTGGGAAGGTGTTATTTTTATCGGAAAACCCTGGCTTAACTACGAATTCATCACATGCAATATGGGAGTATTATTGCTGTCTCAGGCCTCTAAATATCTTATCTCCTCTTCTTGAGGGAAGGAAAACTTGGTATTTAAGATGGGAACATCAAATTTGAAAGTGGAGAGGGACACAGAATGTTAGAGCTAGAAAAACTTCACAACATGGAATGTTAAAACTTTAAGAAGTTAGAATATATAGTGAGAATTCAGTGTTCAGATTCTGATATAATTGGAACCTAGAATGCTGTTCCTAGGAAGGACCTTCAGACACTTGGTGTTAAAACACAGAGCTGGAAGAGCCCTTAGAACACAGGAAGTTAGAGCTGGGAGGACCCTTAGAACAGGAGACTTCAGAGCCGGGATAGGGCCCTTAGAACATAGAATTTCAGAGCTAGGAGGGGCCTCAGAACACAGGATGTCACAGCTGGGAGGTAGGTTTGATAATTATCCCCATTTTACAGTTGAGGAAACTAAGTCAAATAGAGATTAACCGACTTGCTCAAAGTCACACAACTACCAAATATCTGAGGCTGAATTTTAGGTCATATAATGTTTGACTTGGAAGGGACTTTAGAAGCATAGCATGTAAGAGCTGGGAAGGATCTTAAAAAAAAGAATATTAGAGCTGGAAAGTACTAGAGAAGACAAAATCTTAGTGCTAGAGAACAGAATGTTAGGCCTGGGAAAGACTTTAGACACCATTTCTTTCAATCCCCTTATAGTATAGTTGAAAAATTTGACACCCACAGTGGAATGTAAGGCCCAAGGCCATACAACTTGTTAGTGGCAAAGATTGGATGAGAACTCAGGTTTCTCAGCTCCAAAGGCAGCTAGGTAGCACGGTAGATAGAGCTCCAAGCCTGGGGTCAGGAAAACTTGAGTTCAAATCTGACCTCAGACATTTACCAGCTGTATGACCCTGGGCAAGTTACTTAACCTTGTTTGCCTCAGTTTCCTCATCTGTAAAATGAGCTGGAGAAGGAAGTGACAAAATTACTTCAGCATCTTTGCCAAGAAAACCCCCAATGGAGTCACAAAGGGTTAGATATGACTGAAATGACTGAACAGATTCTCATCTCCTCCCAGTCCAGTACATAAATACCTGAAATATTAAATAACAATACAGGGTGTAAGTAGCGGTGCCAGGAGACAGAGAACAGGATTGTTCAGTATGAGTCCAAATACATGTGTTTTCCTTCTCCTCATCTTATAGTCTCAAGTCCCTGGTTCTCACAGCAAGACTCATCCCAAGCCCTTTAGGATATGAATCTTTCTTCCAGATTGCAAATAAGGACAGGTTAATGGGAGCAGCTCGGGAGAGCGGGACTGAAGAAGTGGGGAATTTGAAAAAGAAAACTCCCCAGTTTCTCCCCAGCCAGGGAGGAGTTCACCAAGTCAGGAGCTAGACTGAACATGACCTTCCACCCGGCTTAGGAGCAGGCAGTCACGGGGAGAGGACAGCAGGCAGTTAATGAAATAGAAAGGCTCACTGCCCTTTCCTAGCCTTGACCAGAGATTAGGGGTGAGCCTGAGGAAGTGGAGGGGCCATGAACACATGGGGGGAGAGATAGAGCTGTGGGGGAAGGGCTTGAGTCCTGGTCCATGGGAGAAGAGGTGCCCCAAATGGAGGAATGTATAGCCAAAGACAGCAATGCAGAGTCAACCCAGATCTAGCCAGCCCATAGACAAAACTCCAGAGTTCTTCCTTATAGACCTACTCATGTACGGGAAGTAGTAGCTTAGGAGCCAGAGAATGTCAGAGCTGAGAAAGACCCGAGAATATGAAAGATGGAAGGGCCTTTAAGAGTGTCAAAAATCAGAGCTGAGAGGGATATGCAAACAGAATGTTGGAGCTAGAAGGAGCCTTAGAATGTGGAGTGTTTGAAATGGAAGGGACCTTAGAATGTGAAATGTCAGAGCTGGAAGAGGCATTAAAATATGAAATGTCAGAGCTGAGAGAGGCCTGAGAATATGAAAGTAGTTGGGAGGGCTTTTAGAGCATTGAAAGTCAGAGTTGGGAGGGACATGAAAACACAGAATGTTAGAGCTGAAAGGAATCTTAGAATATGGAATGTCCAAACTGTAAGGGACCTTAGAATATGGAATGTCAGAACTGGGGAGGACATGAGAACACAGAATGTTGGAGCCGGAAGGTACCATACGGACAATTTATCCTGGCTCACTTATTTTCCAGATGGAGAATCTAAGGCCTAGACTGAAGGAAGTGAGTTAGCTGCTGAGCAGGGACCAATAGCCCAGTATCTTTTCTAGTCATGCCGTTCTATCTCCTTGACAAGGAGGGCTGAGAACTGCAGACTTTGCTGAGGTGACACCCTGGCTCTATTCCTGCAGAAAGAGCAGATGATTGAAGCAAAAATAAATAAACATCTCTGCATGCATGTAAACATGCATGTATGTATGTACATGTGCATGTATGTGCTGATAGGCAGCACCTTCCAATTTGCAAGCCTTGAATAATGCCGCCTAAACTGTTTGGAGTGCAGATATCAGAGTACTTTGGGGAAAGGAGCTCTCTATTGCTATCAGTTCTGTTTCTGAGTCCCTTTGGGAGTCAATCTGGCAAGGGAAGAGGGCTATGGAGAGTAAGAGTGGTAGCTGGGGAGGAAGAGATGACAAATGTATCCTAAAAAGACAAATTAAATCCACTGACACAACTAGATAGCCCAATGTATGTTGGGCCTGAAGTTAGAATGAACTAAGGTTCAAATCCAGACTCAGACACGTAGTAGCCCAGTGACCCTGGGCAAGTCACTTAACCTTTGCCTGATTCACTTTCCTTAACTGAAAAATGAAGATCTTAACAAAACCTGCTTTTTGAGGTTGTCGTAAGAATCAAACGAGATAATATTGGCAGAGCACTTAGCACAGTGTCTGGAACTTAGTAGGCGCTACATAAATGCTTACTCTCTGTCCTTTCCCACTGGCCATCGGACTCTTACAATTAGTGTTCAGGAATGGAGAATCGAGCTGGATGTCTATTTCTGTTGGTGATCTGAATTCAAAATAATTGGTTTTAAGGATTAATATAACCTGGATCTCATTGTCGAGGCATTCCAGAATGGTCCCTTATTTAGGTAGAAATGTTTGCTGAGTTACGTGAAGATCTCCTGGTGGTAAGACAGGTATTGAGACGCTGATGGCCAGATATGAGAGATGAATCCCCAAGCCAATAAATGGCAAGTCCCAATACTGTAAAAATAACCATGGTCTTGTTGTTCAGTCATTTTTCAGTCTTGTCCGACTCTCTGTGACCCCATTTGGGGTTTTCCGGGCAGTTTTCCTGGAGTGGTGTGCCATTTCCTTCTCCAGTTCACTTTACAGATGAGGAAACTGAGGCAGACAGGGTGAAGTGACTTACCCAGTGTCACACAGCTAAGTGTCTGAGGCTGGATTTGAACTTGGGTTTTCCTAACTCTAGACTGTGCCTCCTAGCCACCCTCAATGGCCTTGGAGCTCGGAAAATCTGGGTCACCTATCCTCCATGTGACTTTAGACAATGTCTTCTTTTTCTCTGAGCCTTGGTTTTCCTATCTGTAAAATAAGCCCCTACGCCTGGACTCGAAGGGTTATGGTGAGGTTAACAAGAGATTGTGCAGCTGAAATAATTTATGAGCCTCGAAATACTGTAGTTCAAGTACTGCCCTAACAGAGAAGGGGCACAGACCACTGGGCCTAGAATCAAAAAGACCCAAGTTCAGATCCTGCTTCAGACATTGTTAGCTGTGACCCTGGGCAAGTCACTTCACCTCTGTTTACCTCTGTTTCTTCATCTGTAAAATGGGGATAAGAATATCACCTCCCAGAGCCATTGCAAGAATCAATTGCGAAGAGCTTAGCAGAGGGTCTGGCAAATAATAAGGGTTGCATAAATATTAACTGTCATTAGTAACATATATGGTATTGAGGGAGTGACCGTATAATCTCTCAGTGGTCCCCCAGCAGCTTTTAAGGACAATAAGTTGAGAAGGGTGGCCTTTTGCACCAGTGGAGGGAGTTCCTACTGTGGGAGCTCCCCAAACTGATGAAATGAAAGATCTGCTCCCAAAAAAAGCACTGTATAAGGTGAAATGGTCCTTTCTATTATTCACCAAGTGCTCACAAGGCATTCCTTCCTCCCCTCAGAATTTGCCCAGGAGGGGAATTAGCTTTGCTTGGATGACGACCTGGGTTTGAATCTCAGCTTTGCCATTTTCTATTTGCATGACCTTGGCCAAGATCCTTCCCATCCTTGGGCCTCACTTTTCAAAATCTCTAAAATGGGTATTTGGAATCTCTGATTCTAAATTGACACTCAGTGAGTTGGTTTCCATTCCTCTGCTAGAACCCCTAACCATTCGTTTTCATATGGCTTATTATTTTTATGTATACCAGCCTCACAGGGTGATTGTGAAGAAAGTGATTAATAAACCCCAAAGCACTAAGAATACTGTCCTGATTTTAACAATATTACCATGTCCTCAAACAATGAGAGGATGCATGCTAGAGAGATAAAAGCAGACTTCTGGACTCACAGGATGTCAGAGCTTGGAGAGTCATGGAGTAAAGAATTCGAGAGTTTGGAGGAAGCTGAGAACATAAGAAGTCAGAACTGGAAGGGCCCTTAGAACACAGGATGTCAGAGCTGGGAGGACCCTTAGAATACAGGATGTCAGAGCTAAGAGGGCCTTAGAACACAGGATGTCAGAGCTGAGAGGGACCTCAGCTCATCAAACCCCATAATTTTACAGGTGAGGAAACTGAGGTACAGAGAGTGATGACGATTTGTCCAACATGAGTCCCACAGGGACTAGAACCCAGATTGAATCCAGGGCTCTTCTCACCGAGCTATACTGCCTCATCCTCCTCAAAGCTGAACTTGCTCCTCTCCCCTCCCCACTCCCACTTGCCATCCTTTTTTAAAGCTACTTTGGGCTCTTCCCTTCACTATCTTCACCATTCCCCACACCAAGGCTGTATCACAAGCACTGCACTCAAGAAACCTCGGGTTTCCCCAAAGCCCTGCATTGTTTCTGAATCTCAGAGTGATAAGACACTTCCATAGTTCCCGTCCCTCTTCCCTTCTCCCTTCCCCCTCCTCTCAGGGTCCTCTTGCTAAACTGAGGCATTGATTACCTCAAAGTGTCATTGATAAGAGGATTATCAATGGGCAGAGCAGCCCCTTCCACCTCTCCTTTTCTTTGATGCTTCTGTAGTTCTGGCTTCCTTGTTCCTGTACTGGCTGGGTGACCCTGGCCTGGTCCCTGAATGTCTCTGAGTCTATTTCCTCCCAGAGTTATTGTAAGAATTGAATGAGGCAATGTACAGAAAGTACTTGGCAAACCTTAGACCGCTATAAAGAATGTGATTTATCATCACCATCATCATTTTCTTCTGTACCGACACAGGGAAGCATTGGCCTCTCACCAGCTTGGGCAGTTTTCAGCAGAGTGGCATTCACTCCAACTGCACCCTCCCTCAGCAGGGACAGAGAGACCCTTTCTCCCAACCTGCCTCTACCATAACATCCCAATTTCCCCCTTCTCCCAGCTCTTCCCAAGGCTGGTCTCTCAGGGACCATATCTGCCTCACTCCTGCCTATTTTCTCCTCTTGACTCTATCTAATATGTTCCAGCACACACACACACACACACACACACACACACACACACACACACACAGAGCCTTCTGTCCCAAGTGGCTCCAGTTCAGCGTTTTACAGGCCTAATGAGTGTTGACAAGTTTAATGAGTTTGTTTTAAATCAGAAGGAGGGTTCCCGGTCAAGTTGAGATTTCCGAGTCAAACGCATTAGCACAGGCCAGCCAAACTTCAGCTGACAGTTCTGTAAACATTCCCCACTTATGGGGGCCAGGAGCCATCAGCCCTAGGGTCACTGGGCCTCTGCTGGGCCCTGTGCCAGTGTCCAAACACTGCAGCAGCCCAGGGCAGCCGGTTCACTTTCTTAGAGCCCAAGGGTACGGGGAGGACTATCCCTAATCCTTTTCCTGGGCCTTTTCAGCTCCCATCCCAACCATCCCTGCTCATTACCTTCCCCCTCCTCCAGTGCCTGGCACCCAAATACAAATTTGATTAAAAGCCAGTTTGGCACTTGTTTGCATACTGATAGCATGGTAATTAGGCACCTTCATCTGCAGAGGGCCTGAGCCACCTGCATTTCCAAGTACCTCAACAACAGGACCAGCTAGACTTGGAGGCTGTGAAAACTGGGGCCTCAGGGCCTGGCTGGTGACCACTGAAGGCAACCTGCCTCTTCTGGCCTTAAATTGGTGTTCTGTCTTCCTTACCAAGATAAAGCTGATGGAAGTTTAGCCCTGACCATTTTGAGTCACAAAATCCCAGTCTGACAGAACCTTGAGCCTATGAAGTCATTGTATCACCTTGGGCAAGACAGTCAGTTAGTCAGTCCACAAACTTTTATTTGGCTCCTGTTAAGTAACAGATGCTTCATTTCTTGGGGGCCCAGTGCCCCCATTTCAGGGTAACTGAAGGGGTTGGATTAGGTGATATCCCTCCCAGCTCTGATATTCTCTATTCTAAGGGCCCTCCCACCTCTGACATTCTATGTTCTAAGGCCCTTCTCAGCTTTGACATTCTGTGTTCTAAGGGCCCTCCCAACTCTGATTTTCTATATTCTAAGGGCTCTCCCACCTCCGACATTCTGTGTTCTAATATTCTTTGTTCCAAAGTCCCTTTCAGTACTAATATTCAACATTTTGTGCTCACTTTAACAATGCCGGGCACATTCAACATTGTCCTGTCCTGTGTTCTAAGGTCCTTTCTCCTTGGATTCTGTACTCTAAGAGTCCTCTCCCTCCCACCTCTGATAGTGTCTATGCAGGCCCTCACTTTTCTAACATTCTAAGGTCCCTTTCGGCTCTAACAGAGGATGTTCTGGTCTCCCTCCTCAGCACACTTGCCTTCAGTATCCTAACATTCTACATTCTAAGGCCCTTCCATCACCCTGCCATTTTGTGCTATACCATACAGTATTCCAAGGCACCTCCCAGAGTCAAGTCCTGTGATCCTTAAATCTTATGGCTAAAGAGAAGCCCAGATTGCCTTCCTAAGCCTGGCTCCCAGCAGGCAGGAGCTAGGGCTCTCCCATTCAGCCAATTCCTCTTTTCTCCCCAATCTCCCCAAAGCTATAAAACCAGCTTTGGCTAGGCCTCTGAAAGCTGCCAACTGAGCCCAACTGGTCAATTTCAGGGGCCCCTGATGAATGGGGGTTTTGTCTGGGATCCCTTTTAGGGTGTGTGTGTGTATGTTTTAAGTGGGGGTATCTAGAGTCTCCTTGCTCTCTCCTCCCCCCACCTCACCCCCGCCCCTTTTTTTTAAAGGCCCCCTTTAAAAAGAAGAAGAAGCCGGCCCTTCTGCTATTTTCCTGTCCTCTCTGAGAATGAGAACATCAGCCATTGAAGCGGATTGATGAACTCTTCCCAAAAGTTTATTAAGAGAATCGAAAACAAAGACAGTCAAAGGCAGCAGGCAACTGAACAGTCAGTTTATGTACTGGGGCCTATTGTCCCCCCCAGGCTGAGGCCTGAATACCTTTCAATGGCCCTCTTCAGAGTGACAAGATCAAGCCAGACAACGGCGTGTTAAAAAGAAATGGGAGCGCTGCTCCTCTCTTTTCCAACGAAAGGGTCTGTCCCCCCCTTCTCCTGCATTAATGTACATCTGCAGGGGGAGGAATAATCAGTGGGGATTCTGTAGGGTTTTTTTTAATGCGCCCTTCCTCCCCCCTGCCCCACCCCCTCTCTGACCTGCCTCCTCCCTCTCCCCCCCACCCCCAGGCTGGATCGCCCTCTCTTCTCCATCCTTCCCCTGGTCTATGGGCCTCACTGGCTCCATATGCTACAGATCAGAGGCCCGGCCGGCTTGGAGGCACCCCGTGTCTTTGAGGAATGGGGATGCCGGGATGGGCATTTCTGGGGAGGAAGGGCGGGGAGGGGGGGCACATAGAGGGGAGGGACAGATTGAGGGGTGGGAGCTGAGGGTGGGGGAGGGATTGGCCATATGGTTTAGTGGGAGGGATTTGGCCACAGCTGTGCTAGGGGGTGCCTGTAGTCAGGGCTGTGACTGTATCCTTGACCCCCCAACATACACACACTTTACCCTACCTATCACACACACACACACACACACACACACACACACACACACACACACCCCACATTGTTAATCTCCCTCCAGGACAGTAGGTGATTTGACTAACACCCATCCTTAACTCCTCCATTCAAGGCAAAGGCTATTGGACTATATTTTTTTCCCCTGAAGATGAGAGTTAGGGAAGTAAAATTCATTTTAAAAGATATGGTCCTAAAATAATTTATCGTGCATGATACTCAAGAGTTCCCAAATTCTGATCCTAGCTCAGCCACAGGTTTCATGGGTGATCTTGGACAAGTTGTTAACACCTTTGTAGGATGAAGTTCTCTCAACTGTCCCATAATGCATGTGAAGGTACTTTGGAAATATTGAGCTTTACATAAATAATAGGTAGTTTTATTACAGGGAGGAATTTTGATTTCCCTCTTCTAGCCCATGGTAAGTGGGAAAGACCCCTCCAGGCCATAACATCATCATCTGAAAAATTAATGGAAGTTAGACTAAGGTCCCTCCCAGCTCTGACATTCTCTGTTCTTAGGTCCCTCCCAACTCTGATATCCTATGTTCTAAGGGCCCTCCCAGCTCTGATGTTCTGTGTTCTAAAGTCTCTCCAGCTCTGACTTTCTAGGATTCTGTCACTATAATCCTCTCTTGGGGGTGAGTCCCCAAACTCCCATGGAGTATTTCTTTCTAACCCTAGACATTGGAACTGCATGGGAGGTGGGGGAGGGGGGATGACATCTGATAAATTTCCCTTTCAGAAGTGGTTCGAGCTTCTCATTCTTATTATTTGGATTTCTCTCCCTTCCTTATGGGAATTGGGAAGGATGAAGGACTCCCTGAGTGAGTAGGGCTTGGCTCCTTTCCCTTCACACATAACTCCCTCCCTGAGATCTTGCCCCATCATTTGGGCTCTGGGATGTATCCATTGGATTGGGAGGAGAGAAGAGGCAAACATAGAGTCTAGAAATCCAGATGGGGTCCTGTTTACCAAGGCTGGAGCCAAGACCACTCAGGAGGGGGAGTGTGCTGGGAGATCAATGGAGAATCATTATAATTTTAAAAATCCCACCCCCTCCCCCTCTTCTGAACAGAACAGTTGCTATTTCATGGATGACTAGAGCCGAACTTCCCCCAAGGGGAGCTCCCTGACTTTTGACCCCTGTAACCTGTACTTAGCACTTTCAAAAGCCCCCAGTACCCCTGGAGAGTTGCCCTAAGTTGGGAGGGCAGAGTTATAAACAAACCAACCAGAGATGGTCCTGAGTGAAAAAGCAGAGAGCTGGGACAGGCCCCAGCAGCCCAGCTTCCCAGCTGAAGTGTGTGTGCCCGGGAGCACGTGGCTGGAGAGGAAAGGGTGGGGGTGGGTGGAGCTTTCATTGGATTTGTAGAGAGAGCCCCAGCACCAGCACTGTAAAGATCTGGATTCTGATCTTCCTAGCTAGGTAACCTTGGACATGTAACATCACCTCTTTGTGACTTTGTTTCTTTATTATTAAAATGATTAAAAAAAAAAAAGATAACGATCCGTACTAGTGATCAAATCAAATGAGATAATTAAAATACATGAGGATCCCCAAAGGGGAACACATTGACTTTGACAACCACATATCAACATCACCTATGTTCCATTGTATTTTTACTTATTTTGTTCAATATTTTCCAATTACATTCTATTTCCCTGTGCTCTAAAGGGTGGTGGACATCAATGCCACTGGCTGGCTGAGTGTTTGATACCTCTGGTGGAGAAGATAAAAAGTTAACCTCAAAGATAGGAAGACCTGAGTTCAAGTCCCTTCCATGACATGTTTGGGTTTGGTGACTCTAGGCAAGTCTCTTCACCTCTCAATGCCTAGGCAACTCTCTAAGACTCTCTATTTTGTTGATTTAAATTTTTCATTCTGAATTTTCATACCCAAAATCCCTGAACATTTCCATATATTCAGCAGAACACCATAAGAAGATTCTTTATGAAACTCCAAGCATCCATTTTGTATTGCTAATCTAGGATCTTAGGTTATAGAGAAGGTGCTTTAATTCTCCCCTTTTTCCTGCTGAGAAAGACTGAAGCCAAGAGATGTGAAACAGCGTGTCTCAAACTCAGGACTAGCAAACTGTATGTTGTAGACTAGAATACCGGGCCCTGGCTGAAGCAGAGTTTCAATCACAGAACTGGGAGGAGAGCTTGCTGGTGGCCTGAGCACCGGGAAAGGGATCTTGGCCTTTTGTGCTCTGCTGTGTGTAGAGGCAGAAGAGAAAGAGACAGAGAATGGAAGCTTGCACACAAGATGTGAGACAGGGATAGGAAGAACCTGGGAGGTGAGTTAGCCCAGAACTCTTCACTGTATGGATGAGAAGAAAGGCCCACAAAAGAGAAGCAGAATACAAGCTCCGTCCAGTTTGCATTAATATCACCCCACAGAGGTGATTTATTAGCACCTAGAAGAATTTCCTGGCACATCCCCAAGATCGAAGGTAGCTCAAGGCAGAACTGGGACAAGAACCAGGAACTATTAAGTGTTCTATTAAGTTCTGTTAAGTGAACTATTAAGTACTCTGAGCTATTAAGTGCTTAAGGAAAGATTTGAACTCTGGTCTTCCAGACTCAAGGGTCCAACACCCTGGCCACAGAACCACCTACTAGCCTACTAGAGAGGTTACAGTCCAGGCAGGGGATAAGGCAACAGAATGAATAATAGTAGCATGCAATATTATTTGATGAGTGCATTTTAGAGGTTGGAGATGAGATATGAATGGAGAGAGAGGAAGGGGGGAAAGTAAGGAGGCCTTCCTGGAGGAGGTGACACAGGACTTCGGCTTTAAGGCATGGGAGAGGATTGAAGAGGGGAAGAAGAGAGCACAGGGAGAGAGCCCAGGGGAGTGTGGGAGGATAAAGAGGAGTCTGGTGTAGAGCAGAAAAGGCAGAGAGGGGAGTGATAAAGCAGAAAAGGGAGAAAGGACTCCAGACCATGGCTGGTCCTGACACACACTGAGAGTTTAAATGTTACTTAGGCAAAAGGAAACACTGGAAATTTTTGACCCAAAGAGTGACCAGATCTATCAGCCTATGGGTCTGTGCTAAAGGAAGAGGAATCTGAGAACACTTATAAAGGAGGGTCAGAGAAGGCACAAGATGGGCCCAATGTGGGAGGGACTCTTTCCCTTGATAGAAAAGAGTCTAGGTTACCAACTAAGAGGCCTGAGCCTGCTTCCAGATCCATCCAGGATTAGCAATCCCTGTTTCCTTTCACTGGACTCCTTAGTCTCTGGATAGGGCAGTGTGATGACCACAATCTCCCTGGATCCAAGACCCTGAAAATGGGTCTCAGCAGGTGGAGGAGGCCATTTGCTTGTCCAGAAACAGGAGGCTGAGAGATTCCTTCTGATATCTTGTGATGTTCTAAGGCTCCCCCGAAATCTGATATTCTGTGTTCTAAGACCCCTCCCAGTTCTGACATCCTGTGTTCTAAGGGCCCTACAACTATTCTATAAAGTATCAGACTTCCTGTTTACTATATTCTTCTAGATAGGATTATCTGAAGGCAGAACTTGTAGGAGGTGTGGGAGGGGCACGTATTCTAGATTGCCAGGACCAAAATCTCCCCCTGTACTGGGAGGCTTGGACTTTAAAGCTCAGCTCAACTCTTCAAACTCCAATGAATTAACTCCAGGACAAAGTGGAACTCTTATCTCAGCAATTTGCCCTAAGGTAGTCTGGGTCAAAGGAGAATCCGGAGGGGAAAGGGTTCAATGACTGTGTAATTAATTGCTGACCAGGCCAGGGAAGTTTAATTATTTTTCTATTCTGCCCAGTCATGGAATGAAAGGATTTGGGGAGAGGGAGAGGGAGGGAAGAGAAGGCTTTCACTTGGAGGGGGGTGTCTGGTTGTTCTCTTTCCTTTTTTATCCTTGGTTTGCCCAGTCTGGGCTCTCTGCTTATACTTCTACCTAAATTCTGTCTCCTTAGAGCCGACCGGGCCCTTAGAACTGTCTAGTAGAACGCAGACTTCTCAAGGGCAAGGAATGTTTTACCTTTGGCTTTGCGTCCCAGGGCTTTGCACAAGTCAAACAACCCCCCAATTAGATTGTAGCCTCTCTGAAGACAGGAACTGTCTTTTTCATATTCATATCCCTGACACAGCACAGTGCGCGGCACGTCAGTGGGCTTTTAATAAATGTTTATTGACTGATAATGTACCTCAGTCCCTCAAGGAGCTTATAGTCAGTAATAATAATTAATAGTAATAACGGTGTCATAATAAACCTTAACATAGCACTTTGTAATTCATAAAATTGAATTCAGTTCAATTGAATATTTGAAGTAGGAAGGCAATCATTATTCGAGATAGGGAGTGCAACTATTATTATACACATTTTATGGATGGGAAAACTGAGATCCAGAAGGCGTAAGTGCGCCACATACCAAGGTTTACAGGGAGGAAGATGAGACTCCAACCCAGGTCTCTCGAGCCGCAGCCTCTGGTTCTTAAGTGGATTGGTATCAGGAAATAAGACACGTACACAAGTACTCCTAACACAAAGTGGAATAGGAAAATCAAATGTTCAAGAAGCACAAAGCAATAAGGTGATTCAGGGGAGAAAGAGATCATTTGCAGATGGGGTGATGAGTTGAGGGAAGGCTCTATGCAAGAGATGCTATCTGAACTGGCTTTTAATGGATCCATAGAATTAGGACAGGCTAGGCTAAGAAGATAAATGGACCTTTCAGAGCCTCTATGCTTCCACTCACAAAGGAGGGCCTTAGGATTTTTGAACTAGAAGTGGCCTTAGAGACCATCTAGACCAGCAATTCTCAACCTGTGGGTCACCACCCCTTTGGGGGGTCAAATGAACCTTTCACAGGGGTGGCCTAAGACCATCTGAAAACACCTATTTCCAACGGTCTTAGGAACCGAGACATGGCTCCTCTTATCCATCTCCAGGCAAGTCCACCCACATGCAGATATGCCCACATGCGAGTATTAAAGGGTCGCGGCATTACGAAGGTTGAGAACCACTGATCTACATCAATCCTCTCCCTTTCTACAAAGGGAAACTGAGGCCAAGAGAGCGAAAAATGACTCCTCCAGGGTCACACAGGTAGTTAATAAGTGGCTGAATCAAAACCAGAAGTGTTTATTCTAACCCCACCCCCCATCCTCCTGACATTTATTGTGCTTTTGGGGGAAGAAGGTCAGAGATTCATGGGAGAAGACAAGCCAAGAAAACAGTGTCTTCTCCCATATGGCCCTGAACTGAGCTTACTCCCTTCAAGGTTTCCTGCATTTTGACACTGTGCATTTTTGAGTTCATCCTGATGTGTGATCTTGAGCTAAGCTCCTTAATTTCTCCCGCCTCAGTTTCCTCCTCTGTAAAATGAGTGGGTTGGACTAGATGCCACCAGCCAAAGAGAGCTACTCCCATGTCCCCAATGAGGAAATGGTGAAAAATTGACCTGAATTCTGTAAAATGTCATTGTGTTTGTTATCTGTTAGGCCTTGCAATGGTCACTAGGGGCAATATAAGAAGTAGTGTCTACCCTCAAGGAGCTTGGAATCAAATGGTGGGGAGTTGGGGGTTGGGGTGGGGACAGCCTGGGACAATAGGAAGATCCCCAAATCTGGAGTAAGAGCATCCCAGTTTAAATCCTAACTCTGCTACTGACTAGCCATTTGACCTTGGGCAAATGATGGGCTTGGACACAGGAGTGGGGAACCTGTGGCCTCAAGGATGCCCTTGAGGCCACAGGTTTCCCACCCCTGGTCTAAAGTATTACCAGACACAAATACTGCAGCAGGAAAGACACCTACCCTTGTTGGCTTCTCTCATCTAGCAGTTACTTCTACAATGGGCAGCCTTGTAACTGGGCCTGGCAGCCATACCCCTGCTCATCATTTTGAGTTTCAGAAACTTGCAGGGAAGATTGGGTCTCCTCTGGTAGTATGCCCCAAATGGGAATGAGGGAGGGCAGTGAAGCTGACATTGGGGCCAAGGGAAGCAGCCAACCAGCTAGTCAAGAGGAAAGGGAAGGCCCCTGGCAAAGGGGAAAAGGTGCTGGCCCCCTTTTCCTTGTGGTATGGCAGTTTTCCACTTAGATCAAAGGCTTGGGGAAAAAAGGGTTTTGGGGTGGTTGTTTTGTTTTGTTTTATAAATAATGATCCCAAGGCATCTGAACCCTCATGGTGTTCTAAGCAAATATGCTTTGGGCAAAGTAAGAGAAAATGAAAGCAGGATTGAGTTTCCCTGCAGACTCACTGTTAAAAACTCAGGCAGGTGGTGATGGGGCCCAGGATGGGGCAGGGGGAGAAGAAATGTGTAAGTAGTAAAAGGCCCAAACAGAGAGTCAGAGGCCCTGGGTTTGACTCCAGCTCAGACGTTCCCTATGGACCTGGCCTTGGGCAGCTCGTAGACCTTCTCCATGCCTAGGATTTTTCAAAGGGGCTTGCACTAGAGAAGTTCTTGACTTGGGTCTGGGAACTTGTTTTTACTTAGAAAAATTTTGATAATCATATTTTTAATTTGCCTTAGGAAAACTGTACGGTGCTTTTCAGTGACCTCAAACTTCTCCTAAAATAAAAATCCAACTTTTTAGCAACATTTTTATCATGAGGTCGCCCAGCTATGAAACACATGAGTCTCTGAAGTCTCAATTCTGTTTCACCCAAAAGACAATAGAGAGATACATGGTTGATTAACCGTATTTCGGTATGATTGGTTTCCTTTATAATACTCTGTATTTTATTTTCTGCATTTACGTTGTTCTGAGAAGAATGTTGTTTCACCAAACTGCCAAAGGGGTCCATGACATAGAAAGTATTAAGGTCTCCTCAACAAGCTGATCTCCAAGATTCCTTCTAGCACTAATGTTCTGTGATCTAAGACCCCTCCCAGCTCTGACATTCTCTGTTCTAAGACCCCTCCCAGCTCTGACATCCTGTATTCTAAGGGCCCTCCCAGCTCTGACACCCTGTGTTCTAAGGGCCCTCCCAGTTCTGACATCCTGTATTCTAAGGGCCCTCCCAGCTCTGACACCCTGTGTTCTAAGGGCCCTCCCAGCTCTGACACCCTGTGTTCTAAGGGCCCTCCCAGCTCTGACACCCTGTGTTCTAAGGGCCCTCCCAGCTCTGACATCCTGTGTTCTAAGGGCCCTCCCAGCTCTGACATTTTATGTTCCAAGGTTTCTTGCATTTTAATACTTTTCCTGATATGTGATTTTAGGCCAACTTCCTTCATTTCTTTGGGCCTCAGTTTGCTCCTCTGTAACATAGGCAGGTTGGGCTAGATAGTCTTTCAGGTCCCTCCCACTCCTGAGAGTCGCTAAAGCCTCTGGGTTGTTGTTCTGCCATGACTGTGAATGGCAGCACTGCCCAATGCAGAGAGCACTGCCATTGGACTCCAGAGACTGAGCTTGAGTCCAGATCTGACGTTTACTATTTGTGTGACCTTAGGCAGGTCACCTTCCCCTCCCTGAGTCCCAGTTTCCATACTTGGAAAAAGATGGCTGAATAATATTTGCTCTCCTGACCTCGAAGGATGATTGTGAGGAGGGAAGCATTTTGTATATCTTAAAGTGCTAGAAAAATGGGATTCATCATCTATTAGCATGGGAGCTTCTGAAGATGACATGGCCTCCACAATGGGGTTGGATCCAGGAGGAGGCTGAGTCCTCTAGTCAACACAAAGGGGACACTGGTTACAAGAGAGAAGATCTTTCCCAAGGAAGTTGGTGAGGATGCATTGGGAAGGATTGAAAGGGAGGAAGCCTACTACTCACCAAGCTTGATAAATAGAACCACCCTTCCCTTGCCCACTCCCACCCTTGGGTGGCTCAATAGCTTGGTGAATACTTCCATGACAAAGGACTTTGGCATAGAGCTGCCCAGATCTAGAGATTTTGGCTATATCTTGAAATCATAGTGCTTCCAGGTGGAAGAAACATTGGAGATCAAGGGGTCCAACCCTTCTCCTTCATTGTGGGGAGAAATAAATAGACTGAGGCCCTGCCCAATGTCAAATGAGCCATAAGTAGATGAACAGGGAATTGAACCCAGATCCTCTTAATAAGCTTATGGCTTCGAAGAATCCCCATCCATTTTTTTAAATTAAATTTTTATTTTTTCCAATTAACAAACTCTTTTCTTTCTATCTCTCCTCTCTCAATGGAAAAAAAGACAAATAAAGCCTTTGTAATAAATATTCACAGTCAAGAAAAAGAAATGCCCATACTGGGCACAACCAAAAGTGTGTCTCATTCTGCCTATTTAATCCTCATCCTTCTCTCAGGAGGCTGGCAGCGTTTGTCATCATCAGTCTTCTGTAGTCTTCTTCATCCATTTTAAGCAGTTTCTCCTTCTAGACTCTACTGCATGGCTGGTAATACTTGGAGAAGAGAAGGCTATCTACTCCTAGACAGCTGGGCCCATCCTGAGCAAGTCAGGTCACGGGTAAGCTGAGAGCTCAGCACACCCTGCCTCTTTCAATGAGTATGTCAACAAGAATTTATTAAGCACCTACTGTGGCTATGACCCAGTATGACTAGACTAGAGTATGTCAGTGGGGCAGGTTCATTTCCCTGCCACCAAGTACCTGGTTACCTTACCCGCTCTGGACCTCTGAGGGAGTCAGCTTTCTGACTTTGTCCCTGTAGCCCTCTTACCACTGTTGGAAAAGTCTAGATAAGATATACTAGAATGAAAGAATTCTGGGAGGTTAGACCTGGGAGAGACCTGAGAACACAAGATGTCAGATCTGGGAGGGACCTAGAACACAGAATGTTAGAGCTAAGAGGATCCTTAGAACAGAGTGTATCAGAACTGGGAAATGCCTTAGAACCCAGAATGCCGGAGTTGGTAGGCCTTTAGAACATACAATATTAGATCTTGGAGGGGTCTTAGCCCACAGAATGTTGGAGATGGGGAGGGCCTTAGAACACAGAACGTCAGAGCTAAGAGGTCTCTTAGAACAGAGAATGTCAGAGCTGGGAGGGGCCTTAGAACACAGAATGTTGGAATTGGAAAGGACTTTAGATACAATATTAGAGCTGGAAGAAGGTTCAAAGATCTCATACTCAGGTTACAAGAAATATTTGCTAAATAAACATATGATTCTACTGCAACATTCCAAAAGGCTTTCATTCTGCGTATAACAACTCATTTATAAGATTCAGGATTCTCAGTCCTATTCTGAATCTCTTTTTATTTTTTTATGTTTGTGAATGACAAGCTTTAAAATGTATTTCCTTTCATACTGAATAGGGTAATCCTAGGGAAAGTTTACTGAAAGCTATAGGTGTACAGTACTGAAAAAGTTGAGAACTCCTGAATAGGCTGACACTTTCTCCCCATTATACAGACAAGCATACTAAGCCCTGGGGACCATCAATGATTTGCTCAGAGTCTTACAATGAAGCAGCATCAATCAAGATGAAAATTCAGGTTTCTTGAAACCAGTGAGTCCCTGGTGCCATCACCCCCCTTTATCCCCAAAGCCATTTCCCTGAGTCCGGAGTGGGCAGGGCATGTATCTATGAGTGTCATAAGGGTTGAGGCTATTTCTTGTTGGAGCACATCTTAGGTAACCTTCAGCAAACAGTGACTCAATATGTTGGCCAGAGTCTGATGGTTTCCTTGGCCTCTCCTAAGTCCTAAGTCTTTCCACATCTATCTGCTTTGGGTTTCCTCTCCCAACATGTCCAGACCCAAGACCATCTGGTAAGAACCTGTGTCATTTTCTTTTCTCTTCAGGGCAGGGTGTGTGTGTGTGTGTGTGTGTGTGTGTGTGTGTGTGTGTGTGTTGGGGGGATGCCAAGGAGTAGGGTGGATGGGAGAGGGAATGATGTGTCAGAGACAGGCATGCTAGAGGGCAGGGCAGGGCTGGGGGATTCTTAAGCACTTAGACACATTACTTCTAGTAGAAGTTCCCTTTTGGGGAAGTAGGGTGGAGTAGTTGGTAGGGTCCTCTTTCAGGGAGACCTACAGACAAATACCGTCTCTGAAACATATTATCTGCGTGACACCCTAGGGAAGTCACTTAACTTCATTGAGAATCAGTTTCTTTATCTGTAAAATGGGGATTATGGTGCCTAGAGTACCTACTTCCTATCTCCCAAGATTTTGGTCATTATACAAAGGAATTTGCAAACTAAAAAGATGTCATATAAATGTCAGATATTAATGTTGTTGTTTTAGTTCCTTGGACCTTCTCCTTCTATTCTTGGTGTGATATCCAGAACCTTCATCCCATGTAGTTCTTTGGTTTGTTTGTTCATTTTTGGAGAGACAATTGGGGTAAGTGACTTGCCCAGGGTCACACAGCTAGTAAGTGTCAAGTGTCTGAGGCTGGATTTGAGTTCAGGTCCTCCTGACTCCAGGGCTGTTGCTTTATCTACTGTGCTACCTAGCTGCCCCTATCCCATGTAGTTCTTAAGGGATGCTTTGGGGGGGAATGTGGACATGGTGGGAAAATTGAGCTTGTGGCAACCTTCCCCTCCTCTCCACCCCACCATCTCCAAATTTAGCTTATAATCTTAGCTCTGCTGGGTGCCCCTCACCAAGATGCAGGTAGTTAAGGATGATACTAAGAGCTCCTATTTCTATTGGCTTTAATTATACAAAGCAGTCTGGTTGTTATTGTGTTTGTTTGTTTGTTTTTTACAACAACACTGATAATAAGAAACATGAAAATTCTTACCCCCAATTTGGAAACTAAGGAAAGAGGGGAAATGACTTGCCCAAGGTCGCATACCTATTTAAGTAGCTCAATGAGGACTAGGACCAAGGTTTTTCTTTTTAATATGAGCAACTTTTAGAAATAAGATGTTGATATCTTTTGGTTTTGCATTACTTCAATTTCCCCTTCTATCTTTCCTCCTCCTCCTCCCAGAGAACCATCCCATAGAACAAAATTTTTTAAAATTGATTTGTTTATTTACTTTTAGTTTACAAGGTTTATTTACTTTCAGTTTACAAGATTCAGTCAGTTACAATCTCTTGAGTTTCAAATTTTCTCCCCTCCTTCCTTCTCTCCTCCCATGGAGAACAAAATTTTTTTAAAAAAAGAAAAGAAGAAAAAATTTCAAATTCAGCGAAATGAATAATACATTTTTAAAAATCCAGCAATATACATCATGTTCCACACTTGTGAACCAACACCACCTTTGCAAAGGAATGGAGGAAAGAATCTTTTCATATGTCTTCTTTGGGGTCGTTTGTTCTTTGTAATTTTGTAACATTCACTTTCCATTGTTTAGTGGCTGTTATTCTTTCCATTTACATTGTTGTGATCATTGCATATATTGTTTTCTTGGCTTCACTTCCTTCACTCTGCATCAGTTCATATGAATCTGCTATACTTCTCTGTGTTAATCACAGTCATTGTTTCTGCACACAGCATAGTAATATTCTATCACATTCATGTACCACAACTTGTTTAGCTCTTCTCCTGTTAATGGATGATTACTTTGTTTTCAATTTTTTGCTGTTACAAAATTACTGCTATAAATATTTTGGTATCTATGGGGCCTTTCTTTTATCAATGACCTACTTGGAGTATACACCTACTAGCAAAATCTCTGAGACTCAGATTTTCTTCATTCCAATTCCAGCAAACTTTTCCCTATATTAAATTAACTGGATTAGAGAATGAAGGATTTAGGAATTTTTAAAAATAACTCACAGAAAACACTTTTGTTTTCTATTTTTATTTCTAATTTTAAGATTGGGGAAACTGAGGCCCAGGAAGATCATATGATTTGTCCAAGGTCACATAGTATGCTATTGTCAGAGTTGAGACTAGAACCTATGTCTCCTCTCAGTCTAGGCATTCAAGGAAATGTTGCTCTGGCTTTGAGGCTCACTTGTAGATAGGGAAACCCAAGGAGATTTTCTCCCATGCCCTGAGAATGAGTGTTGGGAGTTTGTCAGTGTCAGCATGATTGTTTAAAGCATTCCTTTTCCCCAGGGAATCTCAGCAGGGTGGGACCCAGCCTAAGGAAGGCCCTGTTGTCAGTGGAGTGGATCAAAGTCCTGGGTGGGGGATGGGAACCCCAGATTTCAGTTGGGCAAGAAGAGTAAATGGCAAAGAGGCCTTGGGATGAAGCAGAATGGGAACTCTGTGATTCAAGGTTGAAAGCTCAGTTGCTAGGAGTAGTGATAGGAAAGGGGGTAAGACAGACATTCTGTGTTAGGAGAATAAAAAAGAACCACCCAGGGGTGGCTAGGTGGTGAAGTGAATAGAGCACCAGCCTTGGAGTCAGGAGGACCTGAGTTCAAATCCGACCTCAGACACTTAACACAAAAACTAGCCATGTGACCTTGGGCAAGTCACTTAACCTCAAATGCCCTCCAAAAAGCAAAAAAGAAAAAGGAAAAAAAGGGCCGCCTAGACCTGGTGACCCAGAGAATTCCAGGTAGAGATAGATCGTGAATTTAGAAATGGAAGAGCTCACAAGATCCCAGGTTATAGGATCGCAGGTTTGGAGCTGGAAGGAACCTTGGAGGCTGTCTCAGAAGCCAGACCCTTCCTTTTACAGATGAGGAAACTGAGGCTCATTAAGGATGGGTTTTGGCTAAGGTCACATAAGGAGTAAACAACAGAGCTGTGAATCTAATCCAAATTCTCTAACTCCAAACCCAACTCTTTTTCCACTGAACTCAAACTGCTTTTGCATAAAATACCCAGATTCCTAAGACTATATAGACCAGGCAAGGTCACACATGGGCTTATTCTTCGGTCTCTTGTTTGACATCATTTGCCACAATCCTCCTTCAGCTGAAGGCCCAGAAGTGATATCAGGATCCTCCTTCCAACCACATAGCCAATAGTTTGGGCTGTAACATCAATGATGTCTGCACAGCTCTGAGATCTAGTCTCCTTCTTCAACATCCCTCCACCCTCTTGCCTCTCCATTGGGCCAGGGCTCCCACATCCTAATTCAGGAAACCTGTTGAGTCAGGGCCCAGATTGGCAACCCTCTGGGGCTTTCACTGAAGCCAACCAACTCACACAGGAAACCTCTGGCTGGCCTTGCTCCAGGGACCCAGGGGGAGGGAGGGTTCTCGGGTGGGGCTTGGGAGGAGGGGGCTGGAGAGGTAAAAGGGGCATCCTATATTTCGATGGAACCACCTGGCTCCTCTTCCCATCAGGCACTACTTAAGAGGATGTACCTTTAAGTGGGGAGGGGGAAGGGGGGCCTGGAACTAACTTCAGAAATGTAAATGTTGGCCATTTGTTTATAATTTATCCCCTGACATGTAACGGGAACCTGATGCGTCCAATAAAGGCTCCAACCTTACCCAGCTTCCTACCTCAAAAGTGCTGGAGACTGTCCAGTTCTCTCGGAGGCAAACAAATCTTAAAGCTGAACAAAAAACTCTCTCTCTCTCTCTTTCTCTTTCCTCCAATACCCCACCCTATCAACTTCCATCCCTTCCTTTTCTCCTTCTCAAACTTTGAAAGGGCCCTCACTGTTCCCAAGATCAATCAAATCCTGCCAATCAGGCTGGTCAGCAAGGCCAGGATCCTTCCTATCCACTTAATCTAGATCAGTGGTTCTTATGCTGTGGCCAAGGATGCCTCAAGGGTCTACAGAATTATTGCAAGAGGCCAGAGGGTCCATTTGCACACAAAACACTCTTATTTTGATCTTTATTTAGCTCTAGCAAAATCCAATCACAGTAGGGGCAGGGGAATGCATCTGTGAAACTTTTCATTGTTAAGAGGGGGTCTCTACCCAAAAAGTTTAAGAATATAGATAGGCTTAGCAAGTCACCTCTTTAGTCATCAGTTTCCTCATCTGTAAAATGAGAAAGCTAGTCTAAATGAGTTCTAAGATTCTTTTCAGGCCTGATAATTTTATGTTCTAAAGTTCCTTTTCTGTTCCAACATTCTATATTCTAAGGTCCCTCACATCTTTGACATTCTGTGCTCAAAGGTTCCTTCAAGCTCTAATAATCCATGTTCCAGAGTTCCTCGTAGAGTTGGCATTCAGTGATCTAAAGTCCATCAAAGCACTAACGTTTCTGGTTCTAAGGACTCTTCCAGCTGCAATATTCTAAGCCCTAAGACCTTCAGCTTTGACTTTCTGTGCTCCAAGGCCCCTTCTACTTCTGACATTCTAGGTTTTGACATTCCTCGGAACTCTATAGCTCTGACATTCTATTTTCTAATGACCCTCTTAACTCAGATATTCTGTTGTAAGGTCCCTTCCATCTCTGACATTCTGGATTCTGATAATCTATGTTCTCAGGACCCCTACAATCTGGACATTTGGCAAGGCTCTAAGAAGAATGTTTATAAAGCACTTTGAATACCTTGAGACATTTTTTTCCTCTCCCTATCCAAACGCCCCTTTCTTTCCCCTACTTTTCTGTTTCCCATGACTTCTTTCTTTTTCTTTCTCTCTCTTATCCACACCTATTTGACCTTCCTATAACCTCTCAATCTCTTTCCTCTTCCTTCAGTTCAACAAATGTTTGCTGAACCAATGACTATGTGCAAGATACAATACAAAACTGAAACAGGAAAATAGTTCCTACCCTCAAGGAGATCACATTTCCCTTCATTCTTTCCTCCTCCTCTATTATTCTCTCCTGATCCTTCCTATCATCCCCTCTTCATTCTTCTCTTCCTCCTCCCCATTCCTACCAGTTTACCTTCAAACCTAACTTTCAGAGTGATTCTTGCATTTCATTCAATTGTATTTTGCAGGCATTTTTGCTGTGGAGTTGTTTTAGTCATATCTGACAGACACATTCGACGTTTCCTTGGCAAGGGTACTAGAGTAGTTTGCCATTTCCTTGTCCGGCTCATTTTACAGTTGAGGAAACTAAGGCAAACAAGGGTTAAGTGACTTGCCCAGGGTTACCCAGCTAGTAAGTGTCTGAGGCCAAATTCGAACTCAGAAAGTGGAACCTTCCTGACTCCAGGCCAGACATTTTATCCACTGAACAACCAAGTTGATTCTTGCACTTCATTCAATTGTGTTCAACAGACATTTAGCAGGCACGTACTACATGCAAGGTACTATAATTCACAGATGAAAAATATGATGCTGTTCTTGCCCTCAGGGAGCTCCCAGGCTAGCACATGTCCACAAATAAAGATGACTTACAGTAGAATAGGATGAGGGCAAAGGAGAGATCTGGACACAGTGTTCCAAACAAAATGGAGATCAGTTTCAGTTGGGGGAATGGGAAAGGACATCAGGCAAGGCTTCATGGAGGAGGTACCACCTGAGATAGACTTCAAAGGGAGAGAAAGACTTTCACAACAACAGAGAAAGGAGGACACTCCAGGGATGGGGAAGAAGCTGGTGAGAAGGCAAAAGGTTGAAGATGTGAGAGCAAGATGAGAAAGCAGCCAACAGCTCAGGGGTACAAACTATAGAGGGTACAAAGGCCAAGCTGAAAATTCAAATGCCAAATACCTGGAGGGGTAGAAGTAAATGGTGGATGGATTTCTGTAGGGGCACCAGGTTCTGAGTGTCTGTTGAAAGAACAAACTTTAATATGATTTTTGTACTACTTGTAAAGATTCTCCTCAGTAGTTATGTTGACTTGATAAAGCAAAGCAAAAAAGACCCAAATATAGTATGCACTTGTTATAATATGACTCATTATGATGTAAACATGTCCCCAGAAATATGACAACTCCAATGGAGACAAGGTTGGGAATGTGAGACAGATGTCTATCCTAGCCTTAAAGCCAACTTTATAAAGATGGTGTCAGGGTCCCATGGTGTCTTACTACAAAGATCTCATGAAGTTCAGAAAGTGTATCAAGGGCACAGATACTGTTAAGCTTTATCAGAGAATCAACATTGCCAAAGCCTTCAATGTTCTTTGTGCACAAGACCTTGGATAGCTAACAGCACAGCCTGGTACATAAGATTTGCCCAAGGTATGTTCATGGAAAGAAGGAACATAGGGATGTCAGCTGGCTCTATTCCTTTCCCTTTTGTGAATGTAATCAGTTCTAGAGTCTGGTTGGACATTCTCTGATTTCATAAGAACTATAAAAGTAGTTAATACTTACACAGTCTGTTAAAGTTCACAAAACACTTTCCATGTGTTATCCCATTTGATTCTCACAACAACCCTGTAAGCAGTGGTTCTTAACCTTCTTAATGCCGTGACCTTTTAATACCATTCCTCATGTTGTGGTGACCCCCAACCATAAAATCATTTTCGTTGCTACTTCATAACCGTAATTTTGCTGCTGTTATGAATCATAATGTAAATATCTGATATGCAGGATGTATTTTCATTGTTACAAATTGAACATAACCCACAGATTGAGAACCACTGCTGTAAGGGAAGTCCCATTATTACCTCCATTTTATAGGTGTCTTCTGCCTCTGAATTCTATGTTTTAAAGTCCTTTCCAGCTCTATCATGATGTGTTCTAAGGGCCCTCTCAGCTCTGACATTCTGTGTTCTAAGGGCCCTCTCAGCTCTGACATTCTGTGTTCTAAGGGCCCTCCCAGCTCTGACATTCTGTGTTCTAAGGGCCTTCCCAGATCAGATAGTCTCTGTTCTAAAGGATTTTGAACCTGAAATAATGAATTGCCTCTGTCACCATGGCTGTAACACCTAATTCATCCTCAGGTGTTTTTGCTGTGGGTAGAAGGTTAGAACTGAGAACAGGCCCTTGTCTTCTTTGGGAGGGACCCTGAATGATGCTCCCTCCTCCTGAGGCCCTAGGAGGTGGCCCTGCTCCCTTTCTCATGGTCTCCACCCCAGAAGCCAGCCTTCTGATTGACACCAAGCCCTGGCTCAGCTCTTCGATGGCTATGGGCTAACTTTTTCAGGCCCAGGGCAGGGTTTGCTGCATCAGCCTGACATAATGTGTAACAGTAATTAAGAAATAAGCCTTCTTGCCCAGCTTCACAGCAATCATTTAGCTAAGTAACTACCATGGTCCAGTGACTCAAAAATCACCATTAGCCTATGCTACTTAGGGCCATAAAATTTCTCGTTTTCTGCTTTTCATTGGCCTCTCCTTGCAGTCTTCGTTGGGCTTTATTTATACATCGACTCGCAAACAATGGCAATAAACTCTTTCCCAGAGTGTTGCAAATCAGAAATTTGTCCACATTTTTTCCACCACCTTCTACTATGGGCTAGCCTTGCTGAGGAACAGACCTGACAGGGGCCAGCTGGAAGAGGGCTGGCTTACACGGAGACTGACTTGGGGGGGGGGGGGGCGGGGTGGAGATGTAAGGCTGGGGCAGAAGTGGGTGGCAGGAGAGGGAGAAGCATGGGAAGGGGAAGAGGGAGCCGGGGAAACATGGCCTGAAAGGCATCCCTTGGTAACAGCAGGCAGACATCAATGGCTGATTGTGCAGCAATATGACAGGGGATACAGGACACAGTGCCATAGAACATCATAGCTAGAAGGGCCCTTAGAACACAGGATGTCAGAGCTGGGAGGGATCTTAAAACACAGGATGTCAGAGCTGGGAGGGATCTTAGAACACAGAATGTCAGAACTGAGAGGGCCCTTAGAACACTGGATGTCAGAGCTGGGAGGGGCCTTAGAACACGGAATATCAGAGCAGAGATGGTCTTTAAAACAGAATATGAGAGCTGGGAGGGGCCTTAGAATGTACCTGCTCCAATCCTTTTTTTTTTTTTTTTTCTGATGAGTTAACCGATTAGAACAAGTGACTAGGACTTTCAGATCCCAGGTCATCTGATTCCTAGCACCATCTTCTTTTCATTACAATTAAGGCATTTCCTTTAAAAGTGAAAAACAGTGTTTTAATTTATAAGGCAAGAAGGAGTGACACTGACTGACTTTGAAGTATATGGATGTTTCACCTATGGTTTACACTGAAACCTCAGGCATGTCTCCTCAGCAGTATGTTTCATACTCTGGATCTCCTGGGCACTCCCATCCCAACTGGCCTAGACTATGGGTCTTTTCTTTGCATAAGGGGGCAGCTAGTTAATCTGCCAAATGGAACAGAGCTAATGTACTCAGTGTTCACTAGAACAGTCACTGGCCAGGATTGTTGTCAGAAGATGACATGCTCTTATCTGAGACGCTCATTTTCTGCCTCTCTTCCTATCTCTGCCTCTCTCTCTGTCTCTGTCTCTCTCCCTGTCTCTGTCTCTCTCCCTGTCTCTGCCCCCACTCCTTGTCTCTGTCTCTCTCTGCCTGTGTCTCTATCTCTCTCCCTGTCTCTGTCTCTCTCCGTCTCTGTCTCTCTCTGCCTCTGTCTCTGCCTCTGTCTCTGCCTCTCTCCCTGTCTCTATCTCTCTCCCTGTCTCTGCTTCTCTGCCTCTCTTTCTGCTTGCCTCCCTCAGGTGTCTTCCAGCTCCAATATTTTATGATCTAAAGTCCTCTCCAACTATGACATTCTATGACCCCTCCAAGCTCTGACACTTGGTGATCCCATAAATTGAATTAAATTACAGCACTGGGTCAGGAAGACTCTGTGAAACCCTTTCCCCAAATAAGGAACCGCCCCCAAAACAACTTTCTTCTCCTCTCCCTTCTTCCTGACTTTATGTCCCTCTCTCTGGCTCCCAGTGATGAAGATTCTTGCTGCTCTGGAGACCAGGGGGAGGCAACAGGACAAGCATGATTTCTATGGGCATGTGTTTCACTCAGAGAGGCTTCCTTGGGCTTGGACAGGAAAGTTAATATAGGTCCATGCCCCCTTACACTGATCTGAAGGCTCCCTTGCAAATGATCATCTTTCTCCCACTATTGGCCCTTGTTGTATTCCTGGTTCTCTGTTGTCCTACCTTTTTTCTGAGCCCAGGCTGCCCTTCTCAGGGCTAGAGACAGGGCAGCTTCCTGAAGACAAGGGGAAGTCTGTGCAGTCCTATGCTGGTTTCTTCATCAAAGAAAATGAAGTGAGGGGCGGCTAGGTGGTGCAGTGAATAGAACACCAGGCCTGGAAGTCCAAATCTGACCTCAGACACTTGGCACACTAGCTGTGTGACCTTGGGCAAGTCACTTAACCCCAATTGCCCTGCCTTCCCCCCTCCAAAAAAAAGCAAAAAAAAAAAAAAAAAGGAAAGAAGTGATTGGACTGAATGACCTCAAGTCCCTCTTGGCTCTGATATTCTGTGTCCCAAATCCCTCTCAGCTTTGACAATCTATCTTCTAAGAAGCACCCCATCTCCCCTGCCCAAAATCTGACATTTCATATTCTGACATTCTCTGCTCTAAGGGCCCTCCCAGCTCCGGCATCCTGTGTTCTAAGGGCCCTCCCAGCTCCGACATCCTGTGTTCTAAGTGCCCTCCCAGCTCTGGCATCCTGTGTTCTGAGGGCCCTCCTAGCTCTGGCATTCTGGCTCTTAGAACTTATGTATCTATGATACTTGTGTTCCTTCTCAGGAACATAGGCACAATCATGATGATAATGACAGCCAAAACACCATCTTGAAGATCGGGGGATCTAGACTAAATCTCGTCTCTGCTACTGGGGGCCGTGTGACTGGGACCAAGTCCTTCCCTTTCTCTGAGCCTTAGTTTCCTTCTCTATAAAGGAAAGAATGAGACTGTAACCATCATGTAACAATAATGTTTGTGTTTTCGTAGGACTTTTAAAGGAACTTCACATCTATATCCAATCCGACCCTCACAACCTCACTCTGAGGGAGGCAGGGAAGATATTATTATGTCCACTTTCCAGAGAGGTAGAGTCACTGCCATAGTCATGTGGCAAATATAGAGAATAGACCCCAGGGGACCCAGCTCCTAATTCTTTTTTTTTTTTTTAAATGACCATGTTTTACTTTAATTTTTTTTAATTTTTAAATTTTTTTTATTTACTCATTTACTTTTGATTTACAAGATTCAGTTCCACAATCACTTGAGTTTCAGATTTTCTCCCCTCCCTTCCCCCCCCCCCC
>CM053588.1:52313525-52377665 GCA_028646515.1 Pseudochirops corinnae
TTCCCAGTACCTGGCACAGTGCTTGGCATATAACAGGTTCTAAATAAATTTACATTGACTGAGTGATTGGTTAAAAAAAAAAAGCTTACATTTATATAGCAGTTTAAGGTTTAAAACCCCTTCTTCACCAATGTCTCATTTGATTCTGACAGCAATTCTATGGAATTCATACTACATTTAGCAACTTTTTTTTTTTTTTTTAGCATATTTTAAATGAAGCAACCACTATGTCTAAAGCAGCTAAGTGGTTCATGGATAGAGAGTCAGATCAGGAGTCAGAAAGACTCATTTTCCTGAGTTCAAATATGGCCCCAGACACTTACTAGCTGTGTGACCCTGGTCAAGTCACTTAGTTAGCCCTGTTTGTCTCAGTTTCCTCATCTGTCAAATGAGCTGGAGAGGGAAATGAAAACCACTCCAGTGTCTTTGCCAAGAAAACCCCAAATGGGGTCATGGAGAATCAGATATGATTGCAAAACAACTAAACAACAACATGTCTAAAGCAGTATGTTAAAGTCGGAGGGTACCAAGGGGAAAGAAGAGAAAGAAAGAAAGAAGGAAAGAAAAGAAGGAAGGAAGGAAGTAGGGAAGGAAGAAAAAAGGGAAAGAAAGAAAAAAGAAAGAAAGAGAAAAGACTTCCACCTTTCAAGACACTTACATTCTCCTTAGAGTGATGTCACATTTAACATCAGTAAATTGAAGATCATTTGTGGAAGGAGGGAACACGAATAATTGGGGAGATCAGGAAAGGCTTTCTGTGAGAAATGGCACCTGAGTTGAGCCTCAAAGGATGCTAGTGATGCTAAGATGCAGAGGTGAAGAGACAGTGCATTTCAGGCAAGAGGGGACAGTCTGTAGTAACAACTTGGAGGCGGGAGATGGAATGCTGAGTTGGGAGAACACTAAGTGGGCCAATTTGGCTGAAAAATATAGAAAAATATTGAAGTGGAGTCATATGAAATAACTCTAGATAGACAGTCAGGAAAAGGATTCTGAAGGATTTAAAATGCCAGACTGTCTTTATTGGAAATGGCTGTTTGAGCTATTGAAGATTTTTGAAAAGGTGACTAACCTGGTCAGACCCATGCTTTAGGGAGATTATTTTGGCATCTGAATGAAGGCCCAGAGAAGAGACAGACCAGAGGTAGGAAGCTCTTCCAATAGTCCAGGTGAGAGATGATGAATACCTTGTCCAGAGAAGTGGCCATGTGAGTGGGGACAAGGGGAAGGGTATGAGATCTGCTGTGAAGGGAGCATTGGTAAGTCCTGGCAATTGATTGGCTCTGAGGAGCACAAGTAGCTAGTTTAGCTAGCTTATCTATCATCCATACACCTATTTATCTATCTATCTCTCCATCTCTCTCTTTATCCATCCATCCATTTATCCATCCATCATCCATCCATCCATCCATCTACCTATTTATCCACCTGTAATCTAGCCATCTCTCTCTCTCTCTCTCTCCCTCCTCCCTCTTTCTCTCTCTGTCTCTCTCTTTCCTCTCTCCTTCTGTCTGTCTGTCTCCCTTCCCTTTCCTCCTTTCTCCTTCCTCTTTCTCCTTTTCTTCCTTTCTCTGTCTCTCTGTCTGTTTCTCTCTCTCTTTCCCTCTCCCCTGCCCTCTCTCCCTCCCTTCCTTCCCCTCTCTGTCTCTTTCTCTGTCTCTCCTCTCTCTGTCTCTCCCTGTCTCTATGTCTACTTCTCTTAGATTCCCTCCTTGGGTGCATCAATGTGTCTCTGTCTCCCTCCGTTGGTCTTGGGCTCTGTCTATCTGTCCCCTCTCTCTGCCTGGTGGCATTCAGCTCCGGAGCGTCCCCAGCAGGGCTCACTTCTTGCATCAGCCAGAGGAGCTTAGAAGCTCCATCTCTTCGGATTTAGACTCCAATGTTGATTTTCTGCAGTGGTTAGATAATGTGGCAATCCTGCTCCCTGATCCTCGGCTGTTTATCAGCTCGGCACAGGACAGTTCTGGGTGGGAGAGGCTCCTAACCCATATCCCTCCTGCTCTTCTTCCGCCTCTTCCTCCTAGCTTCTTTGGGGGAGCATGACTCCCTCACCTAATCTCCTCTCTCCTCACCCAGACAATTCCTCTTCTTGCCCTGCCCGCCAACACTCCAACACACCCCCACTTTATATAAACAAAGTTTCCACAAGGGGGCCTCAAATCAGAGAATGTCATTCAGGTCATCCCCCTACTTTAAAAACTTTCATAGATAATTGGCTCCTCTCTCATTCTCAAAGCCCTCAGGGCCATAACCCAGACTCTTTTGGCTGCTGGTCCAAGTGCTTAAGCATCCTTCTTTCCTGGGAGGGAGGGGAGGTTGGGGGAAGTTCTTCCTTAGATCTGGCCTGAATTCCTCCTAGCATTGTGAGATACCATTTGTTCTGGCTTGGTCCTCAGGATTTAGGATCCATGCACATAAGGTAGACTGAGTCTCAGCAGCAGCATAGGCTGTGAGAGTTGGAAAGGCCCTTAGAACATAGAACATTAGCACTGAATGAGATCTTAGAACAGCGAGTGCTAGATGGCAAAGTGGATAGAGCACCAGGCCTGGAGTCAGGAAGACTTGAATTCAAATCCACCCTCAGATACTTACTGATGGTATGACTTTGGGCCAAGTCACTTAACCTCTGTTTGCCTCAATTTCCTCAACTGTAAAATGCGGATGATACAGCACACACCTCCCAGGGCTATTGTGAGAACCAAATGCCCACTTGAGACACTGGCACATAGTAAGTGCCACATGTTAGTGATTTATGATTGTTGTTATTATAACTGTGAGAACTGAATGGAACCTTAGAATATAGAGGGTCAGATCTAGAAGAGATCTTAGGCCACAGGTAGTCAGGGCTGGAAGAGACCTTAAAACACTTCCCAGAATTAAGAGGGCCCTTAGAACAAGGAATGTCAGAGCTGGGAGGGCCTTAGAACCCAGAATGTCAGAGCTGGGAGGGCCCTTACAGCACAGGATGTCAGAACTGGGAGGCCCTTAGAACCTAGGATGTCAGAGCTAGAAGAGCCTTTAGAACACAGAATGTCAGAGCTGAGAGGGTCCTTAGAACACAGAATGTCAGGGCTGGGAGGGCCCTGAGAGCACAGAATGTCAGAGCTGGGAGGGCCCTTAGAACACAGGATGTCAGAGCTGGGAGGGCCCTGAGAGCACAGGATGTCAGAGCTGGGAGGGACCTTAGAACACAGAATGTCAGAGCTGGGAGGGCCCTTAGAACACAAAATGTCAGGGCTGGGAGGGCCCTTAGAACACAGAATGTCAGAGCTGGGAGGGCCCTTAGAACCCAGGATGTCAGGGCTGGGAGGGGCCTTAGAACAGAGAAAGAGCTAGAAAGGACCTTCGAACAAGGAATGGAAAACCTTATAGTGCCTCAAATGTCTCATTTTACAGCAGGGGAAACTGAGGCCCATAGAAAAGAAATGACTTTTCAAAGTTCACATCAGGAAGAAGTAGCCAGACTGGGATTTGGACCTAGGCTCTTGCATTCCAAATCTATTTTTCTTTCCCTAACACCACAACTGAGGTCCTGAATCAGTGTCCTAATTCCCACAGGCACCCCCTTCTTATCAGGGCTGACTCTGGCTCTGAGGCTGAAGCCCTTCCCAATAGGCTTCCTGGGAGGACCTTTCCATCTGAATGTATTTCTAATTCCCTACATATATGACTGGGTCAGGGCTTGGGACTTGCACATTCTAGGGGTGGGCAAATCCAAAATATCCTTGGGAAAATGGGTGAATGAATGGGAAAAAACCCATTTATTAAATGCTTAAAATGCATTAAGCTAGTCAAGCCCAACTTGTCCAAGAGATCCCAACACGGTGGACAGAGATGTGAGTTATCAGGGATGCACTTGAAGTCTAGGTTTCCTACCCCCCCCCCCCCCCCCCCGCAAGGGTTGGGGTCATGGTTTCTTGCCTTGGGTTTGGAGGCAAGAGTTCTTCTTGTATTGGAATCATCATTCAACAATGCCTTATTGTGTTGGGTAGTCATGAGACTCTACCACCTGAGACTGTACCTTTGCCTTTTAATTTCCCTCTAATTCCTTCATGACTCATCTTAAATGCCCCCATCTACAGGAGACCTTCCCTACTCTCATTCCATGCCTCCCTTTCCCTCCCTCCCCCCTTTAAATCTGAGATTCCCTTCCATTTACTCTCTATATGTCTTGTATGTCTCTGGTTTTTTACATATTTTCTCCAGACTCCTTCAGGGAAGAAATGGTTTTTGACTTAAAAAAAAAAACAAAAACAAACCCAATGCTTAGCAAGCCCTTAATAAATGCTTGCTAACTGACTTACTCTGGGCTTCAGTTTTCCCCTCTGTAAAATGGGGGTAGTACCCACCTCGCTACTCCTCCTCACAGCATTGAGGCAAAGAAAAGACTGTCTTCCAGTGTGCTACAGAAATGGGGAGGGGAAGAGAGGGGGGCTCCATGAACAAAGTTGTCCTCAGGGGCTCAGGATTCTTAACTTTCACCTCTGGCTAGATGACTCTATTTCAATCTGGACATGTCCCCTGTACGATAAGGGCTTTGTCAAGCCTTGCTGAGGGGGTTACAGAGCTCTCTCTCATGATCTTAATCCATAGCCTCAGGTCAGGGGGCCCTGTTCTGGGAAGTTCTAAAGAGTTGAATGGATTGGTTTGGCCTGAGGACTTTTCATTTTGAACTGATCCCAGGGCTGCCGAGGGAGCTGTATTCCTGAGCCTCTTCCCGGCCCTAGTCCCTCAGCAACATCACCCTCCCAACTTCCACTGGAAGGGAGAGCAGAGCCAAGGGGGCCAAGCACTAACGAGCTGAAACCCCTTCCTATCACTTTAACTCATAGGCTTATAAACTGGCAGTGGAAAGGCACCTTGAGTGATCACACAGGTTGGTTTTGCTGGTGTTAAATTGTCAGTCATGACCCTTGTGGGGGTTTTCTTGGCAAAGATACTAGAGCAGTTTGCCATTTCCTTCTCTAGACCATATTAGGAAACTGAGGCAGACAGGGTGAAGTGATTTGTCCAGGGTCACACAGCCAGTAAGTGTCTGAGGCCAGATTCAGGTCTTTCTGACTCCAGGCTGGGTCCTCCGCTCACTGCACCACCTACTTGCTGTCTAGGTTACTGAGGAGGGAACTATGGCCCAGAGGAAAGGAATTTGCTCAAGGCTGTAGACCTAGTGAATGGCTTTCTAGAACCAGAAGTCCAATCGTCTCCTCACTGTTGGTCTCACTTCTGCCCTGTGGAAGCCACAGAAGATGAGTGTCCTCTCTCTTCCACACGACAACACTTAGAATATCCTGTTTGTGTCTCCTTGTACACACCATGGTTTGTATGCTGTCTGCTCCATTAGACTGTGAGCTCCTTGAGGACAGGATCTGTTTCTGCCCTTTTATTGTATCCCTAGGCACACAGCAAGCCTCTGATAAATGCTTATTGATTTAACGTCAGAGGTATTTGTGATGTGATGTGCACCCTGGTGGTAGGGTCAGCAAGTGACTTGGCTGACTCTGGGAAAGGGCTTCTTCCTGCAGATTCTATACAAAGGGCTTACAATGTTCTTGAATTGTAGAATTTAGGAACAGGACAGGTTTTACAGCCCAGAATGTCAGAGCTGACAGGGCTCTTAGGACACAGAATGTAAGAGCTGGGAGGGCCCTTAGAACAGAATTGTCAGAATTCAGAAGACGAGCACCAAAAGAGCCCTCAAAACAGAGAACTTCAGAGCTGGAAGGAATCTTGGAAAATAAATTGTTCAACCTGAAAGGATCTGTAGAGCATAAAATATTGGAATGTGGATTTTAGGGCTGAAAGAGACCTTAGAGACCACCCAGTGACTAGTCCAGACTTCTTATTTTACAGATGTGGAAACTGAGGCTCAGAAAGCTGACATGCCTTGCTAAATGCATCACTAATCTGGCAGTGGTGACTAGAACCAGGTCTGTTTCCTTTCTGTCCTTTCACCTAAGATAGGCAGTTCATTAGCCGGGGCCAGAGAGCATTGCTGTGCTCTTCCTTCCTCACCAGCTTTATCCACTCTGACCTCCAAGAGGCCCACTGAAAGGACAAGAGACATTGCCCCGCACTGAGCAAGAAGACACTGGCCTTCCCTCCCAAGCCAGCATGGCACAGTGGCGTGGGCATGACCCGCTCCTCCTGCCCCCATGGTGCCTGGCACCAGCAGCATTCTGACACTGGGCACTTCAAGACAAACATAAAAGAGGAGAAGTGAATGTGTGGGCAGGCTTCTAGAAGGTGGCCCCTCCCTCCAGAACCTGGCCACTGGTGGGTGGTAGGCCCCTTGTTCTCGGGCGGCCCTGGCTGCCAGCTTCATTCCTCTGGTTTCAAGTGACTCCGTTTCTTATGGAAAGGAGAGAGAGAGGAGGTATTAAAAAAAAAAAAAAAAGCCCGCCAAGACACAGAGCGCATCCTTATCTCAGGGAGACAGTTGTCGGGAATCACTTTGACGGAGTCGTTTTTGTCTCTATGCCTTTTTCACTGTCAAGCAGGCCTCGGGACATGGATCAAAGGAGAGGCGCTGAGTGGCCCAGCTACTGCTGATCCCCCCGCCCCGCCCAGCCCAGCCGGGGAGGAAGCCCAGCCCCGGCTTGGCCCTGCCTGCCCGCCCGCCTGCCTGCCTGCCTAGCCAGCCCCAGCCCACCGGCAGAGGCAGGGACAGAGACACAGAGGCGTGAGACCGAAGGCACCCACACCCCCACAGAGACAAAGGTAGATAGACAGAGAGACAGAGAGAAGATGGGGAGACCCAAGGCACCCACACCCCCACAGAGACAAAGGCAGACAGAGAGACAGAGAGAGAAGATGAGGAGACCTAGGGCACCCAAACCCACACAGAGACAAAGGCAGACAGACAGAGAGACAGAGAGAAGATGGAGAGACTGAAGGCACCCACACCCCCACAGAGACAAAGGCAGACAGAGAGACAGAGAGAAGATGAGGAGACCTAGGGCACCCAAACCCACACAGAGACAAAGGCAGACAGACAGAGAGACAGAGAGAAAAACAGCTTAGCAAGAGACAGAGTCAGAGAGAAACAGAGAGAGTGGGGAAGAAGGGAAAGAGAGAAAGAATGGAAGTGTCGGAGATGTCAGTGAGAGAGAGGAGAGAGGCAAGGGAGAGACAGGCATAGAGTCTGAGAGAGAGAACCGGAAGCACCAGGTATGCTAGGGAGCATGGGAGGATGCCAGGTCCTCTCCGGGTGACGATGGAGAAAAATAATGAGCTTGGAAGGGAAGATGGGACGTGGGCTGGACGAAGGGAGGTCTCTGATGACCCAAAGTCTGACCCATAGTCTCCTATGCGGCCCCTCCCTGGTATAGCCTAGGATGTCTGTGCTAGAAAAAGGGCATGTAGCCAAACTGGCCCCACAAATCCTCGATGTTCTCAGGGGGGCAGGCAGGGGAGGGAGGTGAAAGGAGGGTGTCAGAAGCTTCCAGTGCACTCCCATCCTGCACTCTGAGGATTATCCCTCCCCTCGTGCCATGGTGCCCCCCAAACACCTGCTGGTATCCCTTCTGCCAGCTTTAAGCTCCAGCCCTGCACACCTATGGGACTGCATGCATTTTGTCTCTCAGCTGACTGAAGGCTCCCTGAGGGCAGTGATTTGCCCCCCCCTCCCCCCACAGGAGGATTACTGAAGTCAGAGGCAGTATCTCCATCAGAGTGGTAGCTTCCTGCTGGCAAGCACTCTGTCTCCAGTATCAGACTAAGACCCGACTGAGAGTCTCTCACCCCAGTCACAGGACAATAGATTTTAGAGCCGGAAAGGTCTTTTGAGACCATCTAATTCAATGCTTTCCTTTTCTAGATAAGGAAACTCAAAGACCAAGGAACGATCCTCTTGTGTCTTTTCTATTAGACTAGAGTCTTCCTGAGGCCAGGTCCTTGACCTAAAAGAATTTATAATCTTGGATTTTAGCCCTGGAAAGGGCCTCAGAGGGCATCTCGCAGACCACTACCTCCCTTCTCTGGCAAGGAATTTGTACAGGGTGACAGGACTAGAAGCCATCTCCTTGGTTCTGAATGAGACTTCACGGGCAGGACCGTCCCATCTCTTTGCAGAGGATACTATGAGTACCAAATAATAACAGTAGTCATATTGCAATATTGTCTGATGGATAGAGACAAAGCACTGGAGTTGTGGAAACCTGGGTTCAGGTCTTGCCTCTGCCTACTGGCTCTGTGATTCTGGTCAAGTCGTAGAATCTCCTACTACTCCCAAATGACTCTCTACTTTTGGAGGGGCAATTGGGGTTAAGTGATTTGCCCAAGGTCACATGGCTAGTTTTGTGTTAAGTGTCTGAGGCCCAATTTGAACTCAGGTCCTCCCAACTCCGGGGCCGATGCTCTATTCACTGTGCCACCTTGATGTCCCGGACTCTCTACTTTTGTAATGTTACATGGCAGGTGACAATGGGGAGCTTCTTACAATAAGGAAATCAGAGGTCTGGTTTAAAAAGGAGGGAGCTAGGTGGTGAAGGGATTAGGTAGAGCCCTGGCCCTGGAGTCGGGAGGATCTGAATTCGAATCCAGCCTCAGATACTTACTGGCTTTGTGACTCTAGGCAAGTCATTTTGACCCTTCAAGCCTTAGTTTGCCTGTCTGTAAAATGGGGTAACGAGAGCACCTACCTCTGGGGGTTGTTGTGAAGACCAAATGACACAAAAACATGCAGTCTATGAGCTATTATTGGTCACAGGAATTGGACAAAAAAGTGTGGCTGACTGAGCATCATTCAATACCCACAGTGGCAAAGTGGTTTAAATCCCATGATTTAAGCTGGGCCAGCAGCAGCCCTTCATTCTTAAACCAACCATTTTGTTAATCATGGAATCATAGAGTAGTAAAACTGGGAAGGCCCTGAGAATGCAGTGTCTGAGCTGGCAGGGACCCGAGGATGCAGGTTGTTACAGCTAGAGTGGACAGGCTCCCTGTGTGAGCCCTTCTTCGCTGAGCTCAAAGCACTTAACCCAGCACTCAACCATAGGAAAGTGGAAAGGATTCAGGGCTTGGTCTCCTAATGCTGCCTTTACCTTAACCTAAGATTCTGAGATCCCAAGAGGGTGGAATAACCAGGATCTGGTGATGCTAGGTTCCTGTGGTTCTATTATTTTAAGTTCTAAGAAACCAGGATTTTGTTGTTTCAAATTTCTAGAACTGAATGATTCCAGGAATCATCTAGTCCAAATCATCTAGCCCAGGTAGTCCAAACATCTTCTTTTACAAATGAGGAAAGTGAGCCCCAGAGAGGGGACATGGCTGGCCCAAAGTCCTATAGCAGTTGTGAGTAAGACAGCTGGGGTTCAGACTCAGTTCCCATACTGCCAAATTCAGCATTTTCCCTTGCTCCAGCAGTCTAAGGTCACACTGGGCATCAGGAGCAGAGCTTAGATAGAAAGAGGAGAATGGAGGAAGGGTTGGAGGGAAGTTCTTGGAGCCCCTTGGTGGTGGTGGGAAATATGGAGAGGAAGGGGGGAGATAGAGACAGAGACAGAGAGACACATATAGAAATAGAGACACACAGAGAGACATAGAGAGAGAAGGAGGAAGGGAAGGAAAGAAGGAGGGAGAGAGAGAGAAAGAGAAGGAGGGAGGGAGAGAGAAGTAGAGAGACAGAGAGACACAGAGAGAAGGGGGTGGAAAGCCTAAAAGACAGGTAGACAGAAAGAGGTGCAAGAATCAAAGAGAGAAAATGAAAGAAAGAAGAGGGGGAGGGAGCAAGGACAGGGTACTGCTATAGCGAACACTGTGCAGTGGTGAAGGTGCTCGATTGATGTCAGAAGACCTGGGTTTGAATCTTGGATCTGCTGTGAGACTTGGGGCAAATCATTATATCTTCTAGCCTTTACTGTCCTCACCTGTAAAATGAGGGGGGGGTTGCATGAAATGGTTCCTAAGGGCCCTCCCTGCTCTGACATCCTGTGTTCTAAGGGCCCCCACAGCTCTGACATCCTGTGTTCTAAGGGCCCTTCCAGCTCTGACATCCTGTGTTCTAAGGGCCCTCCCAGCTCTGACATCTTGTGTTCTAAGGCCCCTCCCAGCTCTGACATCCTGTGTTCTAAGGGCCCTCCCAGCCCTGACATCTTGTGTTCTAAGGCCTCTCCCAGCTGTGACATTCTCTGTTCTTACTTCCCTCCCAGCTCTGACATCCTGTGTTCTAAGGGCCCTCCCAGCTGTGACATCCTGTGTTCCAAGGCCCCTCCCAGCTCTGACATCCTGTGTTCCAAGGCCCCTCCCAGCTCTTACATCCTGTGTTCCAAGGCCCCTCCCAGCTCTGACATCCTGTGTTCCAAGGCCCCTCCCAGCTCTTACATCCTGTGTTCCAAGGCCCCTCCCAGCTCTGACATTCTGTGTTCTAAGATCTCTCTCAGCTGTGACATTCTGGGTTCTAAGGGCCCTCCCAGCTCTGACATCCTGTGTTCTAAGGCCCCTCCCAGCTCTGACATCCTGTGTTCTAAGGTCCCTCCCAGCTGTGACATTCTCTGTTCTAAGGCCCCTCCCAGCTCTGGCATCCTGTGTTCTAAGGACCCTCCCAGCTCTCACATTCTGTGTTCTAAGGGTCCTCCCAGCTCTGACATCCTGTGTTCCAAGGCCCCTCCCAGCTCTGACATCCTGTGTTCCAAGGCCCCTCCCAGCTCTGACATCCTGTGTTCTAAGGTTCCTCCCAGCTGTGACATTCTCTGTTCTAAGGCCCCTCCCAGCTGTGACATTCTCTGTTCTAAGGGCCCTCCCAGCTCTGACATCCTGTGTTGTAAGGGCCCTCTCAGCTCTGACATCCTGTGTTCTAAGGCCCCTCTCAGCTCTGACATCCTGTGTTCTAAGGCCCCTCCCAGCTGTGACATTCTGTTTTCACATTCTACAGGCCAAAGTCTCTTCTAGCTCTGAACTGTTCCTAGGCAGACAGAATGGTACATACAGACTGACCATGTCGCCTAGAGGACAACAGAGAGGCTCTGCTCTATTCTCCCCTTCTCCTGGCTTTGCCATCTTGGCCTTCCTAGGCCTTCTCCCACACCCCCTGATCTCCCCAGCTTGGTCGACTCATTTTTTTTCTGGTCTCCCTGGCCCAGGTTTCCTCTTCCTGGCTCTCAGACCTGAGCTCTGAGCTCTCAGTGGCAGGGCCCTGATCCCCCTCTGGCTGCCTCCCTCCTACAAGGAATCCCCCAAGGGACACCCCTCCTTGGTTCTCACCCAGTCTGCCTGCCGTATTAATTGCTAATCTCTCTCATTTTCTCCCCTTCTATCTGCTTGCCTTGCCTTGTCCTGAGCTCTCATATTAATCAGAAAGAAGGACAAATCCAGCATTTGCATGCTTAACCCGCCAGGCTCCCCATATCAGTCATGATAAACCACCCCCACACAGGTATCCATTGCCAAGCAAAGACCCTCAGGGGCCGAGGAGCAGGGAAAAGGGCAGCATGGGAGAGTCAACCTTCCCTCTCCCTTGGTCTGGGAAGCCATGCCACACATGCAAATAGGTCACTCATAGAAGAATCTGGGTTATGAATGGAAAAGGTCATGAGTCTGGGAAAGCTGGATGTAGAAAGGTGTTATGGCTCTGAGAAACTGAGTGACACTTGGGTTTGATTTGGAAAACCTGCACAAGTATAGATTCTGGTCATCATCACCATCCTCATACTTAGCACTTGTATATCACCTACTCTCTGCTAGGTCCTGTGTTAAGCACTTCATGAATATCATCTCCTTTGATCCTCATGACAATCCTGGGAGGTAGATGCTATTATCACCCCCATCTTACAGTTGAGGAAACTGAGGCAAACAGAGGTTACATGACTCACCTAGGGTCACCAAACTGGTAAATACCTGAAGTGGGATTTGAACTCAGTTCTTCCTAACTCAAGAGCTCAATCTACCACACTACCTACCAGGAAGACGATTTGGCCAAGGACACACAGGTGGCAAATGCCAGCAACATGACTCAAAACCTGGGGCTCCCTGTTCCCAGTTCAGTGTTCCTTCTATTACTAGGAATTCTGGGTTGAGTCTGGAGCAGCGGGAAGAGTGGGCGTGATTCACTCTGAAAGTTATTTATACTCTCGATAGGATCAGAAATCTAAGCCATAAATACAGTCAGGAGGACCAGCTCAGCCTCAGTGGGTGGGGTGGGCTAACCTGCTATAATTAGTGGCAAGTCTGGATTAGAGGCTGTGCCTGGAATGCCTTGTCTTCCCCTCGACCCCTCCGAGGTCGCCCCATCTTTCTAGGGCTCAGTTCCAGCTCCCCTCCTCCATGAAGCTTTCCTGGTTACCAACTCCCGATGCAGTTAGTGGTGGTGGTGGTGGGGAGGTTGCTGCCATAGGATCTAACGGGACCTTAGAGACCCAGTGTGACTCCACCCCTCCCACCAACCCTCACATTACAGATAATCAGATTACAGCCGAAAAGTGACTTGTCTAAGGGCAAAGAGGCGATTTTTGTTATCATTCAATCCTTTCAGTTGTGAACTGACCCTTCATGACTCCATTTGGGGTTCTCTTGGCATTTGCCACTTCCTTCTCCAGCTCATTTTACAGATGAGGAAACTGAGGCAAACAGGGTGAAGTGACTTTCCCAGGGTCACACAGCAGGTAAGTGTCTGAGACTGGATGAACCTGACTCCAGGTCCAGCACTCTACCCACTGCACCACCCAGCTCCAAAATCAAGGGCTCTTTCCACATGGCTTTCACTGCTAATTATTTCATGTGATTGAGTCATGGCACCCCAACTGGACTGTGGACTCCTTGAGTATAGAGACAATGATGCTACTGTGGAAATGGCCGTGGAGACCTTGGGCTGGAGGTCAACGCCCCCATCTCTTACTTGCTGCCTTTGTGAGGCTCTTGATGCCTCAGTTTCCATAAAGTGAGGGGAGTGGGCTAAGGTCCTTTCTAGCTTCAGATCTCTGATCTCAGTCATTTTTGTAATCCCTACATGATGAGCACTCAGTAAATCACTAATTGGCTGGATTTTAAAGAAATGTTATGTTATTGCCTTCGAGTATGGACTTGTTTTATTACTTTGCTATGAGAGCTGTCTCAACACCTCTGGAAATCTGTGCATGAAATGCTGGAAATGCTGGTCTCTAAAGTTATAAACATTCCACTTTTCCCTCCCAATCCTGTCTGCAGTGACCCATTGGTTTAGCGAACCTCTTTGGTTATCAAGAACGGCAAAGGTTAGACTCTAGTCTGCACATTCTGAAGTTATGGGATTCTAACAAATGAGGCTCTCTTGTAGTATGGGTTTCCGGTGTTATCCCTTCTTTGCTGAGCTCAATGCACTTTACCCAGGCACCATAGGGAAGCAGGGGGTTAGGCCCCTAAAATTGCCGTTATAGTTCTAACACAGAAGGTGGGCAGAATCTCCAAGGTGAGAAGAACTGAGATTTGGTGATTCTAGATTCCTAAGATTCTATTATTTTAAGTTCTAAGAAATCAGCATTTTATTCTTCCACATTTCTAGAATTTGACGATTCTAAGAAACAAAGATTCTATGTCTATGATTCTATGCGCCCTCCACCTGGGGAATTTGATCTAATATAGGAGTACTTGCAAGAACCCAAACCCCTAAGCTCCCAGTGTAGACCGCCCCCCCATACACACAAAAAAACACTCTGTCTCTCTGTCTGTCTCTCTCTGTTTGTCTGTCTTTCTCTCTGTCTCTGTGTCTCTGTCTCTCTCAAAAGTCTTCGCCCCCAAAGGATACCGCTCCAGTGGAAGAATTTTGGATCCTGGCCAACCCCTCTCCTTTCCTCAGGGTGGATTTTCCCTCTCTCTCTTGCCTCCACCCAGGAAAAAGTGAGAGAGGCAGAGAAATAAATGTGGGTCTGTTTTCACATGAGAATACTGCTCCCCTCCTCCTCCCCTTGCTGCCCACAGCCTCAGTGTCTAATTGACATGAGCAGATGGTATTGTTTGGTGAAAAACTTGAGCAGGAGGGGAAAAACCTCCGCCTTTCAGGAAAATGTAGATTACAAGTTCACAAAGCTGGAGCTGAATTTGAGGGTGGGAGAGTGAGGGAAAATCCCAAAGGCATCTTGGCAGGGGTTGTGTGGCCTGGGATGGGAAAGGCCCAAGGGTGCCAGGACTAAAGCCTTCCATGTTTCCATGTCCCCACTGCCACCTAATGCCTTTAGACCTGATGATGGATGCCGCAGGCTCCAGCAAGGGGCCGAGAACACACTCAGGGGCACAGGGGGAGTTTCAGTGTGGGGCAGAAGTTCAAAGACCTCTTCTTCTACTTTACTCCCCTCCACACCCTCCTGGATCCAAAGAGACTGGCCTTCCCACTGTTCTGTCCATTTCCCACCTCCATGCCTTTGTAGCGGTTGTCCCTCATGCCTGAAATGCAGTCCCTCTTCACCTCCACCTCCTGGAACTCTGAGCAACTTCCAAAGCTCAGTTAAAGGGCCATGACGCCTTTCCTGGTCTGCACCACCCCCTCCCCAGTTGTTAGCACTCTCCACTTCACCTACTGCCTAATTGCTTATTGGATTTAATCTGAACCTGTTTCATGTCTCCAGTAGAATGTGAGCTCCTTGAAGGTAGAAATGGTTTCATTTTTGTCTTTGGGACCCCAATCTCTGGTAGAGAGCTTAGCAGAGAGAAGATACACAACAAATGACTATTAAGTGGAGTGAAAGTCATAGACTCATAGAATGATAGAACTTGAAAAGACCTTGGAATCTGGAATGTGGGAGCTGGGAGGGCCCTTAAGACACAGGATGTCAGAGTTGGGAGGGCCCTTACAACACAGGATGTCCGAGCTGGGAGGGTTCTTGGAACAGAGAATGTCAGAGCTGGGAGGGCCCTTAGAACACAGGATGTCAGAGCTGGGAGGGCCCTTAGAACACAGGATGTCAAAACTGAGAAGGGCTTTAGAACACAGGATGTCAGAACTGGAAGGGTTCTTAGAACACTGAATGTCAGAGCTGGGAGGGCCCTTAGAACACAGGATGTCAGAGCTGAGAGGGCCCTTAGAACCCAGGATGTCAGAGCTGGGAGGGCCCTTAGAACAGAGAATGTCAGAGCTGGGAGGGTCCTTAGAACACAGGATGTCAGAACTGAGAAGGGCCTTAGAACACAGGATGTCAGAACTGTGAGAGTTCTTAGAACAGAGAATATCAGAGCTGGGAGGGCTCTTAGAACACAGAATGTGGGCAGAGTCTCCAAGGCGATCTCTGACCTCCTCATTTCACAGATGAAGGAAGTGAAATGCTGAAGCCACTGATGCTTTGCCCAAGGCATCCACCAGTAGCCTGAGTGAGATTAGAACCAAGGTTTTCTGATTCTCAGGGCAGGGCCCTTTATGCTTTGTGAATCCCACTATCTCACTGTTCCTTGCCTTTTCATGCTAGAAGTTTAACCCACATCTGTGGCCCATTCCTGGGAATGGTTGTTTCCTCCTAAGACCTCCATTTTAAGCGAAGTGCCCGGAACAGCCAGGTTTTCATTCTTCTTTAGGGTTTGCTCCTGACTTTCCCAACTTTCTCCACCATACCCCTTTACTTTTCAGTTCCTTTTTATATGTCATCTTGCCCCTGATTGGGGGGAAACTCCTTAAAGGCAGGCAATGTCTTTTATTTTTCATACAAGCACTTAGCACTTAGGAGACTTATTTGATAGAGCCGCCTGGCCTGGAATTAGGAAGACACATCTTTGTGAGTTCAAATTCAGCCTCCGACATTTACTGACATTTCGGTAACTGGGCAAGTCATTGAACCCTACTTGCCTCAGTTTCCTCATCTGCCAGATGAGTTAGAGAAGGAAATGGTGAAGTATTCCAGTATCTTTTCTAAGAAAACCCCAGAGGGGGTCATGAAGAGTTGAATATGATGAACAACAACAATAATCTTGTCTTCTATGTTTATATTGGTTTCCTCCAAATAGAACATAATCTCCTTGAGGGCAGGGACTGTTTTATTTTATATCTGTATCCTCAACAGCTAGTACAGTGCCTAGCACTTAATAAATGTTGAATGTTGAAGAACAGTGCCCTATATCATGTAGGGAGTTGGGCAGTGGAATGGGGAAAGGTCAGGAGACAGTGAAGGAAGGGAGTTCAGCAGGGAAAGCTGGTCCATCCCTGGCAAAGAGATAAACCTTGGATTCATAGTCTGCCAGAGCTTAGAACATCAAACATCAGAGCTGGGAGTGTTCTTGGAATACAGAATTCAGAACTGGAAGGACTGTTAGAACATCCAGTATCAGAGCTGGAAGGGATATTAGAACATCTAATGTCAGAGGTTGGAGGAACCTTAGAACATACAACATCAGAACTAGAAGGGGCCTTAAAAGATATAATGGCAGAAATGATGGCACTTTGAACACAGAATGCAAGAGTCGGATGGGCCCATAGTTATAGAGGCTGTGGTCAGAAGTGGCCAGATCACTTTGACCAGGTTAAGAGATGAGACTTTTGTCCTGACTTGAAGATCACTCTATTCTAGGTGTGGACACAAGAATATTCATCCCGTCTTTGAGAAGGGTAGTAACACTTCTTTTACCTATTTAAGGGTGGGAACAGGCCCCTTGCCCTCTGGTTACCTGTTGGCCAGGTAGATGACTGATTGAATCATGACTATTGTACATCTGATCCTTTAAAGAGAACACATAGATCTAAGGGTGAAAGAGCCAGTGGGAAAAAACTTGAGAGTGGATAGAGGCCAGAGTTTAGGGAGGTTTTACTCTCTAAGACTTAACTTGGATGCCTGGGAAATAGGCATGGAGAGAGAAGATAAGAAAGACGGGGAGAGAGAGAGCCTACCTCTCCACACAGCCCTCTCCAAGGAGCCTCTTGGCCTCAGAGATAGCAGCCATGGAGATGTAGTAGCTGACTCCTCTATAGAACACAGTATGTCTGAACATACATTATTAGCAGTGGAGGGGTTCTTAGGATATTAAGTATAAATGAGTAGACTGTTACCACTGAAGTGCTCCTTAAGGCATAGAATGTCAGAGCTGGCACAGAATTCAGAGAATTTAATGTCAGGGCTACAAGGAAACCTGAAGACTATCTCATCCAGGGATTCTTAAGCTTTTCCCACTTGTGACCCCTTCAGCACTTCTTAAACTGTGGGTCATGACTCCATATGGCGTCTAGTTCATACCCTTTTACTAGGGATGGAAACTGAGAAGGTCCATATGGAGGAAATAATTTGCCTAAGGCCACACAAGAAATAGTCGAATCTCTTGATAGAATTCTACCATGCCAATACGGGTACAGAGAAAACACCCAGGTAGAAATAGTTCTTTATGTTGTTTCCCCTGACTGGGCCTGCTTGGGTTAAGCCATTTCTATTCCATAGGTCTCAGGCCAGGTGCTGCCTAGGCAAGTCCTTATTATCTAATGTGAGTTAAATAATGCTGAGCACCAGACACCAATCAAGTAAAGGAGAAGAGACAGAGGGAGAGGGAGTGTGTTTGTGTGTATGTGTGTGTGAGAGAGAGACAGAGAGATAGAGAAACAGACAGAGAGACAGAGACGGAAAGAGAGAGAGAGAAGGAAGAGGAGCAGGAGGAAAAGGAGAAGGAGGAAGAGGAGGAGCAACAGGAGGAGAAGGAGGAGGAAGAGACTTAGATTAACAAGATGGTGCAAAAATTTACCAGAAGAAGACAAGGGAAGCCAATGAGAGAAGGCTCGAGCCAGGAGACAGGATGAAATAAAGATTTGGAGTCAGAGGCTCTGGGTTCTGATCTCAGCTGTATAAGTTTGGAGAAGCCACTTTTTCCCTCTGGACCTCAGTTTCCTCTTAAGTAAAATGAAAGCACTGGACGAGGTGATTTCTAAGGGGCCTTCCTGCTCTAAATGCTATGGTCTGATGAGGTGACATTACCCACAGGCCAAAAGAGAGGCTTCCGGGAAGGGAGAAGAAAGGCTTTGGTGGGAAGGGGGAGAGAGAGATCAGCTGAGGCTCGAACCTGTGCAAAAGCTCTGTGTTCCTACAGCCTGATAAGCTGGGGAAATGAATTCTGATCCCTCCAAAACCCAACCCTGGAAAATTTGTGAGAGAAGGGTCTCCTTTTCAGGCAAATAGGAAATCCTCAGCGCTTCCTCCAGCCGCCCCGGTAATGCCAGGATGTCCCCAATCTGCTTTGAGGGATGGAGAGATTAAGAATAATAAAAAAATTGCAATAAAATATGTGTGAAGGAGGGGGTAATTGTGGACAAATGCAGCATTCAAATTCATTTTTCAGCTCTTTTACACACCATTTCAATCTTATTTTCTGCTTGTTAATGAGATCTTGTTGCTTGGGCTGGGCAAAGCCTTCCAATATCAGGAAGTAATTGCACATAATTTTCTCCCCTACTAGTGATTTGCATCTGTTTTTTTTTTTTTTTTTAATTCTGGGCTCTTTAACACCATCCCCTCCCCTCATCCCCCCTCCCCAGTTTCCTTATGACAAATCTCTCTCTCCTCCTCCTTGCATTTCTCTGGTCCAGCACCACTCGTTTTAAATGCTGTTTATAAACATGGTGTTATCAATAGAAATAAACAAGAAACTAAAAGTCAGAGAAGGGAGAGCCAGAGGAAGTCTCCAAGGCCTGGCCTAGAGACACGTCCTTTTTCCCTAGCGGAGGGAGGCGGGAGGCAGCTACTGTCCATTGGGAAGCAAACACTGGTGGGAGATTGCAGATCTGTCAGCTCGCAATTCTGCTACTTACTAGCTGGGTGACCTTAGGCAGGTCACTTTCCCTTTCTGGGGCCCCATTTCCTCCCTCGGAAAAATGAAGGACTTGAGTAGGATTATTCCTAAGGTATCCTTCCGGCTTGAACATCTTCACAGGACTTCCAGCACCCCATCCACCCTCGTTACCCTTTGTGCTCATTGTCTGCATCCATCATTGTTTGTTTGGTGTTCTATGTGACTGTAGACACATCTTTTTCCCTAAGTTACAAGTTCCTTGGAGATGAGGACCATGTCCTATTGAACTTTGTCTTTCCCTTGGCACCTGGCATAGCACATACACTCTACAGAGTAGATGATTAATATATATCCATTAAATGAAAGAATAAATGAATAGTAGATCACATTTGCACAGTGCTTTGTGATAAACAAAGCATTTTCCTTACAAAAGCCCCTATGAAGGAGGGAGGGCTGGTATTACCATTTTACAGGTAAGAAAACTGAGTCTCATATGTGAAGTGACTTACCCTGGATTAGTGGTAAGCCTCAGAGTCAGGATTTAAGCCCAGATCTATCCCAGCTCCATTCATTTTAATTCAACAGAAGTTTATTAAGAACTTACTATATGTAAGACACTGTTGAGTGCTCTTTCTACTGCCTAAGAAGTTTCTCTCTCTTAAGGAAGGAAGGAAAGGAAGGAAGAAGGAAGAAAGGAAGGAAGAGAGGGAGGGAGAAAGAAAGGAAGGAAGAGATGGACAGAGGGAAGAAAGAAGGAAGGAAGGGAAGAAGAGAGGGAGGGAAGGAAGAAGGAAAGAAGAGAGGGAGGAAGGAAGAGAGGAGGGAGGAAGAATGTCAGAGCTGGGAAGACCCTTAGAACACAGGATGTCAGAGCTAGAGAAGTCTGCAAGCTTAGATCATCTAAATTAGAAAGGATCTCAGAACATAGAATGTTGGACCTAGGAGGAACCTCAGAACATAGACTGTTAGAGTGAGGAGGGACCTTAGAACAGAGAATGTCACAGGCAATCATCTTTTGGGGATGCTGGTTTCCCTTTCTTCTGTGTAAATCTGTGCCCTTGCTGTGGTATCTCTCTATTGGAGAAGATGCTCAGTTTAGCCTCCCTGGGGTGCGGTCATGGAAACATCACATGTCTTGTCTCTGGATGGGCAGTAGAGTGAGGCAGCTGCCAGGAGCAATAAGCCAGTGATGAGATGAATACCTACAGACCTAGTCACCTGCTGTTTGTCTGAAGCTTTCTATTAAGGGCTTCTCCTTTCCCCTGAGAACCACTGATACACCAGCGCCCATTGGACCAAATCCAAACCCCTAGAGAAAAGAAGACTTGTGCAAGGGGTGGGATGGGAAGGGAGAAGATGGGATGGGTTTCATCATGTGAAGAGTCATTGTGTAGAATTCAGATTAGACGTTCTGCTTGGCCACCAAAGGTAGGACCAACAGCAATGAGACAGATATGGGCCCCATGTAAGGAAGAATTCACTAACAGAGGGCTCTGTTCAACAGCAGAAAGGGATGTCTCAGGAGACAGTAAGTTCTTCATAACTTGGAGGATTCCAGATGAAAAGACTTTTATTAAGCACCTACTGTATGCTAGGTATAGTAGTCTTGATGGATCACTATAAAATATGAATAGACTTTTATTAAGTACCTATTGTGTACTAGGTGTAGTAATCTCAATGGCTCACTGTCAGTGTTATGTAGGGGATTTCTGTTCTTATATGAAGGACAGAAATAGTGGGCCAAGTCATCAACAACCTGACTTCTGAATATGTGATTTAGTGTCCATGAACCATTGCTACACAGCCGGGCCATTGCCCTCCCCCATCCTTTGATCTTTCATTACTTCCCAGTACAATCTCTGCTCCACCTAAACCTAATCTGCTGGTCTCATCCCCTCCCACTCTGGTGCTATTTCCTCCAGGTTTCCTCTCTCACTCTGGGGCACAATGTGTTCCCCAGAACACCTTGCTCTTGTAGGGACCCATTTCCCGTCCGTCCTTGAGAATTCTGTTGATAAAAGAACCTAGAAATGCTTCATCCTTCAACCTGAGAAGAGAAGAGAAGAGTAAGGATGGAGGTGAAGCTATGGTCTGCCTGTTGGGCAGAGGCCTTTCTTTCATATTTTTGGTAGCTCCTAGCTCTTTTACCAGAGTCAGATTCCCTGCCCCACAATTGTTGGGGGCTTCTGCCTTTCCAGGCTTGATTAGAAAAGTAATGGTCTTAATTGTGACCTAGAGGACTGAGAGCAAAACATGCCTCCCAGCTCCTGGTGGAGAGGTCATAGAGCTGGAGAGAGGCCTTGATGGACATCCATCATGGGACCAGGGTCATAGAGCTGGGGAGAGGCCTTGATGGACATCCGTCATGGGACTGGGAGGACCGAAGAGTCTAACCCTCTCATTTTGTAGATAATTGGCCCAGGTTACAGAGCTATTGAGTATCTGAGGCAGAATCTGAACCCAGGTCCTTCTGACTTCACATTCAGTACTCTCTCCACTACTGCATAATTTGTTTTGTTTGACTTGTTACTGGAAGGCAGGGGAGTCATTGGGTAGGGATTGGGATGTCAGGCAAGAAAAGGTTATTAATAATGCATCAAAGAAGGGAAAACAAAAGCCATGGTCTTGTAGGCAGTCAGCATGGCACCTCGTGCTAGTGCTGATTGACACCTACTAGCTCTGTGACCCTGGCTACCTCTCCAGACCTCAGTTTTCTTAACTGTAAAATGGGCATCTTCAAACTTGTGCTGCTTACTTCACAGGAGCGTTGTAAGAAGCTGATTTGTGAACATACAAGTGCCGTAAGTTGGAAATTGGGAGAATCCCACCCCAGGAAGTCTCCAAGTAGAGGCTGGAGGACCCCCTTGCATGCTCTGTTACAGCAGAGCTTCTTTTGTGCCACGACTTAGACTAGATGATCACTCATCTCAAATTAAAGGTGAAGCAAAGCACTTTAATGAAGTGCTTGGTCAAGGGGTTAGTATCAGATTTAGAACTGAAAGGGCCCCTCAGAGGCCCTCATTAGCCCTTTCATTTTACAGATGGTCACTTGGTAGTGTGGAAGGAGCTCTGAAATAGGCATCAGGGGACTAGATTCAAATTAAGGCTGTGCTGCTCCCTAGTCATGTGACCTTGGACAATGTCTTAGAGCCTCAGTCTTTATAAAATAAATGGGTTGATTTTTTTGCAATTTCTTGATATGAAACATCAAAGTGAATGACGGGTTCCAAGGACTGATGGTCTAGTTTTGGGGAATCATTTTTGTTCTCCTTTTTCATTCTTTGTTTCATTCTTTGTTCACAAGGGGTGAATGGCTGCATGGGGCAGAAACTGTTTGAAAATGAAAATACTTTTTAAAGTAATGGGATGAAGGGAAGGATCTCTAAGTCTGTTTCAGAATAAAGGCCATGCCTATTAATTAAAATGAACAGGTCTGGGTTCTGATGGGAAAAAGACAGTGGGGCAGAATGGTGTGACCTGAGCAACAAACCTTTCCCCTTCCCCCCCCCCCCCATCTCAAGCCCGCTTGGCGAGCTCTGTCATCCTGCTGAGCAAGTAGGAAGGCCTTTTTACCCTCAGGCAACAAGAAAGGCTGGCTGCAGGACTCTGGCAGAGAGAAGGTCACATCTGCTGATTCCCTACATAATCCCTTTTTCCTTTTGCAAGGCTGAAAAAATACCCTCCCTGTAGAATTTCAGTTACTAGGATGGAGACTGTTGGGGTTCTGGCCAAGACACCCAATCTTGGGATAACTGGATAGGGCGATAGAGCAGCAGCAAGGACAGATGACTAGTGCTGGACACAGTCTGTGCCCTCTTCCCTTTCACCCCAGCTGAAGGACAAAGGAATCCCCTCCTATCTGGGGCATCATCACAGAATCTCTGCATTGGAAGGGCCTCAGGACCATCTAGTCCCACCCACACCTGAAAGAGGAATATCTTGATGATCTCAATGTTGGACAGCTCCCAGTGCTGAGAAATGGTGCCTGATAGAAATGACCCTCTCTGTGATTTACCCTTTCCCATCCCTCAGACCCGAGAGAGCCCTTTATATACAACTAGAATACAGTGTTAATGTCTCTCTCCCCAGAACATGCACTTTGAAGTCTTTCTCTGGACTGAATACCCCCAGTTCTTTCTGTCAATGCTTATATACACAACTCCAATAGGCTGGCCACATTGTTTGAATGCCAAATGTACACTTGCCTAAAAGACTATTTTATAAAGAACTCACACAAGGCAAGTGCTCACATGGAGGTCAGAAGAAGCAATACAAGGACACTCTCAAGGTCTCTCTGAAGAACTCTGGAATTGATTGTGTGACATAGGAGACATTGGCACAGGACTGCTCAGCATGGTGTGTCCTTATCAGAGAAGGCACTGTGCTCTATGAGCAAAGCAGAAGTGAAGTATTTCAAAAGAAATGAGAGATACTCAAATTTAGAGAACCCACCCTGAATGTTCACATGGACTATTTGTGCCTAACCTGTAGAGCATACCAAGCTTGTATTGGTCTGATTGGCCACAATTGGCCACGTTGAAACTTGACTAACTGGTCCTCTTTGAGAACTAAGGACAATAACAAGAATACACATTCTCCAGTGCTTCCTCTATCCTGGTCACCTCCCTCTGGACTCACTCCAACCTGTCAGTGTCCTTTATAAAATGTGGCCCATCCCCACTAATGAGAAGACAAATTGGAGCTAATGCTGGATCAAAAAGGAAAGGGATGGAGCTGGGCATGGTTGTGCACATCTGTAATCTCAGTTAACAGGGAGGTTGAGACCAGCAGAGCTCCTGAGCTTGAGAGTTCTGTGCTAGAGTGGGCTAAGCCACTGGGTTTCTGTATGAAGTTGGGCATCTATATGGTTAGCCCCCAGGAGCAGGGGGTGGGGAGGGCATTATCAGGTTGACCAAGGAAAGGCAATCCAACTCAGGTTGGAAATGGAATGGGTCAAAAAAGGCATATGTGAATTAGCAGTGGTATCAGTGGTTTGGGGTCTGTGAATAGACCTGGCACAGGAAAGAAAGAAAGGAAGGAAGAAAGGAAGGAAGGAAGGAAGGAAGGAAGGAAGGAAGGAAGGAAGAAAGGAAAGAAGAAAGAAAGAAAGAAAGAAAAAGAAAAGAAGGAAGGGAGAAAGAGTAAAGAAAAAGGAAGGAAAGAAAAGAAGGAAGAAAGAAGGAAAGGAAAAGAAAGGAAGCAGAGTTGGTAGTAGGAAAAAGAGAAAGGAGAGAAAGAAGGAAGAGAGGATGAAATAGAGAAAGGAAATATAGGGTGGGATATGAGTAGGTGGCATTTCCCTGACTGAATACCATATACCTACATTTCTGCCAGCTTTGAGAGTATCATTGTTAAGAAAACTGAATATAACTAGCTTTCAATGATTGACATAAATGGAGGGTGTCACCAACTGACACCAACGAATAATCCAAAATAATAAAAAACCAACTTTTTTCCTTTCTATTGGGCTTTGGAGCTCCCGCGCTCCATTTTAAAGGAACTAAATTCTAGGTGTTGTCTGACCAGAGCAGAGAGCAGCAAGTCTACTAACTCCATCATTCTGGACTAACTCCATTAAGACAACTTATTGGAAGGAAAGACTATAAGCTCCCTGAAGGCAGGGATTGTTTTCCATTTTGTCTTTGCACTCTCAAGAGATAGAGTAATATAATAGATAGAAAGCTTGTCTTGGACCCAGGAAAAACCTAGGTTCAAGTCCCACTTCTGCTTCGTCCTGGCTATGTGACCTTGGTTGTCCCTTCACCTTGCAGTGCTCTGGACAGCCCTCTATGTTTTAGAGAAAGGGTCAACCTCCACTGGCAGAGGGAGAATCCACATTCCCTCTACCAATGAAATTGCATGTCTAGTCTCTATTCACCTCTACCTTTTGTATTCACAGAAACTAGCACAATATCTTGTACATAGTAGGCACTTAATAAATGTTTGTTCAATTGTATCTAATCCAACCATCCAAGCGTGGATCCCTTCTGTGACATCCCTCAACAAGTGGCCCTTTGACCTCTACTCCAACATCTTCAGTAATAAGAAACCAGAGAGTGAAAGATGGCAGGACTCGGGCAGGTATAGTGAACGTTGCACTCATTATTCAGTTCAAACATTAATTGAACATCTGCTGGGTACAAAGCACTGAAAACTCTATACACATTTAGTAAGTGCCTTCTGTGTACAAAGTTCTGCACTTAAAATAAAGATACACAGATTTTTTTAAATGAAAAGGTTTCTGCCCTCAAGGATCTTACAGTCTACTTTTTTTTTATTAGATCTATAATTTCCTTGATGTAAAGGGCTCTTGGTAATGAAACTCCCTCTATCAATGCAGATCAGCACCTGTTCTGTAACTTAGAGTCTTAGAGTCCTGACCAGAGTCATACAATCAGCATATGCCAGTGGCAGGATTTGAACCCAGGACAGCTTTCTATCAACCTCATCACATTACCTTTCTTTAGCATTCTACTGTTTAAAATTTGATTGCCTTTGTATCTGTTCTCACCAGAGAACTCTGGGAATCTGGCTCACAAGTTATCTGATGGGAAGTGTTTCTGTTTCTTGGCATGTTGTTGTTTTTACTTTGGTGAGATGAGATAGCAAATCATAAACTGATGGGAGCAGAAAAAATGGAACAATGGAAAGGACCCTGGTTCTGGAGTCAGAGGACTTGTGTTCAAATCCCACAGCTGACACAGCCCAAATAACCTCTGGAAGTTCTTTTAACCTCTCTCTGGGTCTCAGTTTCCTCCTCTATAAAATGAAGGACTTGTCCAGGATCAAACAGCTATGTCTACAGCTGGATTTGAACTCAGGTCTTCCTGACTCTAGGCCCAAAGCTCTCTCTACTATACCTCGAGTTGCTTCAAAATTCTAGTCACCTGGTTCACTGTTCATTCCCTCCTTATACTAAGGCTTCTCTCAGCTCTGACATTCTGTGTTCTAAGAGTCCTCCCAGCTCTGACATTTTGTGTTCTAAGAGTTCTCCTAGCCCTGACATTCTGTGTTCTAATACCCTCCCAGCTCTGACATTCTGTGTTCTAGGAGCTCTCCTAGCCCTGATATTCTGTGTTCTAAGGGCCCTCCCAGTTCTGACATTCTCTGTTCTAAGGCCCTCCTAGCTCTGAAATTCTATGTTCCAAGGACTTCCCCATTCCTCTCAGATGAAACATACCTTACTGATACCTCCTACATATTCACTTCTTTCAATAAACATTGTCTAGACCACTAACAGTCTCCTATGAGAAGCACAACCCATCTCCCCTATCCTCCTCCAGCTCCTGGGTCTTTACAGCCTGCTCTCACCCATCCTTATTGGAGTTTCTGTTGTGTCTATCTACCTACTTCTAAAGGTTAACTCAGCTGGTTAGCCCTCAGGGCTAATGAGCCCAAGGTCACCAGTTCAATTCCCACTGGGGCCAATTAGCTTTCATCAGAAAAGCTTAGCTCTACAGGCTATACCCCCTTAATGTAAACCTTGAGTCTTGGGGTGAGAGGGTGTGACAGGCTTGGGGCAGCCTGGGCATCCCCACTGGCCAGATGTAAAATCAAAGCACAGGCTCTGTAGTTGCCATGCTAAAAGTGTCATTTCTGGATATAAAGGGTGGCACAGGAATAAGGACTCATTGCTCTAGATGAAAACCAGAAAATGACATTCCTGAGTATGTTTAGAATATCACAACCAGGAAATCTGAAGTCTACTAAATTGTAATCATTGCTACTAATGAAGAGACACATGGATTTATCTAAAATGATGAATAACTAAAAAAAAATTCAATGTGACTTTTGAAGTCTCATTTTTAGGGAACTCAGGTACCCTGTTTTTAACATTTTTCTTTTGTTGATATGGAAATGAGTTGACATTTCCTGATCTCCGACCAGCTGATATTAAGGAAAAGAGACTTGGGAGCATGGTAGATGATAGGGAAAAACCATGCTGGAATTATGTACAGAATACTGAGAGTAGTCCTTTTTGTTGTAATCTAGAATTGAATCTAAGGAGGTGCCCATCATTTCGACAGTGGCTGAACAAATTACATTATATGGGTATGATGGAATACTATTGTGTTATAAGAAATGATGAATGGAATGGCTTCAGAGAAACCTCATAAAACTTAGATGAACTGATGCAGATAGAACTGAGCAAGACCAACACAACAATAAATGCAGTAACAACATCCTAAAGACAAACAACTTTGAAGACTTCAGAACTGTTATCAATTCAATGGCCAACCACAATTCCAGAGGACAGATGATAAAGGATGCCACCCACCTCTTGGCAGAAAGGTGATGGACTATAGGGGTAGAATCCGACATACATTTTCAGATACAACTAATACGTGAGTTTACTTATACTTATTTTTTATATGGTATGCTTTTATTCGTTGAGGGAAAAGTCATGAGGATGAGGAGAGTAGGATAGTAGTGACAGAGGCAAAGAAAAAGAGCAAAAAAGGAAGTATCAATGACACTATCCAAAATACACAGAAAAGAGAAAAGGAAGGAGTTCAGGAGGGGACATAGACTAGGAGGGCAGGATTATTGGAAATACTGGGTTAAATTTGATATATCCTTAAAACCAAGCTGCCAGAGAGATTCATGATTTCATAGATGTTACTTTTGTCTGTTCTTTATGTACAGAAATGTTTATGTTTATTAATATTTGTAAAGTTCAAAATAAATAAGAGAAAATTTGGGGGAAAATTGCCTTGGATACTCAAACAATGACTATGGCAACCCAATATGGGCCTGGAAGTTCCTTCAAACCCATCTACAACAACTTCTCCCTCCCATCATCTAAAGCAATCCTAACCTGTGGCTAGGACAGGTCATCCTCCAGGAGAAGATTCCAAGGTCCCTTGTAGTTCTCCTACCCCCATTTATTCAGGTAACCAATCACCATTCTCAACGGAGTTCGATTCCAAAGGGCAACATTAGGACAAAGCTCTAGTTTTATGGACCCTTTTTTTTTATTGTTCCTTGGACAATGGGATCCTCTGCACCATGTCTGTTTGTTACTGGTAGACCATTGCTATAGGGTCTGGGGAAGGGGGATAAGTATAGAAGGCTGTAGTTCTAGACCCCAACCACAAACAATATTCTATGAGCAACATAGAGACCACTCCATCAGATGAAATACCTTCATTAAGCCTCCTTTTCATTGGCTGACTATTTAGGAGGTCAAGCAGAGCTGGACAACATGAGACTGGCCCTTGGATAAGGGGCTGTGTGAGCAGGCTGGGAAAGAGGAATGTATCGATGGGTAAGACCTAGATTCAATTAATCAATAAATGTTTGCTGCCTGGCACCTAACTGACAGGAACCACCATCTATTAGAGAAACACTCTCTCCATGTGACCAAGAGAAACTAAAGGGAGCCCAGGAGACAGCTGTCAACAATACAATTAGATAGACCCTGTTGTGAAGGTCAAGGTAGCATTGAAGGCTATAGATATAGGGACACATGGTCTTAATTTCCTGAAATTCAGACTGAAACTGCACAAGGACCTTACACTTCTGGGGACAGCCTGCCCACTTGCACCCTCCCCCATAAGATCTTTGAATAGGGAGGAAGGTGAGAGAACAGACTTTTATATGGTACCTACTATGTATCAGGCCCTGTGCTAAGCACTTTCCACGAATATGATCTCATCTGATCCTCAAAACAACCCTGGGAGGGTGGTGCTATTACTATCCCCACTTTGCAGATGGAGAGAGGTTAAGTGACCAGGGTCACCCAGTTAGTTGTTTTCAGCAGTCAACAGCATCCCTATCTCATTAGGAGGTGCCTCTGACCAACCGTGTTGTCCAAGTGTGATGTCTTCCTTTCTGAATGGAACAAGGGTTGCAATATGGGAGTGACGGGGTATGGGTACGTACCTGGGGAGACAACCCACTGCTGACTGCGTTCATGTGATTGGTGGGGGCCGCTGGGTTCATGAAGCTGTCTGAGTAGCTGGAGAAGCTGTGGCGGGCTCCATAGGCGGAGCTGGTGTCAGCAGCTGCGGCGGCCGCAGCCAGACCCCCCTGGTGCATGGTGGAAGGTGGGAGGGGCTGGGGCCGGTGCACTGTGCTTCCTCCATCTGCCAAGAGACCAGGAAGTTGCCTTAGAATTATAGGATCAAAGAATGTGAGAAGGGAAAGAAACCTTTAAGGGGAAAATTGCCTTCAATACTCAAGAATGCTAGAGCGCTAGAGCCTGGAAGACCCTTAGAACCCAAATGTCAGAGCTGGGAGGGCCCTTTAGAACACAGGATGTCAGGGCTAGCAAAGATCTTAGAACAAACAATGTCAGGCCTGGGAGGGCCTTAAAATAGAAGATGTCAGAGCTAGGAGTGATCAAAGAACACAGGGTTTTAAAGGAGGATGGTCACTTAAAGATAATCTACTTTAACTACTTTATAATGAAGAAAATTAAGTCCATAAAGGGTCAATAAATTACCCAAGGTAACAGAACACACCATGGAGCTGGGATTTGAGTCCTGGCCTTCTAAGTCCAACCCAGTAGAACCCCAGCTATGAAAGGAAACCCCACTTCCCCAAGCAGGTCAAACAAATTCTCATGAATCCAAAGCCACTGAGTGAATGAGATCCTCATCGAGATCCCAATCCAACTGGATTTGGTAAGCCAGAAACCTCCTTTTTCCTGCACCTGCTATAAATTTGGGGCAAAATAGTGTAGACAACTTGTCCCAGCCTTCCCATTCCTGCCCCTCTCCTCTAGGATAGGCCCAAGCTGTGTCTGTCCATAATGCCAAATTCCCAGATGAGAAATGTTTCCGTCTGTTCCCCAGAGGGTTGATCTGCTCTCTGCCAAAGAGCTAGATGCCCTGGAAACATCTGGCGGCTGGGCCAGGCCTTTAGTACTTCTTCCTCGGGGTGATTTGACCCTGTGTGGCTACAGCTGCTCTCTGACGTCATGGTTCCGGGACAGGATCTGCAGTGGCAGGTGTTGTTTCCTGGGGGATCTGAAGGTCGGGGAGGAGAAACACAGGAAGCAGGCCAGAAGAAGAAGGGGGAAGGGAGTACTTGATGAGTCCTGGGCCCCGACTCACCTTGGGAAATGGTGGTGCTGGGGTAGGTGGAGTCCGGCAGTTGATATGGCGGGATGGTGGGCATGCCAGTAGGAGGGAAGCCTCCCGGGAGAAGGTGGTTGAATGCTGCAAGCTGATTGGCGCCTGCCTGCTTACGCCACCGTGCCCTGCGGTTACTGAACCACACCTGGGAGGAAGAGAAGGGGCAGTGGAATGAGTGGGAAGGAGCATTGAGGAACTCTGCCCCATGTCCACCACCCCAACCCAGAAGTGCTTTGTCAGTATCCCAGACACGGAGCCAACATCAGCAAAGAGTTCAGCTTTCCTTGCTGGCCATCCTGGAGCTGTGTGACTCTCCCTCCAGCATGGTGATATTACACAATCTTTTATGGTCATCAATCAATCAGCCAATCATTCCGTAGGCATTTGTTAAGCACTCACTATGTACTAGGCACTGGGTAAGCGGAAATGGATGTGAACCAGTCCTTGCTTTCAAGGAGTTTTCATTCTATCAGGCCAGCTGGCACTCACAGATAGGTTTTCATCAAATCTACTTTATATAGGCAAGGTAATTTTGGCCAGAAGATACTTGAATCTGGAGCAAGCAGGAAAGGATTCAGGAAGAAAGTAGCATTTGAAATGAACTTTGAAGATGAAGGAAAGAGAAAGAGACAGACAGACAGACAGACAGAGACAGAGAGAGAGACAGAGAGACAGAGAGAGACAGAGACAGAGAGAGAGATAGAGACAGAGAGAAAGAGAGAGAAGAGAAAAGAGAAAAAGGAAGAGAGGGAAAGGGAGAAAGAAGACAGAGATGAAGGGCGAGAGAGACACAGAGAGAGAGAGGAGAAAGAAAAGAGAGAAAGAAAGAAGAAATAGAAAGGGAGAGGGGAAATGGGGAAAGAGAGGAAAGGGGAGAGAAAAGAGAGAGAAATGAAGAGAGAGAAAGAGAGAAAGACAAGAGAGATGAAGGAAGAGAAAGGGAAAGAGAGGAAAAGGGAGAAAGGGGAGAGAAAGAAAGAGAGAGAGAAAGAGAGAAAGGAAGAGAGAAAACCAGGGAAAGAGAATGAGAGAAGAGAAAGAAGAAAAATGGAGAGAGAGAAGAGAAAGAATAAGAGAGGGGAGAGGGAAAGAGAGAATGAGAGGAGCAAGAACGAAGGACAGAGAGAGGACTAGAGGGAGAGAGAGAGGAAGAAGAAGAGAGGGATGCAGGGAGGGGGAGAGAGAAGGAGGAAGAGAGAAAAGAATGAGAGAGAAAGAGGAGAGAGACAGAGGTGTGAGGGAGAGTCAGTGGCATTGGGTGATGGAAAGTCATGTGTGAGGAACAGCAAGGTCAATGGATCAATGAAGCAAGCTGGAAAGGCATCAGGAAGGAAGTAGCATTTGAAATTAATTTTGAAGATGAAGGGGAGAAAGAGAGAGAGAGAGAGAGAGAGAGAGAAGAGAAGAGAAGAGAAGAGTAGAGAGAAAAGAGAGAAAGGGAGAGAGGGAAAGGGAAAAAGAAGAGAGAGAGATGAAGAGGAGAGACAGAGAGAGAGGAGAAAAAAAGAGAGAAAGAAAGAGATAGGGGAAATGGGAAAGAGAGAGGAAAGAAGGAAGCTGGGTAGTGCTTCTGAGGTACTTGATGGTTGGTTGAGTGCAAGATGGCCAGTCTGACTGGACCAAAGAGAGCATGAAAGGGGGTGATGCATTCTAAACCTGGAAAGGCAGGCCAGAGCCAAGTTATGAATGGCTAACTACAGAGTGCTGCTAGCTATAAAGTGCTTTACATCTATTATTTTATTTCTAGGACCATAGAATTTGGATTTGGAAGCATTCTTAAAGATAATTTCACCCTTTTCTCATTTTGTGGATAAGAAAACTGAGCCTCCAGGAGAAGTAATCTGCCTGTCATCACACATTTACTCAAATAGCAGAAGCAAGGTTTGAACCCAGGTTCCCTGATTCTACATCCTGTCTTGTTGAGTTAGAGAGTGGGAATATCATCACCCCCATTTTAAAGAGGAGGAACATGAAGGCCAGAGAGGTCCTGCAGCTAGCCAGGAGCAGAGTCAGTCCTTGAATTCAGTGCTTCAGACTTCAAATTAATAGCTCCTTCCAAGACCCCATGTTAGGTAACTTCCCTCCCCTCCCACCTCATTTTCTGTCATAACAAGAACATTGCATTTGGGGATATGCTTCACCCCTAATTGTGGTGGCTCCTGATGAGGACTGGTTGGTTCAAGGTGATCCACCTACACCAATGAAAAAAAATTACCCAGATCTTTTGTGCAATAACTGGGGCAGGAAGAAGTATTGACAGAGGACAAGGAAAAGGTCAAGAAGCAAGGTCAAAGTCAGAGCCTTGGAAGGTCAGAACTGGGAGGGACCTTAGAACACAGGATGTCAGAGCTGGGAAGGCTCTTAGAACACAGGATGTCAGGGCTGGGATGGCCCTTAGAACACCAGATGTCATTGCTGGGAGGGCCCTTAGAACCCAGAATGGATCTATTAGCCTCTGGGATTCCTTCCATTGCTAAATCTATAAATTTATGACCCTTTGCCAAACCTGGGAAGAATCTCAGAACAGTGTGTCAGAGCTGGAAGAGACTTTTAGAATCATTTAGATTCCCTCTCATCTCTTTCCTCCCTATGAGGGGCCTTTTGTCACACAGCTAATAAGTGAATGAACCAATACTGGATCCAAATCTCATGACTTTAAGTCCTGTGTCATCTCTGCTCTAGTGTGTTGGCAAAACCTTCCCCTGAGGGTCAGCCACCTGTCTGGGACTAACTATACCTACAAAATCCTGCCTAGAGGTAAGGGCTTGTAGCATATGGCTATAGCATCCTAACTTTAGAGTGGATGTCCAGTTTGACGGCCTTCATTTTATAGGTGAGAAAACTGAGGCTCAATGTCACCCAGCTAGGAGGGATCCCAAAGTCCCCAGCTGCTGCCTCTCTCTGTGCTCCCTTCTGTGATGGAAGGCATGAGGGACTGGTCCTCAACTCTCTTCCCTCCACTGGGTGGGGAAAGCCCTCCCTGCCCTATGCCCTCCCATCCATCCTCAGGGCCCTAGGGTTAGGGTTCCTCACTGATAGCCAGTATTTGTTTTACTCTCCCTTGTGGAGGGTGGGGGAAGCAGGATAAGCTTTCAAGCCAGATGAGGGAGCAGCTGCTGGGTTTGTCCAAGGCAGCGAGGACTGATTAAGTTTCACATCCAAGGCAAAGGGTGGTGGGAGCCAGCTCCAGAGTGCAAGCCAGGCAGTCCCCTCCCCCATCTTCCCATGGCCCTGGAGGCCCCTCCGAATGGTGCTAGGGTGGGGCACAAGGGAGAACTGGGTTGGACCAGCAGTGTCCAGGCAAGACCAGGGCAGCACCTGGACCCAGTGTCTCTGATGAGCCTGGGATTCTAACTGAACCATGGACCACAATCCTGGCCAAGGTCTCTGCTTCTCTATGTGAAAAATGGGCAGAATCTCACCCTGTCTCCCCCAGGAGAGGGGAAAGAGAACTGGGATCATTTCACCTTTGAAATGATAAGAATTTCCCCTTTTTCATCAATAAATACTTCAGGTGCCCTTCAAGGGCCTACTGCAATGTTCCATTCTCCATGAAAGCTTTCCTACTTCTGGAGTCTGGAAGGGATTTCTTCCTTATTGGATCTCAAAGCACCTATCATTCACGTGTATATCTATATCTATACATACATGTGTATATACACCTACCTATATTCGCATGTATTTGTGTCATTGTCTTCCCTCCTCCTATCTTTCTGTCTCTGTCTCTGTCTTCTTCCCTCTGGCTCTTCCTCTCTCTGTCTCTCTCCTCTCCTCTCTCCCTTTCTCTCTGTCTCTGTCTCTCTTTCTGTCCCTCTCTTTCTCTCCATCTCTTTCTGTCTCCCTCTCTCCATCTCTTTATCTCCCCCCCTTTCTGTCTCTCTTACACACACACACACACACACACACACACACACACAAACACACACACACACACACACACACACACACACACCCCTTGTATTAGAGGCCCAGCATGGTATCATGGACAGCGTATTGGGTCAAGAAGGCCTGAGTTCCAATCAAATCCTGCTTCTACCATTTCCTATCTGTGTGACTGAAAGCTGTTTAACTAAGACCATGAGTTACCAACTGATTGTGATTCCAATCAATGGAAGAGTGTCCTGAACCAAGAGTTCCTACATCAAGAAATTTCCAGATCTTAGATCCAGGGATGGAACATCTTGATCAGAGGCCATCAAGTCCAACTACTCATTTTACAGTTGAGGAAACTGAGGCCCAGGGAATTTGTGACTTGCCCAAGGTCCTATGGGGACATGTCCCTTGACATATCTGAGTAAGAGGCACCATGAACTGATCCAACTATTTTGGAGAGCAGTCTGGAATTATATCTCAAGAGTTACAAAATTGTGTATACCCTTTGACCCAGCAATACTACTATTAGGTCTGTTTCCAAAGATGATCAGGGAAAAAGGAAAATAACTTATATGTTGTAAAATATTTGTAGTAGTTCTCTTTGTGATGGCAAAGAACTGGAAATTAAGGGGATGCCCATCAATTGGGGAATGGCTGAACAAGTTGTGGTATATGAATGTAATGGAATATTATGGTGCTCTAAGTAATGATGAGCAGGATGCTTTCAAAAAAACCTGTAAAGATTTAACATGAACTGATGCGAAGTGAGGTAAACAGAACCAGGAAAACACTCTACACACTAACAGCAATATTGTGTAATGATCAACTGTAGATGACTTGGCTCTTCTCAGTAATACAATGATCCAAGACACTTCCAAAGGACTCATGATGAAAAATGCAATCCACCTCCAGAGAAAGAACTGATGGAGTCCAAAGTACACCAAAGCATATTATTTTTCAACTTCTTTTTGTTTCTCCTTTGGGTCTTTGTCTTCTTTTACAACATGACTACTATGGTAATGAATGAATGAATAAACAAATAACTAGATTAAGGAGGGAGCTACAAGGAGTGAAGACTTCTTTTCTTTACAGTTGTGTTTTTTTTTTTTAATAGAGAAGTTTAGGGGTGGCTAGGTGGTGCAGTGAATAAAGCACCAGCCCTGGAGTCAGGAGGACCCGTGTTCAAATCCAGTCTCAGACACTTAACACAAAAACTAGGCATGTGATCTTGGGCAAGTCACTTAATCCCCAATTGCCCCCTCCAAAAAAAAAAAAAAAAGCAAAAAAGGAAATAAATAAAAAAATAAAAAAAGAGAGAAGTTTAAACAGATTATAGAGCAGACCTATTCCCATCCTCTCATTTTACATATGATGAAACTGAGGCCCAGGGGGGAAATGACTTGCCCAAGATCATTCAACTATCTTTTCTTTTTTCCTTCTATATTTCTTTTCCCTCTCTTCTACCTGTTCTCCATTTCTTTTTCTTTCCCTTTTATCTCCTTCTCCTTGACAATTTACAATTCATACATCATTTATTAAGCACTTATTGTATGCAAAACTCTGTACTTGGCCCTCAGAGAGAAATGAAGTTGACATAAGACAAGGTCCTAACCCTCCTGGATCTTCAGTCAGCCAGGGGGAGCATGATATATTGTGCTAGACCTGGTATCAGGAAGATTTGGATTCAAATCCTGTCCCTGATATGTGCTGGTTGTGTGACCCTGGACAAGTCACTTAATCCCTCAGCACTGCAACCTGAGGGAGTTAATGCTGGAGGCTGGATGCAGGGACAGCTGCCCTGACTCATTCCACCAACCCAGACTGCTTCTCAAGAATAATTAGTGATAATTATTTGTAATATAATATATAATAAATGAATGATAGTATAGGATAAATATATTGTTAATAATAATAAAAGCCTTGACAGAGTGCTCTACGGTTTGCATAGACCTTTACAAATATAACCTCATTTGATCCTCACAACCACCCTCATTTTTCAGATCAGAAAACTGAGACAAATAGAGGTTAAGTGCCTGTTTGGGATCACGGGACTAGTAAGTGTCTGAGGCAGGATTCACACTCAGATCTTCCCTTCTCCAAGTCTAGCGCTCTGAACACTAAACCTCTTGGGTACCCCAGCCCTGACCTGTAGCAACTAACCTCATCTGTGTTATTCTTCAAAAGAAAAGTAAGATGCTCAAATTTAGAGACTCCGCCAAGTGTTCATAGGGACTCTTTGTGCCCGACCTGTGGTGGAGCATCCTGAGCTCATGTTGGTCTGATCGGCCACAGTTGGGCGCATTTTAACTCGACTCTAACCCAGTGATGCCATCTTGGTCCCCTTTGAGAATGAAGGACAAAAGCCAGTGGGCCAACAGGCCTCCTTCTTCTGTCCATATTCACCAGGTCTGTTTGCTCGCCATTGCAGGAAGGCTAGATCCTTGAGTGTCTGTCTTGCTTATTCTGCAGGCTCCAGAGGACACGGTTCAGGGCAATGATGCAGCTGGAGCAGGGGCAGCAGGATAGTCACGGAGAAGCTCGTTTGGGCTCAATAAAAGGAAGAGCTTCCTGATAACTGGGGCTAACCGGCAACAGAGTGAGTGCTTTAAGGGCGAAGCTCACCGTCACTTGGGTATAGGCAGTTAGTTAGCTGGTGCAAGAGACAGAGGGGTAGCTCTACGTTCAAATCTGGCCCCTGACACTTACTAGCTGTGTGACCCTGAGCAAGTCATTTGATTGATGCCTGACTCAGTTTCCTCATTTTTAAGATGGGGATAATAATAGCACCTACTTCTTGGAGTTATTGTGAGGATAAAATGAGATGTTTGTAAAACGCTTTACAAACCTTAAGGTATTCTATAAAATGCTAGCTATTACTGCTATTAATCTTATTTTTATCTGCTCAGACGCAGGCTGGAGAAGTACCTCCCAAGGATGCTACAGAGATGGCTTATTGCCCTAGAGGGAGAGGTTTGGTTAGATCACCTGTGCAGTCCTTCTTCTGACATTCGATGCTCCAGCATGCTAAATGCTTGTAGACCCTTGCCTGCCTGCCTGCCTGCCTGCCACGTAGCAAGGTTCTTTCCAGCTCTGACATCCTTTGTTCTAAGGGCCCTCCCATCTCTGACATTTTCTGATTCTGATTCCTTCACCTGACCCTCTCCCTAAGCCTCTTTGATTTCTCAGCCCAGTTGACATTTATACCAGAGCAATGGTCTCTAAGTTTGTGCCCTCCCCTACCCGCCATCCTGCCCCTAATGCTAAGTTCACCCCATTCCTTTTTGTAAAAACCCCAGGTCTTCATCAATAATTATTAGAGTTCCTGGAAACCTTGCATTAAAAATTTCCATACAACTAATTCCAGTGAGGGATGCATTTGTGGGAACAGGGGGAAATGGAGGTGCATCCCACCAAATAGGGGGATCTTCTGGATACTTAAAATAGGAGTGAGTTCTACTTTAAGCAAATAAATTAAAGAGAATGATCCACCCTAGGATTTCTTAACTATGGAGTCCCACAATCTTATTTAAAAACACAAGACCACAGATCTACAACTGAAAGGCACCGGAGAGGCCATCTAGCCCATCCCCCTCAATTTACAAATGAGGAAACTGAGACCCAGCTACACTAAGAGGCTTCACCCAAGGTTGTAAACGAGGGTGTGGCAAGTTGGTTTATAAAAGTTGTATGGGACCGTGGACGCTATTAAGCACATCGAATTACTCCCACAAGCTGCTGTCTGCTATTGTTGATCAATCAATTAATCAATCAGCAAGGGCTTATTAAGTACCTACTCTGTGACCGAAATAAGAATGGCATTTCTCCATGCTCAGATAAGCACCTGAGAGTTGTTCACGTTGGCTTGGGACCGGATCAATCCCAAGAGCCTCTGTTTCAAAAGGAAACACAGAGACAGCCAAGCAGCCACTCAGGACGAAGTTGGGTTTCTTGTCCTTCAGGGAAGGTATATGCTAGGCAGTCCCCTAAGAAAATAAAAATCCAAACACCCTCTAGAGAGAAAAGTGATTCCAGCTAACACCATGAGCCTTCCCCTCCTTGGCCCCTGCCTCTTCTCCTCCCCTCCTCCCTCTCCCCTCCCCACTCCCTCTCCCTCTTCCCACAGGTGGGTCAGGCTTCCTGCTGAGGGTAGACATCCTTTTATTGGCAGATCAGCCAAATCGAGGGGAAGGACCATGTAATGTGGGGCTGGCTTCAAAGGGAGGCCGCTTCTGCTGGGGCGTGGGTCAGGTCTGGCCAGCCCTCAAGGAGCCCCTTGTGAAAGGATCTCGTTACCTCTGGGGTGGGGCTCCCACTGACCTGGAGGGAATGGGGGCTCAGGAAAGGGTGGGGAGGGGGGAGAGAAACCACATATCTCCTAGGGTAGGTGAGACTAGCCACAGTTGGAATTTCTTAGAACAGGGCTAAGTGTCCCCCTGGAACATTAGAACCCTGGAAACTTAGAGTCATAAAACCTCTAGAAACAGAGAATCTTAGAATCACAGAAAGCACTGAATCATAGGGAATCGTGGGCTCATAGGATTTTAGAATCATAAAAAAAAAAAAAGTCAGGTCTAACCAGGTCACTCTTCTGCTCTGATGTTTCCCTCTTGCCAAGAGAATAAAATACAAATCCTGTCTTTGGTCTTTACAATGCTTTAGCCCTCCTTCCCAAGCTTAGAGCTGTTAACCGTTAACAGAGCCAATCTGCTGTATGTACTTTCCATTCCAGTCAAATTGGCTTTCTTGCTGTTTTCTATATACGATATCCCATCTCCATGCCTTTGCATAGGCTGTGCCCCTATGCTTTGAAGGCTTTCCCTCACCTCCTCCCCCTCACAGAGTCCCTACCCAAGGGAGCCTTCTCCTGATTCTTCGCCTTGCTAGTCACTCCGCCCAGAAATTACTTTGTATTTATCTTGTGTTACATTTTCCCTTTGTATGTGTCGATTTCCTTCTACACTTGAGTGCAAAGCCAGCCTCAGACACACAATAGCTGTGTGACCCTGGGCCAAGTCACTTAACTCCCATCTGCCTCAGCTTCCTTGTCTGTAAAATAGGAACAATAATAATAATAGTGTCTGAGTCCTCGGTTGTGGTGAGGATAAAATTTGATAATATTTGCAAAGCTCTTTGAAAACCTTAAAGCTCTCTATAAATACTAGGTGTTATTCCTATATATTATTTCTATATAATGCATGTTATAATATATTATAATTATAATCATTATAACAGAATGGTGGGCAGTTAGGTGGCGTAGTGGATAAGAGTACTGGACTTGAGTTCAAATCTGTCCTCAGACAGCTGTGTGACCCTGGGCTAGTCACTTAACCCTGTTTACATCAGTTTCCTCATCTGTAAAATGAGCTGCAGAAGGAGATGACAAACCATTCCAGTATCTCTGCCAAGAAAATCTCAAATGAGGTCATGGAGAACTGGATACAGCAGAACACTGATGAATGTTGGCTCCTTGAGGACAAGAGCCAATTTGTTCTTCTCTTTGCACCGCCTGTGTCTGTCACTGAGTCTGACACACGTAGTATGTGCTTATTATACACTCGCTGAACAAATGAATAGAATTCCAAACTGGGAGGGACCTTGGAGAGCAGGGAAGGCACCGTTTGTGGATCCTGGACTCCTTTGACAGTCAGGCTGGGGGAGCCTATGGACCTCTTCTCAGAATCATGCTTTTAAATGCATAAGATAAAATCCAGAGGATGACAAAGGAAGCCAATTCTATTAAAATACAGCAATCAAATATATTAAACACAAAGAAAAAAACCCCAACTACAACAAATCTTCAGATTCCAGGTGAGAAAGTTTTGATCTTGTCTAAAACCTGCAATTTACTTGTCGGGGAGTTTTTCATGCCTTACCTCGGGGCACTCAGGTAGCTGCTCCCTAGGAAGCAACACCCAGGTTTTCTGCCTCTATACCCAGTCTTCTTTCTCCACAAAAATCATAACAGAAACTTCAAATAACAGTTTTGCTGAATTCCTGCCCCCCCTTCTTCCTCCTTTTCTTTTTCAAATTCTTTGCTATAAGGGATGCTTCTCTAAGAGGGGAAGGGCTAGGATATAAGAAGAAATCTAGACAAAGTAAAAATAAAAGACATCAATGAAAATCTATTTGAAAAAAATCTCATCTTAGAATCTCAGAGTTGGGAAGGGACGGGGGAGAGTGTCTAGCTAGCCCAATTTCCTACTTAGTGCTGGAAATCTCTTCTCTAGCATCCTTGACAGGTGGTCCCCCAAACTCTGCCTGATACTGGCATGTTGGGGAGTTTGTTTATCCTCTGGTTGCTTTCCTTTGCTGCCCCCCCTTGCCTTGCCCCAGAACTTGACTGACACATGTTGTTGACTCCCACAAGCCAATAAAAGATCCCCTCTGATAGCCAGAAAATTTTACAAGGGGCGGCAAGGCTTAAAAGTGGTGGGAAGCATTGGAGGCTGCCAGGAGGCTGGGATGAGAAAGCCTCGAGGAATGTGCCCTGGAGAACAGCTGCTGGGAGGCTTCTGGCTGCTGAGTCCCAGGGGCCCGCCAAGGGCTAATGGGGGTAGAGGGAGGTGGGGGGTGAGGGGGCCTTGAGCGACTCAGATATCACACTCAGAGAGGAGGGGGCGTGTGATATGTTTTCTCCTTTCCCAATTGGGCTCCCCTCCAAAAGCAGAAAAATGTCCATCAGAAGGAAATGGAAAACCATAGGGCAACTGTAGTTTGACTTGAACAGCAGCCTCTCTAGGAAAACAGTGTGATATAATGGACTTTTGGGAATCAGGAGTCCTGGGTTCTCATCCCAGCTGTGCCCATGGATCTGCTGTGTGACTGATCAACCCCTGTAACCCCTCTGAGCCAAATGGGTCATAATCTCCACCCTATCTAGTTCCTAAGGTTGTTTCCAGGATCAGATGAGATATTTGCCTTCCCTACACTAAGTCAACCTACCTTGACCTCGAAATCTTGCCTCCTCCAGGAAGCCTACCCTGACTCCCTTCACCCACCTCTGTCGATTCCCTCACTCATGTTCTTTTAGCACTTGGGTGTTCAATTTGCATGTGTTTTCAAATTTTTCTTACCATATTGGTCTCAGTGCAGACCCCACATCTTTCCTAAATCTGGCTTATATAAGCTTGAGTGTAGTCGATAATTTGCTTTTTTTTTGGTGTGAAACTCTATTTTTTCCTTTCAAAGAGATCTCCTTTTAGGGGGTGGCCTATATTTAGCAATAGTTTTTATTTAGAGCAGAGGCTTTTAACCTGGGGTCTGTGAACTTAAAAAAATTTTTTTTGATGTGTGAACTTCTAAAATATATATATTTTTTATAATTGTATTTCAATACATTTAGTTTCCTTGGCAATCCTATGCATTTCATTTAACACATTTAAAAGTGTTAAGCTGAGAAGGGGTCCATAGGCTTTGCCTGACTATCAAAGGAGTCACACACACACACACACACACACACACACACACACATTAAGAACTCCTGGTTTAGATCAATATAGCACACGTTTTAGGTGTGATTCCTATGTTTCCCTTTAAATGGGGGTTCCCTGCCTTAGAGCAGAGTTGAGCCGTCTCTGGCCATTCGCCATAGGGTCTCATATAGGGTTCAGGGGCAGCCCATAGTGCTGACTGTTTGGACATTCTGATTCTTTTACTTACTGCATGACCTTTGCCAAAGCATCACCTTTCTGAGTCTCATTTTTCCCATTCATAGAATGCCAGGGCAGCTAGGTGATGCAGTACATAGAGAGCTGGGCTTGGAATCAGGAAGACTCCTCTTCCTGAGTTCAAATCTAGCTTCAGACACTTCCTAGCTGTGTGACTCTGGACAAATCTCTTCACTCTGTTTGCCTCAGTTTCTTTACCTGTAAAATGAGCTGGAGAAGGAAGGACAAACTATTTCCAGTATCTTTACCAAGAAAACCTCAAATGAGGTCATGAAGAGTTGGACAAGACTGGAAATTACTGAACTACTATGGAAGTAGGGTTCCTCCCAACTCTGATACTCCATTGTGTGTAATAAGCCTCCCCCCTCCCCGCACTCTGATATTCTATATTCTAATTTTTATTTATTTATTTCTTTTTTAAAGAACATCTTCTTGGAGTCTTAGAGCTGGGGAGAGTACCTGGTCCAATTTTCTACTTAATGTAAGAAATCACTATAGTTTTCCAAAGGATTTCCTGTCCCTGTGTCCCCACTGTCTCTAACCTTCCGGGGTTGGACTCATCCCAGCCTTAGTTCTGATCCCAACTGGGGAGGGTTGGGCATAGAAATGTAGGCTTAGGGTTACACAATTGATGATCCAGCCACATTGGCCTCCTTCCCATTTCTGGGACAGCACACTTTGTCTCCAGACTCCATGGATTTGCATTTGACCAACCCTATGAATGGAATGCTCTGACTAGTAGATTCCTTGGTTTCTTCCAAGACTCAGCTCAGATCCCTCCTTCTGTAGGAGGCCTTCCTCAGTCCCTCTGGCAGCAAGTTACTTTCTTTTCTGAGATTTCCTTCCATCTGCTCTGTATATATCTTGTATGTAAACTGCTACGCACATATAGGCTCCCCTATTAGAATGGAACCTTCTTGAGGGCAGGCACCATGTTTTTGCCTCTCTTTGTATCCCAAGAGCTTAGCACAGTGCCTGGCACAGAATAATGCTTAATAAATGATTATTGATGGGGGGCAGCTAGGTGGTACAGAGTACCGGCCCTTGAGTCAGAAGGACCTGAATTCAAATCCCACCTCAAACACTTCACACTCACTAGCTATGTGACCTTGGGCAAGTCAGTTAACCACAATTGCCCTGCTTTCCCTCCTCAAAAAAAAAAAAACAAACGATTGTTGATTTAACTCACTGGAGAACACTTTCTTGGAGACTCTTAGGGGCTTGCCCTGTCTTTGGAGTCTTCACTATCCCCACTAAGAAATTCTTTTTTTAAAAATTTAATTTTTCCGGTCAACAAAAAAATATTTTCTCTCCCTCCTCCCTCTACTCCCCCACTAGAAAAGAAAGAAAACAAAATGCTTGTAACAAGTACGCATTGTCAAGTAAAACATCTTCCCTCGTTGACCATGTCCAATAAATATATGTCTCAAGTCCATTCCCCCTCTGTCAGGCTCTCCCTAAGTGGTTCTTCATCTCTCCCTGCCACATACACACATGAATATCTCTCCCCATCAGCCCCCATTCCCTCTACCTGTTAACACACACTGCTGGCCTGACACCCCCTTCCCCCTACCCCCTGCCCCATACACACAGGCACATATCCATAGAGGAGGTAAGGCCTAGAGGCTGGAGCTCCCCAAAAGGGCTATTTATCATGACTTCAACCTAAGGCGGTATCCCATCCCATCCCCCCTTTTCTGCTTGGCTTTTCTACCAAGTTCCCAGGAGACAGCAGACTCACACACTTTTCACATGGAGAATCTGCAGGCCTTGCAGAATATGATCTCTTAGCCCAGGAAGATTAAATGATCCCCTTCCATCGCCTCTTCCCACCACTTCACTCTGGGCCATATGGTCTAGGCCTTTGCCTCTCCTTCCCTTTTTTATCCACACTCCCTTCCGGCTTCTTGAAGGTTCTTAGAGTCCAGTTCTGTCCTCTTCCCAACCCCACCTGCCCCTGTGACCACAGAATCATAGATGTGGAAGCTAGGAGGGCCCTTCAAGGTCCTAGGGCAATCCTCTCATGGTACATACGTACATACGGGGAAAGTAAGGTCCAGAGCAAAGGGATTTGGCCAAGATAACCTTGCTCATATGTAGAGAAGGTGGGGATTTGGATCCAAGTTTTCTGACTGCTACTGATCAGTGATTTTTCTCTCGTATCATGATGCCTGACCCACATTAATTTATATTCTCCACCCCCAACTACTATCTCCTAGATACGGAAACATCGTGTGCCCTTTCTCTCACTCCATACATAGACATAGATGACAGATAATATGGTGGAGGGGATGGAATATTGGACTTGGAGACAAGATCTGGGTTCAGATCCTGCATCTTATGTTTAATAGCTTTATCCATGGGCAAATTCCATCTCCATTTTGAACCTCAGTTTCCTCCTGTGGAAAAAATGGACTGGATGGCCTCTGAGGTCCCTTCTAGCTCCAGGCTATGAATTGGTGAAGTTCTCTGGGTACCAATGATCCCATGATCCTCTGGTAGGTCAAGGTATTTATTCTCCATGACCACAGTAAGACTTGCCCCTGATCCTCATTCCCTACAGAAGATGACAGCTCAGGCTGCTGTGCTTGGTGCCTGGCCACTCTCCCCCACCCTCCCCCCCACTCCAGCACAAGCCTCAGTTTCCTTCTGGAGAAGCCCCATCCTTCCCTTACTTGGACCCGGGCCTCTGTCAGCTTGGTCCTTTGGGCCAGTTCCTCCCGGGTGTAGATATCAGGGTAGTGGGTTCTTTCAAAAGCCTTCTCCAGCTCCTCCAGCTGCTCGGCTGTGAAGGTGGTCCGACTGCGGCGCTGCTTTCGCTTCAGTGGGAGGTCAGGCTCGGACTCCACATCAGAGCCTTCATCCAGTCGGTTTCCTACAGGGTGGGAGAAAGAAGAACAATAGAGCTCAGGGCTGAGACATCAGAGCCAGAGCAGAGTGGGTCAGGGGCACAGTTATCATCACCCACTGCTGAGGAGTATCCACACTGCTAAGGAGGAAGGCCCTGCTGCTCTTAGGACACCAGGCTCCTCTTCTGGTAAGTGGGGGCAGTTTGTGGAAAGTCCATTGGCTGAGACTCAGCAGACCTGAGTTCAAGTTTGGACTTTGTGACAGATTGCCTGCATGACCTTGGGTAAGTCATTCATCTCTCTGACCCTCATATCCTCATCAAACGAGGTACCTTCCAGCACTAACATTTTGTGCTTTAAGGTTCTTCCCAACTCTGATGCTGTATGTTCTAAGGTCCCTCCAATTTTAACATTCCATGTTCTAAGGTTCCTTCAAGCTCTTATAATCCAAAGGCCTGGTTTGAATCGGCTCTGACACTGACAACTTGTGAGACCTTGGGCAAGGCCTTGTCTGAGCCTCAGTTTTCACATCTGTAAAATTGGGGGTTGGATACAAATTCTTTTCTAAGGCCCTGTTCCAGATCTGGCATCCTGTGTCCTAAGGCCCCTCCACGCTCTGACACCTGTGTTCTAAGGGCCCTCCCAGCTCTGACACCCTGTGTTCTAAGGGCCCTCCCAGCTCTGACACCCTGTGTTCTAAGGGCCCTCCCAGCTCTGACACCCTGTGTTCTAAGGGCCCTCCCAGCTCTGACATCCTGTGTTCTAAGGGACCTCCCAGCTCTGACATCCTGTGTTCTAAGCTGTCTCTAGATCCTGACATCTTGTGTTTTAAGCTCCCTCCCAGACACTGACATTCTATTTCCTGTGACCTGGGTTCAGATTCTTTCTCAGATAGCAGCTCTATGACCTTGGGCTGGTCATTTAATCTCTTTTAGCCTCAGTTTCTTCATTTGTAAAATGAAAGGTTAGCATTTGTTGGCCTCTGATGTCTCTTCCAGTTCCAAATCCGCGATCCTTTGACATTCCATGTTCTAATATCCTTTCTAATTCCATGTTCTAAGTTCCCTTTTGGCTTTAACATTTTATGTTCTATCATTCCTTGTTCCCTTCCAACTCTAAAATAATACCACAATTCTGAAAAAATCCAGAAAACATCATATATCACACATACAGTGAGCAAAGCAACCTGGAAAGGAAACAGAGCCAAGATTCATAGCAATGACTGATATTGAGTCTGGAAAATCGAGGATGAAACCCAGCTCCTTCCACAGGGTGGGGATGGGGGAAGATCATGGCTGGAGAGCACTTTGTCCTCTGGAGAATGTGGTCATGTTTTTAGTTCAGTTTTGCTTAACTGTCACTTTGTGTGTGTGTGTGTGTGTGTGTGTGTGTGTGTATGTTGGGATATGATAGTGGTGTAAAAAAAAAAGAATACAGCAACAAAATTTGCTTTAAATATGATGGTTTTTGAGGATGTGGGTTTCCTAACCCCTGGGTTGGAGGATCAAGTGTCACACGGGGTCTTGGAGCAGGGGCATGTATGTTTGTGCAGGAGAGCTTTGGGTACCCCCAGGAATCGTGTGAGAGGCTGGTGGGGGGAGCGGGCTGGGCCACAGAGGGGCTGGACTCCCTCCTCACTGCACTGACCATGATGCTTTCCACATGGTTCCTGAGTTTCACTTGTATGAAATAGGACCTTTCTTGGCCCAGAAAAAGAGGCCTGAGAAGGCTGACAGCCAACTCATTTCTTGCTTATGGAAGGACTATCAACTGTCAGGTTAAGAGTCTCCTCTTCCTTCCCCACCCCTCCTCCTCCTCCTCCTCTAGAGCTCAGACCCTGGGAGCTCCCAGAAAAGGTTGGGCCAAACTCCTCAGCTGCTGGAGGGCGAGGAGGCTGCTCCGGCTCAGCCCTTTTCCTAAGCTACTGTTCTGGCTGCCTCCCCAGCCATCAATCTCACCCAGATCCCCTGGCACTGACCCGAAGCCTAGCCAAGCACCAGCTGGGTTGTCCCTTAGCCCAGGTCGTGGACCCACCCTCAGGGTGGGATATGCTTAACCTGGCCTCTAGGGACCTTCCACCCCAGAGAAGGGGATGGAAAATGAAGTGCAAAGCTCCTCTCCCTATCATTCTGTTTCTCCTTTTATTTCCCTTCTTTCCCTCATAGTTTCTCCTTCCTTCCTTCTTCTCTCTCTCCCTCCCTCCCTTTCTTTCTCTGTTCTTCCTTGTTTCCTTCCCTCCCTCCCTCCCTCCTTCCTCCCTTCTCCCTCCTTCCTCCCTTCCTTCTTCCCCTCTCCTTCTTTTCCTTCCTTCCTCCCTCCCTCCCTTCCTCTCTCCCTCTCTTCCTTCCTTCATTCCCTCCTTCCTTCCTTCATTCCCTTCTTCCTTCCTTCTTTCCTTCCTTCCTTCCTTCCTTCCTTCCTTCCCTCCTTCATTCTCTTCCTTCTTTCCTTTCTCCCAGAGTGTTAACATTAGGATTATGTTTACTCAGGAAAATCTCTATGGAACATCTGAGTTTTAAATGAAGTATTGCTGAATTTAAAAAGAGAACATTCTTGTTCAAGACAGCTAGGAGGGAGAAGCCAGGGACCCTGCTCTGAAGCAGGCGTATGCCTGGGGAAGAATCTGTTTCCTGCCTCCACCCCTGCACAGAGGGGAGGGCCTATCTAGAGGAGAGAGCGTATTTGGAGAAGAGTGAGGGGCAAATTGGAGCACATAGGGAAGGTCCTGGTGGTGGATAGCTGAAGAAATCTGACTTGATCTGTGAAGCAAAAGAAAAGCAGTGGGGGATTCTGAGCTGCGGCCTCAGCCGGGGTTCTGTGCCAGCTTCAATTTCTCCATCTTTAACATGAGGCCAAGTCTGTTTGGACCTAAGAAGGCTCTGGCCACATGTGTAAAATGGATGGAGAAACACATGCAACAAATTGAGGTCTAGAAAGGCCCTTTGAGGTCGTTTAGTTCCAACTCATTGTAAAGATGTGAAAGCTGGGACCCACAGAAAGCCAATGACTTACTCAAGGTCACACACATAACATAAGTAGCAGAGCTAGGATTCAAACCAGGCCTTCTGCCTCACTGCCTAGCTATGTGACCTTGGGCAAGTCATTTCAGGCTGTATCAAGGGCCTCAATTTCCTCATCTCTAAAATGAGAGAACTGGATGAATAGTCACAGTGAAGAGTGTGAGAGGCTCTCAAGTCTCAAATTTAACTAGGTTTCCTGCCTGTGTGACTTTGGACAAGGAAGTCCCTTGATGTTCCCAGACCATGGCTTCCCCATCAGTAAAATGAGGTGATGGGGCGAGTTTGGACAAGATGGCCTCTGAATTTCCTTCCAGAACTGGGTCCGTCTGTGACCTAGAATGAAAACGGTGCACTTTATTTCATTCTCTTTCCCTGCCCTGAGGTTGGGGGAAGCTTCCCCATGGCTTATGGGGAAGAGGCCCCAGCTGCTCTATCTGCCCCCTTGAAAAAAGAGCAGGTTCCCCCAAAGACCTAGGGGCCAATGCTCCTCCCATAGCCCTCCTGCCCCATGTACTTCTTCAGTGAGTAAGAAGTGCCAGGAATGGGGAGGGAGGGGAGAAGAGTAATTAGCTGTTGCTTCCTGATGGGTTGGAAGAAGATACCAAATCAGTTCAGGATATTCATGTCACTTCCAAAGAACCAGTGATGGGAAAGATTCTCTCATTCACGGCCACAGACATTTTCTCCTATCCACTTTTCCCGGTATTTCCGAAGACTGGCTGGTGGGGAAACCCAAGACTAGGGGATCTCCCTTACTCATTCCCACCATGTTGGGCCATTCCGGATGTGGAGGCCCTCCTGGCCTGGGCTTGGGGCCAGATCCTCCTGCCACAGTCAGGGGGCTACAGCTGGTGTCCCCTGGTGCCCTGTCTCCCCAAGGCACGTCAGGAGGCTGGGAGCCAAAGAAAACTAATCCCCAGGATTAGTTCCCTGGGTATTGGTAACACTGACAACACAGCTTCAATTTCCTGATTCAGGATTCCTGACATACACTGAGAATGATAGGGAAAAAGCCTTGAGATGGCACCAGAGGGAGGGAGAAGGGGGGCCTTGGAGGAGAGAAAAGGATAGGGATTTTCTCTCCCTCCACCCTTCCTCCCTTGACAATCTCATTCATTCCCTACTGGCCGTATGCAGACGTGGCCGCCATCTACAACTCTATTCTGATCTCTTCAGAGCTCCAGACTTGTTCCCAACACTCTTCTGTGCCTCTATGTCCCACTGGCACCCACTGGCACTGACCATGCCCCACTGGGCTATCACCTTTCCTCCACTAACTTGCTTTTCCTTCTGACCTCATTATGTCCATCCATGGTGCCATATTTGCCAGGCCTCTCATGTTCAGAATCTTGGGATTGCCCCCTCCCCTTCCTCTCATTCCCCCCTCCCTTTCCTCCAATCACCAGGCCTTCCTGATTCCAGCTCTACTCTAGCTCTGATCTCTGTCCCTTCCAGGGCTATAGGCCACTTTCTCAGACTATTACAATCTCTTCCTATGGTCTTTCTCCCATCAAATCTCTCCCTTTTACATCACTACCAAAATAATTTTCTTTATACATATCAGTCCTTCAAAGGCTCCCTATTGCTTTGAGGATAGAGTTTAAACTCTGCTTGGAGTCCTAGGCCTTCTGTCATCTGGCGATAGCCAGCATTTCTTGTCCTGTCTTTTGGCTAATGCATTTTCTCCTCCTCCTTCTCCTCCTCCTCATTTTACAGATGGAGAAACTGAGGTCCAAGAATGTCCAGTCAGTGGGGCTAGATGATTTCTAAGGCTCCTTCCAGAGGTAAACCTGATGCTCGTCTAAGAATTTATCATAGCAATGAATAATAGAGATCCTATTCCTGACTTTATGGGAAGAATTTAATTCTACTACTACTAAATTTAATGGTGTTTTGAGATTTACAAAACTCTTCCCACAGAAACAAACCCGTGAAATGACTTAGCAAAAGGCATAGCAAGTATTATCATGTTCATTTTACAGAAGTGGAGACTGTGGCTCAGAGGAAGGAAATGACTAGACTAAGATCACGGGCAGTTGGTGGTAGAGTTGGGGCTTGAAGCCAGATCTTCCCCTCTTGGCTGTGTTTCTGCCTCTCTAGATCTGTCTATGATGTGGCGGCTGACTTCTCACCCTGGAACATGTCTCTGCCATGCTGGCTTCACTCTCCCATTGGTGAGCATCTTTGAGGGCCTCCATTTTGGGGATGGGTCCAGGCCAGCCACGCTTTATGTCCTTCCCAGCTCTGCTCCTGACGCTCCAGATTTTGACTCCATACTTGCCTTGGTTCCACGCTCTCTCCCTTTTGTGTGTGGCCTTCCTCTGTTAGAATGCAAGCTCCTTGGGGGCAGGGACTGCTTTTTTCTTTTTGTTTGTACAGTGCCTAGCACACAGTAAACCCTTACCGCTTGTTGCCTTACCAAAGACTTTCCTCCTGTCCAGTGATATTTCTGTTGTCCTAGGATGAGGGCATGGTACTGGGCCTGGTGGTGGGGGCTGGACCTAACCAGAGACACCTCACTGCCCATCCCAGGGAGAACAGGAGACATCCCCAAAGAACAGCTTTCCCACTTCCCAAACCAGGATCTTCTCTCTTCATAAACAGGAGTCAAAAATAAGTGATGGGGTGAGCCAGGTGGCACAGCAGATGGAATGCTCACCCTGGAGTCAGGAGGAACAGAGTTCAAACCTGTCCTCAGACACTTCCTAACATTGTGACCCTGGGCAAGTCACTTAACTCTGATTGCCTCCAAAAAAATTTGTGTGTGTGTGTGTGTGTGTGTGTGTCTGTGTGGCTCTGTGTGTGTGTCTGTGTGTACACTTATTTATTTATTTAGAGAGGAAAAATGCTATAGTAGAAACAGCATTTGACTTGGGAATAGAAAACCTGGGGTTCAAATCCTGCCCCTGATACTTCCTAGCTCTCTAATCTTGGATGGGTCAGAGTCATATAGGATTCACGAATTGAGTGTCATTGGGCAAGTCACGTGCCTCTCTAAATGAGAATAATAGTAGAACCCAGCTCCCAGGGTTGTTGAGAATTTCAAATGAAATAACATAGGCAAAGTATTTCGTAAGCCTTAAGGCTTTTAAAATAAAAACTCTTACAGATTTAGGAGCTGGAAGAAAACTCAGGGAAACCATCTAATTTAAGAGATAAGGAACATTTGCCCCAGGAAGTCAGATTATTGGACCGAGATCAAAGAGGTTATTAGAGGCAGAAGTGGGATTTGAATCCAGAGCCTTAGACTCCCTTGCCCTTCCCCACCATACCTCTTTGAAAAGAACTTTAGAGATGATCAGGTCCAATTCCCTCATTTTGGATGGGGGAAAATAAGGCCTGGTGAGTGAAGTGACTTGCCCCAGGTCAGTAGAAGAGGCCCAGGATTTGAACCCAGATCCCCCGACTGAACTAACCATACAGCTTTCATGAAGCACCCCCAGTTGGTGACAGTCTATCTCCTCGTCTTTCCTTCTCTAGGTCTCAATGATCTCTTCCATGAAATGTGAATAACACTAAATTTGCTGCCTGTGTCCTTGGGCTGTTGTGCGATTTGAACCCAAGACCAGGATGGTGCAGCCTAAGTTTGACTGTAAGCTATTGCCGGTGGGAGGTGGGGAGTGGGGTGGGCAGCAAGAGAGAAGTACAGTTAAGGCTTATCAGGGGTCTGGAGCAAAAAGGCTTGGGGAAGAGGGGATGGTGCAGAGCCCACACCTTGCCTGCTTTGCCTCCAGCCCCAGTCCCATCCCCCCTCCTCCCAAGGCTCCTGGTAGCCTCTTAGCCTCAGAGTTAAATTAATCAACAGGATTAGTGGAATCGGCCACAGTGAGGCCTAGAGGATGAAGCAGAGCCCTTGATGCTCCTTGAGGACCCGCTGCCTCTGCGTGTGAAGCACCCAGAGGCTGGCCTTGGGGATGTGCAGGCAGGAGTGCGCATGGGAGCGCATTCATTAAAGCCCACTTGGGATGAGGAGGGGCGAAGGAGGGGGGAGGATGGAGCCTGTGCCTTAGTGAGCCCATGGACAGACCCCCCATTCTCCCTCCTTCCCTCTCTTCTGGTCTACATGATCCCCGCTCTCTCTGTCTCTGTCTCTGTCTGTCTCAGTCTCTGTCTCTGTCTCTGTCTCAGTCTCTGTCTCTCTCCAATTCCTCCATTCCTTAATTCTCTCCCAAACAAGACAAGGCAGAGAGAGTGGTTCTTGTGAGCAGTGTGGGGTGGGGAGGCTGAAGAAGGGTCACCATCCTGGGCCATTTTGGGGTAGGGGTGAGAGGGTGGGAAGAATTCAAGATGCTGTGTATGGGACCCTGGAGGGTGCATTGTACAGGGTGTCCTCAGAGCACGTCTCTGTCCTCAGGGAGCCCCCAGTCTGATGGGGAGATTTAGCCTGATATGATGATGATGGTGGTGGTAATGAAGGCAAGAAAGCTCTTTATTTGTGTTTGTGTGCACGGAAGGGGGCCTAACTAGGGGAGGGGTTTCCAGGTATTGTGAAGGAGGAAGGGGGGTAGACATGAACCCCAAAACTGGATGCTTCCACTGTTAAGCCACTCATCTCTAAATCAGACTCATTCTTTTGGCCAACAAGGCTACCTCCTCCAGGAAGCCCTCCTTGATCACCTCAGTCCATAGAACTGAAGATGTCATAGGACCATCCAGTCCAACTCCCTTATTTTACAGAGACCCAGAGAAGGAAAGGTATTTGCTCAAGGTCAGGCAGATCAGAGGTACCAAAGCAGGATTCCAACCCAGGTCTCCTCTGACTTCAGACCCAATGCTTTGTGTTATACTAAATTGTATCTTCCTCCAACTTCCTCAGGGCTAATAGGGAAAATCCCACGTGTGAGCTCTGAGCTATTTGACTGGTGGGATGCCTGTGGCCAATCTGAGGGTCAGGGCCAGGGGAGGAGACTATGATTTGGGATCATAGATCTGGAGCTGGAAGAACTTCAGGGCCTCAGTGTTCCAAGCCTCCCATTTTACAGATGAATGAGTTGTGGTTAAGAGACTTGCCCAAGAACATATTGAAAGTAAGCATGGAAATGATGACTAACTTCTCTCTCTGGAGCACTGTTTTCACATCAGCTTAAAACACTTCAAAGGCAATATCACCACCATTTTCATGACTCCTTTTGGGAGAAAGAAGAAGAAAAGGAGGAGCAGGGATGACTCTGTTTCACATACAGGAAAACTGAGGTCCATTTAGGGAAACCGAGTCCAGAAAAAGAGAGAATCAAAGTCAAGTGAGACTCATCTCCAAGCGACAACACAACACATTTTCTGGGACTTAAATGAATTGGGTTGATGGGGAAGTGCCTGAGAGGGGACCTCTATTAGCAACAGTGAGATACTATACCTGTCTTCCCTCTCACATATACACAATGAACCCAGTGACTTTTCAGGAAAACCTGGACTTCTACCAAATTCCCAAAAGACCGTTGACCACTTATTTCTGTAGACTCAAGGGTTACTGAGAGAAAGTAGCCCAGAATAGGGGCAGCTGGGGGGCTCAGTGGATAGAGCATTAGCCCTGATGGAGTGAGGAAGACCTGAGTTTAAATCTGGCCTCAGACACTATGTGGCCTTGGGCACATCACTTAGCCCTGTTTGCCTCAGTTTCCTCATCTGTAAAATAAACTGGAGAAGGAAATGGCAAAACGCTCTAGTATCTTTGTCAAGAAAACCCCAAATGGGATTCGCGGAGTATCAGACATGCCTGAAATAATTGAACAACAAAAGCCCAGAGCAAGGGAAAGAATGTTGGATTTGGAATCAATAGACCTAGGTTTAAGTCTTATTTGTTCATTTAATGGCAGTGTGACCATGATAAGGATGCCCCTTCCTTTCTGGGCCTCAGTCCCTTTGTCTGCAAAATGGGAGTAGCCATACTCATAGTACCTACTCTTCAGTGGTTTCTGTGAGTAGTAAATCACAGCCCATTGCTTAAAGAGGGGTCAGCATTCTTGAGGAACCTTAGAAACCTAATCCAGAGTCCACATTTCACAGAGGAAGAAATTGAGGCCCAGAAAAGGTCATAAGCAAGCAGGTTGAAAATGCTAGCTAGGATTACTCTTGAAGCATCTGGCCTTGGAGTTTCATTTATGTGCCCCCTCCAGCTCCCCAACATCTGGAAACCCCCTCCCCCCATGCTCTCTCTCCCTCTTATTACAGTTAACTCAGGCCCTGGTGTGGAGCTGTTGTAGCAGAGAAGCGAATCACATAATAGTTGATATGCGTTTTAATCAAGTAATTCGGGCCTAGTGGAGTGATGGGGAGTGTGGGCAGGGTGTCCCTGAATACCAAGCAGCCCAGGGACCAGGGCTAGAAAAATAGAAAAATCATTTTGAGCTCAGCTGGGGACCGAGGGCTCTGCATAGCCCTCTCGCCAGGGCCTTCGGAGATGCGTTTTGCGGGGCTGATTTTTTTCAGACACCAAACTGGTCAACTGTAACCAAAGCTCGGCTCTCTATAATGCCCCTGATGGACCTTACAACTTGGGAATCAACAGGAACAATAAGCTTGAGAAGGGGGAAGAAAGGAGGGGGTGCAGTAGCAGCGGTGGCAGTGGGAGGGGGGATGACTGGGGGAACCCACTGTGGGCGCAGGACCACCTTGGGGCTTGGGTAGAAGGAGGGACGGCAGATATTGATCCTAGCAGTAATAGTTTACGTTATATGGCACTGGAAGCTAGACAAAGGGCCTTCCTCACAATGCCCCCTCCTGGAAGGAGGGAGAGGGAGAATCGATTATTATCCCCATTTTATGGATGAAGAAACTGACACTCACTGAGGTTCAGTCAAGTTGACCAAAGCCCCAAAGCAATGTGAGAGCTCAGTTGCAAACCTAGTGCCCCCCACCCCACACCACCAGTCCTTTCCACCCTCCCCTGGGTTTACAGCCAGCTACCTCCTCCTGTCTTTGCTTGGGGAGGGATCCCTTTGACATTCTGTGCTCTCTTGGTAGCACAGATGGAGGTCATCTCCATTTAACAGCTTCGTTAAGTGGCTAATGTGTGCCAAGTATTGTGCTGAGGATAGAGGGCATACCCTTTCCTAGCATCACCCTCCAGGAAGCCTCCTAGTATCAAGTCATGTCGGCCTCCTTCTTCCCACAGCTCCTGGCTCCTTGCTTACTGCTTTGGTTTGGCAAGGATATGGTTCTCTTGAATTCACACAGATCTCTCTTATTTGACTCTAAGCTCCCAAAAGGCAGGGGACAACTTCTATCCTCTACCATGCAAAACATTAATTAGCTATAGGACTTTGCAGAAGGTCACAACTTGTGGCACCTGTAAGATAAGGAATGAATGAACCATGGCATCTAATGGACAATCCAAGTCTGACGTTCTGTATTCAGGTCAAGTTCATCATATTCATGTTCTAAGGGCCTTTCTAGCTCAGACATTTTATGGTGCCCTTCCAACATTGTGTGTTCTCAGGTCCCTCTCAGCTCTGGCATTCAGTATTCCAAGGATTTCTCAACTCCAAAATTCTATATTCTAAGGTCCCTTCCAGTTCTGACGTTTTGTGTTCTAATCTCCCAACTGTAATATTCCTTCTAGCTCTAAAATTTTATGTTCTAAGGTCTTCCTGCTCTGACATGCTATATTCCAGGTTCTCTTCCAGCTGTAACAGTCTGTATTCTAAAGTATTTTCCAACTCTGATATTGTGTTCTAAGGTCCTTTCCAACTCCATTCTGTGTTCTAAGGTCCATCCCACCTCTGACATATCCTGTATTAAGACCCCTCCAATTCTAAACTTCATGTTCTAAATCAGAGGACCATGAGTCTGGCCTTTCAGTGACTTCAGCTTCCAGAGGCCATTTCTGTGGAGGGTTGTGCAGAGGAGCCCAAGAAAGTTGGTTTCATGAGACCTTCCCCTACCAATACCTGGTCCCTATATCTTCCTCTCTCCATGCTTGCTGCCCAGCTAGCTAAAAATATCCCCAGCCTCCTTCCTAGGGGTCCCTGACTACTGCTTCTCAACATCCCCCTCTAGAAAGGGGATGGTTGGATCCTGGGCAAACTTATGGCATAAGGAGGAGGTCTCAGGGCCATTTTCACCCTCACCATTTCTCTATCTCCCTTCATCAGACCATGAACACAACAGTAGCTGATTTTCACTTAGGTTTTCATTGGAATTTACACACATTGTCTCATTTGAACCTCATGACAGGGAGAGACAATAGGCATTCCCATTTTACAGATGAAGACACTGAGACTAAGAAGGTTAAGGGACTTAACCAGGAGTCCCACAACTAGTGAGTTGTTAGGAAGTAGGATTTGACCCCAGGTCTCCCTTCCTTCAGATTAAGCATTTTTTAAAATGATCCCAGGTTACTGTTCCAGAATCTAACCCTCAGTGTTGTGTGAGATGGGCCAGGCACCCAAGGGCATCACCAGGATTGTGCTCCTTCTTCCTTAGCCAGTCCCTCCTTTCTCCTTTTATCAGACTAGACACTGGGAACGGCGGGATATTGTCTTCAGAACCTGGAAACTGCAGCATTCTCTCCAGGAGCGTCCCAAAGGAAGAGGGAATCACAGGAAGGCCGAGGGGGTTTGGGAGATGGAGCTTTCTGGGCTTGTTCCTATGACCTAAACTTTAGCAGATGGAATCTCCATCAACTCTGAGGCCCCTCTGCTTCCCTGGCCACATTCCTGTTGCGTTTTCTCGCCCCTCTCCTCTTCCCCTGCGCTCCCCCTCCACGAACACCTTTATTTTTCCTGGATTCCATTTGGACTTTTAATGTACCCATAGGAATTGAGCTCCATCCTGAGTGAAATGGACTTTTGTACAGGCTATCTAGAGCCCCTCTTCTCTCAGTTGCCTGGCATCCAATGCCTTCCACCATTTGGACCTGTCTTACTTCCCATTGCTCCCCCAACCCACTCTCCAATCCATTAAAAATGTGCTGTCACTTTCCCCACCTAGACGACCTCTCCCCTTTCCCTCCCTATCCAAATTCTATCCATCTTTCAAGGCCTATCTGGGGCCCCACATTCTCCAGGAAGCTGCCCCCGATCACCCACCCCAGGGTGAGCCCTTCCCTACCTCTGTCACTTACTAACTGTGTGAGCTGGCAAGACATTTCAGTCTCAGTTTCCTCCCCAGGAATAATTATGGCACCTGACTCCCAGAATTGTGATGCCCAGATGTGGTAACATATGCAATGTCTTTATTGGCAAACCTTAAAGCACTACATGAAATATTGGGGTTCGGAGCTCAGTCTACAGGTGATACAAAGTGGGGAGAGATTCCAACATATTGGCTAAGTCAGGCTCTGAATCTCGTATGTTGTAGAGAATTTTTAAAAAATTCTTTTTCAGATGTGGTTGGATGAGATGGCTAGTCAGCTTCCTTCAAGTGCTAATATATTCTCTGGGTCCCAGAGAGATGAAAAGACTTCCTAAGATCACTCAGACAAGTGTGGTACAGCCAAGCCTTGAACCCTGGTCCTCTGCTTGAGGCTGTGGCTCCATCCTTTGCTGGCCTATCCCCTCTGCCCAGTCTAGGGAAGGGGGCTAGGAAAGGAAAGCTAACTGGGGTGAGGTGGGAAGAAGGGGAGGACAGACCCCAAATAGAAAGAACAAAAGATTTTTTAAAAAGCTGGCATGAATGGCTAAAGAAAGCAAGATATCAGTGGGCCCTGGGGCCTGGCTGGGGCTCTGTCCCACCTCGCACAAAACCTCAGGGCCTTTCGTAGTCCCGGCTCACTCTGATGCTGGCAGCCGCCCTAGGGGGCCAAGTGGGGCTGAATGCTGAGCTGACAACCCCTTCGCCTGCAACTGTGATCTCAATAAAGTCCCCAATGTCAGCTCTTCAGTCCCGCTCCTGGGGAAGGGACGCCTTGAATATTAAAACCTGAGGCCGGGACCTAGAGAATAGGCGTGGGACGGGGGAGCAGGGCTGGAGGGCGGGGCATAGCCGAGACAGGAAGAAGGTCCAATGGGGCTTCTAGCTAAGGGAGACCGGCTCCTGACAGGGTCAGTAAGCAACTCGATGTGCTGATAATGGTCACAGAGGGACGACAGAGCACAGCTGGAAGGGACTTTAAAGGGCATCTTGGTAGAAGCCCTTCATTTTACAGAAGAGCAAACTGACCCACAGAGTGATTTCAGCCCAGGTTGAAGGACTGGAACTCAGGTTCCCTGACTCCAGACCAGTGGCCTTTTCACAAAAAGGTCGTCTCTGCAGCTTTGTACAAGTGACTGCTCTGAGAAAGCTGGAGGAGGGAGTGGAGCGGCACAGGTGGCAGGAAGAGAAGGAAGAGCTCCCTGGGCGTGGGGAAAGGGCCACCACTTCTCAAGTCTTCCTTCTTAGGCCCCAGATCTAGAATAACAGCATCTCACGCTTACGTAGCAACTGAAAGGTTTACAAAGCACTTTCTAACCACAGGTTTGACTTGTAATTCATGCTGGTAGTATCCCAACATACAAATAAAGAAATCCAGTCTCTGAATTGTGAAGCAGTTTTCACAAGTTCATCCAGTTAATAAGCTTTCAGAGACAGAATTAAAACTCAGATCTCTGGATACAACTCCCCTTCATTCAAGTCCATTCAACAGAAGCTTATTTGGAACCAGTGTCCAAGTATGGTATGTGATGCAGTGAGTACAAAGATAAAAGTTGAAAAAAAAAGAGCCTGCCTTCAAGGTGCTTACATTCCACTAAAGAGACATAATATGTGAGCCTTGAAGAATATACCCATTATGCTGAGGAGGGAGGTCACACTAATAACTACAGGCACATGGAAGACCATTATTCTCTCTTGGCCAAAGAATATCTTAGAAGTACAAAAAGAATCCTAGAGGGACCTGAGAAGTCCAACCCAAAGTAACGACCACTATAGCATCTAGACCAGCAGTTCTCAACCTGTGGGTTGCAACCCCTTTGGGGGTTGAATGACCCTTTCACAGGGGTCACAGGAGTCGCCTAAGACCATCAGAAAACACATTTCCAACGGTCTTAGGAACCAAAACACTGCTCCTCTATCGGTCTCCAGGTGGGTCCGCCCACAAGCAGATACGCCCACATACGAGTATTAAAGGGTTGCAGCATTAGGAAGGTTGAGAACCACTGGTTTAGACAAATGGCTGCGTGGCTTCTGCTGGAAGATGTCTGAGACAATACATTCTCTCCCCTCTCTCAGAGGGCTGGAACATTACTAAACTCCTCCCAGCACCTTTCTTTATAGAAACTGGACTCAGCTCGCTCCACTTTGCATCTGCTACCCTGCCTGGTTTCATCTCCACAGAACAAGATGCTTCCAAGCCATGTATCCCCTGGTATCCTCTCCTCTGTGTGCTGTCTCATCCCATTAGATTGTAAGCTTCTTGAAGGCAGGGGCTGTCTTTCTTTTCAGTAATTATACCCTGGGTGCTTAGCACAATGCCTGGCATGTATTAGATGCTTAGTAAATGTTTATTGGATTGGATAGATTGAACAAAGGAACCCGCCACCCAGAGGCACCCCATCGCACTTTGGGACCCCTTGTTGTTGCAAAATTTTTCCTGACATCAAGTCTAAGTCAAACGCTTGCTATTTTCACCCCAGTCCTCCTGATTCTGTTCTCTGGGGCTAAACAGAAGACATCAAAATTGGAAACCCTCTCACAGGTCTTCTCTTCTCCAGATGGAACGTTCCCTAGTTCATCCAACCCATCTCTTTGCCTTCCTAATGACCCTTTGCTGGACATTCTCTAACTTGTCAATATCCTTATTAAATCACAGTGGCCGCAACTGAACACAGTACTCTAGACAAGATCAGATAAGGATGGACTGGAAAGTGACTGCCTCTTCTCTGTTCCTGGAAGTTATGTCCCTCGAGACAGCTCAAGATCACTTGGATTTTTCACTGCTATGTTCCAGTGCTCACTAATATACTGAGCTGGAAGACCACTCAAACCCCAGGTATTTAGGACACCTATTGTCTAACTACATCCCCTTCCCAATCTTTTACTCATAAAGTTGATTTTTTCTACCCATGGGTAAGATTTTACTTAGTACCTATGCAATTCCAGTTGGCGACCTATGCTCTACCCAGTCAAAATCCCATTGGAGCCTGCTTCCATCATTGAGTGTGTTAGCAGTCCTTTCCAGGCCCATGTCATCCACAAGTTTGATAAGCATATTATCTATGCATTTTTCCATCATTGATCAAAAAAAAAAGAAAGAAGTTAAAACAGTACAGTTGTTTTTTCAGTTGTGTCTGACTCTTTGCGACCCTATTTGGAGTTTTCTTGGCAAAGATACTGGGGTGGTTTGACATTTCCTTCTCCAGTTCATTTTACAGATGAGGAAACTGAGGCAAACAGGGTGAAGTGACTCTCCCAGGATCACACAGCTAGTAAGTGTCTGGGGTCAGATTTGAACTCAAGAAAATGAATCTCCTTGACTCTAGGTCTGAGCTCTATGCACTATGGCACCACCTAGCTGCCCAGAAAACTGCACAGTGCCACGCACAAATCCCTGGGGCTATTCTACAGGCAGATGTCCTGCTACATTGATTGATGTTTGTCTATCATTCCCTAAGACCAGCTTTCTGACCAGTTCTGAATCCTGCTCATTGTGTTTTCATCTAGCCCATATCTCTCCATCTTCTCCACAAGAACCATATGAGATACTTTATCAAGCTTTGCTAAAATCCAGGAAAATGCAATCAATGGCATTTCCCTCATCTAATAGGGGCAGGTGGTGGCACAGAGGATCAAATACTGGGCCTGGAGTCAGAAAAAATTGACTTCAAATCCAGTCTCAGACATACTAGCTGTGTGACCTGGTGCAAGTCACTTTACCCAGTTTGCCTCAGTTTCCTCATCTGTAAAATCATCTGGAGAAGGAAATAAGAAACCACTCCAGTATCTCTGCCATGAAAACCCCAAAATGGGGTCACAAAGAGTTGGACATGGACAACCACAGCAAATCTTGAGTGTCCATTCCTCGTTAATTATTTTTGTTGTGTCATTTCTGGAACAAAAGTCATTCTCCTTGACAGAGAAAACAAGAATTAGTTCAGTCTTTTGTTAGTTATTACTGTTCTGTCCACACTAGCCAAAAGTCCCTTCCTTGCTTTGATCTTCCTCTTTCTCTCAATATTGCTGAAAAACCAAACCAAACCAAACCAAACCAAACCAAACCAAAAAACTTCTATCCCTCCAGCAGTGACTCTCTGTAACATTTCAGTACATGCGATCCCACATTTCTTTCCTCCAAACCCCTTGAAATCTATTTTCCCCAAATCTAGGGTTTATGTCAGACTTGCTGAATTTCTTCCCCTCTTTCATAGCCTCTAGGAAGAGGTGGTTACTTCCTTACTGAAATTCCCATAATTTCTACCCCAGAAATGAATTCCTTGCTTTCAATGACAATAAGGTCCAGAATAACTTCTTCCACTTGTTGGTATCTCCACTTTTTGAAGGATTAAATTCTCCCTAAGGCAAGTTAAGAAATTATTTATTAGTGAGAGAGTTCCAGACAATGTCTGTATAGATGAATCCCCCCCATTACTTGTGATCTTGTGATCCACTTCCCTAACTCATCAGCTATTTTTTCTTTCTGTTCAGGTGGTCTACTGTACATTCCAATGACAAGATCACTTCTGTTTCTCCCTCTATTGATCTTTACTTATATACTCTGTCATACTTCTCCCTTGGTTCCTGGATTTCTTCGCATGAGGATATCTTTTTAATAGATACTTCAAAGTCATGATACACTCATGGACTTTATTCCACCAAATTTCAAATTTATCTCCTTGAATTAGGTTTTCTAATCCCTCTTGTGGTTTGTAGACACAATTTCTCTTTGTTTGTATACACAAACTTTGGGAAATTGTGTGTAGATATTTGTGATCCTGGGTTTACTCCTGGCTCCTTTCTTATATTTTGTATCCTGTGAACTCTGAGTACCTCCATTGCTCTTTTCCCCTCTAGGTAGCTACGCTCTCAATGGTATCTACCTTGCAGGATACATACCTAGACAGTCATCTCTGTCCCCTATCCTTTAAAATTTAAAACCCTTTTGATCAGGTTTGCAAGACACCTGGAAGATACATTTTTACCAGCCTTTATTAGATGTACTCCATCCCTGACCAGGAATCTGTCCATCCTGTTTTGTAAGTCATGTTCCAGAACTACAAATCCCATTCTCAGACACAACCTCCTTAGCTAGCTGTTTTTTTCCCCAAATCACTTTTTCTCTTCCCCATCCCTTGGCTTCATTGGATGATTGTCATTGGTTGTTGTTGTTCATCCTTTGTTCTCAAAGAAGACTAACAACATCAAAAGCATGATGTCTTCAATGGCACATGAATTAGATTGGAGTGAGAGAGAACTTCACCACACTATCACCTCTAGAGTCCTCAATGGGTGATAGATGAGAAAACACAACCTTTCCCCCATTGTCTTTAGGGGTTTTTTGCTCAAGACTTCGCAATCAGTAGAAATACTTTTCAGGTTCCTTTTGGCAGAATCATTTGTCCTGACATTATTCACCAGGAGAGGGTAAGTGTCCTACTTTTGGATGTCTTGGAATGTTTTCTGCTGTGTCTTGGATATATGCCCCGGGAAGACCATAGAACCACCTATTATTATTGTTAGATCTGCAAATAACTGCCTGAGTAACCCAAGCAAAGAATCACCACCTTTTTTTTCTTTCTCTGACCCTTACGGGATGCAAATATGAACAAAGAGTTTTCAAAAGAACTGTACCTGTTAACAAACTGCTAACAACCACATGAAAGATTGCTCTGAATTACCAATAATGAGAGAAATGTCAATCAAACAACTCAGTTTCACCTCACACCCAGCAAACTGGCCAAGATGATGGAGGGAAATAATCCTTGTTGGAGGGGCTGCACATTGACAGGTTCACTAGTGCATTTTGGTGGACCCGCAAATTGGTCTAATAATTCTGGGAAATAATTTGAAATTATGATGCAACAGTGACAAAGAGATCCAGATCTTTTGATTCAGAAACTCCACTGTTAGGCATGGAGGTCAGACAAAATTAAAGGGCTTGTATGAACCAAAATATTCACAGGCATGCTTTTTATGGTAGCAAAAATCTAGAAACAAGGGAGGAGCCCACCAGTTATTAGAAAGACTTAATAAATTATGGCTGTAAAAATGATGAACACAAAAATTTCAGAGATGGATGGGAAGACAGATGATGTGATGCAACAGGAAGTAAGTAAACCAGGGAAACAATATATACAATGACTACAATGTTAACAGAAAGAAAAAAATATGAAACCAGAGGTTGTATAATTATGACCAAGACAAATAGTTGGGATTATGTACATTTCTCCCTTCTTTGCAGAGGCACAGAAGTATAAGTGTGGAATATTACATATACTATCAGGCTTTGTAGATGTGTTGGCAAATTTTGCTGATTCTTCCCTCTCCTCTTTCTTTTAAATATTTCTTTCTTTTTGAGGTTAGGTGACTTGCCCAGAGTCACACAGCTAGTAAATGTCTGAGGCTGGATTTGAACTCAAGTCCTCCTGACTCCAGGGCTGAGGCTCAAATCATTGTGCCACCTAGCAGTCCCCCTTTTAAATATTTCTTGCAAGGGATGGTTCCTTGGTTAGGGAAGGAGAAGGCATAAATTTAAAAATGAATGTGATATAAAACAAGGTCATCCACAAAAATAAGGTAATTTTTTAAATTTAATTTTTTAAAAACCAACTAAGGGGATCAAGACAGACTTTTTTTTTGGTAGAAGTTGACACAATCTGACCTATGAAGGAAGCTATGTATTCTAAAAGGCAGAAGTCATTTCAGGAATGGGGTAAAGACCTTTCAAATTGAGTAGCCTTCTAGTTTGGCTGGGACATAGAGTAGGAAAAAACAGGCTGAAGCCAGACTACTAAAAAGATTTAGGTGCCAACCTGAGGATTGTGTATTTTATCCCAGTGGCAACAGGGAGTCACTGACTATTCTTGGTCAGTGAGTGGCATGGTCAGAAATGTGCTTTGGGAAAGTGATTGTGGTGGTGTTTGTGGAGGAGAGAGAAGAGACTGCTTCTTCTACCACTCTGCCTCTGGAAAATCAACCAACAAACACATTCCTGCCAGCCACGCTGGCCTCCCCTCCCCCACCATTTAAGCAGGTAATACCAAGTGTTGACACCTGAGGTGCCCTCCCCTTCCCACCCACAATTCCCTGGGGGTCAAGATGGGGCTTCATCTGATCAGATTCTCCAGGTAGCTTCCTCTCCTCAGTCACTAGGTTTACCCACTGAGTGGACACTCCAGAATTATTCAAGCCAATGGCTGAAATCATACCTTCTGCAAGGTTCCCAACTCATAGGGACATGACTATTTGTGATGACGCAATATTTCCAGCGGGCAATAGAGGGCACTGGCTTTCCAGACTGAGGGAAGGCAAATTCAGAGGAAGCAGGAGGCAGTCAATGTTGTCTGGGATATACCTGGTGGTTGTGCCATAGCCTAAAGCATCATTTCCCAAACTAATTTGGCCACAAAACTCTTTGGGACTTGGGATGTATTGATGGAGGAATACATAAATGCTGGTCATGGAGAATGGGGAGGAGTGGGGGTTGAATCACAGCATGTTAGGGGAGGGAGGAAAGGGCTCATTCCGACAGGAGGTTTAGGAAGCATTACACCAGGGTCCAGGGGAGAGGTGCGAGCCGGATGAGCTTCATTGCTCTCAAGTTCATGGTGCAGAACATCATGTTAGGCCCTTCAGGATCCCAGCTCTCATACAAGCCCATCCAAGGGCAAAGTTCATCTTTAGGATCCTGGAGTCTGCCCACCCACTCTGATGCTTCCCTTTGCCCTTAATCCCTCCTGGCCGGCCGGCTGGCCCTATCAAACCAAAACAGCAAGAATTAGGAGCTGGCTCTTTGTGGTTGCAAAAAACTGGAAATATAGGGGATGCCCATCAATTGGGGAATGGCTGAACAAGCTATGGTATATGAATGTAATGGAATACTATTGTGCTATAAGAAATGGGAAGGAGATGGACTTCATAATTACCT
>CM053588.1:52378165-52446858 GCA_028646515.1 Pseudochirops corinnae
AAGGAAGGAAGGAAGGAAGGAAGGAAGGAAGGAAGGAAGGAAGGAAGGAAGGAAGAAAGGAAGGAAGGAAGGAAGGAAAGAAGGAAGGAAGGGAGGGAAGGAGGGAGGGAGGGAAGGAGGGGGGGGAGGGAAGGAAGGAAGGAAGGAAGGAAGGAAGGAAGGAAGGAAGGAAGACCTTTCCAAGGTCTAACCTGGACTCTCCCTCATCATGTCCAGCTCCTGCCCTGAAGCCATATTGTTTCTTACAATGCATTCTTCAGTAGACAGCGTTTGATCATGCATATTTCTGTTTTGTCTTTTTCCCCCCAGTACCTGGCACCCAATAGGCCCTTAATAAATACATGTTCATTTTGTTAGGACTCAAACTGTTTCTGACAGAGAATTTTTCATTTTCCAAATGCTTCTCTGACCTACCACATTATTCTGCACTGTATCTCCTTGCTGGAGGAGGTGGAGGTCTCATCTTTATACCATGATGGGAACAGAACCCAGCAGTCCAGACTGTAAACCCAGAGCTCCAGAAAGACTGAGACAATCAAGCCTAGCTATATGTCTGAGAATATTTGAGCTGCAGAGAGCCCAAGTATCCTGCTGGACTCAGTAAATAATTGTCAAGCATCTCCTATGTACGAGTCAATTGGAATTAAATGGGCTGACTGCTGCTGCTGATACGGATGATGACAATGATGATACTGATTCAACAAAACGTTAAGTGTCTGTATACAGACACTTCACAAAGCCAAGATCAATTGACCCTATCTTCAAGGATCTTATAACCCACTATAATATTATTATAATATGATATGATATAATTTAACATTATATTATATTATATCATGTTATATCACATTATAATACAATAATTATTATGATGATGATGGTAAGTTCCTCCAGAATAGGACTCTTTTCATTCTTTTTATTTTTAACTCCAGCACCTAGCACACAGTACCTGAAAAATAGTTGGCGCTTAATAAATGCTTATTGCTTGATTAAGCTTATGTCTTAATACCACAGATGTTATTTCATCCACCTGTGCAATATAGTGCACAGAACATTTAACATAAAAAGAAACCTGGGATAGCAACTTGTCCCAGTGCCATTTATACCCGAGCCCTATTGAAAAGGATGAGGCTGAGCTAATGCTGTGCATCCGTATGTATGTATGTGTATGTAGAGCTTGGCTCTTTGTGGGTATAGAGGAGGGTTAGGGTTAGGAGAGGAACTGGGTGACACTCCCCCCATGAGAAGGAAACCCGAAAAGCAGATAATAACTGCTCCCAATTCTCTAGCATGATCATGTTCATAAAGTACCTTCTTCACCACAGCCCCAGGAGGAGGTAGCAAGTAAAGATGTTAGTCATCATAGGCATTTATTTGGCACTCAGAGGCTTCCAAAGTGCTTTGCCTTCAGGCTCTCACGACATCTTCAGAGTAATCCTGTGAGGTTAGTGATGCAAATATTAATATCTCTTTTTAACAGATAAGAAACTGAAGGTTAGGGAAGGGAAATGACTTGCCCAGGGACACACAGCTAGAGAGCAACAAAGCCAGGTTGAAGGCAGATCTCCTGTACCTTGAAATTTCAAGTAAGAGACACAGGCAAAAGAACCCAGGTCTTCTGGGTGTAGGGGGGCAACATCTCATTATCCAGGGCATGGTCTTCTTAACTAGGAAGAGTCTAACTTGGAGGTAGGTACCATCACTGCTCCCTCCACTCCTCTCCCAACCTCCACCTCTCTGGGAAGGGAAGCAGACCTCCCTTCTAGCAAAACCCCTCCCCTAGCAACATGTGAATGGAACTTCCCTGGGTTCCAACCATGTTGCATCAATAGGCAGAGATTCTCACCGGCAACCTTTGTGGGGAAAGAGAAGAGAGACACTTTGCAAATTAGGAAACTAAGGACAGTAGCAGAGCCAGGGAAAACCCAAATATCTGATTTTCAACATGTTTCCAAGCTTTATAAGCAACCAGGATAAGGAAAGGCCATGTAGGGACGTTTAGCCTAGAGTCTAAAGCAGATGTGAAATCTTCTCAGGTGAAAGAGGAACCCAGTTTGTTCAGATTGGCCCAAGGAATACGACCAGAAGGAGTGGGTAGATATGACAAAGAGACAAATAGAGGCTTGATATCAGGACAGACATCCAAATAATTTTTTTGTTGGGTCATTACAGTCATGTCTGTCTCTTTGCAACCCCATTTTGGGTCTTCTTGGCAAAAATACTGATGTGGTTTGTCATTTCTTTCTCCAGCTCATTTGTCAGATGAGGAAACTGAGGCACACAGGGTGAAGTGCCTTGCCCAGGGTCACATAGCTAGTAAGTGTCTGAGCAAGATTTGAACTCAGGCCTCCCTGACTCCAGAGCCCACACTCTTTCTTTCCAATGCACCACCAAACAGTTGAATAGGCTAACTTGAGAAATCATGGGTTTCTTCACATTGGAGCTACAGAAAGGCCCAAAGTCAACTAAAAAGGGGGCCAACATGCTGCAGTACAAGGAAGACTAATGTGAGAGTTCAAATCCCACGGCTGACCTAAGACACTAGCTGTGTGACCCTGGATAAATCATTTAACCTGTTTGCCTCAGTTTCCCCATCTGTAAAATAGGGACCATAATAGATTAGGAGACATGATATATGGACATGATTTGTGAGTGTCCCCAAGGGTGTGCTGTTATTATTCAATAACCAGCTCTCCAGGAAAAAAAAAAACTGTAACATGATATACTTTTAAGTTTAACCTGTGTCATTAATATTTTTTTCTATCACTTTTTTAAGTCTAGACAATCAACAAAACAGTAAATTGAGTCCTGATTTGTAGCATTTTCTGATTTCTGAAGTGTAAATATTCTCACTGAAAATTTAACAATCAGCTCTTGGAAGACTGTTTCAGCTGGCTCCAGCAAATCCCTGGACGTCCTCTAAGACTCTTTGCTGAGCAAATTTCTCTCTATATACTCTTTTACTCAATGACCTCATCAACTCTCATAATTATTATCTATGCAGATAATTCACAGATTTCTATTTCCAGCCCTTCTCTCTCTCCAGTTCCTACATGACCAACTACCATTGGACATTCTTAACTGGATGGCCCACAGGCATCTGTCCAAAACAGAACTCATTCTCTTTCCCCCCAAACCCACCTCTCTTCTTAGCTTCCCTATCACTTCGGAGGACACCACCATCCTTCCAGTCCCCCGGGGTTACCACCTATCCCAGCATGATCCTCATCTCCCCTCCCTCTTCCACCCCATCCAATCAGTTACCAAAGCTTTTCCTTTTTACCTCTATAACACTTCTCCTATCTGTCCCCTTCTCTCTATTCACCTAGCTGCTTGCTTAGGTCAGGCCCTTATCACAGCTCACCTGGATTGAGGCTGTAACATCCTTCTTTGTCTCTCTCCTCTCTCCCCATCCTCCTTATAGCTGCCAAAATTATCTTCCTAAAGCACAATTCTAATGGCATTGTTCCCATACTTAAGAAATTCTAGTGTTCCCATTGCCATAGACTTAAAGATAAATTCCTCTGTTTGATATTTAAACCTAACTCTAACCTACCATTATTACAAATTATTCCCCTTCAAACATTCTATAATCCAACCTAATTTGTCCTTCTTACTATTCCTCATGATGTGTCATATTTTGCACATGGTACTTCATTTCCCATCACCATGCTTTTATCCTGGCTGTTACCTATGCCTGGTACACACTGCTTCTTCCCTCTGTTTCTTAGAATCCCTAATTTTCTTCAAGACTCAGCTCAGTCACTACTTTCTGCAGGAAGCCCTTTCTGGCTGCCCTAAGCTTTTTGTGTCTTCCCCAATTCCCACTTTATATTTAAATGTTGGGGTATTCTTGGCAAAGATACTGGAGAGGTTTGCCATTTCTTTCTCTAGTTCATTTTACAGATGAGGAAACTGAGGCAAACAGGGGGAAGTGACTTGTCCAGGGTCACACAGCTAGTAGGTGTCCAAGACCCTATTTGAACTCAGGAGGATGAGCCCTCCTGACTCCAGGCCCAGTGCTGTATGCACTATGGCGCCATCTAGCTTCCATCTTTGTATACTTCTCTCTAAATTTTTTATGGGTTGCCTCCCCCATAGAATAGAGGGCCAACTCTTCCACTTTTAATTTGTAGTCTCTGCACCTAGAATAAGGTTTGGTACAGAGTAGGTGCTTCATTAGGGTTGGCTGACAGATACAGTTCACTACCTTCCTCTCATCTGACAGATGAGGAAACTGAGGCCCAGGCAGATTGCCTTGTCCCAGGCTAAATGCAAAGTTGGGATTCAGACTCAGGTTCTTGGACTCCCACCCCAATGCTCTCTGCCTGTCTCTATTCCTTTCCTTCAGAAAGGTTGGGGTGAGAGCTTCTCACAAGTCACATCTCTGTCCCCTCCCCCCAGTCTCTCTCTCTCTCTCTCTCTCTCTCTCTCTCTCTCTCTCTCTTTCACACACACACACACACACACACACACACACACACACACACACTCCCCACTCCGGCTTGAAGCAGCCCCGTTAACCACGATCTAAAGTGGCCCTGCCCCCTCCCCTCAGCCCCCTCGCCTAGCGGTCCCCTCCTCCCAGCCCCACTGTCCCCCACACTCTCCCTCCAGTAAACCTGGCCATGGAGCCTTGATGGTAGAGATGGCCTCTCCTAATTGGGAGGCGAGCTCCCAAAGCTTCTCTCGGTTATCACAGAGGGTGCAGATCTCCCCAGCTCAGGCACCTCGGCCACAGGCCCTCAGGGCCAGCTCAGAGACGGAGGGAATTAATTACATTTTCTTCGTCTTCTTCTTTTAAAGTATGGGAGAGTGATGGAACGACCAGGGAAGGGAGGGGAAGGAAGAAAAGGGGGATGAGGAGGAGGTGGAAATGGGATCTGGAGCTGGGGACTGGGGGTGGGAGCCAGGGCACCATCGTGGAAGGAGTATCGGAGTTGGGGTCCAAAGCTGTGGGTTTGAGTCCCCCTTTCTGCCACTTCCTAGCTCAATGACTTTACTTTCCCCTCTCTGAGCCTCAGTTTCCCCTACTGTAGAATGAAGAGATTAGCCTAGGAGATCTCTAAGGGCCTTCCAGTGATTCTGGGAGGGAACAGGGGAATAGTTAGATTTAGCTCCGAAAGCACCTTCTCTGTTATTACAGGCCCATGACACACTCTGCCCCTTCCTTCCTCACCCCCAACCCCCATTCCCCACTAACAAACAAGTTTCTAACTGGCGGAAATGAGGGCACTCATTGATTTACCCTGACGATGAAGCTGGGACTGATTTGGAGCAGAGGAGGTTGGGGATTTGGGGGGGGGGGGGTAATGAATGAGCAAAGGAGGGAAAGGGATGCCTGTCAATCATTATGATGGGCAGCCTAGAGATTTGCCTTCAGATAAAATCTTACAGATGTGGAAAGGATATTGATTTTGAGTTAGCATCGGTAATGTACCAAGAAGTAATACATTAGACAAAAGCAAGGTCACAAAAAAAATAAGGAAGAAGGGGCGGGGGGGGAGGGGGGGGGAGACAGAGAACCAGCCCTGTTAGTGGACTTTGCATTCTTAAGAGGGGGGATTATCACATCAGACCTTGACTTCCTTAAGTTCAAAAGTTTGCTCCCTGCAAACTCAGACCCCAGACCTAGGGAAGACCTTTTCCTGACTTTAGAGAAAAGAGGATATTGACTAGTTACCAGCTACCTGGGGATGGAGCGCGAGAGGCAAAGTCAAGAATGGTAGGCATGGACAATTTCTTCCTCTCTTCCCCAGCTTTCTGGTATTTGAGATTCAGATTTGATCATGCAGTCAGGTCACTCTTCCTTGCCTGTTCCCTATTGCAAAGATCAGGCTATGGGTAGAAGAGGTGTGTGATAAACACACAGATGACCTTAGAACAGAAGAATGGAACCTAGAATGAGAATCTGTGAAGGGCCTTAGAACACAGAATATCTGAACTGGGAAGGATCCTAGAACATTGAATGTCAGAGTTGGGATGGCCCTTCAATCCCAGAATATCAGAGCTGGAGGGCCCTTAGAACAGGGAATGTCAGAGCTAGGAGGGTCCTTAGAATACAGAATATCAGAACTGGGAGGGACCTTAGAACACAGGATGTCAGAGCTGGGAGGGCCCTTAGAACACAGGATGTCAGAGCTGGGAGGGCCCTTAGAACACAGGGTGTCAGAGCTGGGAGGGCCCTCAGAACACAGGATGTCAGAGCTGGGAGGGCCCTTAGAACACAGGGTGTCAGAGCTGGGAGGGCCCTCAGAACACAGGATGTCAGAGCTGGAAGAGCCCTTAGAACACAGAATGTCAGAGCTGGGAGGGACCTTAGAACATAGGATGTCAGAGCTGGGAGGGGCTTAGAACCCAGGATATCAGAGGTGGGAGGGTCCTTAGTACAGGGAATGTCAGAGCTGAGAGAATGCTTAAGAACATAGAATCACAAACTGCTACAGTGGAAAGGGACCCCAGAGGTCATCTTGCCCAACCTGAATAGGAATCCTTTCTATAATCTCTACCCACAAAGCAATTACCTAGAATCTGCTTGAAGACACTTGGTAAAGGGGAAACCACTACATCCCCCGGCCTCTCATTCTGAAACTTTTGGCTAGCTCTAATTATTAGAAAGTTGATCCTTACATAGAACTGAGCTCCCCCTTTCTGCAAATTCTCCCTGTTCCTTGTAGCTCTTGCTTCTGGGGCTGAGCAGAATAAGTCTAATCCCTTTGCCGATTTCAGTTAACCCAACATTTTTAAGTGCCTACTGCGTGACAGGTTCTATGCTATGTTCTGGAGATGAAAAGATTTTTAAACAACACAGTTCTTGCCTTCAAGGAGCTTCTGTTCACCAAGGGGGACATAACACACATACCTAAGAATAATAGAAGTTAACATCAGCCCTATTAGTGACTCTTCTATAGGTCCAGGCATTCAACCAGTATGGAATCAAAACATGAAGACTCCCTTACTCCAGAAAGAGAACACTGGTAACTGCTAGGCACTTTGCTGAACTTTAGGCATCACATCCATGGCATTTCCCAACTCTACCAGTCTGAAAGGAGATGTCAAAAAGGGAAATGAAGTTATTCTGACACAACCTGTTCTTGATGAAGCTATGCTAATTCTTAGCAATCACTGTTCCCCTTTCTAAATAGTGACAAACCATCCTTCCAATAATATGTTCTAGAATTTTTCAAAGAATTGGATTCAAGATCAATTAAAGCCAGAAGGGACTTTTGAACATAGAATAAAAGTCAGAATTACAAAGAAAGATAGAACATAAAATATTAGAATACCGATTTGCAGAGCTGGGGATACTTTAGAAATCATTGATGAATGAATGATTTTTAAAAAAATACCACATTTATTAAGTGCTTACTTAATCCAAGTGCTATGCTACAGTCTGGGCATACAAATAGAAAAATTCAGACTGTCCCTGACCTCAAGGAGCTCACACCCTAATTGGAGGAAACAACTCACAGCAAAATGGATGGATGAAAAGGTCTGGAATTCCTAAGGTTTCTGTAGCAGGATGAAGGGCAAGGCCCAGGGGGGTTTCTATTATAGCCATCAGATGACAGTGCCCAAGGATCTGGAGGGCACAGACACAGAGCAGATGGTAAGACCTACAGGACCTCAGGATGAAGCAGCAGGGTGGTGGAGAGAAGTTATTGATTTTGAGTTAACATTGTTAGTGTACTGAGAAGTAATACATTAAACAAAAGCAAGGCCCCCAAAGGGGGTAAGAAAGAAGAAGAACAGGAAAAGAGGTTAGATGGTCATGCATTTTACCAGAAGGGACACAATCATTGACTCCTACCTCATTCAAATAGGTTGAGTAGTCCAACTTCTTCATTTTATAGATGAGGAAACTGAGGCCCATAGCAGCGATGTTATTTGACATTTTAAAGCCCTAAGTAAATACCAGATAGGATCATGATGATTGTCCAGGGTTGCTTGGCTTTTGAGAAATCTCTCATCAATGATATGGGTCATTCATTCCAGTAAGGCCCCATGTAGTTCCCTATTTGATAGTTTCACACACACTGTATACATCCTCACCTCCCCACTTTTGCCTACATTATTTCAGGCTTATATAGTGCTTTAAAATTCACAAAACATTTTCCTCACAACAACCATGTAGCTATTCCCCTCATTTTACAGTTCAGGAAACTGAGGCTCAGAGACATTATGTGACTTGCCTAGAGTCACAGGGCTAGGAAGTGTCAGAGATGAGATTGAGACTCAGATCTTCCTGACTCCCAGTCCAGTACTCTATTCACTGCTCCACAGTGCCCCCCAATTCCTTTTAACCCCATCAGCTATCCCACAGAGATAGACCTGGTAGTGAGGAATGGACCAGAGAGAATGAGGATGCCCCCTTGATCCTTAGCCCTACTGCTCAACTCAAAAAGGCAACTTGGTTTGAGAGGATGGATTGTTGGGCTTAGTGTCGGAAATACCCAGGTTTGAGTCCTGCCTCAAAAATTCACTAACTTGAATGTGGGCAAGTCACCTTCTGTTCTTATGAGCCCCATCATTGTCACCACCACAGCTGTCATCAACTCACCTCCATCATCACTATGAGTACCATCATCACCTCACCATCAACATCACCTTCACCCTTACCACCCCTATTGTCACTAACATGGTCTCTATGATCACCATCATCATCTCTACTATCATCATCACCACCATCACCATCCCCATCACCCTAATCATCATTACTGCCACTAACATGGTCTCTATGACCACCATCATCATCCCCACCACCATCCTCACAATCACTGTCTCTATCACTACCACAATTATCCCAGTCACCATGGTCTCTATGGTCATCAGCATCATAAACATGATTACTACTAATAATAAAAAAAAATAAGTGTTAATATGGCATAGTAGATAGGACTTGGATTTCAGAAGACTGGGATTCAAATGCAACCTTTGATACTTAGGCACTCTGAATGACTCTGGTCAAATCACTGAGTCATAGTTTTCTCATCTGTAAAATGGGGACAATAATACCTGCAAGACCTCCCTGGTGCCATTTTTAGGGAACTAAAATGAGCCCACATATAAATCACTTAGAAAACCTTAATGAATTATATAAATATACTTTCTTTTATTATCATCACCACCAAGAGGACTCAGGACCACTACCACAGTCACTATCATTCTTAGGATAAGTGGATAGCAGAAAGGGGAAGGCATTCCAAGAAGGAGGGAGAGAAGTAGAAAATGACAAAAGACCCCCATGCCCTGATTGCTGACTTTTGCCATATGGGATGTTTGGAAGCATCATGCCAGATTTCTGGGATCTATAGTTGATTCCCTGTGATATTAGTAAGTTTCACAGTGCCCCTTAGTATCTCCACTCATTCTCAAGCTTTCTTTCCCTTTCAGGTGATGAGTATCCTGAGCAACCCAAGCGGGGTCCCCCCTCAGCCCCAAGCTGACTTCTCCATCTCCCCACTGCATGGGGGTCTGGACACCGCCAACTCCATCTCAGCCAGCTGCAGCCAGCGCAGCGATTCTATCAAGTCTGTGGACAGCCTTCCCACTTCGCAGTCCTACTGCCCCCCCACCTACAGCACCACTGGCTACAGTGTGGATCCTGTGGCTGGCTACCAGTATGGCCAGTATGGACAGAGTGAGTGCATCTCTTCCCCTTCTCTGTCTACTGGGGCTATTACCCCAGTCCTTGATTTGGTGTGGGAAAAGTGGGGTACAGCCATGCCTTGGCATTCTAACCCCCATCTCCCTAAATCTAGGACCCCTTTAAAGGGACAATCCTACTATTAATTCACTCACTCACTCACCCAAACATTCATTCATTCACTCACTCAATCATTTCATTCATTTGTTCAGTCAACCATTCATTCATTTAAGAAATATTTAGCAAGCATTTACTCTTGTAAGGCCCCATGCTGGGCAGGATGAGGGATAGAACGATATATAAAACATGGTCTTTGTCCTCCAGAACACATCCTAGCGGGTTTTTGATAGATTTCACTCTTGTCTCCCCTCAGCCACCTTCTTTCTATACTGGAGAGCTCTTCTTCACAGTCTGTCTTCACGGTCCAGCCATCTGGTCCCATCCCTCTCATTTTCTTCTCAATCTCCTGGGTTTCTTGAGTTTCTGTCGCAGCATCTTCTCTAATCTTGAGGTATATTCCACTGCATTCCTACTGATTAGGACCATCTCAGGGACCACTAGAAGATGGGAAAGAGAGGCTTGGAGCATAATGGGAATAGGGTCTGCTGTGGGTAATTTGGACTTGGAGTCCACGAATCCTAGCTGTGTGACCTTGCCCAAGGCCCTTTCCTCCTTTAGGTCTCAGTTGAAAAGCATCATGGCATGACAGGAAGAGCATTGAACTTGAAATCCTAGGACCTGGCTTTGAGTTCCAACTCTTTACCAGTTGGGTAGCCTTGGATAAAGAATAATGTAGTAGGACCTAACATGAGTCTTAAAGTAACAAGACCTGGCTTGTTGACTTAGCACATGATTTTGGGCAGCTCAGGCCTCAGTTTCCTCACAGGGTGAAGTGATGTGGTCAAATCTGTCTCCTCTGGACCATTCACTTTACCTCTGAGTCCCAGGTTCTGAAAAGTTCCGAATTTCTGTAAAATAGGAAGAAAAAAATCTATTTCCTGGGCTTATTGGAGAGGAAAGTACTTTGTAAACTCGAAAGCATTATGGAAATGGGAATGATTATCCTTCCCTCCCCAGAGCCCCCGACGCCCTCCCCAGCTCTTCCCAGCCCAGGCAGCTTCACCTGCTGGTGTCAAACTAATCAGAACGACGTGTGGCAACCCAGAGAGACCCGGCTGGGGTTAAAGGTGTATCCTTCCCCGCCCCCCCTCCTTAACTTGTCCTCAATGACCCAGGACTGCACCTCTCCCCCCACCCCACCCCACCAATCGTAAACACACCCCACAACGCCCCTTTAATGTCCTTAATTTCTCTAGCTAAATGGGAACCGGCTGCCGGGGGATCAATAGCAGCTTTCGACCTGGGTTCTCCAAGGGGTGGGACTGGGGGGTATGCCTGTGCTCCTGTGGTTTTTCCGAGGGAGCTGAAGCGGCAACCCCCTGACCTTCCCCTTGCTCCCTGTCCTGGGGCGGGGGGGGGGGGGGGTAGTGTGGAGCTGGACACATGTTAATGATAAAGATCCGAAACCAATTCCAAGAGCGAGGACCGGCCCCGACGCCCCCGGCCCGGGTTAGTCACACCCCGTGTGTGCCTTCAGACCGAGGCACAAAAAATAAAGCCCGGGTAGGAAATAAAATTAGCTCCCCTCCCCCCTTTATTGGAGTGAGAGAAAGAGGAAGAAAGGATCCAGAGAGATCAAAAGGGAAAAGGATGCGGGCTGGGGAGAACGGGGAGCAAGGGAGAAAGAAGCATTTGTCTGGTTTAGAGAAACCGCCTACGGTAATGTGGGCCGGGGGGAGCCCCCTCGCTCCTCTCGACCCTGCCCCGCTGTATTCATCCCATCTCTCGACTCCCTTTCCCACTCTGGGTTTGTCTCCAGGAATGGGGGAGCCTTTCTACCTAATCCCTTTCAGCTCTAAGTGACCCCCTCCCCATTCCTGGGCCTCTGGACTATAGAATACCAGAGCTAGACGGGCCCCTAGAACAGAGAATATCAGAGTTGGATGGTGCCTTAAAACAGCACAACAGGGCTGGGAGAGACCTTAGAATGTCAGATCTGGAAGAAATCATAGAATACCAGAGCCAGAAAGGGGGGGGGAGGGGGGAAGGCAGCTTAGAACACAGAATGTCAGGTTCTGAGAGAGATTAGAATGCATAATGCAGAGCCCAATGGGTTCTTGGAACACAGAAGGTCTGAGCTGGGAACGACCTAAGAACAGGACTGTCAGGACAGGGAGGAACCTTGGACATAGATCATCAGAACTGAGAGAGTCTTTGTGTTCTAAAGACGGTGGAATGGCAAAGCTTAGAATGGGGAACATCAGAGCTGGGAGGTCCTTTAGAGACTGTTGTAGACTGACCCATGCATTTTACAGATGACAAGACTGAGGCTTCCAGAAGAAGGGTCTTGCCCAAAGTCAAACCACTGCTAAGTGGTGAAACTTAACCCTGCCTTTTAGCTTCCACCACAGCAGTTTCTTTTTTTTTTTTAATTTAAAAAAATTGCTATTTATTTTTTGACAGATACTTAAGCATCTGAAGTAACTTCCTTAGCACAGTACCTTGTAATGTAGCAAGTGCTTAATTAACATTTTTTCACTCATTTTTATGAAGGTGATGGGAGCATACATCTGCATGTCCCTTCCCCCCCTCCAAAAAAAAACCCAACCTGCTAGTTTGTTGATTGCTAACAGAAGGAGAACAATGTCTTTTTACCAGTGGCAGTTAATACTGACCTTGACCTGAGTTTCTTTGTCTCTAAATGTTGAATTTGTTTACATGTCTATAAATGTTGCTTCCACAATGCCCTAGCACCTCCCCTCCCCTGATTTTCCATTGGGGGGGATGCCCAGTCCCTCCAGGTGGTCCTCTTTCCCGAATGAACTAAGTGAATCCCTGTCCCACAACCCCTCACACTCCTTGCCAGCCATAAGTTGAAGCAGAGGCAGTCCCAGAAGAGTGACTCTTGGAGAAAACAATTGAGGCATCTTTTTTTTTTAGAATCCCAAATCCTATAAGATCCCTCTATTATCCCTGGTGCAAATTTGGGGGAAGGTTGAGGCAGGAATGCCCCCCTTTAGTCCTTTGCCATCATTCCCATGCCAATCTTGATAGCAACCTCCAATGCAAACTGGGAATTTCTCTTTCAATCTAGAAACTGTTACTTTCTGAATCAGACTCCTCATTCCCCTGCCCCCCCCCCCAAAAAAAAAGTAAACTGTTTAGGCCAGATGTGGTTTTCAAAGGGCCCTCTCAGCTCTGATCTTCTGGGTTCTAAGGCCCCCCCCCCACGTCTGACATTCTGTGTTCTAAGGGCCCTCCCAGCTCTGATATTTTGTGTACTAAAGTCTCTTTGTACATATATGCTCTTCCATAATTCACACATGTCCATCAGTCCTTGTACGTGCTGGGTCAAATTCTAGCTAAGGTTGCTGCTGTCCCATTCTCTACCAAACACATACAGAGATGATCTGTCCATCCATCCATCCATCTATGCCTTCATTCCTCCATCCTCCAGTTCCTAGGGAGTGGGAGGGGTGGAAGGGGGCGGATGCCAGATTAATATAGTCCTGGCAGTTCCCAAAGGCCAGGGCCGAGCTAATGGTGCTGCTGATAGAACGCAGAAGTGTGAAAAGAATTTTAATAGATATGACAAGTCTAATAAGAATTTGTGTCTAGAAGGGACCTCCTTTGGGGCCGGAGGCTGACGAGGCAGTGATGGCTGAGATTTGTTTACTCACTGGCACCGGCCCTCCGCATCTCCTGCCAACTCCTGATTAATCTAATTTGAGGCGTTTATAGCCAGGGAAAGAGGGAGAGGCTGAGGGAGAGACACATAGAGAGACAACGAGACAGAGAGAAGGTTTGACTGAGGCCCCTAATGAGGAATGTCACAGTCCTGCCCTTCCTGTCCCCCTTCTGTCGTCCCTGTCAAGGGGGAGATACACCATGGGTCCAGGATTAGTTGTCCTTCAAGTTGGCCCAAGGTTTGGAAAAGTCCATTGGTTGTCAGGTTCATCCAAGTCACTCCAGCTCAATCGACCTGAATCCAGCAGCTCCTCTGGGTCCTTGGCTGGGTCTGGGGGGTGCTGTCTAGGATGGAAGAGAAGGATCAGTCAGGGTCCCTGTTCTCAGGGAGCTCCCATGAAACAAGCAGAGGAAAATATGATAAGATTCATTCATTCAAATAATATTTGTTATGTGCAACTGGGTACAGAACATGGTACTGTATGAATCAGGGAGAAGTAGATTGTAGAGAGGAATGTGGAGGACCTTTAGAGCCAGGGGAAAGATCACAGTTGGGGATGGCTTAGCCTGGAAAAACTTCCCTAAACAGGAGTCTTGAGTAGGCCTCTAAGGATTGGCTTAGTGGAGAAGAGAGAAGAAGGGAGGGCAGGAGTCATTGTAGTTTCTCCTTTAGTTCTCTCTGCCCCCCACCCCCCAGGCCAGGCCTTCATATGATCTTGACCAACTGGTTACTGGAAAGCTCTGGTCCTTGCTCAAACTCAACACATTCAAAACTGAACTCAGAATCATAATCACAGGATTTCAGAGGTGAAGGTAACCTCAGTGACTAGTGCTGACCAAGAATCTCTCTGCAATACATGGAATGCTTGGTCATCTAGCCTCTGCCTGAAGACCCCATTTAGGGAGGGGGAACCCACCACCTCTCAAGGTAGTGCATCCCACTCAGGGATAGCTCGATTGTTAAAGAGAATTTTCTGACAGCTAGCCTCAGTGTGCCTCTATGTAGGTTCAACCTGATTCTGCCCGCCGATGAGAAAAACAAATCAAATCCCTCTTGAATATGACAGTTTTTTAAGTTCTTTACCTCACCATGAGCCTTTCCAGTTACTTTGATCAATCCTCCTATGTCAGAGTGGACACTCTCCAGACTTATCAAAGTCCTTACTAAAATTGTATTGCCCAGAACTGGCCATAATGGGTCCATGTGTGGTCTGACCAGGCAAAGTATGGCTAAGACTCCTAGGAGCCATGCCTCTCTCAACCCAGTCCAAAGCCACCTGAGATTTTTTTTTAACTTATTGACTCATACTGACCTTAAAGTCCACTAAAATCCCCAAACCTTTCTCAAACAAATTACTGTTTAGTCGTGTCTCCTCCGTCTTGTAATTGTCAAATATCTGGAACCCAGAGTCAGGACTTTATATTTCTGCCTATCCAATTTTGCCTTGTTCAATTTGACCCAAAATTCTAACCTATGAAGAACTTTGGGGATTCTGATTCTCCTATCTGTTGTATTGGTTCTCCCTTCCAGTTTTGTTTCAAATGCAGATTGGAGGAGCCTCCCATCTACGCTTTTATTGAAGCCATTGAACACCATAAGGTGAAGCACAGATCCCAGGAGCGCCCCACTGGTGATTTCATGCCTAGTTTCAACAGAAGTATTAATGAGTATTCTGAACTCAGCCATTAGACCAAGTCCAAATTTAGCTACTGTCATGTAGCCCCCATTGATCCATTTCCCCCCAACAATAACAACACAATGTTTAATCAAAGGCTTTGCTAAAATATCTACAATGTTCCTCTTATTCACCAGTAATTGTCAAAAAGGAAATAAGGTTACTCTGGAATGACCTGCTACGGATGAAGCCATTCAGGTTCTCTATGATTATTGTTCCCATTGCTAGATATTCATTAAACACCTTTTCAGAAAGAATTGAATTTTCCCTGGAATCTCTTTTTTGCCTAGATCCAGTCCTGCATTAACCTACATATTCTCTTTGTTGATGTTCATTGTTTCAGTAATGTCTGACTCTTTGTGGCTCCATTTGGAGTTTTCTTGGCAAAGATATAGGAGTAACAATTTGCCATCTCCTACTAATCAATTTACAGATGGGGAAACTGAGGCAAACAAGAAGTGACTTGCCCAGGGTCATACAGCTAGTAAGTGTCTGAGGCTGGATTTGAACTCAGCAGATGCTCTATCCACTGCACTACCTAGTTGCCCCTATTCTCTATCCCTTCTTTAATCCTACAATTGTCTGTATATAGGATTTCTTCATATTGTGATTTGTTTGGTATGGAGATCTCTCAGCTGAGAAAACTCCCTCTCCCAATGTAAGTCATTGCCTTCTCTCCAACTTTTAGTCTTGGAGAGATGCCTGGAGTGCTGAGAGAGACAAGTGGCTTGTTGAAGGTCACACAGTCCTTATGTTTCAAAGGTCTTCCTGGCTTGGAGGCTGGTTCTCTATACAGAGCCCTACAGAGCTTTCATAAAACCATTTTTTTGTCATTCTTAACTCTCTTCTCCAACTAAAGCTCATTCTGACCTTTAGCAGTCCTGACACCACTTTTACAGAATAGTACTGTTGCGCTTTTGTTTTCATCAGCTGTTACTTGCCTTTATTTCCATCTGCTGTGCATCTATCTCTTTTTAAAATCTAAGGTTGGTTGGTGAGTTCACTGTGCAACCACAGCTATCTCTAGATTGTTTCTGGGTTTTTTCTTCCTCATCATAATTGTTTCCCTTTTGTGTTTTCAGAATATTAATTGAGATTGACAATGACCATTTCTCATGCCTCCTCAGCCAACCCTATAGAATTTTGATCTCCCTGCTCCTACTCCCCTTCTGCTAAACCCTTTGAAATCGTATCTCCCCAAAATCGAGGGTGTGTATCTGACTATGCCTAGTCTTTCTCGCCTCTATGACAAATTCTAGTAGGCAGCAATCACTGCCCTCCAAGATTCCTGTCATTTATATTCCAGCGACTAGTTTCTTTGTCTTGGTGAGAAACAGGTCAAGAATAGAATTTCTCCTTGTTGGTTCTTTTACATTTGAGAGGATGAAATGATCATTATTCAGACCAGTCATGAAGTTTTTCACTGTTCTGCTTTTGCCTAAGAGGAAACTTTAGCAGTCTGGATCATAGAAGTCCCTCATCCTTATCATTTCATGCCTCTACATCAGGTTTGTGATCTGTTTCTCAAGCCCCTCATCTATTTTCTCTTTCTATCCTGGTGATCTAGAGTAGACTCCAATGATAAAATCGCTTTTGTTTGTTCCTCCTTTGATCTTTTTTTTTTTTTTTTTTTTACTTTTTGGAGGGCAATTGAGGGTTAAGTGACTTGCCCAAAGTCACACAGCTAGCAAGTGTGTCAAGTGTCTGAGTCCGGATTTGAACTCAGATCTTCCTGACTTCAGGGCAGGTGTTCTATTCACTGCACCACCTAGCCACCCCCTCCTTTGATCTTTAAACAAATGCTCTCCAATATGCCTTGCCACTCCAATTCTTGGATTTCCTCACATAGTATAATTCTTGGATATATGATGCTACCACATTGCCTCCTCCTTACCCCTTACACCTTTACCTGTCCTCTTACCATTGAGTAAAGTATATACTCCTTCAAGAGCCACATTCCAGTCGCTGGTCTCATACCAGCAAACATGTTATGGTTATGAGATTTAGTCTGGGAACTCCTTGAGAGTGGGACAGTCTTTTGCCTGTCTTTGTACCCCCAGCACTAAGCATGGGGCTTGGCATATAGTAGGCACTTAACAAATTCTAGTCAACTGACTCAGGCCAAATTTGTCTCCTTGCATCATGACCCATAGTTAGTATTATTGATTCTCTATGTTTGTGTGTCTTGGGGTTTAATGGCTCCTTTTTTGGATTTCCATCTCCTAGGAATATCTGGTTATTTTAAAAGATGAAAGGCAGCTTGGTACAATGCAAAGAACAGTGGTCAGAGGACCTGGGTTCAAGTGCTGACTTCTTCCACCTGGGTGATCTTGAGCAAATCATTTAACCTCTCTTGACCTCAGGTTCTCATCTGTAAAATGGGAGGATTGAACTAGACATCTCTGAAGCACCAACACCATGCTCTTCCCTTTCTCTAGACTTTTACTTAAATAGTATACTGTATCTGGAGTGCCTGCCATCCTCCCCTAAAGCTATCCAAGTCCCACCCATCCTTCAAAATCCTTCTCAGATGAGTTCTCTCCACCAGTGGGCTCAAGAGCACCCCAGCTACAAACATCTCTCCTTGCACATTTCTACATCTCCCAATTGCCTCTTTGTATAGGCTGCCTTAAGAGTTTATTATATCCTTATTTAACTATCTATCTGGGTGTATCTTGTTTACTCAATTAAATTGAAATGTCCTTGAGGGCAGGGACCTTGTCATGGTTTGGTTTTTTGTATTGGGAGGGGGGGGGGGAGTTGCATGTTTGTTCTTGCATTCCCCCTCATACTTAGCACAATGCTAAGCATGGATTATGGGTTCAATCAGTTTTTGCTGGATAGACAACTAGAGAAGTGGATGGATGGATGGATGGATGGATGGATGTAAATGGATGGAGAGATGGCTGGATAAACAGATGGACAGACAGATGAATTGAATGATAGATGGATAGTTGGATGGTCAGATGGGTGGATGGTTAGATAGATGAGTGGTTGGTTAGAGTGCAGAAACATACAGAATCTCCTCTATGCCACAATCTCCTCTATGCTCAACAATTAGTTACTCAACCTTGACTTTGAGGCCTTTAATGAAAAGGAACCCACTTCCTCCTGAAATAGCTTACTCGTCTTGTAGACAGCTTCCATTATCAGGATGTTTTCTCTGACATAAAGCCTTAATCTTTCTCTCTGTAAATTCTACCCGTTGTTCCTGGTTCTGCCTTCAGAGACCAAGCAAAACAAGTCTAATCCCTTATCCATGTATTAGCCTTCCAAATATTTTATAATATCTATTATGTGCAGATTGCTAGATGGATGGATGGGTGGAGAAAGGGATGGATGGATACAGAAATAGATAAAGATATGGGGGAAGAGATGAATGGTTGGACATACTGGAAAATGGAAGACTAGACAAATAGAAGGATAGAGATTAGAATACCAATTGTTAAATATTTCTCTCTCCATTTCTTTTTCTTATAGCTGCTGTTGACTATCTGGCAAAGAACGTGAGCTTGTCCACACAGCGTCGGATGAAATTGGGAGAGCACTCAGCTGTGCTAGGGCTTCTGCCTGTGGAAACGGGTCAAGCATACTAAAGCCCTAGGGGCCCCTATCCCAGCCCCTTGACTCCTGCATCCCCACTATCCCTGCCAGCCTATCCCACACTCATCCCTGTGCCTCTCTGACCCCAAGTCCCAGACCATCCCCCTACACCCACTGATGCATCCTCTGAAGAAGTGGGCCCAATAAGCCCTGGTCTCTTCCCATGCCACCACCCTCCAGCAAAAATCTGTGACCATAGATTATGAGGGACACAATCGCAGTCCCTCTGCCAGCATCTTCTTCTGCCTCCTGATCCCAATCCTGATCCCAGCTGGATTAACGGACTGATTTAACCCCCTGCCCCCACCCTCAATATTGCTTTAAGCAATGGGTAAAACCCAAGCTGAATTATGACTTCTATAAGATTTCTTTCTCACTCAAGGCCCTTCCCTTCCTTCAAACATATAGACTTTATAAATGCTTCCCATCACAAAGGGTGCAACAGGCAAGACAGTTCCAAAGGAATAGGATCCTGGAGCTCTTGGTGTGGTGGAAAGAGCACTAGATTTGGAGTCAGAGTCCCTGGGTTCAAATCCTGACACTTCCACTTATGATCTATGTGACTTTGGTCAAGTTATTTCTACTCTCTGGGTCTCAGTTTCATCATCTGGAAAGTGAAGAACCAAGACCAGATGGTTCTAAGATCCCCTTCTAGTTCCAAATCCCATGAACCTTTGAACCCCACATGAGAGTAAGGGGGTAGCAAGCCATCCTCAAGGTGGCACCCTGCCATAGAGATAATGCTGTTTGACCAGGAAGGCCTTGGTAGTGAAGGGAGAGGGCACCTAGACCCCAACTGGACATGCTGCTCTCTCTTTCCCAAGCTGATGACCTGGATGGGCATGACCAAAACCCAAATCTTTTAACCCTTCCAACAATAAGACCTTGGCAGAGAGGCTAGGATGGACTGAGAGGATGGAGCTACCCAGTTCAGGAAGAAGATCTGGGCTGGTTGTGGCTAATAAGAGATGTTGGGGCATGCCCTATGCAGGGGCAGGTAATAGGGATGCCAACAAGAGACTTTGAGTCTAAAGGAAATACCTTTTGGAAATGTCAGTAGACTTGCATCACTAGTACTCACAGTCCAATGCAAGCATATGAGACAAGTTCTGACCTGCCATGGAAGGGACCATTCATAAAGTGAAAGGCACTTAGGAGAGCAGGACCTTACTCATATCAGTGGCATTTGAGACATTGCATCCAGAAGCTATAAGTGAGAAGTGAAGGGCTCTGGATTGAAACTCTGAGCTCCTGGTTCTGTCCTTTCCCAAAGCTGGTTTGCTGATTTCTATGGGACAGCATCAGGAACAAAGACCATTTCAGCACCTCCAGCAAAGGGGCACCCTGCTTTCTTCAGGCCAGGCTGAACCTGATCACGCAAGGGTGACTGACCACCTTGGCAGGTGCACAAAATACAGGAGACCAAGAAGAGAACTCTTGGTTTTAGACTTATCTTCCTTCTTCTAGGGGTGGGACAGGCAATCAGGGGGAGGAGATAGCATATGAGAAAATCTTAAGATCTTTATTACTATTGAATCTGCCTCATGAGTCCTGTGGGCTTACCTGAGGTCACTTCTGTAGCTAAAACCCCAATTCTCAGCAGACTTCATCAATCTCATTTTGGCAGGAGCCCCCACCTTGTCCCATAAGGATACCTCCTTCCTTTACTCTCTTGATTCCTGGGCCCCACTCAAGAGTTGCCTTGCCTGTGGGGTTTACCCAGCTTAACAGGCATGAATGGGAGTTCTGACATGATTAAAAGTCCCTATGAAAGGGATTTTAAAAACTAACTCCTCAACAGCCATGCTAAGCCCTTTCCTTTCCTGTGCTCTTTGTTGAATGAATGGTGGTCACCAGCTCCCTGAAGAAGCCTGGTCCCTGGTTTCTCTCAGCACTTCAGTGGGAAGGGGATGGGGGTCCCTACCCAACCCTGAAACAACAACTTCCAATATGAAGAAGATGGGGAGCCTAAAGGTCCACCATTCAAACATAGGGATATCTCTGTCCAGTGCAACCCTTGGGTACATTCCTCAGGTCAACATAGCCAGAGTTGTTTGAGACCATTGGAGCTAGACTGAAGCAAGGCTAGTAGCAATGATGTGGGATTCTCCTAGCTTCCAAGAATGAGGGAGAAGTTGGCCTTCTCCTGCTTTCTAGGTTCTTTTAAAGGTTCTCCCCAGACCCTCTTCCTTTGAAAGTTGTAACCTTTGGGGAGAAAGTTTCAGGCTCCTGGTTTCCATTGGATCTTTCTGGCACCATCACCAGCTGCATTGCCATTATTAACTCTCATCATTTCCACCCTCCATTTTCTACTGTCATAATCTTCACTATGGTGTAGCAGACTTGGACTTAGAAATCTGAGCTCCAGCTCTTCCCTACTGTGTTACCTGGAACAAGTCACTTATCCTATCTGAGACTGAGGCTCAGTCATTGAACTGCTCAGTTGTTTTTTTGGGTTTTTTTTGTAGGAGAGGATTGGACTAAATGACCCCTATGGTCCCTTCCAGCTCTTAATCAGATCTTATGATCCCCATCTGTAAGATGAGAATAACATTTGTTCTACCTACCTCACAGGGATGTTGTGAGGAAAGTGCTTTGCAAACCCTAAAGCACCATAGACATGGAAATTATTTCGTCTTCATTTAATCATCATGTCATCTTCATTATCAAGTTGCCTGGAGGTCCCATCATGGTATCCAGAAGGACTGGGCCCAAGCTGTCTTGTCTCAGTTTTGGGTGACCATCAGAATGATGAGAAGCTTCCTGAAAATCTCTTCTCTAGACTCCTTTCTCTTCCTCCTTGGTAAGTGAGAAGTTCCCAGAGAAAACAAATGGAAGACAAAGAGATCCTGCTGAAACATAGACTTCAGGCCATTCTGGGAAGTTGGAGGAAAGACAGGAAGAGTACTCCTGTGGGTGATTCCACAGGAATTGGCTTCCTAACTTCAGCCTTGGAGCCTGACCTAGGAGTACCATCAGGATGGCTAGTTATAGTCAGATAAATCACTCCATTGAGGGTCAGATATCACAGCGAGACTCTAGTCCTGGAAGACCTCCAGTCCTTGACACCAGTGATGTCTTTTTCTTTCAAGCCTGGGGGGAAGAGAAGATGCCACATCTTTACTTGGCAACCCATTCCAGGATTTAATCATTGTTGCAACCAGAAGGTCCTTCCTTCAACCTAACTTTGGTCTTCAGAGACATTTCCTGAACAAGCATTCCTTCTACTGGAGGTTGTATTCTGCTGGTGGCTTGGTTATGTTTACAGAGACCACTTCTGACCTGTTCTTTTGTGTGTTTTCTCAGAAATGTGGTCACCTGAAGCTTTCCCAGCTCCAGCCTTCAAGAGGTAACATTCCATGAAGACCAGGACCAATTCACTTCCCCACAAAACCTCTTCCCCAAACCTTAAAACAAATACCTAAAGCATCTCCAGATCCCAGATAAGCCATTTCTCAGAGAACTCAACTCCCCTAGAGCTCCCCAAGTCTACTCTCATGGGAACAAAAGACATATCCCCATATGCCCTTTCCTTTTGACTCCGATCTGGTTTTTCACCATGCCCTGCATAGGTGTGTATGTTCAGAAGGGGGGGAGGAAGAATTGTGGATCCCTTCTATGTAATGTAGCCCTTCATATTAGTGGGCAGCCTTCTCACCAGGGAAGATAAGAGGTAAGAGAGGCCTTGGAAGGTCAAAGGCACTTGTCAAGCAGGTTCATTGAAGTCTTATTATAAAGGCATGCATTCCAGGTGGTTTGGAAACCCCAAAGGCCACCCTCTCCAACTATTGTTGTAAATAGAGTCCTTAGAGAAGTATGAAAATACCCCTGTCTGTTCAAAACTAGCTATTTACCCTTCCCCTGAGGTCAACCCTCAGAGGCTCATTGTACATTAGCTCAAAACTTGGTGATGTGCTGTTCGTTTATAGGAAGTTTTTGTTGTTTTGGTTTTGTTTTGGTTTTGATATTGAAAAAAACAACCATCCCCGTCCCCACCTCATCCCACAGTGAGTGACGTGCTAGTACCACGGGGCCACCTGTAGAGATTGTGTGTTTAGAAAAATACATTCCAGGATCCTTTGGGATTATATTGTCTTCATCCTGTTCCCTTCCTCTGATTTTCCTTCCTTGCTACGAAAAAAAAAAGAAAGAAAGAAAAAAAGAAAGAAAGAAAGAAAAAGAGACATTTATGTGTGAAAAACTGAGAACCAGGCACTGTTTGCTTGCTTAAAAAAAAAAAAAGCCCATTTGCTATTTCCCTGTTCTCCTCTTCCCTCATGAAAGGAACATAGTGGGGCTAGAGGAAACGGGGAGACAGAGGTGGGGGCAGAGAGGGGGGGACAAGAGAGAAAGAGATGTGGAGAGATTTGCCCAGAAGAAATGAGAAGGTCAGTTTGGGGCTGAGTGGTGAGGAGGTCCAGGATTGGACAAGATCTGGACAGCAGACACCCAGTCTGACTTCAGCAGCAGCAGCCAATCTCATTAAGGACCAAATGGGCCGCTCATGCCTTCAAGAATCTCGAGCATCATGTTTTTACAGCTCAAGGACACTCTCTGGGCTTTCTCTCTCTGGAAGATGCTCTCTTTCTACCCCTACATTGGGACATTCCGGGGAGCAGATATATCTTCTCTCTGCCCACGTTTAGGGGTGCCAACCCAAGACCAAATTGAGGGGGAGGGAGACTCTAGCCACCTCCTTTAAACAGTGGCACCTCGCTGCTCAGAGACTTTTGTGTATTTAATGCTTCTAACACAGCCACCTCCCCTACTTGGGACGTATCTGCTAGTGATATAGAACATTCCTTCTTGCTAGTATCTGCCAATTCATTTGCTTCTGTGTTTGAGACATAACCATTTCCCTCCATGTGAGAGCGAGTACGTGTATGCACGTGTGCGCAGGAGGCGTACAGAAAGTGTGTCCGGGTGAGCGTTTGTTTAAATATAATCGCACCATAATTTATTCAGCTATATGGAGTAGTAGACTAGTAAGAGAAGCTGCCAGTTGCTTTCCTCCCTGCTGCCTGTAGGTGTTTCCCTGTAACTCAGGCATAACTGTTATACATTAAAAAAATAATAATAATAAATTAAAAGCCACTTTGAAGGCTCGGTGTATTTAATGTGGTCCCTGCAATATGGCTGCAAAAAACCAAATAAATAAATAGTGGCCCCTTGGCACTGACCTAATTAAAAGGACCCTGCCTCAGAGAGGGAGAGATCATGGGCATGGTATTAGCATCAGAGATGGGGTGGCAACCTCCAACCTGTCTCACCAAAACCGACTTTGCTGTTCCTAAAAATCAGCTACTCTGTTTCCCCTCACACTTGCATGTCCAAGGGAGGATAGACTCAGTTTGTTTAAATTCAGCAAGTTTATTGCCAGTCTACTACGTGTCAGTTCCAGGGCTAGGTGCTAATCAAAAAGTCAACAGGCATTTGTTTAAAACCTTGACTATGTGCACAGCACTGTGCTGAGCCCTGGAAATGCACATAGAAAAGAAAAAGTCCCTTCCCTCAAGGAGCTTACATTCTAATGGGGAGAGTCAACACATAAAAAGGAACTTTAAAAAAGATTCTAAGGATAGCAACTCTCTCCCGAATTAAGAAAGGCAGAAAGAAGACAATCCCTGCCCTCAGGGAGGTTTTGTTCTAATAGGGAGAAGGTGGAAGTTTACACTGGGTTCACACAGAAGTAATTACAAAGTATAAACAAAATGAATACAAAGTCATTTCCAGAGGGAGAGTGTGTTAATGTCTGGAGAAATGGGGAAGGGCTTTGTGGAGAAAGTGGCGTGTGTGCTTGCAAGGAAGCTAGGGATTCTGCAGAGTAGAGTAGCAGGAAAATTCCTTAACACTTCAATCTTACCGCCAATGGTACAAGCAGGGTCAGGTCTCTCCAGAACACAGCCCCAAACCAGGAGAGGAGGGCAGGGCAGGGAGAGGGGAAGGGGAGACCACATTCCCCTCACAAAGTTACTGCAACAAAGTCAAGCTCTATTAGATGCTCACTCTCACTTAACATGTAACAACGAATTTGGTTGTCTAGGATCCCAACACACCAAAGCAGGAGAGTGGAAAGGCTTTTAGGGGCCAACAAAAATCATCGAGAAGTGACAGTTGGCACCCTGGCAGGGGAAGTGGAAACAGACATACTCAAAAACAGACACAGAACTGAGTTGTGCCTTAGTGCACAGAATAATAGCAGATTTTTTATAAGGATGACTTTAAATCTTAGAGAAAGGTTACCATATTGTCCTGTTCAATAGTTTTTGTTTGAGAAGGCAGGGAAAGTATAAGACATAGATAGATAAGAGAGAGAGAGAGAGAGACAGAGAGAGAGAGACAGAGAGACAGAGAGAGAGAGACAGACAGAGAGACAGAGAGAGACAGAGAGAGAGAGAGAGAGAGAGAAGACAGAGACAGAGACAGAGACAGAGACAGAGAGAGAGAGAGAGAGAGAGAGAGAGAGAGAAAGGGAGAGAGGTAGATATAGATTTTTTTTTTTAATGTCTTCCATCAAACCTGGTATAAAGGAAAGCGTTGTCTCTTACATGAGATAAGCTTCAGCTCTTTTAAAGATTCACTTATGTGGATCAGTTCAGCCTCTATTGATATGAGATACATGAAGCATCACTGTACAGATGTGGGGAAAGAATACAAGGGGAACTATAGCACCTTTCTCTTTTTGGGAGGGAGGAATGTGAGTGAAAATGACTCAAGAAAAGAGGGAAGATGGCACCAGGAATGGGAAAAGAGCATTCATGGGACCCGGACTGGTCCTCAGCAAAGGCCAAAGAGGTCATCACCTTCTTAGGCCTGCTGGAGCATCACTGAAAAGCACTCTCAGCCAGAAGAGATCTCCCCCACTCAGGGCCAGGGTGTGCCAGGTCCTGCCACTCTAGTCTGGTTCCTTTGGGTTCCTCACTAGATAAACATTATTATTACATTAAGTTTATTCACACTAAAAAATTAATGATCCATCCAATACTAGGAAGGGGAGAGCCCTGAGTGATTGGGAGGTATAAGTATAGGAAAAGATTAAATTGGTAATAGGGAAAGTAATAGGCCTGCTAGATAAATTTAGCCCACTGACATTCTCTTTTTCCAAGGCCCTCCCAGCTCTGTGTTCTAAGGGCCCTCCCAGCTCTGACATTCTCTGTTCTAAGTCCCCTCCCAACTCTGACATTTTATTCTGTAAGACCCCTTCCTGGCTCTCATATTTTATGCTCTAAACTCTTAGAGAACTAACATTCTATGTTCTTGGGCGCATCACAGCTGTGACATTTCATCTATTTTCTGAGATCCCTTCCTATTTTTACATTTTCTATTCCATGACTACTGCACAAAATTAGGGACAATCTCAGCAGGTTCTGGAAAATACTGTGAGTTTTTGCCCCTGTCCTTAGGGCACTCATTTACAGAACAGCTGCCTAAAAATGAAGGAGGTGATCCCATCTCCCCTCCAGTCAACCAGAGCAAAGAAGTAGCAGATTGCAAGCTGGAAAAGAGCCCAGGGGGTGAGCACATTCCACTCCCCTAGTGGAATTTCTGGAGGGCTGTTGAAAACAACCACCAGGCTCTGGGTTTTGGGAACCACACAGAAATGCACCTTCTGACAGCTGCTACTGAAAAAGGTGCCAGTCCCTGGAGCTTAGAGGGGAGATTTGGGGGGGGGGGTGCAGGGATGAGAGCCTCGCATCTGGGGGCTGCTAGAGTTGCTACTCCAACAGCTTAGCCTAGCCGGAAATCCAGATGGGGCCCTTTCCATGGCCAGGAGCAAAGGGGGATGCAATGCTCATGAACTCTGAGCCCTTCATGGGGATTAAAAGTTTGGTTTCAATCATCTTCATGGGTAAAAGAAGGGTTAGGGTAAGGGTTGGGATTAGGGTTAGGCTCTGGGACAGAGGTAGGCTAAAGTTACAACCAAGGTGAGAATTAAGGGAACAGGGTTTGGGTAATTAATGTTGAGAGAAAATTTAGGACTGAAGAGAGAGTGAGGATTAAACTTTGGGCTAGTGATGGGGTTAGAGGTACTTTTAGGATTAGCAAAAGGGTTAGGATTGGATTTCAGATTGTGTAAAAGGTTGGGATTTAGGATTCAGAGATTACAAGGTAGCTAGTCTAAGGAATTCACTGTGCTCTGAGCCAGAAGACCTGTCTGTGTCCCAATGCTGTGAATTCTTAGCTATGTGACCTTCGGCATCCCCTCACCTCTCTGAGACTCAGTTTTCTCCTGTGTAAAATGACAGAGTTCAATCAGATGTCCTCTAAAGTTCCTTTCCATTGTCCTTGATTTAGTATTGAAAGTTACCATTTTACAGATGAGGTGAATGAGATTCAGAAAGGCAGAATTTCTTGCCTGAGGTCACACAGCTTGTCAACAGCTGAGCTGAACTGGAAGTACTCGTACTGCCAAAGACAGTGCCAGCGTTAGACTCAAAAGATCGAAGTTTTCCTTTTTCCTTTAGAATTTAGAAGCTGTTGCCCTTCAGACAATTCACTTCATCTTTTCCCCATATGATTTAACACTGGGAGAACCTTAGACCAAGTCTTCCATTTTAGAGATGAGAAAACTAAAGGCCAGAAAGGAAGGTCACAACAGCCACAAATCTAATAAGTAGGAGACTCAGGAACTGAATCTAAAATCTTCTGATGCTTTGTCCTAGCCCATACTATCCAGTAATCTGTCAAATGGGGACTAAAATATTTTTTGTACTACATGATTCAGACCAAAAGCTATCAGGGTTTTTTGGGAGGAGGGGGATCATATTTCATTGATGGAGGAAGCCCTACATCAACACAGATTAGTGATCGATCAGCAATTTCTAGTCTTAGAGAACTTCTTGGGCATATCACAGCTGTGACATTTCATGTCATAATCTATTTTCTGAGGTCCCTTCCTATTTTTACATTTTCTATTCCATGGCTGTTGCACAAAATTCAGCAGGTTCTGGAAAACACTATGAGTTTTCACACCAAGGTATTAAGTGACTTGCTCGGGGTCTCACAACAAGTATATATGTGGATATGGGTCTTGAACTTTCTGACCATGAGGCCAGCTCTCCACTCATGATAACAGCTGCTTCCTGAGTTAATCTTAGGATCAGTCTTAGGGTAAAGATTAAAATTGGGTCTAGATTGAAGTTAAATGGCCCATTGGATACAGTGCCAGGCCTGAGGTTAGGAAGACTCATCTTCATGAGTTCAAATCTGGCTTCAGACACTTACCAGCTGTGTGACCTGGAGCAAGTCACTTAACCCTGGTTGCCTCAGTTTCCTCATCTGTAAAATGATCCAGAGAATGAAATGGCGAACCACTCCAGCATCTTTGCCAAGAAAAACTCAAATGGGGTCACAAAGAGTCAGATACAACTCAGCAACAACAACAACAACAAAGATTAGAATTAGAGTTCTAACTAGGGTTAGCCCCATTTTACAAATCTGAAAAATGAATTATCAAGAATCCTTTGAGCTGTGGGTATCTGGGCAAAATAATCCAACAGTGATTTTTCAAGCAATTTCCTGATCAACCATCTGAATTGTTTGCTGCATCAAGTGTCAGTCAGGGAGATATGAATAAAGAATCAAGGAGGCCTGGGTTCAAGTCCTGTCTCTCAGACTCATTGGCTGTGTGACCTTGGGCAAGTCACTTATCCTCTCAATATCCCAGGCAGCACATGCAGACTATAAACTGAAAACAAAATATCAACATATTTGTGTAGAGAGTTTGTTCACGTCCCTGTATCAATGAAACCGCAAGTCCAGTCCTCATTCCTATTATTGGTGAAGATGAAAAGCATCAGTGTACTTTGTCATATATTATTTTATCACACGCACTTTTCACAAACTGCCATAACCAACAAAACACTGCTTGGGCCATACCCAGAGCTACGAGGCATGAAAAATGAGAGCAGGGAAGGAACCTTGACTTGGTTTAGCCAAAAAGAGGAAGAGTATGAATCTAAGGAAGATCAGGCTCAGCCTAGCCTTGTCCAGAAAAAAAAAAAGTAATTGCTCCTAGAAATTACAGGATGTCAGAGATGGGAGTGTAAGAGATAGAATTACTTTTAGAACATAGAATGGGATGGGGTGAAACCAAGATGGCAAAGTAAAGGCAGGGACTATCCTGAGCTTTTCCAAATTTTCCTCCAAACAACTTTGAACTAATGCCTCATAATGAATCCTGGAGTGGCAGAACCAACAGGAGATCGGGTTGAAGAATTTTCCATCCCGAGACAGTTGAAAAGGTGGGCAGGAAAAGTCTGTCTCATTGGAGTGAGAGTGAAGTGCAGAGCAGCACAGATTGTGCTCCACGAGCCAGCAACAGGCCTGGGCAGTGGCTATATCTGCCACAGAGACTTCTGGAGCTCTCAGCCCACAGACAATAAGGGGAACAAACCACTGGTCAAAAGGAGAATATAGGGGACTCTTTGCTAGCACTGGATGCAGGACTCTGTTGCATTGCCCATACATGGTTTCAGGTCACAGTCCCAGGGCAAGAAGGAGTAGCAGCACACTGAAGCAGGTGAGCCCAGGGGAGTGGGGACCCTGATCCCAGTTCCAAGGCAGAATAGAGTGCTTGTGATCACCTACAGACCAGAGCACAGGCCGGGAGAGCAATGACCACACCTCTCCTGAGATCATACCACCATGGCAGAACCAAAAACTTACAGACCTTCAGGACTAGCTCTGAAAAGAGCAACCAAAAAACCTGAAACTTGGGACAGTGCCTCATCTGCCCCAGAGCCCAACTCTAATATAAAGTTAAAAATCAAGAAATAGGCTGGGGAAATGAACAAACAACAAAAAAAGAACAAGACCTTAGAAAGTTACAATGGTAACAAAAAAAGATCAAAACACAAACTCAGAAGAAGAAAAGGAAGTCAAAACAGCTACACAAAAAGCCTCAAAGAAAAAATATGAATTGGTCACAGATAAAAGAAAAAAAAGAATTCCTAGAAGAGCTTAAAAGATATTAAAAATCAAATAAGAGAAGCAGAGGAAAAAATTGGGGAAAGAAATGAGAGTAATATAAGAAAATCGTAAAAAGAAATCAACAGCTTGATAAATAAGGCACAAAAAATACTGAAGAAAATAGCACTTTAAAAAACAGAATTAACCAAATGATAATTTTGATTACATTAGATTGAAAAGTTTTTGCACAAACAAAACCAATGCAACCAAGATTAGGAGGGAGGCAGAAAACTGAGAAAGAATTTTTACAACTAGTGTCTCAGATAAAGGTCTCATTTCTAAAATATATAGAGAACTGAGTCAAATCTACAAGAATACATGTCATTCCCCCATTGATAAATGGTTAAAGAATATGAACAGGAAGTTTTCAGAGGAAGAAATTAAAGCTGTCTATAGTCACATAAAAATGCTCTAAATCACTATTGATTAGAGAGGTGCAAATCAAAACAACTCTGAGGTATCACATCATACCCATTAGATTGGCTAACATGACAAAACAGGAAAATGATAAATGTTGGAGAGGATGTGGAAAAGCTGGAACCCTGATTCATTGTTGGTAGAACTGTGAGCTGATTCAGCCATTCTGGAGAGTAATTTGGAACTATGCCCAAAGGACCACAAAAACATACATGCCCTTTGACCCAGCAATACCACTTCTGGGGCTGTATCCCAAAGATGTCATAAAATGGAAAAAAGACCCATGTATATAAAAATATTTATAGCAGCTCTTTTTGTGGTGGCAAAGAATTAGAAATTGAGGGGATGCCCATCTATTGGTGAATGACTGAACAAGTTGTGGCACATGAATATAATGGAATACTATTCTGCTATAAGAAATGATGAACAGGCAGACTTCAGAAAATCCTGGAAAGACTTATATGAACTGATGCTGAGTGAAGTGAGCAGAACCAGGAGAATACCATTCACAGAAATAACCCCAGTGTGCAATGACTGATTTTGATATACTTAGCCCTTCTCAGCAATGCCAGGACCTGAAACAACTCCAAAGGATTCATGATGATAAATGCCATCCACATCCAGAGAAAGAACTATAGAGTCAGAATGTAGAACAAAGAAGACAATTTTCTTTTTTGTTTTGTTTTGTTTTGTTTCTCATGTTCTCTCCTATTCTGTGTAATTATTCTGTGAAACATGACTGTTGTGAAAATGTGTTTAATAGGAATGTCTGTGTAAAGCCATATCATATTGCATGCTGTCTTGGGAAGGGAGGGCGAGAAAATTTAAAATTATAGAAGTGAATGTTTAAAACTAAAAAGAAACAAATTAATAATTTTTTTTAAAAAGAACTAACCAAATGGCAAAAGAGGCATAAAAATCCTCTGAAGAGAGGAACTCCTTAAAAAATGGAATTGGCCAAATAGGAGGAGGCGAGATACAAAAGCTCACTGAAGAAAATAATTCCTTGAAAATTAGAATTAGGCAAGTGGAAGCCAATAACTCCAGGAGACATTAAGAAACAATAAAACAAACTCAAAAGAATGAAAGGCAATAAAAGAAAATGTGGACTATCTCACTGGAAAAAAACAAATGACCTGGAAAATAGATTGAGGAGAGATCATTTAAGAATTATTGAACTACCTGAAAGCCATGATCAAAAAAGATCCTGGACAGCATCTTTAGAGAAATTATCAAGGAAAACCGCTCTGATATTCTAGAACCATGCGGTAAAATAAAATAGAAAGAATACACTTATCACTTCCTAAAAGAGAGCCCAAAATGAAAACTCCCAATAATGTTATCACCAAATTCCAGAGCTCCCAGATCAAGAATAAAATATCGCAAGCAGTTGGAAAGAAAAAATATATATAATATCACAGAGACACAATCAGAATAACAAAATATTTAACAGCTTCTACATTAAAGAATTAGAGGGCTTGGAATATGGTATTCTGGAGGGGAAAGGACTCAAACGAAAAATAACCTACCCAGGAAAACTGAGTGTAATCCTTCATGGGGGAAAATAGACATTCAATGAAATAGAGGACTTTCCAATATTCTTGATGAAAAGAACAGAGTAGAATAAAAAAATCTGGTCTTCAAATATGACTCAAGAAAAGCATAAAAAGGTAAACAGGAAAGAGAAATAATAAGAGATTCAATAAGGTTAAATGACTTACATTTCTCCATGGGAAGCTGATATTTGTAAATTTTATTATTATTGGGGCAGTCAGAAGTGATATGCATAAACAGAGGCACTGGTGTGAGTTAACTATAAGATAGTTTCGAAAAATAAAACTAAGGGGTGAGAAAGAAAAATGTGCTGGGAGAAGGGGGAAGGGAGAGGCAGAATGGAGTAATTTATCTATTACTTTCATTGGAATGAAAGAGAGAATAATAACATATACAATAACATATGCAGTTGGGTATAGACATCTATCTTACCCTACAGGGAGCTGATAGAAGAGAGGGCAGACTGAGAAAGGTGGCGGTCAGAAGTAAAATACTTTTGAGAAGGGACAGGGTGAAAAAAGAGAGAGGGAAGGACAAATGGGAGGGAGGAGAAGAGGATGAAAATATCTACAGTTAGTAATCATAACTATAAATGTGAATGGGATAAATTCACCCATAAAAGGGAAGTAGATAGCAAAGTGAATTAAAAACCAGAATCTGACATTTTCTTTCTTGTGGTTCCTCCCATTCATTCTAATTCTTCTTTACAACATGACTAATATGAAAATATGTTTAATAAGAATGTGTATGTGGAGCCTATATCAGATTGCATGCTATCTTGGGGAGGAGGGTAGAGAGAGAGGTGAAGAAAATTTAAAACTCAAAAACTTATGGAAGTGAATGTTGAAAAGTAAAAATAAAGGAATTAATTAATTAAAAAATCATAATGCAATAAAAATTACATTCAACAAAGAATTGTGAAAACATAAATTAAATTTTAATTGGAAACTAAATATTCTAATACTAAAGAATGAGTGAGTCAAGGACAAATCACAGAAACAATCAATAATTTTGTTAAAGAGAATGACAATAGAGGCAGCTAGGTGGTGCAGTGAATAAAGCACCAGCCCTGGAGTCAGGAGGGCCTGAGTTCAAATCCAGCCTTGGACACTTGACACACTTACTAGCTGTATGACTTTGAGCAAGTCACTTAACCTCAATTGCCTTCCAAAAAAGAAAAAAAAAAGAGAATGACAATATACCAAAGCAGTACTTAGGGGAAATTTTATATCTCTAAACACTTACATCAATAAAGATAGTGAAAGAGAAAATCAATGAATTGGGTATGCAACTAAAAAACTAGAATAAGAACAATTTTTAAATCCCCAATTAGACAAATTGGAAATCCTGAAAACCAAAGGAGAGATGACTAAAACTGAAAGCAAGAAAATCATTGAACTAATAAATAAAACTAAAGAATGGTTTTATGGAGGGGAAAGTCCAATAAAATCGACAAACCATTGGATAATTTGATTTAAAAAAAAAAAAGGAAGGAAACCAAATTACCAGTATCAAAAATGAAAAGAGTGAATTCACCACCAATGAAGAGAAAATTAAAGTAATTATTAGGAGCTATTTTGCCCAATTATATGCCAATAAATCTAACAATATGAGTAAAATGGATGAAAATTTACCAAAATATAAATTGTCCAGATTAACAGAAAAGGTAATAGAATGCTAAAATAATCTAATCTTAGAAAAAGAAGTTGAATAATCCATCAATGAGTTCCCTAAAAAAAATCTCCAAGACCAGATGGATTCACAAGTGAATTCTTTCTTTCTTTCTTTTTTTGTTTGCTTGCTTGCTCATTTGTTTGTTTTTAGTTTTCAACATTCATTTCCACAAGATTTTGAGTTACAAATTTTCTCCCCGTCTTTCCCCTACTCCTCCCACCCCAAGATAATGGATCTACTGAATATCCCTTCCCCCAATCTGCTCTCTCTCATATCCTCCCCCTTCTCCTCTCCCCAGCTTTCTAGTAGGGCAAGATGGATTTCTATACTCCAGTGCCTGTATATCTTATTTCCCAGCACAAGTGAATTCTACCAAACATTTAAAAAACAATTAATTCCAAATAGCATATAAACTGTTCGGAAAAATAGGAAAGAAGGAGTCATACAAAATTCCTTTTATGACACAAATATGATGCTGATTACCCAAACTAGGAAGAGTCAAAAAGAGAAGGAAAAGTATAGACCAAATTCCTTAATGGATATTAATGCAAACATTTTAAATAAAATTCTAGCAAGGAGATAAAAACAATATGCCACAAAGAGCATACACTGTGACCAGGTGGTATCTATATCAAGAATGCAGGTCTGACTCAATATTAGGAAAACTCTCAGTTTAATTGACTATATCAATAACAAAACCAAGAGAAACAATATGATTATCTCAATAGATGCAGAAAAAGCTTTTGACAAAATACAACACTAATTCCTATTTTAAAAAAAACATTAGAGAGCATAAGGAATAAGTAGAGCTTTCCTTAAAATGATTAGTATCTATTTAAAACCATCAGCAAGCATTATCTATAATGAGCATAAGCTAGAAGCCTTCCCCATAGGATCAGGGGTTAAGTAAGGATTCCCATTATCACTGCTATCATTCAATATTGTACTAGAAATGCTAGCTATAGCAATAAGAGAAGGAAAAGAAATTGAAAGAATTAGAATAGGCAATGAGGAAACAAAATTATCACTCTTTGCATATGATATGATGGCATGCTTAGAGAATCCTAGAGAATCAACTAAAAAACTGGTTGAAATAATTAACAGCTTCAACTAGATTTCAGGATATAAAATAAACTCATATAAATCATCAATATTTTTGTATACTAATAGAAAAATTCCATTTAAAATAACTGTAAAGAATATAAAATGCTTGAAAGGCTACATGCCAAGACTGACCCAGGAACTACATGAACACAATTACAAAACACGTTTCACATAAATAAAGTCAGATCTATACAATTGGAAAGGTAATAATTGCTTATGAGTAGACCAAGCCAATGTAACAAAATGACAATTCTATCTAATTTATTCATTCAGTGCCATGCCAATCAAATTACCAAAAGAGTAATTTTATAAAGCTAGAAAAAAATAATTACAAAATTCATCTGGAAGAACAAAAAATCAAGAATATTAAGGGACTCAATGAAAAAAAAAATGAAGGAAGGTGGACTAGCAATACCAGATCTCAAACTATATTATAAAGCAGTAATCATCAAAACAATTTGGTACTAAGAAAGAGTGGTGGATAAGTGGAATAGATTAGGTACACAATACATAGTAGTATATGACCAGATTGATCTAGTGTTTGATAAACTCAAAGACCCTATCTTTTGGGACAAGAGCTCACTATTTGACAAAAACTGCTGGGAAAACTGGAAAACAATATGGCAGAAACTAGGTATAGACCAACATCTTATACCATATACCAAGATAAGGTCAGAATGGGTACATGACTTAGACATAAAGGGTAATAGCATAAATAAATTAGGAGACCAAGGGATAATTTACTTGTCAGATTCATGGAAAAGGGAAGAATTCATGACCAAACAAGAGATAAAAACCATTCTGAGATGCAAAATAATCATTTTGAGTATATTAAATTTAGAAGGTTTTACACAAACAAAGCCAATGCAACCAAGATTAGAAGGAAAACAGAAAACTGGGGGAATATTTTTTAGAATAAGTATATCTGATAAAGGTCTCATTTCTCATATATGTAGAGAATTGAGTCAAATTTATAAGAATATAAGTCATTTCTTAATAGATAAATGGTCAAAGGATATGAACAAGCAGTTTTCAGATGAAGAAATCAAAGCTATCAATATTCATGTAAAATATCCTAAATCACTATTAGTCAGAGAAATACAAATTTTAAAAACTCTGAGGTACTACCTCATACCTATCAGATTGGCTAATACAACAGAAAATGAAAATGATAAACGTTGGAGGGAATGTAGAAAAATTAGGACACTAATGCATTGTTGATGAAGTTGTGAACTGATCCAGCTGTTCTAGAGATCAATTTGGAACCATGCTGAAAGGGCTAAAAACAACTCCATACCTTTTGATCCACTACTAGGTCTGTATCCCAAATGGATTTTTCAAAAAAGAGGAAAGGACCTATTTGTACAAAGATTTTTATAGCAGTTCTTTTTGTGGTGGCAAAGAATTGGAAATTGAGAGGATGTCTATCAACTGGGGAATGGCTGAAGAAGTTGTGATCTATTATTATAATGGAACAGCATTATGCCATGAGAAATCATCTTCAAGAAAACCTGGAAAGACTTATATGAACTGATGCAAAGTGAACTGAAAAGTGCCCAGAAAACATTGTACAGAGTAATAGCAATATTGTACAATGCTCAACTCTGAATGACTTATCTATTCTCAGCAATACAGTAATCCAAGACAATTCCAAAGGACTCATGATGAAAAATTCTGTCTCTAGAGAAAGAACCAGTGGAGTCTGAATGCAGATCAAAACACCCCATTTTTCACTTTATTTTTCTCACGGCCATTTTTTAAATCTTTTGGTCTGTGTCTTCTTTCACAACATGACCAATTTGGAAATAAGGCTTATATGATTTCACATGTATTTAACCTAGATCATATTGCTTACTGTCAGGGAGAAATGGAGAGAACTATGAGGGGAGAGAATTTAGAAATCAAAAAATTTTTAAATGAATATTAAACATGTTTTTGCATGTTGTTGGGGAAAACATTCTAACAAAAGAAAAGAAGAAAAATTGGGACACTAATGCAGTATTGGTGACATTGTGGATTGATCCAATCGTTTTGTAGGACAATTTGGAACTATGCTGATAGGGCTATCAAATTGTGTATATCCTTTAACCCAGCAATACCACTTCTGGGTCTGTATCCCAAAAAGATTTTAAAAGGAAAAAGGGGAAAAGGCCTATATATACAAAAATATTTACAGCAGCTCTTTCTGGGGTGGCAAAGAATTGGAAATTGAGGGGATGTGTGAGAGTTAGGAAATATGTGCAGGCTGAAAACGGTTGTGTTGAGGCACAGGGAAGTGTCGAGGTGCTGGAACAAGCTGGGTCATGTGGAGTTCAGAGCATTGCTCAAGGTTCTCCCACATGTGGGTTATCAGGTGTTCCAGATTAGTGTCTCCACACCCCGGGGCCTTCATGCCCTTGTGATTGTACCTCCCCTCTCACAATTTTGTTCAGCTGGGCTTTGTCACGTGTGATATGTGGATCTGAGGTATATATAAGGCTTAAGCCTTGGGGATAGTTTGAAGTCTGCTTAAGATCTGGCTGTAAGGCTTCTCCATGGAGAAGACTCAATAAACTTTCTCTGCTTGCACCTCCAATCCTAGCGCCTACTTCAGTGAGGTAAGGAACCAGCTCCCCTGCAGGCAAGTTAGGGTACTCTGACAGAAAACCCTGACAGGGATGCCCATCTTTTGGGGAATGGCTAAACAAGTCGTGGTAAATGGATATGATAGAATACTATTGTGCTATAAGAAATGATGAACAGGATACTTTCAGAAAAAGTTGGAAAGATATATGAACTGATGCAAAGTGAAGCGAGCAGAACCAGGAGAACAATGTACAAGTAACAGCAACATTGTATAATGATCTACTGTGAATGACTTAGCTATTCTCAGCAATACAAGGATCCAAGACAATTCTGAAGGACTTATGATGAAAGATGATATCCACCTCCAGAGAAAGGATTGATGGAATCTGAATGTACATGGAAGTAAAATTTTCTTTATTTTTCTTGGGGATTTTTCATATGTGTTTTCTTTCACAACATGGCTAATACAGAAATATGTTTTGCATGACTGCACACATATAGCCTATATTAAATTTCCTTCCTTCTTAATAATGGGGGAAAGGATGGAATTTTCAACTCAAAAATTTTAAATAGGAATGCCAAAAATTGTTTTTAAATGTAACTGAATGTGTGTGTGTATGTGTGTGTGTGTGTGTGTGTGTGTGTATGAACGCAGAATGGGAGATATTGAAAGGTCCTTAGAACAGAAGATGTTGGAGCTGGGAGGGGCCTTAGAACACACATTCTTCAACCTCATCTTTTTTTGTCCTAACATTCTTTGATGGGATTTCACATAGAAGAGAGATTAAATATGTTCTGCTTGGACCCAGAGGACAGAAACAGGAACAAGAGATGGAAGAAGAACAGAAGCAAATTAAGGCTTAATGTGAGAACTGCATTCTGAGGGCCTAGAGTGACCCTAACGTGGCACAGGAGGTGGCTTGTTCTCCTTGGTTTACCAGCATAGTTTTGGTTAGATGACCCCTTAGATGCCTTCTCTCGCTAAAATTCTCTGATTCTATGTTCTAAGTTCCCTTCCCAGTACTGACATTCCATGTTCTAAGTTCCAGCTCTTCCATTTTGTGTTCTAAAGCCTCTCCCAGCTCTGACATTCTATATCCTAAGGGTCTTCCCAGACGTAACATTCTTTTCTAAAGTCCTCCCAGCTCTGATATTCTATGTTCACAGCCCTCACAGTTCTGGTATTGTGTCCAAAGGCCCTCCCTCCTCTGACATCCAGTGTTCTAAGGGCCCTCCCACCTCTGACATCCAGTGTTCTAAGGGCCCTCCCACCTCTGACATCCAGTGTTCTAAGGGCCCTCCCACCTCTGACATCTAAGGCCCTTTCTACTCCTAACATTCATGCTTCCGAATTTCTCACAAATCTAACACTATCTTTTGAGATTCCTTCTAGCACATACATATACACAAGGACCTTAGAGGTCATGTAGTTCAACCCCTTCCTTCATTGTATGAAGAAACAGGCTCAGAGGAGTTAAGAACATTGCCCAAAGTCACCTGGGTAGTACCAGGCAGAGCTGGAATCGGTGTCCCCATCTAGTGCTCCTTCCCCATCACTGGCCTAAATCCCTGGCTCAGGGATAAGATGCAAACACATTTCACCATCCCTTCATCCATTCCCCTGCAGTTTCTGAGCCCTTTCTCCCATCTCTTGTCTTGAGTCCCTGTATCCTTTCCTTCCTCTCTCCCCTCTCCCCCCCTCCAAGTTTTAGGTCTTTTAGATGGTTCTGTTTCTTCCTGTTTGTCACACAATTGGAAGAATAACTAAATACTCATTGATTGATTCATTCACTACTGATGTGAGAAAAAAGCATGTCTTTTCTTCTTCTTCTGAATGGGAGTAATCATTCACTTTGGGGAAGACCCTTGGAAAGGCACACCCTCAACGATCAATGAGAAAAGCTCTTACAGCTAACGTCAGCCCTATTGGATCATTTTGGCCAGTACAATGATGACAAATAAAGTTGCCAACCCAACCACACTGGGATGTGATCTGCTGCTGAAAGAATCTGTGTAGGGATTGCTTAGTCAGTCATTAGGCCATTGTGGCCTAAACTTTTGAAAGGCAGTGTAGTGTAGTATATAGAGCCCTGAACTTGGAATAAGCAAGACTTGGATTCAAATTTTGCCTCAGACATTTACTAGCTATGGGACCCTGGATAAGTCACTTAATTCCCCTTGGCCTCGATTTCCTTGTCTGTAAAATGAGGTAGGCTAGATTCAGTGACCTGGGAGATTCTTTCTAGCTCTAAATGTAAGATCCTGGGACAGAGTCTGGTCTTTCACATCAAGTGCAGAAGTGATGTGGGCAGGTTAGATCAGGCCCCTTCAGCCAGGGGCAGAGGGGCAACCTGTGCATAGAAATGATTGGAGTGCCCGGGGATCATGAGTACAGCTCCTGACTCTCACCTGCCAGGGAAGTCTACCTGATTAGGTGGCCTGGCAGCTGCACATGACCTGCTTGTGATTGGAATGTGCAAAGCTAGCTGTGGTCTATGCAGAGAGATCAGAACATCAGGGCCCACTGGCCTGCCTCAGTATCAACCCCTCAACAGCCCTCTAACATCTGAGGGCTGCCCAGGGTTAGTCAATGGCCTAAGGCAAGACACTTACTGGGAATTCAACTGGGCACATGTGACTCTTCTAACCTTGAATATGGCCAAAGTAAGGACCTGGAGGGTGAACAATGAGCTTATCTTGTACCCTAACCTCTGAAGGAGAGGAGAGGAGTTAAGTGGAAAGAAAAAGAGGGGAAGACAAAGGAGAAGATGGGAGGGGAGGGAAGGGGAGAGAGAGGGAGACGGAAAAGAAAGGAAGGGAGAGGAAGCAAGAGGAGAGGAGAAGAGGGGAGGGAAGGGAAGAGAAAGGAGGGGAGGCAAAGGGAGAGGAGGGGAGAAGAGAGGAGGAGAGGGGAGAGGAGAGAGGAAGGAAGAGGAGGGGAGGGGATGGAAGAGAAGAGAAAGGAGGGGAGGCAAAGGGAGAGGAGGGGAGGAGAGAGGAGGGGAGAGGAGAGAGGAAGGAAGAGAAGGGGAGGGGATGGAAGAGAAGAGAAAGGAGGGGAGGCAAAGGGAGAGGAGGGAAGGAGAGAGGAGAGGAGGAGAGGGACCATTCCATCAAAACATTACTTAAAGGAAATAGAGATGTTCGGCAGAAGGAAGAGAAGACTTGGAAATGACATGATCCTTGCCTTCAAGGGTCTGAACAGCTGGTATGTGGAAGGAAGGTAAGCCTTTTATCCTTCACTGAAAAGGGAAGAACTGGGAAGAGAGACAGATGTTAGGCCAATGCACAAAACATTTTACTGATTAGAGCTGTCAATCAATCAACAAGCATTTCTTAAGTGCTTACTATGAGCTGTCAATCAAGAAATAAGCATTTATTAATCACCTACTGTGTGCCAGGCACTATGCTAAACACTGTGGCTAAGAAATGGACCACTCTAGGAGTTCATGGTATCCTTTTTTGCTGATTTTCAAGAGGAAGCTGCATGAACATGTGCTACGGTTGTTATCCAGGTTGTTATTTCTATTCAGGTACAGATTGGACTGTATGACCTCTGAAGTGCCTTTCAACTCAAATCCTATCTCTGCCACTTCCTACCTTCCTACCTTGGACTTGAACCCTTGACCTTCATGCGGACCAACCCCCCTCACTGTATGGTTGCTGAAAATAGAGCCCAGAAAGGTCGAGTGCCTTGCCTGACATCACTTTGGGCATAAGCGGCAGAGACAGGATTCAAACTTGGGGCCTGGGACAAGATCAGTGCTTTTTCCACTGTACCAGGCTATTTCCTAGGCAAAACCAGAAAGGAGAGCTAACATACCGTACAACAGAATCAGACACCCAAACAGACTCTGAGATAGTAGAGCAGAATTGAATAAGATGAAATGTAATAGGGACAAATGGAGAGTTTTACATTTGAATTTTTTTTTTAATGACTTCACAAAGACAAGATGGTAGGAAGTATGGTTAGAGAGCTATTTGTCTGAAAAATAATTGGGAGTTTTAGTGGCTCAACTGGGACAGCTAGATCTTAGAGCTGGAAAGGACCTCAGAACATAGGATGTTAGAGCTGGAAAAAATTTTAAAAGATGAAATGTTAGAGCTGGGATGGCCCCTAGAACATAGAATGTACCTTAGAACATAGCATGTTTGAGCTAGAGAGAACCTAGAACATAGGATGTTAGAACTGAAATAGACCTTAGAACATAGGATATTAGAAAAAGAAAACACCTTAAAACATGAGATGTTAGAGCTGGAATGGCCCCTAGAACATAGTATGAACCTTAGAACATAGCATGTTAGAACTGGAAAGAACCTTAGAACATAGGATATTAGAGCTGGAAGGCACCTTAAAACATGAGATATTAGTGCTGGAATGGACCCTAGAACATAGAATGTTAGAGTTGGAAAGGATCTTCTGTCAGAATAGGAAGGAAATATAGAATATAGAACGTCATAGAATGTAGAATGTTTGTACAGTACACAGAAAGGCAGAGTCAGGAAGGCCCATTATAAGATGGAATAGCTAAGTTGGGCAGGACTTTAAAACTTAGACTAGCAGATGGAGAAAAGCTCTTAGAGAAGGTCAAAGCTAGGGGAGCCCATGATGCTAGAGTTGACGGGGGCCTCAGAGACCGTCTGGTCCAACTTCCACATTTAATGGAAGAGAAAATAGACCCTAAGGAAGGGAGAGGCATGTCCAAATTCAAGCCACCCCTCAGTGGCAGACCCTGCAGGATAGCCCAGGTGTTCCAGCTCTCAGATGACTGTCTTGATCACCACTCTATGCTGCCTCCTTCATCTGCGCCATTTATAATTTTTTCATAGGATCTAGAAAGTCATACTGGAGAAAATGTGAATATGGGGTAAGGTGGGCAGTCCAACACAGGTGGGGCAGGGGGAGGAGAGACCCAGGAAGAGCAGACACACACACACACACACACACACACACACACAGCACATACCAGAAGAAAGCTGTTTCTATTTCCTGAGATGCCCACCCGCTTTTATGACCATAAGTGGATTTGTAACAAGCATTGCAGCCGCATATAAGGCATTCAGACATGGAGACAATTTTACTAGATAATAGACTATCGTGCAGGATACAATTTAAATTAAAAAATGCAATTTTCACCTTGAAATGAACAAATGATTACAATTTCTATACAAATTAAGGCATTCAGCCTCTCTTTCAGTAGTGCCACCAGTCCATGAAATATGACATAATTACCATGAAATACATTTTCAAATATTTTGATTTTTGTCCGCTGCCTTTTAAAAAACATAGGCCGCCTTCTCAGGGCTGGGGCGAGTGTGTTGGCATTTCCCACCTTCTGGGAAAAACACATTAAAAAGCAAAGAGGAACTGACCAGAGATGAAGCTCTCCCCCCACCCTTTGTTCCCCAGCTCCCAAACCTCGGAGCCCCCACCTATCCAACAGCTCACGCCATCCCCTCCCTCTGCTCTGGAGATAAAATTGAAAAAAAAAAAAAGCAGACATAGAAAGAAAAAGAGGGAGGGAGAGACAGAGGGAGAGGATGAGCGAGACCAGCTCCAAAGCCTGGAGATTTATCTAAATTATTACGCTTATCTGAAGAATCACATCTGTTGGTTATCTTCCCGCCCTCTCCCGCCCCACTAGCCCTCTGTCCCCTTCCTCTCTGAAAATGGCTCCCCCCTCATCTCCTCCTCCCCCTTTTTCCCCTCTCGTGCCTCTATTTTTTAATTATTTTCTCATTCCCTCATATTTTTACGGCAGGAGAAGAAAGGGGGTCTTGGCAGCCACCGGCTCCCTGCTCCAGCTCCAGGAATTATATATGTGCATATGAAACTTTGGGACTCACAGGAAGTGAGAAGGAGAGACGCTGAGCCAGCCTGCCAAGGCCTGCAATGCAAGGGGTGTGATTTAACGGTAGTGACCCTCTGCCCCCAAGTCTCTCCCCTGGCACATGGCAGAAATCCCACCATTACAGAGGCACTGATTCAGGTTAAGCATTACCCCCTTCAAAATATGAACACAGAAGGATAGAATTTTAAGCATGAAAGGGACCTTAAAATATAGAATGTCAGAGCTGGGAGGGCCCTTAGAACATGGAATGTCAGAGCTGGGAGGTCCTTAGAACACAATGTCAGAGCAGGAAGGACCTTAGAACACAGGATATCAGAGCTGGGAGGGCTTTTATTTTTTGTTTTTTTGCTTTTTGGAGGGGGGAAGGTAGGGCAATTGGGGTTAAGTGACTTGCCCAAGGTCACATGGCTAGTTTTTATGTTAAATGTCTGAGGCCAGATTTGAACTCAGGTCCTCCTGACTCCAGGGCCAGTGCTCTATTCTCTGAGCCACCTAGCCACCCCCAGGAAGGCCTTTAGAACACAGAATGTCAGAGCTGGGAGGGCCTTTAGAACACCGAATGTCAGAGTTGGCTCACATAGTTGGCAAGAATCTGAAAAGCCATCTAGTCCTACTTTTCCCTGAATATCCCTCTAGAACAGCGGTTCTCAACCTGTGGGTCACAACCCCTTTGGGGATTGAATGACCCTTTCACAGGGGTTACAGGGGTCGCCTTAGACCATCGGAAAACACGTATTTCCAATGGTCTTAGGAACAGAGACACTACTCCTCTATCCATCTCCAGGCAGGTCTGCCCACATTGTAGATATGCCCACATACGAGTATTAAAGGGTCATGGCATTAGGAAGGTTGAGAACCACTACTCTAGAACATCCCCACAAGTATTATAGCTTTCCCTTCTAATGAAGGGAATCCACTGCCCCCCAGCCTTCCCCCCCTTCCCCCCAGCAGTACTTTTTACCTTAAGACAAGTTTCTCAGGACATTCAGCTTCAATCTGCCGTCTGGTACCTCCCCAGTCCTCCTCCCCCCCCCTGCAATGATTCCTATTTTCCCCTCTGGGGCAAAACAACCCAAGCCTAACATCCCTCCCCCACTTTAATACACCTTTTATGTGTCTGACTCCCCCTCACCCAAAGTCTTCTCTTTTCCACAATAAACATTTCTCATTCCCTCAGTCAGTCCTTGTACATTATGGTCTCCAGTCCATTTGCCATCCTGGTCACCTTAGCCTGGAAACTCTTTGATTCATTATTGCTCCTCTTAAAGCACCCGGCAGCTTGGTAGTACAGTGGATGGACCCTTGGCCCTCAAATCAGGAAGACTAGAGTTCAATTCCAACCTCAGATACTTACTCAACCTCTGCAGCCTTTGATATTGTGCTTCCCCTTCTTCTCCTGGATCCTCTAGTCTCTCTGACATTGTCGTCTCCTGTCTCAGAGCTCCTTTTTATCTCTCTTGGGTCTTTGTCCATGAGATGGGGTGGAGAGGGTTGGGTTCTCCAAGACTCTGACCTGAGCTCTCTTCTCTTCTCCCTTTATATTTCACTTGGCAACATCTCCAGCACCCACAGATTCAATCATCATCTCTATGCCAATGACTTTCAGACCAATTCATCCAGCTCTAACCTCTCTCCTGACCTCCAGTCCCACTTCTCCAGCTGCCCATTAAACACCTTGAACTGGTCATCATGTAGAATTCTTAAATCCAACACGTCCATGACTGAGTTCATTATCTCCCCCCTCCCCATCACACACCCATCTCTCCTTTTCTTTCCTTCCCTATTACCTTAGTTCTGACAATTCCACCATCCTCTCCTTCCAGTCACCTAGACTCTTAACCAAGGTTTCATCCTTGACTCCACATTTTCTCTCACCCTGCCCCATACCCAATCAGTTCAATCAATCAACATTTATTAAGTACCTAATATGTGCTAGGCACTGTACTAATGGGAGGGGGAAATACAAAAAGATGGTCCCTGCCCTCAAGGAGCTTACAATCTAATGGGGGAGATAATATGCATACAAGTATAAATGCAGCCAACTATATGCAGGATAAATAGGAAATGACTAGCAGATGTGGGGGACTGCAATTGAGGGGTATTGGGAAAGGCTTCCTCTAAAACAGCGGTTCTCAACCTGTGGGTTATGTTCAATTTGTAACAATGAAAATACATCCTGCATATCAGATAGATGCATAACAGTAGCAAAATTACAGTTATGAAGTAGCAACAAAAATAATTTTATGGTTGGGGGTCACCACAACATGAGGAACTGTATTAAGGGGTCACAGCATTAGGAAGGTTGAGAACCACTGCTTTAAAAGGCGGAGCTTAAAAGAGAAGTCAGTAGCCAGAGTGGGTGAGGGAGAGGCTTCCAGGCATGGGGGACAGCCAGAGAAAATGCCCAAAGTCAATGGAGAGGAAGGCTCCTAGTTTGAGGGCAGGAGAGAAGAATAGGGAGCCGTGAACCAAACTCATTGAGGAAGGAAGGGGAGTGACCTGGAGGATCTGTAGGCAATAATTAGCAGGATTTTGAAGTGTGGGAGATATGAATAGCGTGAACATCAAAGGAGGAGAGGTTTCTGAGCGATGGAGGTGGGAGAGAATCCAGAAATGGATTTCTAAGTCCCATCAATTCTCCCTTCCTGCCTTTTCCTCTGACAATGCCGCCACCCCAGTGCAGACCCTCATCTCCTCAAACCTGAGTGATCGCAATAGCCCACAGTTGGGTCTGCCTGATTTAGGTCTCTCTCCACTCCAACCCATCCTTCACTCAGCTGTCAAAGGGATCTTCACAAAGTATGGACATGCCCATATCACACATCACCCCTCCCTCAATAAACTCCAGTGGCTCCCTATTACCTCCAGGACCAAATATGAAAGCCTCTGTTTGACTTTTAAAGCTCCATAAGCTGGTTCCTTCTCACCTTTCTGGTCTTTTTATACCTTCCTCCACTCCAGTGACACCGGCCTCTTTGCTATTCTTCAAGAAAACCCTATCTCCCCCATTCCAGGCATTTCCCCCAGCTGTCCCCCAGATCTGGAATGCTCTCCCTTTTTACCTCTGAGGCCTGACTTTCCTGGCTTCCTTCTCATCTCAGCTTACCTTCTCCATGAACCAGTCCTCCCTAAGCTCAGTGCCTTCCCTTTGCTGATTACCTCCCATTTATCTTCTCTACATCCTGTCCAATCTACACCCCCCCCCATCTATCTTAGTTGTTTGCAGCTTGTCTCCCCTATTAGACTGTAAGTTCCTTGAGAGCAGGGACTAGCTTTTGCCTCTCTTTGTGCTCCCACCAATCAGCACAGTGTCTGCACACAGTAGGTGCTTAATAAATGTTTGGTTGACTAGAAAGTCACTGAATGGCAACACAAGGGGAGAAAGCCTTGGTTCCAGTGCCATAGGCAGCCTCCCATAGTGACTGTCTCACCGCTCTTCAGCACAGGACACATCTGGGAGGCACATGTGCTCAGGCGGGCTGGGACATCCTAGTCCAGAAACTTTCTGCCTCATCCAGTCTCTTGCTACTGCCTCCATGGGATTCCCCAGACTGGAGGAGGAGCAGGGAAGAGGCTGAAGAGAGTGGTGATGGAGGCCAGCTCAGAGCTCTAGGAAAGCAGCCTAAGGAAGCCTCCCCATCCTTCAAAGTTCTGGTGCCTTCCCTCTCTTGTTTCCAATTTATCGCATATATGGCTTGTTTGTATACAGCTGCTTGTTTGTTGTCTCCCTGAGAGCTCCTTGAAGGAGGGACCATCCTTTTGCCTTTCTCCGTGTTCTCAGTGCTTGGCACATAGTAGGCATCTAATAAATGGTTGTTGACTTAACTATACTAGGACCATGGAAAAATGACCTCTTCTCTCTTATCTCGGTATCCTCAACTGCACTATGGGAATAATCATACTCCCTGTTTCACAGGTTGGTTGGAAGGAAAGTCTTTTGAAATTCATAAAATGCTATAGAAATAAAGGCAGAGACTGGACCTCTGCTGTACTGATATGGGGGAATCCCATCAGGGAAATTCCCTCTACTAATATGGGTCAGCACCTCTGCAATTCATGGTCATACAGAGCTGCCTAGAGCATTGAAGGGTTAAGTTAACTCGCTTAAAGTCAGTGTGTGCTACAGACAACATTTGAACCCAGGTGTTTGTGGTTTCAAGGTCAGCTCCACCATCACACCTCTCTGCTACTGAGATGGGCTCATTATTAGAACCCTGATATGTTTAACATGGAGAAGAGAAGACTCGGGGCGAGGGGGTGGGGGAGGACGGGACAGGATCATTTTCTTTAAGGATTTGAAGAGCTATCTTGTGGAAGAGGGATGAACCTTATTCTCCTTGGGTCAGAGAACAGAAGCAGGGTAGATGTGACAAAGAGGCAGATTTAGGTTTGATACAGGAAACACTTTCTTATAAAACAGGAGCTGTCAGAGGTAGGGATCTTCCTTTCTTTGGATGTCTGTAGGGAAAGACTGGGGGGGGGGGGCCCATGTCAGGCTCAGTGCAGTGCGAATTCCTTTCAGAGATGGATCCATAAGAGATACTTTCCAGCTCTCAAATTCTATGCTCTGAAACTGAGACTTCATAGAAGAAAGTCACCCCTCTCCTCCCCTCTCCTCCCCACTAAGGCTCAGAGTAGACCTCAGAAACCAAGAATGAACTGGAAGCCATCACTTATTAAGTTCCTACTATGTGCTGAGCACTGTACTAAGTGCTTTACAAATATGACCTCATTTGATCCTCACCTCACAACCACCCTGGGAGGTAGGTGCTATTATTATCCCCATTGTACAGATGGGGAAACTGAGGCAGGCAGCGGTGAAGTGACTTGCCCAGGGTGACATAGCTAGTTAAGTGTCTGAGGCTAGATTTGAACTCAGGTCATCCTGACTACAGGAAGTCCTTTTATCCACTTTATCCACTGCACTACATCATTGCCAAAATCCTCCTGCCCTCAGGCATGGGTATATGGGCAATAGATGGGCATCAAGTCTGTTCTTGAGTCATGTCTACACAACCCAGAGTATCTTATTTATTTATCTGCTTGTTTGTTTGTTTATTCATTCATTCATTTATTTTTAAATTTATTTATTTATCCAGTCATCTTGGTTGTGTCCGACTCTCCATTTAGAGTTTTCTTGGTAAGGATACTAGAGTGGTTTGCCATTTCCTTTTCCAGGTCATTTTACAGATGAGGAAACTGAGGCAAACAGAGATAAGTGACTTGCCCAGGGTCACACAGCTATTAAGCATCTGAGACCAGTTGCTACAAAGACTCATAGAAGTAGCCCCATTGTTTGAATACCTAGAAAGCCTATATAGAAATAGGCTCTTTCATCAGTGATTCTCAATATTTGCATCTGTCTACTTAATCATAATGAGCAGCTAGGTGAAGCAGTGGATTGAGCCCTGGACCTAAAGTCAGGAAGACTCATTTTCCTGAGTTCAAAGCTGGCCTTAGACACTTATTAGCTGTGTGACCTTGGGCAAATCACTTCACCCTGTCTGCCTCAGTTTCCTCATCTGTAAAATGAGCTGGAGAGGGAAATAGCAAGGCACTCAGTATCTCTGTCAAAAAAACCCTAAATGGAGTCTCGAAGAGTCAGAAACGATTCAACAACTTAATAATCATAGTTCACTTTTATAGAGTCCTGTACAGCCAAAAAAAGAGTTAGGTAATACAAGCATAATATCCTCATTTTACAATTGAGAAAACTAAAGGCTGACGAAGATAGAGTGACTTGCTTAAGGTCACACAGCTCGTATGTGGCTGTTGGGATTTGAACCTAGGTCTTTTGACACTGATGCTGGTGATCTTCCTGCTGTCCTATACTATGATTCTCTAAGGACACTCTCCCCCACCCCAGTAAGACTGGGAGCTTCTTTAGGGTGGGAATTGTGTTTTCCCCCACTAGAGATTAAGGGCACCCCAGATCCATAGCTGGTCTCCCACAAGCCCAGTAACTCCCTGAGGAAGGACCTTCATGTCTTCCTTCCTGGGTGGCAGCCAGCCTATCTCTCTCCTGCCAAGGCCAGCCCAGTAGAGGAGGATCACTGTCCAGAGCTGTCCACCACCATTTAGGAAAGGGCTAAGTGGCACAGTAGGAAATATGCTCACTCCCTAGTCAGAGGAGCTGGGTTCATATTCTGCTCCAATGGTCTGCTTGAATTGGACCAAGTCCCTTAACCTCCCTCAGCCTCAGTTTCCTTATCTGTTCATTGAAGATGGGAGATTAGTCTAAATGGCTAGATGTATAAGCCTTCCCAGGTCAGGGAAGAATCAAAGTCCAGCCAAAGAAGAAGTAGAGAATATTTGGGTAATGGCTAGATCTGGCTCCTGGCATTGCCCCGTCCCCTGTACCATCCAATTCCTATAATGCTTGGAGCTGGAAGGACCCTTAGAGATTGTTTAGTCCCATGAGGAAACTGAGGCCCAGAAAGAGGAAATTGTTTGCCCAAGGCTACATGACCAGTAAGCATCAGAGCCAGGATTTGAACCCCCTCCTCACCCCCAGAGTGACTCACCTTCCCTTTGGCCCATAGCTGTACCCGATTAACACGGGAGACCTGAAGAAAAGCATTTTCAGGCAAGCAGGTCAGGAACATCTGGTTCTCATTATAGGGTACAGGATGGGGGGGAGAAGCCGTCTAAGCAAGGAGGCTAAATGAGTTTCAGAAACACCTCGGCTGGATCCTGGAAGGGGTGGGGGGGACAAAGGGGGAGACCTGGGGCAAGGAGACAGGCAGGAAGGTGGAATCAAGATTGGCCAGTAGAGAACAGGCCCAGAGCCTTATGGAGAGGAGGGCTGGGGATTATGAAATTAGTTCGGGAGGCCCACCTCTAGCAAAGGCTGGCCGATGTGGCCCCCGGACCTGCAGCCCTGGAGAGGACCCGGCTGGAGCTCCCCCTGGGGATGGGGATGGGGATGCTGGTAGATGAGAGGGTGATGGGAAATGTGGTTTGGCTTAAGGGCCCGGCTGTTGAACAGGTCAAATCAAATTCGGCTTGACATTCCAGGCCCGTCACAGGCAGCAGGGTGAGGGAGGGGGGCCAAAGTCAATAGCTAAAGCCCACGAATTGAGGTCATAAACCCCTTCCCCTCCCCCCAGTGGCCATCAAAGTCCCTTCCTGAAGGAATGATGGCTCTGGTCACTGCTCTGCAAGGTAACTGTGGTGTCTTGCCTTCACTCATTTCGCCTTTACTGGGAACCTTAGTCAGGAAAAGGTCTGAGGTTCATATCTTGTTTCTGCCCCTTGCTACCTGATTGACCTCAGCCAAGGTATTCTTCCTTCCTCTCTGGGACTGGGCTTCCTCAACTGTATAATGAAGAGCTTGAACTAGGTCTTTTCCAGCTCTGACACTCAGCAATCTAGTGCCCAGCCCCTGGATGTGCTCTCCCTCCCCAGAATTGTCTAGTTGGGCAAAACCGTTATACATGGGACCCTGGAGCAACAATCCCAGGCTATGTATGCCAAAGGCCAAACGGAGTAAGACAGCCTGGAACAGCGAGAAGGTGATACCTGGTACAAAGTCCTAGGTTGGGAGGCAAGAGGCCAGAGGCCAACCCTGGGCTCTGCTATGTGCTAGATGCGTGACCTTAGCTAAGTTGGCCAAAGTTCCTTATCCTTGGTTTTCTCATTCACAAGATGAAAAGATTGTCTACATCATCACAGGACCTTCCAAATCTGACAGTCTATGCCTTAGGATCTCTCCCAGACAGTTCCAGCTCAGACATCTTATATCCTAAGGGCCCTTCCAGCTCTGACATTCTGTGTTCTAAGCCTCTTCAAGCTCTGACATTCCATGTTCTAAGGGCCCTCTCATCTATGACATTCTCTGTTCTTGGGCGTCTCTCAGCCCATCACTGACTGAGAACAGAAATATAAGGAATAAATAGCCACACACTTCTCAAGCAGATATAAGCCTTTAATAGACAGTAGGTATTGTGCCAAAGGGCATGTTCAGAAAAATAGAAGGCAGGAGGTGTTTGTAGCCTTTCTCTCCGTCAGTCCACAAAGGCCTCCTATAGGAGGCAGAACATGAGAAGCTTTGAAAGAAGGCCAAGAAGAGGACCAAGGACTGGTAGTGTGGCAGGTTCAGCCTGAAAGTTGGGGAGAAAAATCCAGTATAGGTGACCAGTCACACTCCTCTCTTGTAGCCCAGTCACAAGATGGAAGCTAAAAGCTTCATTTAACTTAACTATTTCTTTGATGTAGGGGTGTCTGTGTTTCCTATGATTGGTCTTTCCTCATCAATATCTAACTTACCCCGAACCCTCCAGCATCGGGAACTGAAGCTCATTTAGGATTAGGGTGATGTTGACAGTGATGGTGGTGGAAGTGTTGAAAATAGTACTAGGGTGAAGATTGCCTTATCATAGTCCTCCCCAATTCAAGAAGCATGGATGGCTCCCTATTTCTCACAGGGTTTAATATCAGTTTCTGCTTGGCATTTAATCTCTTTCAAAATCTGGATCCAATCCGTCTGTCCTGAATGATAGGTCACACATCACATACTCTTAGTTTTGACCAGAGAGGCTCCCTTGTTGCTGTTTGCATACAACATCTATTTTCTGCTTCCTGTGACTTTTTTCAGGCTGTTTCCCATGCCTGGACTGGCTTCACTTTCACTGTCACCTCATAGAATCCCTATCTTCTCCCCAAGCACAGCTGAGGTGCCATCCCCTATAGGAAGCCCTTCCTAATCCCCTCAGTAATTAGTCTTCTCTCTCTCTCTCTCTCTCTCTCTCTCTCTCTCTCTCTCTCTCTCTCTCACACACACACACACACACACACACACACACACACACACACTCACACTCACACTCACACACATACCCTGAAATTATTTTCTATTGACGCTATACTTACCTGGTTATGTATTGTTTCCTCCAGAAAGGTATCAGTTCTTTAAAGGCAAGGGATGTTTTCATTCTTTCTCTTTTTATCCTCAGGCCCCAGCACAGAGCCTACGATATAGGAGATACTTCATAAATGTTTTTAATTGTTTGCATTAAACAGTGATAACAGTGCGATGGTGTCTGTGATGATAATTTATGGAGACTGTGACAATTGGGATGATGGTGGTAATGTTGAGGGTGGTGGTCATCTTTGAGTTAGAAGAGATATGAGAGATCCTACCCACATCCTAGACATGAACCCTACCTACAGCATCTCTGAACAATGGCCATCCAGCCTCAGCTTGGGGGGGATCAGGACATTCAGAGAGGTCCAGGACCTCTGGTGTAAGGGCCACTAAGCCCCTTTCAGGGCTGCTCATTCACTTTCACATCCACCTATCAGCCATCTCTCACTTGAGGCTCAAAGAAGCTGTAACGTGCTCAGGGGCCACACACTGGTAAAAACTATCTTGGCTACATGAGGTTAGGAGTGACTGATATGCCTCAAACCCGTCAGTGAGTTAGGGGGGTGTCTACCCAAGCAGAGAAAGACTTCCCCCAAAAGAACGGACAGACGAGAACAATTAGTTTGATGGCCATGCAGACAGCTGAAGCAGGCTCTGTGGAGCACCCAGAGCTTGGTCAGACATCGAAGACACCAAGGCCATCTCCTGCATCCTGGGCCATCACCATCATCCTAACCTTCGCCCTGCCACTGGACTTTGATGACTCAGGAAGAGAGAGTGAGGCTGACAACTTTGTGCAAATCCAAGTCTTGAACATAAAAAAAAATCCAAATCATGAACAAGTGGAGACATCACCCTATGATGTCATTGGTCCCCTTCAAAAGCAAAAGAGGAACCACCACTCCTACTAATGAGAAACTCACTACTGTCTGAGATAGGCCAGTCTTCCTCTGGATCCGTTTAAAGGAGCTGGGACCAGAGGATGGGACTGAGGGTCCTAGCTCTGTGCTTGTACCTCTGTGACTTTGGACAATAATAATCTTATTATTAAATCTAACTTATATAATATGTCGTGTGTGCAAAGGCACTGTGCTAAGCACTTTACAAATATTATCTCATTGGATCTTCACAACAGCTCGGGGAGATGAGTGTTACTATTATCCACAGTTTGCAATGGAGGAAACTGAGGCAGGCAGAGGTGAAGCGACTTGACCAGGGTCACACACAGCTAGTAAGTATCTGGGACCAGATTTGAACTCAGGTCCTCCAGACTCCGGGCTTGGAGCTTTATACACTGAACCACTTTAGGGGCTTTATAAAACAATTATAATTATAAGAGTAATCATAATGAGTATTTGTATATTTCTTTAGGGTTTATAAATTAATTAATACACATTATCTCACAGCTACCCTCTCCAATAAGTGTTGCAGTTCAGATTATACAGTTATTTTACAAATGAAGAAACTGAGGCTCAGAGCAATAATGGACTTGTCCAAGGTCATCCAGCTAACAAGTGTTGGAGGCAGGATTTGAACTTGTCTCACTGAATTCCAAGTCAGAGCCTTTTCTGCTATCCCATCTCACTTCTCATGTGAAAAATTAGGGCACTAGATTAGATAGGGGATCTCTAAGGTTCCTCCTAACCCAAAATCCTATGGTTTTCAACTTATATTGAGTCCCACTTGTTCTGTTTGTTATTTCTCCATTTCTGTCTCCCTACCTTTCCTTTTGGGTGGCTACAAGACAGTCAATAGAACTCTGAGCCTGGAGTCAGGAAGACCTGAGTTCAAATCCAGCCTTATACACTTACTAGCTGTGTGACCCTGAGCAAGTCCCTTAACCCTGTTTGCCTCAGTTTCCTCATCTGTAAAATAAGCTGGAAAAGAAAATGGCAAATCCTTCCAGTATCTTTGTCAAGAAAATCCCAAATGGGGTCACAAAGAGTTAGACATGACTGAAAATGAACAAACACAACAAAGCATTCCCTAGGGTCACACAGAGAACATTTAATCACTCTTCCGCATAACAGTCCTCAAAATACTTAAAGACAGAAATACAGTCATGGTGACAATTAGAATAAAGGTCCAGAGAGTGATGGAGATGGTGATTCTTACCCAGCAGGCTGAATGCACCGGGGTTCCTGGATAGGCCAGAGTTGAAGATGATGATGATGATGATGATGACAATGACGATGACAATGATGATGACCATGAGCAATGGTGATGGTGGTAGCTGTGATGATGGCCCACTTTGGGAGCTGTAAGCTCTAATGTTATCTCAGCCTTGGATATATAGCCATTGAGATGTCAAATCATCAGTCACCATCAATTGCCCCAATGAGGGTCACATCCTCTCTCTTGTTGCCTCTAAGCAGGTTATAAAACTAGAGGCGCCCTATGCTTTTGAACTAATGTTTCCTAAAATGACCTTCACACTCTGGCCACAGCCCTAAGTGTGTTGACAGAAGAGATCTTATTGCTACTAAGCCAGACAGTCTTGGAGAGGTTGGCTATGCGGGTAGATTTCCTGTGTCTCTGTGTTTACCTTTCCTTGTTCTGGGTATGCTGTAGGGCACCCCATTAAACTGTGCTTAGACTCAGAGTCAGCCAGGAAGCTGGGCAGTAATGATTCTGAGCCACAAAGGCAGCAAAAACTACATCCTTGACACCTTCTGCCAACTCTTTTTTCACTTGGACAGGTCTGTGTCAGAGGTCATGGGACCCTTGCAATCAGTGGTCACTGGGACCTGGAACCAAAGGGGATTGATTGGGTGCTTCAAGGTCTGAAGGAGCATCTAAGAAGCATCAATAGTCCATTAGGCATGACTTCCTCCTCTTTCACCATTTCTTCAGTTTTGTGTCTTACTCTGACTCTTCCTGCCAGCCTTTCTGTCCCAGACCTCCAGAGGAATGGGGAGGGGAATGAGATCATAGACTCACTGACCACTCAAGATATCAAAGTATCCAGTGGGGTTCCAATCCTGGATTTGGAGTCATAGAATGACTTCACAGTCTAAAGCTAAAAGGGATTTCAGAGGCCATCTAATACAACCCTCTCATTTTACAAATGAGGAAACTGAGTCATACAGGTAATAGGTGTCCCAGTTAGAATTTGAGTTTGGGACCTCTTAATTCAAGGTCAGTCTTCTTTCTACCATATTAAGGTCAGATGTTGGCTGTGCCACTCACTATATCCCTGGCAAGTTAATTTGCTCTTCTGGATCTGTCTCCTCCTCTGCAAAATAAGGGAGTTGGAGTCTATCTCCAAGTTTCCTTCTGGCTCTACATTCCATGATTCTATGACCTATGACCCTCCCCACTCCAATCCTGAGCCCCCTTCCCCTTCTCCGACCACCCCCTCCCAGGGCAGGAAAAGGGCTCCTGGCCCCTTTAAGGATGGCCCCAGCTGGGCTGCTGCAATATTGGAGAGGCGATGAGATTAAGTTATGTGAGGCTCCTACAGTCGAACCAGATGATCCCGAGCTGGGTCTCTTTATGTATTCATGAGCTGTGAGGATGAGAAATAAAAGGATTCATTATCCCCCAAACTGTTACTAATGACATGTACCTGGTGCCTACCACCTCTGGAAATCTAATGCGACACACTCCGAGAGAAAATGTATTCCCTGATTCAGGGCTCAGCCTCGGATGGAAAATTTCCCCTCCCCGTCCTCCCTCATTGGGGATTCACTAAAGGCGACATTTACAATTCTTCTGCCATTATGTCCGACCAGGGCCTCTGCGCCTCTGTCACGACCTCCAGATTAGCTGAAAATTGGAAATTCAGCAGCGTGGCCGGCGTGGGGGGGGTGGGGGGGGTGGGGAGAGAGGCTGGGATGGAAGGGTGTGCTGGACAGCTCCCCGGATCGGCCAGGCCCCCGCAGAGAAAGCGGCTGGTGCAGAGTCTGCGGCGGGGGAGAGTCCCAGGGAATCAGAGAGCAGAGGGACAGACGAGGTTCAGAGAAGAGGGAGGGAAAGAGAGAGGAAAGGAGAGACAGACAGAGAGACAGAGATGGGAAGAGACAGGCACAGAGAGACAGAGACAGAGAGATAGGCACAGAGAAACAGAGAGAGACAGATACAGAGAGGAGAGGAAAAAACAGAGAGAAACAGAGAGGGAAAAGAGACCCCGAGAGACAGACGGAGATAGTCACAGACAGACATACAGAGAGAGAGAGAGAGAGAGAGAGAGAGAGAGAGAGAGAGAGAGAGAGAGAGGAGAGGAAAAGACAGAAACAGAGAGAAACACAGAGAAAAAAGAGACTCAGAGAAAGACAGACACAGAGAGATAGACAGAGAGAGGAGAGGAAAAGACAGAGACACAGAGAGAAAAGAGACCCAGAAAGAGAGACAAAGACAGAGAGACAGAGAAAGAGAGAAGGGAAGCTGCTGGGTGTGGCGGGGAAGGAGGTAGAGACACCCTGGCAGTCTATAAGTACCTAAAGGGCCGCTGTGGGGAGGAGGTGGCAGATTTGTTCTGCTTGGCCCAGAAGGCTGAATGAGAAACCATGGATGGAAGTTACAGGAATGTCGATTTCTAGTTTCAGGGATGCTTCAATGCATAGTGAACTCCTTGTTACTGAAAGTGTCTAAGTTTTCTGAACTGGGTGAAAAACCAGACCAAGATAACCACAACTAAAATCCCTTCTGCCATTAAGATCCATTGTTTTTATGAGTAAATGAAGGCACAAAGGGATGAGGGAGTGAACTGGTGGACAAATGAGTAAATGAATGAATGAAAGGGTGTGAATAAGTAAATGGATATTGTGTGTGAATATGTGTGAATAAATGAGTAGCTGAATGAATAAATGAATGAGGGGAAAGAAGGGAAGAAGGGAGGGAGGGAAGGAAGAAAAGAAAAAAGGGAGGGAGGGGAGGAGAAAGGGAAGAAGGGAGGGAAAGGAGGGGAGGAAGGAAAAAAGGAATGGAAGGAAGGAAGGGAAAGAAAGGAAGGAAGGAAAGAAGAAAGGGAGGACTAAAAAGGAGGGAAGGAAGGAAGGCAGGGAGGGAAGGAAGGAAAAAAGGAAGGAAGAGAAGGTAGGAATAAAGGAAAGGAAAGAAGAAGGGAAGAAAGGAAAGAAGGAAGGAAGGAAAGAAGGAAAGAAGGAAGGAAGGAAAAGAGTGATATAGCTTCCAGTACTTGTGTGGGGAAATGACTATATACTGGCCACAGATCAGGCTAGTAAAGGACTCTGCCATCCTGAGCCACTGGGAAACTGGCCCTGAGACGCTGGGTAAATATGGCCATAGGAATGAATTGGGGTCAAAGGGTCTGGTTTTGAGGGGTTAGGGGACAGACTATATATAGTTGGTTTCTCTAGTCATTAGAGAAAATGAGACTCCCTCCCCTTTCTGGTGGAGATGTCTCTGGAGGCCCAGGAGAGTGATTCCAAGCCTGAGACCTGGAGACCTTTGAAAGCCGCAGCCGCTGAAAACGGTCAATCCCAGCCTGACTTCCCCCAGCTCACCTTACTACACTGGTCTTCTTTTTTTTTTATAGTTGACTTTTTTTTTTATTAACACACATACATTTACTTGTCTTCTGGCTTGTTGAAGCAATAGGTTAGACAACACTTGTCACAATAATGTCTGTCAAAATGGCTACCCATAATAAAGACTCCAGCACCACATTCGTCAGAAGGGCACTCTCGTAGGCAGCTAGTCTTGCCATTCTCATCAACCTTGTAGTACTTCAGATCAGCAAGTTTAACCTTCTTTCTCTTATGCTTGTTCTTTTTGGGTGTGGTGTAAGAGTTCTTTCTCTTCTTGGCACAACCATGAAGCCTCAGAACAAGATGAAGGGTAGATTCCTTCTGAATGTTGTAGTCAGACAAAGTACGTCCGTCTTCCAGCTGCTTGCCCACAAAAATCAATCTTTGTTGATCAGGTGGAATACCATCCTTATCTTGTATCTTGGCCTTGACATTTTCAATAGTATCAGATGGTTCAACCTTAAGGGTGATGGTCTTCCCCATCAAAGTCTTCACGAAAATCTGCATCATGGCACTGGGTCCACCTGAGGACAGAGGAAAGGTAAAAGGGATGGTCAAAGGTGGGAAGCAATGAGGCCCCGCCACGGAGCACAAAGCATGCACACACTCCTACCGGTCTTTCTTCTAACTCTCTTCATCTTCAGTACCCCTTACTCTCTGGTCCAAACCAGGCCTCAGCCAAGATTCAATACCTTCCCAGTCTACTCTCCATCCTTGTTCCTGCCTCCCAAGCCTGGTCCAGCCTTCACACAGACTCTTCCTCTTGCTACTGTCCTGCCTCTTCTTCCTCAACACCAACATCTCAGCTCTGTAACATATCAGAAAGAATGTTAGATGAAGGCAGGTGGGTGCTGGGGAGGGGGGGTATGGTCAGAAACCAAAAGTAGGATAGTATAGTGGATAGTGAAAGCCTTCAGCTTGGACTCAGGAAGCCTGAGCTTCAAATCTTGTCTTGAACAGGGTTATTAATGGTAAGACCCTGGGCTAGTCACTAAACCTCTCCGAGCCTCAGTTTCCTCATTTGTAAAATGAGAGGGTGGACTCAATGGCCTTTAAGGCTCCCCTTCAGAGGAGTGCTGGTAAATATTTAACAACAAGCACTTCCCCCTACAAAAAAAAAAAGAATGTCCATAGAAGCCATTCTTCTGTTTAAAATGCATTATTAACATTTTCTCCATTTCTTTCTCAAGTCCAGACAAGGGACAAATCACAGATCAGGCCCTGACTAACAGCATTTTCTGATTTCCAAGGTGGAAATGTTCACATTGAAAAGTTAACAATTTAACAGCAGGCCCCACTTATATGATCCCAAGACCTAGGGTTTGAATTCTGGCTCCTTAGACTGTGAGTTCCTTGAGGGCAGGGCCTGGTTTTTGGTTTTGGGGGTTTCTTTGCCTCTTTTTGCGTTCCCAGTGCTTAGAAGAGTGTCTGGCACATAGGAGGCACTTAAGAAAAGTTGATTCAATGACTGGCTCTGTTACTTAGTAGTTGTGTGACCTTGGGTAAGTCAGTTCTCTGAGCCTCAGAGAGCCTCATCTGTAAAATGGATTAGATGGTGTCTCTGTTGCTATTTGCTGTTCAGTCATGTCCTTCCCATTGGTGTGTGTGTGTGTGTGTGTGTGTGTGTGTGTGTCAAAGATGCTGGAGTGGTTTGCCATTTCCTTCTCCAGCTCCCTTGACAGATGAGGAAACTGAGTTAAGTGACTTGCCCAGGGTCACAAGGCTAGTGAGCATCCAGGGCCACGTTTGAATTCAAGAAGATGAGTATTGGAATTCTGTAACTAACTCTAAGTCCTCTGCTTCTCCACATCCTAACTTGCCTTTTCCCAGTCCACTCACATGGCGCCTTTCATTCCATTCCTCTTCTCTTGTTGATAGTAGTTGAATATTTCTATTTCTTTTAGTTTTAACAACTGACATTGATTTAGCTTTCCAAGGTTTGCTCTACATACTAATATTATTAGGTCATGTGGGGCTCCCAGCCACCTTGTAAAATAAACTCTACAGATTCTTATGCCCATTGTACAGATGGGGAAACTGGAAGCAGAGAGTGACTTGCCAGGGGCACATAGCTAAGAAGCCCCAGAACCAGGATTTGAACCCAGGTCAGTTCCACCATCCTCTGCCATCTCTGCCACTAACCTATGATTCCTGATATATGTGTTCAGTCTCCTCCATCAGACTGCGGACTCCCAGGAGGGAAGAATTGTGTCTCCTTCATCTGATTGAGATTTAAGAGAAATAAGAATTATTTCAATAATTAAGAGAGGCAACCTGAGTCTCCAAAGATTCTTGACTGGTCCAGTAGCCCCAGAATATTCTCCTGTGCCTCTCCCAGGATTCAGTTTCTTGATCTACCCTGGGAAGTACAGATTTTCAGAATAAGAAGGGACCTAAATAACATCTGGCCAATTTATGACTGAATTTTTAAAAAAATACCCTCTTCACTAGTCTAAACAAGTGACCATCCAGCCTTTGCTTGGAGACCTCCAGGCAGGGAGAAGTCACTAGCTCCAGAGGCTGCCCATTCCATTGTGGGCCAGTTCTCATAGGTGATATTTCTTTATATCAAGGCTGAATTGTCTATCAGAGATGGAATCCCCTCTCTATCATCCCTACTGGATACCCATCTAAACTCTTTTTTTTTTTGGAGGCAATTGAGGTTAAATGACTTGCCCAGGGTCACACAGTCAATATGTATCTAAGACCAGATTTGAACTCAGGTAGGTCCTCCTGACTCCAGGGCTGACGCTCCATCCACTGTGCCATCTAGCTGCCCCATCTAAACTCTTCTTGAACATTCCCAGTGATGGGGAGCTCAAAACCTGAGAAGTTGGCTTTCTCCATTTTCAGACAAGAAATTCCTTATATCCTACTCAAATCTGCCTCCCTCTCATGTCTTTCATTTTGTTCCCATTTAGACCTTACAGGCCAAGTCTAACTATCCTAATCCCTCTTCTTCCCCTCTGGCTATGTTTCTGGTTCTCTAACTACTCAGAATTTCTTCACCAAGAATCAGGTACCTTCTCACCTTGAAACTTTCCCCAATGCCTTGGGCCTTGCACCCTGGAACATCAGACCACATCAGACTTCCTCCCTCTCCCATTGGTGAGTTCTTTCCAAGGGCCTCCGTTTTGAGGAGGGGCTCAGGCAGGCCATGCTTCATTCCCCTTCTGATGAACTCCTGACTTTCTATACTCTGCCACCATGCTCCCCACCCCACTCCCCCGTTCCCATTTACACCTCATCTTCCCCCACTAGAATGTGAATTCCTTGAGGGCAGGGACTATCTTTGTTTTCACTTGTGTTTGTGACAGCATCCAGTAAGTGCTTAATAAATTCTTGTTGCCTTGCCTCCTAGAAGACAATTTCTCCCGTTACACACAAGGCATACCCTTCCTGAGACCACAGTAAGGAAGGAGAAGATCTTGCTTTTTTTTTCTCTTGGATATGTATAAACACGTCCATTTCTCTCAACGACTTCTATAATGATGTGGATTGAAGTCCTATCTATTTGCTGTCCTCACACTAGGACTAGACTTGAACTTTTCAAAATGCCTTTTAAAATATGACAGATACCCAGATCTTCATTTGAAAGACATAAAATTGAACTCAAGGGATTGTGGAACTGAATCTTGTAAACTAAAAGTAAATAAACAAATCAATTTTTTAAAAAAAAAGAAGAGGAAAAAAGAAAGACATAAAATTCATTTAAAAATAGGATAGCCAGAAAAGGACACAATGGCTGTGGTTTGACCATCACAGAAAACGTCGGAACTATCACCTCCCTTGTTTCGAATGTTAACCACCTACGAATGTAACCTAGGATTGAATTAGCTTGGGTATTTTTTAAGCATTTATTAGCCACCTGCAATGTGTTAGGTACTGGGTCAAGTGCACATATAATATGTAATATTATCAAGTGCATAAATAAATAATAAAATGAATATCATCTCATTTGAGCCTCACAACAATCTTGAGAGGCAGATATGGTTGTCACCCCCATTTTAAAGTTGAGAAAATTCAGCCAAATAGTGGTTCAGTAACTTGCCCAGGGGCAGTAGGTGGAGAAGTGAATACAGTACTGAGCCTGGAGTCAGGAAGACCAGAGTTCAAATCCAGCTTCAAACACTAACTAGCTTATTCCTGTTTGCCTTGGTTTCCTGTCTATAGAGTGAGCTGGAGAAGGAAATGGCAAACCACTCCAGCATCTCTGCCAAGCAAATCCCAATGGGGTCAGAGAAAGTCAAACAGGGTTGAAACAAGGGAACGACAACAAACTTGTCCAGGGTTCACACAGCTAATAAGTGTCTGTGAGCTGAATCTGAACTCAGGTTTTCCTGACTCCAGGTCCCATGCTCTGAGCACTGTGGTGCTCCCCTAGCTGCTACATGAGAACAGCTCAGTGGCTCAATGCATAGCTTTTGGGACCTGGAGTCCAAAAGATTCATCTTGCTGAGTTCAAATCTGGATCCAGACACTTCCTAGCTGTGTGACCCTGGGCAAGTCACTTAACCCTGTTTACCTCAATTTCCTCACGTGTAAAATGAACTGGAGAAGGAAATGGCAAACCACTCCTGTATCTAGTATCCAAGAAAACCCCAAATGGGGTCATAGAAAGTCAGAAATGACTGAACAACAACAGAACGGCCACATCACTCTGTTGTGTCCTAGAGGGTTTAAGAGCATAGGAGTTTACAGATAGCTCCCCTTACAACCTTCCTGAGAGGTCGTCAGTGCCAGGTACTTTACAGATGAGGAAACTGAGGCTCAGAGAGGTGGGATGATTTGATGAATGCTACTCAGCTAATAAGTGTTGGAGGCAAATTCAAGCACCTGTCTCTAAGACCAAAGCTCAACTAATATCCACAACATCCATAAAATCTCTTTTTCATATCCCCTAACCTGTCCTTATATGATTGAGTTTTTGAGCCTAAATGCAGAACTTTACATTTATCTTTCAGAAAACTGGGCAACTCATATGAAACCACTAGAGGCATTACTATAAACCAGCAAAGGACCAAAGGTTAAAATGAATGATAGTGAAAATGACTACTACATAGGCCAGAAGGGTGAGCGATCCCTATGGAAAGATGTCCACTGGGAGGACTTCATGGAGAAGGGAGAATTTGACACAGTGCTCTGCATTTTGTCAAGCACATCAATGCTGCTAAGGCTACACCTGCGTGGTCAGAATAAAGGGGCTTCAGGCTCATCTCAGGGGGCAGCTGTAGTCAGGATGACCCCACTGTCTCCAATACACTTTGAAAGATGGATCCAGTTTTCAGGGATCTTTGTTGGTCCCACAACCAAAAATGCAATGAACAACTCAGAGCTACAGTGGAAACTGATCTGCTAAGGAACCCAGAAACAAAGGCTAAGTGATCTTGGCAGTGACAGAGAACCAGCTTTGTTACTGACTCACTGAGTAACTTTGAAAAAAATCGCTTTCCCTCTCTAGGATCCCTGGTAAAATGATCTCTAAAGTCCCTCCTAGCTCACAGTTCTATGTTCTAAGGGCCCTCCCAGCTCTGACATTCTGTGTTCTAAGGTCACTTCCACCTTTCACATTTTGGGCTCCTAGGTCTCTCTGGCTGCAACATTCTATAATATAGAGTCCATGACAGGAAAAACACAGGATTTCGTGAAAGAACTCCAGGATTTTGTTTATTCCTTGTTTGACCTTGGGTAAGGCATAACTTTCCTCTGGAGCTCACTTTCCTTATCTGAAAAATGAAATGGTTGTACAGATGGATGTGTTCAACAATGAGGAGCTTTCTAAATTAATAAAGGGTGGCAACCTTCTTAAAATCCCTCCCAGCTCTAAAACCAACCCTTGAGCTACATTCCATGCAGAAGCCTAATTCTCACCAAGCACCCCCATTTCCCAGAGGGGAACTAGAAGCCAAAGATGAGTCCTTGCTCCCCACTCACCCACACCACCCGTGGCTTCTTCCAGCTACAAATGGCTCTCCTCCCCTCTCTCTCTGTGGCCACATCTACCTCCTTGGGTCTGTTCCCCACCACTACCCCTCACTTGTCAACCCTCCTCTTAGCCACTTCATTAGCCCCACTCCAGGCTGTTTGCTGATGGGTGTTTGTGCTCATAGCTGGAGAGCTTTCTAATTTAATCAAGGCTAGAGACACAATTCCAACCCATGTTTGCCCAGAGCGCCGGCCCCAAGCTCTGATTAATTCACAGGACGTCACATACATTGTTCTGCTGTATTTGTTATCTTCTCACTGCCTGGAGCCCTGAGCCAGGTGTAGAGGCCTGCAGAACCTCCGGCCTTGGGACAAGCATGAGAGCACATGCACTTTGGAACACACACACACACATACACACACACACACACACACACACACACACTCCCACAGCAAGGGCACAGAATGGTTCCATGCAAATGAGGCCTAGGGACAAGACTTGGGTTCAAAGATGATTAGAATTTTAGAATCACCAAGCTGGAAGAGACCCTAGAACAGGACCTTAGAACTTAGAATATTAGAACTGGGAGGGCCCTTAGAACACACAATGTCAGGGCTGGGAGGGTCCTTAGAACACAGAAAGTCAGAGCTGGGAGGGGCCAATCAATCAATCAACAACCATTTATTGATCACTGTGTGCCAGGCATTGTGGCAAATATTGGAGATACACATGGAAAATGGAAGACAGTTTCTAGTGTCAAGAAGCCCACATTCCACTTGGGAACACAACACATAAAAGAAAGACAGGCTTCAGGGTGGGTGGAAAGGCCTAGAAGTCTGAAAGATATAGCAAAGGAGCGACTGAAAATACCATTGCTTAGGGAGTATCATAAAGTCAGATGACCGTGCCCTAGGGCATAGAGTATAGTGTCAAGGAAGAAGATGAGGCCTGAAGGATGCTAATGGTACATCAGCAGGGAACAGGTAAGGCCTGGTGGTCACCTACCTCATCTGAAAGACTAATTAGGGTCGATGACTCCCAGCTATGTGAAAGTAGTATGAGCAGGTGTTTTGCTCTTCAGCTGCCTCACGTGGTCTGGGTAGCCTGAGATCTGGAGGGTCAAGGCAGCAAGGTTGGAAACAAGATATAAATAGTTACACATTTCTTGAAACTAATTTTTTAACATTTGAGTTCTAAATTCTCTTCCTCTCTCCAGCCCCTACCCTACCCATCGAGAAGGCAAGGAATATGATATCCATTATATATGCCAAGTCATGCAGAACATATTTCCATATTAGCCATGTTGCAAAAACAGAAACAAGAAAAATTAAGAAAGAGAAAAAAATATGCTTCAATCTGCATTTACATTCAATCAGTTCTTTCTCTGGAGGAACATAGTATTTTTCATCATGTGTCCTTTGGAATTGTCTTGGATCATTGTATTGCTGAGAATAGCTAAGTCTTTCATAGTTGACTATCATACAATACTTCTGTTACTGTGTATAATGTTCTCTAGGTTTTGTCCCTTCGCTTTGCATCAGTTCATTTAAGTCTTTCCAGGTTTTTCTGAAAGCATCCTACTCATTATTTCTTATAGGACAGTAATATTCCATCACAACCATATACTACCACATGATTATATTTAAAACACATACAAAATAGATCACAACAATCTTGAGGAGAAGGTACTAGAATCTGGAGCATCAGGGAAGACCTACTGAAAAGGAAGCAGTTGAGCCGAGTGTTGAAGGAAATCAAGGATTCTAGATGGAGGTGATAAGGGAGGAGCATTCCAGGCATGAAAGAAAACCTATGCAAAGGCATACTAGTGAAGAGTTGTATTGTCATATGCATAAGCATGCTGGTAGCAGCTCCACCTGGCTTTGGAGAGCTGGTTGTTAAATTTTGAGTGTGAGCATTTGCACCTCAGGAATCAGCAAACACTAAAAATAAGGGCTTTATTTATGGTTTTGTTGACTTCTAGAATTAAGAAGGTGATGGAGAAAATGTTAATAATGTAAATTAAACTTAAAAGTGTGTCATGTATACTTTTTTTTTCTTTTTGGAGAGCTACTTGTTAAACATTTACCAGCGCACCACCTGATATGTGAGACATAATAAGCTGACCCATTTGGCTGGATAATAGAATGTGTGGAAGCAGGAAAGGAAGTGAGAGTGAGGCTATAAAGAATGTTAAAAGAAGGGCAGCTAGGTGGCACAGTGAATAGAGCATCCGTCCTGGAGTCAAGGGGACCTGAGTTCAAATACGGCCTCAGACACTTAAAACACTTACTAGCCTTGTGACCTTGGGCAAGTCACTTAACCCCAACTGCCCTGTCGTCCCCTCTCCAAAAAGTAAAAACAAAGAATGTTAAAAGCAGGACAGAAGAATTTATATTTGATTATAGAGATGATGGGAAGTCACCAGAGTTTACAGAGTCAGGAAATGACACAGTCAGACCTGAAGCACTCTGAGGACCAGGTCTCTTGTCTCTTCCAATGTTTGATCTATAATCCATAAAACTGCAGAATCCTGAGAGCAGAGACCCTCATCTTCCTTCACAGATTTGGGGCTCCCTGATAATAGGAGCTGGAGGAGGGGTACAAGAAAAGGAATTATGCTCATACCACTGGGTAGTATGGCCTCTGCCCACAGACCATGCCCAGTTTCCCCCTTCCCTCCCTTCCCCCCCCAATTTCTTCTCTAATATTCAAGCCAGATACTCTGACTCCCTTCCACCTGACAGTGACCTTTCCAGGGCCTCTGGGCAGCTCCCTCCTCCCGGGAAATAGAATACTTTGCTGAAGTTATTATAACAGTCGGCAGCACACAGCACTGTATGAAAAACGTCCTTCCGGCCTAGGGGCTTATCAGCTACCGCAGTTTGGGTATAAATTCAATTAGCCAGAAGGTGTGAAAGCCCCATTCCTCCTCCTTCTCCCCAGTGTTTTCTATGTTTGCCGTCCACTGGGTTTCCGGATATGTTTTTCACACCTCCTTAGCAGCCAGGCAGCTGGGGAAAGATGAAACCCAAGCCTTCCCCCAGGTCCCTCCAACCTTTTTCCCCACCCTCACCTGCTGGAGGCATGGACTATCCAAGCTGAAAGCAACCTTTCCCACCCCTTCCTTTTACAGGTGAGGAAACTGAGGCCCAGAGAGGGAGTCAGTCAGCAAGCTAGGGACAGAGGCAAGATTGAACCCAGGTTTCCTGACAGGCCCTCCCTCCCATCATTTGCATCTGTCACAAAGAGACAGAGGAGTACCTAAGACCAAGCAGGGAGGTAAGGGGAGTGGGGGAGACTCAGAGGCAGGGTGGGATGCCCCAGCTGACCTTGGCTGCTGCTGTCTCCTATCCTGCTGGCCAGCTGTGCGTCCATTAAGCCCCAATTAATGGACAAGCCTTTCAGCCATCAGCCTTCATTAGGGTCATCAGTGAGAGGGGAGGGGAGCTTTGGATGACTGCCAAGGAGGCGGCTGGCTGGAAGATTTGTCCCGGGATGGAGGTGGGACAAAGGGAGAGGAATTCAAGGAAGGAGGCAGGGTTGTCAAGCTTTCTTCCTTGATACCCAGACTCGTCGGGGCTCTGCCCAGATAGAAGCTGAGGTGCGGAGGGGGGAGAGACTGACATTCTTATCATTCCAGATCTTCCCTCAAGCCCCACCTCCCACATCCAGCCCCCAGCTCACATCTTCCACCTTGCCTTCTATGAAATCAGTGCACCCCATTTGGGGCAGGAACGGACCTGAACCAAACCGTCTGCCCTGCAGAGGTGAGACCTGCTTTAAATGAGGATTAAAAGCCAAAAGCCAGAGGAGAGCCGTGTCTGGTGGCTAGAGAACCAGTTTCAGAATCTAGGAGATCTGGCTTCAAATCCTGCCTCGGAGGCCCACTTACTGTGTCCCAAGACAAGTCGCTTTCCCTTGAGACAATGCTCTAAAATCATAAGGGGCATCGAAGCTGCTAAAAACCATGAGACTAAAAGAGCTGAGAAAGACAAGGGTTCCGTCGGGTTCTGTTTTTGATACACACTTGCTGTGTGACCTTGGGCAAGTGGCTTAAGTTCTCTGTGCCCTGGACAACTTTCAAAAGCTGCCAGTCTGCATTATCAGAGGGAATCTTTTCATCTGGGAGTTCTCTATTACCCATGAAATCCCAAGTACAATCTCTTTCCCCTATGTAAATTGCTCATTTATCAGAAAGAGCACTGATTCCAATCCCAATTCTGTTTCCTTGCAGTTGTATGACCTTGGGTGGATCATTTAACTTCTCTGGGAACCAGTTTCAATTTGACTTAATTCAGCTAATAGTTAATTAAGCTTATTAGAGCTGTCCCCTCATGCCTGGAACACTCTCCCTCCTCCACTCCTTCTTCATTCTAGGGTCTTCCCTGTGTTGATTGCTTCCTATTGATCCTGGATGTAGCTTGCATTGTAGACCCTCGTTTGCCCATTGTCTCCCCAGTTAGATTTTAAGCTCCTTGAGGGCAGGGACTGCCTTTGAACTCTTTCTGTATCCCCAGCATTTAGCAAAGTGCCTGGCACACCATAGGCCTTAATAAATCAACTTGATAAATGTTTGTTGATTGACTGATTAATTGATGTACAAGGCATTCTGTGGTCCCTGCCTTTATGGAAATTAGCTGGGATTAGAGAGAGTAGGACTCAAGTCAATCCAAGTAAATTGGAGAAAAGAGAGACTGTGATTGGCCAAAAGAAAGACGGAGATTAAGAGCTCTAGGGAAATTTGAGAAGGAAGAGGGCACATCCACTGGGAGAAATCAGGGAAGACTTCATGGTGGAGGAAGTTCACCAACAGAGCCTTGAAGAAAGCTAAGTATGATGAAAGGCACAGAAGAGAAGGAAGTCCACAGGAGGTGATCCTGTATAAATACACAGGGGTGGAACATGAACTTTCAGAAGAGGCTGGAATTCCTGTTTACCTAGAACGTTGTGGGTGTACAGAGGAGGAGGAGGAATAAAGCAAGAAAGGTGGTTTGGATCCAGATTATCGAGGGCCTTGAATGCCGGGCTAAAGCCCTTGTATTCTTATCTTTGAGCAGAGAGGAAGCTTTCAGTAAAGAAAACAAAGTCAGTCCTACAACCTCCCACTGTGCCCGGCATCAAGCAAGGAAAGTAACGACTGCTTGTTAACCAAGATGACGCTAAGAGAAAGTAACTTCTTTCTTCCTTGACGGTTTTTAAAAATCACATTATCTGGACAGCTCCTTTATGTTTAGGTTAACAGGATTTAGGGCAGAGAGAGGGCACAGGATGTCAGAGCTGGGATGGCCTTTAGAACACAGGATGTCAGAGCTGGGAGGGGCCTGAGAACACAGGATGTCAGAGCTGGGAGGGCTCTTAGAACACAGGATGTCCAAGCTGGGAGGGCTTTAGAACCCAGGATGTCAGAGCTGGGAGGGCCCTTAGAACACAGGATGTCAGAGCTGAGAGAGGCTTTAGAACACAGGATGTCAGAGTTGGGATGGCCCTTAGAACACAGGATGTCAGAGCTGAGAGAGGCTTTAGAACACAGGATGTCCAAGCTGGGAGGGGCCTTAGAACACAGGATGTCAGAGCTGGGAGGGCCCTTAGAACACAGG
>CM053588.1:52447358-52488463 GCA_028646515.1 Pseudochirops corinnae
CAGGATGTCCAAGCTGGGAGGGCCTTAGAACCCAGGATGTCAGAGCTGGGAGGGCCCTTAGAACACAGGATGTCAGAGCTGAGAGAGGCTTTAGAACACAGGATGTCAGAGCTGGGATGGCCCTTAGAACACAGAATGTCAGAGCTGGGAGGGCCCTTAGAACACAGAATGTCAGAGCTGGGAGGGCCCTTAGAACACAGGATGTCAGAGCTGGGAGGGGCCTTAGAACATAGGATGTCAGAACTCGGAAGGTCCTTAGAACACAGGAGGTCAGAGCTGGGAGGACCCTTAGAACACAGGATGTCAGGGCTGGGAGGGCCCTTAGAACACAGGATGTCAGGGCTGGAGAGGAACCTTAGGACATGGGATGTCAAAGCTTCTGGATAGATCTTAGAACATAGAATATCATCTGTAAGGAACCAGATGAGTCCCAGAGAGAGAAAACGACCTTCCCTAAGTCACAAAGCTCAAAACCAGGCTTTAAACTAAAGCCACTTGACTCCAGATCCTGTATTCTTCCTCTTACACCAGCCTGTACAAAGGGGGAAATACACCAGAAGCCACAAGAGCCAAAGGGCCAGGGTTCTGCATGTTTGTTCTTTACACTGTGAATTGATTTTCAAAGGGTGTTTCCCAGAAATGGTCTCAGCCTTTCTAGTCTCCTGTTTCGTTATTTATTCCTCCTCGGCTGGCTGCCCCTCCTCACTAGACCCTCTGCTCCCCCTGGAAAGTGCTGGGGAACAGCCCAGCCCCATGGCAGCCGGTCCTTGGCTCCAACATTGGGGCCCAAGCAGGGAAGCAGCATTCCCAACAATCCTCTTCGAGGTTCCCCTGCCAGCCCAGGCCAGCCCCCAGCCAGCTGGGGCCTGCAGCAAGTCCTTGCCCTGGCCACAGGGGCCATTCCCAGGCCTGGGGCTTAGAGGAGAGCCCTGTGCCAGCCTAGGGGAGAGGAGGTGGGGGGACTTCCTTCCCCAAGGGAGACAAGTCAGGGGCCAGTTTCACACCCGTACCATGTTCCTCCCTCTCTTCCCCAAGTCCTAGACGCAACATCCATTTCAGAGACCATGGAAGAAAAGTCAAACAAGGGTAGGCATGGGAAGTGGAGCATGGGAAACCTGTCAGGAGAAGGTGGGCAGGGCTCAAGAAGTTGAATGGACAAATGGAAACATGGTGTAGAACAGAAAGATTTGTGTTAGATTTGGGGTCCAAGATCCTGGACATGAGCACAGCTGGGCTTCCTTACTAGCAATGTGATCTCAGCCTCTCTGCACCCCAGGGGTCCTATATATGGAAACCAAAGACTAGACCCCTTGGAGCCCCGGTTTCTTTTTTAACATAGAGGTCAGGAGTTGGGTTACACATCTCTAAACTCCTTCCTAGGTCTAAGAAAAGGATCTTATGAAAAAGAAAGTTTCAAGAAAACTTAAGAAAAACAAGTTCTTTCCCTGGCCCGAATCAATGAGCAAAGCAGGGATCTCCCTACTATCAGGGCTAACTGGAGGGTTGAACTCCTTTAAGGGCTGAAACAGGGTGATATTTGATTTTTGCAAGCTCCGCTCCAAGCACAGTGACTTGCATGTCATGTAGTCAGTCAATAAACACTAATTAAGCTCCTCTTATATACCAGGGGCTGGGGATGTAAAGAAAAGCATACAGTCTCCGCCTTCAGGAAGCACCCAGTCTAACGGGGGGGGGGGGGGGGGGACAACATGCAAACAACTTTGTACATGTAAGATGCAGACAGGGCAAACTGGAGGTAGTTAATGAGGACAGGCAGGAGCATTAAAGGGGTCGGGGAACGGCTTCTTGAAGAAGGGAGAATTAGAACTGAGTCCTGAAGGAAGCCAGGGGAGCTAGGAGTCAGGCCAAGCCAGGAGACAGAGGGTCATAGGTGAGGGACAGTGTCTGCGGATCTAAGGCTACATGGAAGGGAGCAAAGTGTGAAAAGACAGGGAAGATAGAAAGGAAGCTGACTATGCAGGGCTATGATTACCAAACAGAACTCTAAAACTGGTCCTGAATTAGTAGGGAGCCACTGATGTTTATGGAGTATGTTCGTGCAGAGGGTGTGATGTAGGAGGCATTTCATGAACGTCAGTGAATAGAATTGACTTTAAGGATAAGGACAGGACCTAGATGAGAAGCTGGAACTAAATGAGCTGGACAGACCAGCTAGGCTGTGCACAGAGAGCTGGGCCTGGAGTCAGGAAGATTCATCTTCCTGAATTCAAATCCAGCCTCAGACACTTACCAGCTGTGTCACCCTGGGCAAGTCACTTAACCTGTTTGTCTCAATTTCCTCATCTATAAAATGAGTTGGAGAAGGAAATGGAAAACCACTTCAGTATCTTTGCCAAGAAAACCCCAAATGGGGTCATAGAGAGTTGGACACAGCTGAAAAACAACAGATCACTTGGAGCCAAGTCCCAGAAAATGATTTTCCTCCCTGAGCCTCAGTTTACTCACTTGTAAAGCCCTGCCTGCTTTATGGTGCTGAGGTGAGGATATCATGAAATAATGACAGTGAGCTCCGTAAATTGCCAAGTGTTATACACATGTATTGTACACACACACACACACACACACACACACACACACACACACTGCCCTAGCTGGGCAGTGACTCAGGGAGGCAGCTGGTGAGAGGATCGGATTGATTTAACTGGCCCCTATTCTGACAACCAGGACCAGGAAGTAGGGCAGCAAGCAGGACCAGATGTCCCAGACCCAATATGTGTGACAGAAATACTGTGCCCACACCCATTTCCTGGTCTCTCCTGAAATACCAAGCAATCCTGTATTCCACAGACCTCCCTGGGACAGAGGGATAAGGTATAGAAACGTAGGAATGTCCCCCGCCAAGGATGGTGCCTCTGGCAGCCACCCAGTAAACTGTTTCCTGGAGGCTAACTGGAAGAAAGCTTGGAGTGGGGCAGGGTAATCCCAGACAAGACAGAGAACCTTAGAACTATAAGAGAATTTAGAACATAGACGATCAGAGCTGGAAGAGACCTCAGAATATAGACTGTTAGGGCATAGGATGTCTGAACAGAAAGGAATATTAGAACAGAGAAGGTTATAGAATCTAGTAGCCAGAAGGTACCTTGGAACATAGAAGGTCCTTAAAGACTGTCCCTTTGCTTCACAAATTAGAAACTGAGGTACAGAGAGAAAAAAATAAGTCCACCAATGTCACAGTCAACCAGGGCTGACCAGGCCTTTTAGCTACAAAACACCCAGTTGATGTCTTCTATGGGAGATCTATGCCCCATAGATGCTTCAGTGGAAAGTCAGATAAGTGGTAACCTTGGCAGACTTTTGACAGTAATAACCTATTCATTCTTCATTCCTTTCCTAACTCCACTCTCGACTCTCAGATTTTCTCCCACCAGTACCTCCCCCTACTTCATTTTCATCTTCTTTTTATGTATTGTCCTCAATCACTAAAATATGAGCTCCTTGAGGGTTGGGGTTTTTTCTTTTTTTGTTAACAGTTGTACTCCCAGTAAGGAGAAGGGGGAAGAGAGCAAGCATGGCACTGTGCTGAGCGCTTTACAAATACAACCTCATTTAATACTCACAACGACTCTTCAAGGTAAGTGCTATTAGTACCATTTGTACAGTTGAGGAAACTGAGGCAGTCACAGGTGAGGGGACTTGCACAGGGTCATACAGCTAGTAAATGTCTAAGGCTGGAGTCCAGCTCGGGTCTTCCTGACTCTAGGTCCAATACTCTTTCCACCGAAGCCCTTGGCCTCCCAGAAGAAAGTTAAGGTTTTTTGTTGTTGGAGGGGTTTTTTGCTTTTTTTTTGGAGGGGGGGAGGGCAGGGCAATTGGGGTTAAGTGACTTGCCCAAGGTCACACAGCTAGTTTTGTGTTAAGTGTTTGAGGCCACATTTGAACTCAGGTCCTCCTGACTCCAGGGCCAGTGCTCTATTCACTGTGCCACCTAGCCACCCCAAAAGTTAAGTTTTAATATATTTATGTTGTCAGAAAAACTGGAAAGCAATCTGGCAGAAACCAGAAACAGACCAACATTTTACACGGTATACCAAGATAAACTAAAAAATCAGCACATGGTTTAGACATATAGCATGAAAGAAATTACCTGTCACATCTATGGATAGGGGAGGAGTGCATGACTAAGCAAGAGGTAGAGAAGTTTGCAGAAGGTAAAATGGATCATTTTGATTACATAAAATTTAAAAGTTTTTTGCACAAACAAAACTAGTGTGGCCAAAATTAGAAGAAAAATAGGAAACTGGGGGAAATTGCAATATGATTTCTCTGATAAAGGTCTCATTTCTCAAATATGTAGAGAACTAAGTCAAATGCTGTAGGGGATGTGGGAAAAAAAGGGGACTCTAATGCACTGTTGGCAGACTTATGTCAATCACTTACTCAGCCACTCTGGAGAACTATTTGGAACCATATCCAAAGGGCTATAAAACTGTGCATTCACTCTGATCCAGAAATACCACTTACTAGTCTGGTATCCCAAAGAGATCAAAGAAAAAGGAACAGGACTTATGTGTTCAAAAATATAGCAGTTCTTCTTATGATGGCAAAGAATTGGAAACTGAGGAAACTGTCCATTGGAGAATTGCTGATTGGAGAATGACTTGAATAAGTCATAGAAATATGAATGGGATGGAATACTATTATGCTATAAGAAATGATGAAGTTGGTTTCAGAAAAACCTGGGAAGAGCTATATTAACTAACACAAAGTGAAGCGAGCAGAGCCAGGAGAATATTGTACATAGTAACAGAAATATCGTAATCAACGGTGAGAGACTCAGCTACTCCAATCAATACAAAGGTCCAAGACAATCTCAAAGGACCCATGACAAAAAAAAGCTATTTATCTCCAGAAAGAGAACTGACAGACTCTGAGTACAGACTGAAGAATGTGGGATTTTTCCCTTTATTTTTCTTGGTGTTTTTTTTAATGTGGCTAATGAGGAAATATGTTTTGCATGACTGTATATGTATAATAGGTATCATATTTCTTACCTTCCCAATGGGTGGAAGAGGAGCAGGGGGAGGAAGAGAATTTGAATCTGAAAATAAAAATAATTTTTTTAAATGCCTGTTGACTTGGCTTGCTGACTATTTATCACGATTGAAGTTATTATCAACAGATCGCCTATCTCTGGAAATTGTTGGGAAATAAAGGTCTCAAACTGATGAGGAAGAAAATGAAGAGGGAGGGCTGGAAAGAAAGAAAGTAAGAGACAAAGAAAAGAAGAAAGAGGAATCATAGGATCATAGTTTTAGAGCTGGAAAGGGCCTTAGCGGTGACCTTGTCCAACCCATTTTGCAGACAATGAAACTGAGGAAAATCATTTGTCTAAGGTCACACAAAAAGTAAGTGGCCAGTGGTTTGAATTCAGGTCCCTTGACTTTAAATACAGAGAAACAAAGAGGAGAGGGAGAAAGAGAGGAGGGAGGAAAGGTAAAAGGAGAAGAAAAGGAAGGAAAAACCAAGAGAGGGAAGAGAAGAGACGGAGAGCTGTGGGTTAGGATTTTTTTGAGGCAGGAGTTGGGGGGTGGGTGGGCTACTTCAGGGGCCACTCAGGTTTCAGAGTCTCAGGGAAATGGTGAAGTATTTTCCCAGGCCAGGCTGAAAGCAGGCAGGCAGCTGGCGCCCATCTCTCCCAGGGAAAGGGGAGAAAGTCTGAAGTGGTGCCAAAGTCTTAGTCCTGGGAATGAGAATGAGGGCTTCAGAGGTTAGGACAAGATCCTCCCCACTCAGCCTCGAAAGACGACACCTCATCGCCTGTACAGCTGCTCTTGCTGTGGCCAAAAACCAAAACCACCCCTGTCACAGGTCCCTTTGGCTTTGTTCTGAGGTCGAGTGGGGCACAAGGAACCCCAACAGCACAATGGGAAAAGCTCTGTATGAGGCATCAGATCCTGGGTGAACCATTAATCCTCCAGCTCTTCAGCCTCAGTTTCCTAATGTTTCCTAAACTAATGAAGATGGTCCCTGTTCTGCCTCTATCTTGCAGGGCTGCTGCAGATATCAAATGGGATAATGGATGGAAAGTATTGTAACCCTACGATGGAACCATAAAGGTTACATCAACGGGCTAACATTCAGCTACCATGTGGGTTACCTTCTAAAAGTGAAGTGGCTACTCAGGGCTCAAAAGGAAATGGAACAAGGCACTAGAGGCTCGACGTGGGAAAAGCACAGGTTTTGAAGAATCTAGGCATGAGGTCCAGATTACTAATTACTAGCTGAGTGACCTTGGACAAGTTACTTAACTGGGCAAGTCGCAGCCTCAGTTTCCGTAAATTGGAGACAATAATAGCACTTAGAGGCTATTTGAGGATTAAATGAGATAACACATACACCATTTTGGAAACCTTAAAATGCCCTATTAAATTTGTTGTCGTGAGGTCTGGAAATGAGAAACATTAGAGGAGCCAGGATCACAATCTCTATCTATTCATTGAAGGATTGTCCTATGTAAAAGGACAGCCTTGGTTCCTGGGAGCAGGGCAGAAACCCAAATAAACCATTGGATCTTTGAAAAAAAATTTTAAATCTTCTAAGCTCCTGACTTGGGAATTTAGATAGACATCTTTGTTTTGGAAAATGTAAATACTTGTTTGCTAATCTGGTCAGATATTCTCCTGGCTGACTATTCTGAAATTTTTAGGATATGGTCTAGTAAATTACACTTTGCGAATTACTTATCTTCTGTAATGGCTGCATTTTGGATGTACTTAATTTCATAATTAAAAAATATATATTTCTGTTTAAGGTATATGTTTGTAGGTCAGAACGTGAGAAAATATAATTGTATAATGCCCAAATACTGACAAAAAATGTAAATAAAATTGACTAAATCTGAAAAAATCAATTAAATTGATTAAGGGGTAGGTTGGGAGAACGAGATAAATTAATCTCAAAAGACTTCCTGGAAGAGGGAGCTCTAGAGCTAAACAAAAAACAAGGGAAGGGCATATTGTGATAGAGAGGAAGAAGGAGATTTCCCTCATGAAGGCCCAAGACTGGTTCCTCATCTCCTCCAAGGAAGCTACGTGACTTCTGTGAAGTCCATAAAATGAGGGGATTGACCTTGATAGAATCAAAGGTCTTTCTCTTAAAGTCCCTCCCACCTCAGATATCCTTAGTTCTAAGGCCCTTCCTAGGTGTGACACTCCGTACTCTAAAGTCCCTTCCAGCTCTGCCATTCTATGTTCCAACATTTCTAAGTCTCAGATTTTCAAAGGTCCCCAAGTCAAATCCTGCTACTCTAGGATCAATCATTGTTACAAGCTCTCTCCTAGTTCTAATCCTGACATCCCATGTTCTAACATTCTATATTATAAAGGTCCCCCCAGCAGTAAAATTCTAATATACACACACATACACTCTCTTAGGATATATTAGCTATGCATTAGATATAGTATAAATATTATAATATAAAATATGTTAGATATATAATAATAGTCTAAATGATAGAATAAAATGGGGCAGCTAGGTGACACAGTGAATAGAGCACTGGCCCTGGAGTCAGGAGGACCTGAGTCCAAATTCAGCCTCAGACACTTAACACAAAAACTAACTATGTGACCTTGGGCAAGTCACCTAACCCCAACTGCCCTACCTTCCCCTTCCGAAAAGCCAAAAAATAATAACAATAGTATAAAATATATTAGATATATAATAGTGGTCTAAATAACAGTTTAAATATATTAGATACAGAGTATGAAATATATTTGATATACAGTATAAATAGCATATAGATATATAGCATATATTTTATATATAATATACTATAATAGCATAAAAATAGCATGAACATATTAGATATATACTAGTATAAAACAATATGCTATATAAATATATTACATATTTATTGTATAATATATCCATTTATTACATACCATATGTTACAATATTTTGTATGTCATATACCATAACAATAGTATATAATAAATCTATAAATACATTTAGACTAACATCTATTTCTTAGCTCAGGACTGGAACGGCCCTCCTGTGCCCTAAATCCATGAGTGAGTGAAAGCAACAGGTGAACCCATCCCTCCAGGGCTGTCAGTGGTTCCCATGTGGAGCCCTCCATCTGGGATAAGATAAATGGGGAGGACTTCAGCCAGGGCTTCTGGCCTGAGCACTTTACATCCTGAGCCAAGAGGAAAAAAAAGAAGGAAAGAAAGAAAGAAGCTATAAACAAATTGTAGAGTCAGACTGAGGATTCTAGGGATTTTTCAAATGGTGAGAAATCAGTCGAAATCCCCGTAGCCCGGCTCTCCCTAACCTCTTCTCCCCTTCCATTCCAAGAGCCAACAGGGCATAGCTGGCCCTTTGACAGAGTTCACAGCTTCATTCTAATCCCAGTGGAGTAATTAGCATGCTGGGTTGCCTTAGACAAATTACTTTCCTCTCTGGACTCCAGTTTCCACATCTGCAAAAATGAGCTGGAAGTGATCTTCAAAATACCCAATCATTTTCAAGTTCTGAAAGCTTATTATTTTCTATTTATTAAAGTGCTTTTAGATCCTCAAAAGCAAGACATTAACAGTTTCTGGAAAAGTCCATGTCAAAGGATGGAAAGAAAGGAGGGAGAGAGGAAGAAAATGAGGCAAAAGTCTTTGCTGAGCACCTACTATGCGCCCAACTTTGTGCTAGGTGCTGAAAGATACAAAGACACCTGGTCTGGGAGTCAGCAACCTGAGTGCAAGTATTAACTGCACTCTCATTTGTCCCATCATCAGATGAGAAATTTGTAAATGAATGAGCAAAGTGGCTGGCACATAGTAGGTACTCAATCACTGCTTTATAATATAGAATATTAGAACATGGGCTGTCAGAATTAGAAGTAGGAGAGACCTTAGAACAATGATTGATCCTAGAGTGGCAGGATTTGACTTTGGGACATAAAATGTTACTGCTGAAGGGGACCTTTGAAAATCTGAGAATACAGACTGTCAGAAATGTTAGACCTCATCTGTGTAATGAAAAAAATAATTCCAACTCTGCATTCCCCAGCAGGTTGCTTTGAAGATGGAACCTGGGCCTTCTTTTCCTCATCATACAACAGGAAGTTAAATTAGTTCTCTAAGAACAGAAAATCTTCTCTAAAATCAGCATAGTTCTGACTATCTGGGTTCTAAGAATCCTTCTGATATTCTGTGTTCTAAGGTTCCTCCCGCCCCTGATGTCATGTGTTCTCAGATTCAGTCCAACATTGTCTTTCTATGTTCTAAACCCCTTTCAGCTCCGGAGTTCTATGTTCAAAGGCCTTTCTCACCCCTGAAATTCTGTGTTCTAGGTCTCTCTCAGCTCTGACAACCTGTGACCTTTGGGTGGTAGAAGCATTTTTATACATTGCACAAGTGAGAAAGGCCCAAAACATCCCCAAGGCTCAGTTTCTATCTTTGTAAGACAGGAGGCCTTTCCCTGGCCACAGCCCTGTTGGTGCCTTCCTTCTAGGATCACTGACACTCACCCTGTGTATCTGTCATGTATCTACATGGTTGTTCATGTGTCATTAGAACGACCTCCTTAGGGGCAGGGCCATGCTTTTGCCTTTCTCTGGAGCTCCATTACTTAGCACAGCATCTGTACGTGGGAAATGTTTAATAAACATTTCTTGACTGGCAGGAAACTGATTGGCCAACAGATAGCCATCAGTCCAGTGTAACATAGCTGTTCAAAGATTCCCAGCTACCATGAGACCATTTTCTGCCTGAGAAAACTAACCTCTAGCAAGCCCTGGCTCTTCAAAAGCCCCTTTGATTCCTGGAGCATGGCAACTGAAGAACCCTGAAAGGGGATCCCAATCCAGCAGGTTTTTCCTGGACAGCCTAGAAAGAGGGAAGATCCTGGATCTGATATCACAGGACCTGGGTCCGAATTCTGATTCTGCTACGTACTACCTGGAGCAAGGCCTCTGACCGCTTTGGGCATAGGTTTCCTTATTTGTAAAGTAGCAGAGTTAGACTGTCAATCATAGGGAGGTAGGATGGCAGAGTGGAAAGTGTTGGTTCTGAAGTCAGTGAAAGCAGATTTCAATCTCCAATTTGGGATCCATCCTGTGATCTATTGATCTAGATCTAAGGACCTTTCTAGCAGTGAATCCCATGAAATCACGGCTGTGGGCTCAGGCTCCACCTCGACCCAGGTTATTGAAATGTAGAATCTCCTCGTCAGGGCTGCCCAAATGACAAGAAGGGTTAGGTAGAGGGAATGAAATTCAACACCCAAGATACAAGACCAAGAGTCAGATAACGAATGCCCAGAGACTTCATCTGGGCATCTGCTCCCTCCATCTTTGCCTGCATCAATGGGAATCTTTGCTTCTACCTGTTTGGGGACAGGCAGTTTATTGTTAAGGACAGAGCCCTGAATTTGGAGATGGGACATCTGGATTGCAGCCACAGCCCTGTCTGATACTTCCTGGCTATGCGTAAGTCACTCTGGGAATCAGTTTCTTCTTCTGGGTTGCTACTCAGTCTACAAGCATTTATTAAGCATTTTGCTAAGTTGCCAGGCAGTGTGCTAAACAATGAGGTTACAAAGAAAGGCAAACAACTGGTCCCTGTCCTCATGTAACTAATGAGTTATGTACAAGATGTATACAGAGCAGATGGAAGGTCATCTCAGAGAGAAGGTACTAGCAGTGGGTGGGGAGTGGGATGGCCTGGAAAAGCCTCCTGCAGAAGGTGGGATTTGAATTTCAGGGGGAGCTAAGAGGGAGAAGTGAGATGGGAGAGCATTGATGGTGTAAGGAACTATCAATGGTGTCTGTCCTATGTGAGGAACAGCCTAGAGGTCAGCCTATGAGGAACAAAGATAAGGTAAGGACAATGAGAAAGTAGCCCTCAGGTTATGAACTTGAAATGCCAAGCAAAGTCTTTCCATCTGATCCTGGAGGAACTAGGTAGCCACAGGAGAGTCTTGACCAAGCGGGAGTGGCATGGTCAGACCTATACTTCAGGAAGCTCACTGTGGCAGCTGAGTAGAGGATGGACCAGAAAGGGGAGAGTCTAGAAGCAAGAAGACTCATTAGATGGGAACAATAACCCTTGTCCTAAAGAAGGTGTTTTGTAAACTTTAAAGTGCTATGGAAATGTGAGCTATTATTGTTATTAATTTGAGAATATTGTTATTAATTTGATAGGCAGAATATTTGAGGGGTGATATGAGTGAGGAAAGGTAGGAGAGGAGGGGAGGGGTTCTGGCACTGGGCTAGGAGTCAGGGTAAGTTCTTGTCATACCAAATGGCCATCAAGTCAATACGAGACCTTAGACCGTTCCCTCCTCTTCCCCATCAGACAACCCAGCTGTCAAGTGAGGAGCTTAGATTCCTGCCTGCCTTGCCAGGTCTCAGGTGAGGAAGATGAGGATAAACCAATGTTACTGAACGAGAAGGGCCTTGAAGGTCTAAGAAAACCTAACAGCTGGCTCTTTGGTCCAGCAGAAGTCAGTCATGAGGCTAAAGGCCCCAGGGAAGGCTCCCTGGGTTATGATGAGGAAGGTGTCTCAAGCTTAGAGATGCCTACTGCGGACAGAACAAGGCTCTGAAACAAGAGAGCCCAGGGGACTGCAAGGTGCCTGGGGTAGTAAGAGTGCTTCACTGCATCTGATAGATTGCTCATTGTCACAATCACTGTCATTTAAGGAAAGAGAAAATGGAAAGGAGAAAACTAGACTTTGGGAGGGCTCACAACCTTGGGCTGAGAATGTCGGAGCTGGGAGGAGCCTTAGAACACAAGATTTCAGAGCTGGGAGAGCCTTTGGATCACACAGTGTCAGAGCTGGGATGGGGATTGGGGTAAATGGGCACCAGGAAACAGAATTTCAGAAGGAATATTGTAGAACACAGGCTGTTAGGTCTTAAAGGTCATCTAAGCCAGTCTTCGTTTAAGTTCAAGGGTCCCCTCTGCTTACACCATCCCTGGAAAATAGACATAAGGATTCTGGGAAGATAGTGGAGTAAATCAGAAAACTTTCAACTATCCAAATTTCCTCAACAAAAAGAGAACGTTGCCTCAGAGGGAATGTAGAGCAGCAGAAATAAACAAAAATTAAGGTTAAGCAGTTATTCTTGTAAGTCTTAGGAGAATCCTTTTATTAAGGGAAATTGTTCTGTTTGGATTTGGTCAAAGGAACACAGTTGAGGACCTAGAGGGCCACATGTGGCCTTGAGGCTGCAGGTTCTCCACCCCTGTCCTAAGACAACCTAAGAAGACCCCAGGAAAGACCTGACCTCCTCTGCCCAGTGCAAGCACCTCCAGAGCCATTCTGCAAAATCATCTACCAATAAGCCCTGGGGACAGCTGGGTTGGGAGGCAGCCTCAGCCTTAGAAACTGTCATCTCATGGACAGTGGGGGGGGGGGGGTCTGATGACTAAGGAGGAGAAGACTGAAGGACCTTCCACTGTTGGGGTTCGCCAAGCAGAGCTGTGCTGAGCAGGTGATGGGGAGAAGGAGCTAGCACACACCCGGCGAATGTAGCAGCAGTAGGTGGGCATTGGCAGGAGAGTAGAGTCCCTGGTTTCAGTTCCAGGGCAGAGAGGACAGCTGTAGCTTGCAGTTACCTAAGGGTCCAAAGGGGGTAAGATCATCTGGAGGACAGTGTGGCTGAGGACCCTAGCCACGGTTTAGTAGTGAGGCCCCAAGGTTGGGCTCCAAGACAGACCTCAGAAAACAACAGTAAGAAGGACCTGAGGCTTGGGGCATCATTCCCCATACCTGGGAACTACAACTTGATTACACTAATAGCTGCTAAAAATCTAACTAAATGAGTAAACAATGAGTAAGCAAAGAAAGAATCTAACCATAGGTAGCTACTATGGGGATAGAGAAGATTTGGGTCCATATTGAGAAAGATAACAAAGCAAAAATAGCCACTCCTTTTTCAATAAGAAACATTGAATGGTCCCGAGCACAAAAAGAATTCTTAGAGGAACTTATAAGACTTTAAAAATCAAATAAGAGAGAGCAAGGAAAAATTAGAAAAAATAAGAGTAATCCAAGAAAAATCAAGAAAATTATGAAAAGAAAATCAACCAACTTGAAAAAGACAATCAGAAACTTAAGAAAATAATTCCTTGAAAACTAGAATTGGGCAAAAGGAAGCTAATGACATTAAAAGACACCAAGAAATAAAAAAAAAAAATCAAAAGAATGAGAAAATAAAAGAGAATGTGAAACATTTCACCAGAAAAACAACTGGAGAACAGATCAAGGAGAAATAATATTAGTCAGACTACCTGAAAAGTACTATTAAAAAAGTCTTGATATAATATTACAAGAAATTATAAAGGAAAATTGCCCTGAAGTTCTAGAGCAAGAAGACAAAGCAGAAATAGAAAAAAAAAATCCACTGATCACCACCTGAAAGAAATCCCAGGAGGAAAACTTACTGGAATATCATAGCCAAGTTTCAAAGCTCCCAAATTAGGGAGAAAATATTGGAAACAACAAGAAAAAAATTAAATATCATGGAGCTACACCAGAATTACACAAGACCTAGTAGCTACGATGTTGAAGGACCATAGGTCTTGCAATACTATATTTCATCTAGCAAAAAAAGCTGAGGTTATGACCAAGGGTAACTTGCCCAGTAAAGTTAACTATAATCCTGAATTTAAAAAAAAATTTAATGAACTGAAAGACTTTCAGGTATTTGTGATGAAAACAGCAGAACTTAAGGGAAAATTCAATATGTAATATTCAGGAGAAATATAAGATAGATATTAAAGATCAATTATAATAGACTCGATGAGGTCAAATTGCTTACTTTTTATATGTGAAAATATTATCAATACTTTTATTACTGGGTAGTTTGAACAAAAGGCTTGGGCTGAGCTGTGTATGATGAGGTGATTCTAAAAAAAAACTGTGTAGGGAGAGATAAAAAGGAAAAATTATCTCATATAGATGAGTCATAAAAAGAAAAAATTATACAGAAGAAGCTAGTGGGGGGGAGGGTATACACACACACACAAACACATACATATGTCTTCTAAATACAGAAAGAAATAAGAAAACAAAGGGATAAGGTGGAAAGAAAGGATAAAGGAAGGACTCTTGAAGGGGTGGGCAGGTTAAGGAATAGGAGGACAAGGTATTGGGTAGAACTAAAGCAGAGGCAGGTAAGAAGGATAGTAAGAAAAAATAGGAGGGAGGAAAATGTACAACAAGTAATTATAACTTAGAATGTGAATGGGATGAATTTACCCATAAAATGGAAACTGATAGCAAATTAAAAATCTTAATTCAACAGTATGTTGCTTTCAGGAAACGCTATAAAAAAATGAGATACACACAAAAATAAAACAAAAGTTGGGAGTAGAGTTTTATGTAAAAAAAAGCAGGAGTGGTTATCATGATCTTAGACAAAGTTAAAATGAAAATAGATTTAATCAAAAGTGAAAGAGAGGGAAACTATACTATGTATGAGCAATATTATTTAATACTGTTTTAGACCATTTAAAATAACTAGACAGTACAAAATACCTGAGAGCATATCTGCCAAAACAGATACAATATGAATATAAACATAAAACTCTTTTTGTACAAACAAAGTCAGATCTAAATAATTGAAGTAATATTTATTGTTCATGGGTAGGTAAAGCCAATATAATTTAAAAAGGCAATTCTACCTAATTAATCTATTTATTTAATGCCACTCCAATTAAATTACTAAAAAGTTATCTTACTGAGTTAGAAAAAAATAATAACAAAGTTCATAAGGAAGAACAAAAGGTCAGGGACATCAAAGAAACCAGGGGGGAAAGATGTAAAGGAAGCAGATTCAGCAGTATCAGATCTTAAACTATATTATAAAGTGAGAGCATTGTTGAAGTATAAAATGGATTATTTTAAACTGAAATTTTCTTGTATAAATAAAACCTATCCAGCCAAGAATAGAAGAAACACAGAAAATCAGGGAAAACCTTTCACAGACAATCTCTCAGATAGGATGCGATTGTGTTGGAATATTGCTGTGATACAAGAAATGGTGCAGTGATTGATTTAGAAAAACATGATAAGACGTGGACTTATGAAGGAAGATGCTATTCACCTTCAGAGAAACAGACCACAAGTGGAAATAAGCGTAGTACAGTCTTACATATATGTGTACATGTATGTTTATCGATATCTACAGATATGTATATATATATTCATGCTTAATTGTTGCATTCTTTGATGGGGGAAGGGAGGGGAAAATAGAGTAAAAAGTGCACAGGAGAGTACAAAAGAACACTTACAAGGAAGCAAAGAAAAGCTGAGCAGCTTTGAAAACAATGTGTAGTATTTATTATACAGGTTTCATCGAAATGGAAATTTATTATTTATTCTTATAATGGAAATTTATTATTTTATGTTGAAAACTCTCTTATGTTCTTCTGTGTACAGGGAAATTTTTTTTCTTTTCTTGTTTTGTATTTAAGTTTAAAATAAATAATAAAATTCATGAGAGAGAGAGAGAGAGAGACCTATAGCCTCTGTCTAAATGCTGCCAGTCCCTCTGAGAGCAGCCCACCATCACTGCCTCTGGGGATCTGAAAGTCTGAGAGTCAACTAGATTCATGCAACATTTTAAAATGTTTCCTGCCAAAACGATCTCTAGCAATGAGCCCTCCCATGACATGTTCTCACATTTAGTTGCCATAATCACAGTGTCCACACCCTCAGCATAGCCCAGGGATATAAAGAATCTTTTCCCAGGAAACTAAACCCAGTCCCTAGAGCAGTGGTTCTCAACCTTCCTAATGCCACGACCCTTTAATACTCGTATGTGGGCATATCTGCATGTGGGCGGACCTACCTGGAGACGGATAGAGGAGCAGTGTCTTGGTTCCTAAGACCATTGGAAATATGTGTTTTCCGATGCTTTTAGGTGACCCCTGTGAAAGGGTCATTCAACCCCCAAAGGGGTCACAACCCACAGGTTGAGAACCGCTGCCCTAGAACCATAGACTCAGAGCTGGAAGGGACCTTAAAATTCTCCTAGTCTAGGTTCTCTCAATTTCCAAATGAGCAAACTGAACCCTAGAGAAGAAGGGTTTGCTCCAACCCACATCCAGTCAGTAGCAGGGAATACACTACCTTTGTGGCACCCCAAACTCTGTGTTTCCAAAGGATACTAAACATAGAATGCGGAATAATGTGGAACGGTTGGTTTCTCCATCTGAGGGGAGACTATGAAGACTGGTAGGCAAGGTGAGTTGGGTATCTCTCATTTGGATTTAGTTGCTAATGGCCCAGTCCCCAAAGTGCTCTCCTGGCCTCACTGCAGCCATTCCCTTCCTACAGAAGAACTACGGCAGAAAGCCAGTGGGGTCTAGGAGAGGAATGCCTGACCACAAAGGGTTAAAACCAAGCTGGGGCTTTGCCTTGATCCCCCTGAGCAAGAGGGACCCTGAGCCTGGGGCTTAGGTTTCACCCTCCCTTCTAGCTATAAAATATGATCATGTCTCCACTGCTGATTGATGGTCTTGGGGAAACCATCATGGTGATGGGCCCAGCAAGATCAGATTTTCAAGGGTTGAATGGCTGATACCCCAGACACACACTACCCCCCAGCATCAACCTGCAACAAGCCCATCAAGAAGCCAACATACCAGCAGAGCAGCAGCCAGGACACAGCCTGGAGCACAAGACACAGAAACAGGTTAGGGTTAGCTGACCAGAGAGACATGGCCATCTCTGAGCGGACCAGCCCTGGAGCTGAGATCCTGCGAGTTTTCCTCATCCAACTACATTCCATATTTCTCAGTAGGACACTGATAGAAGCAGAGCCACAGAATCAAAGAATATTAGATTGAAAGGGGCCTTGACATGTTGAATGTTAGAGCTGCAAAGTAGCTGAGATCCAGAATGTCAGTGCTGGAAGGGGCCTTGGGTCATAGAATGTCAGAAAACCACAACATAAATATCGGCACTGTACAGGGGCTTGTAATATTAGAGCTATAGACCAAGTCCCTCATTTTCCAAATAAGGAAACTGAAGTCCAGAGAAAGGGTGATGATTTGTCCATGATGAGTCAGCCTCATACCCAGGTCTACTGAATCCAAAGCTAGCATCCTTTCCACTGAATTCTCCTTGCTGATGCTTAAAAGATAGTCACAGAATTAGGGAAAGTAGAGGAAAGAGAGTTCAGTTGGACATCTGGCCCTATGCCCTCACCCAGCACCCAGCCCTGGAACATTCTCCATCTGATTCCTCCTTTCTCCAAACCAAATCCCCCCTGCTCAGTGGAGCCTAATCCACTCCGGAGTGACACGGAACAAGTGCTCTTCCCAGCACCGGCTGTAATGGGGCCTCCCGATGATCACATGGGCTGGAATGAAACCCTAGCCATCCCCACAGCTTCAAACACCCATAGAATGTCAGCAGCAGATTAGAATTTTTTATTGTTCCCAGGATCTGAGACAGAGGTAGAAAATATGCACTGAGGTACTAACCACAGCCTTCCAATGAGAATAGAATGAGATTCAGGCCCTAATCCTCCAGAGACAGGAAGCTCACAACTTCCTCCGCCCTGCCAGGCTTTCCTTCTTGCCAAAAGAAACCCTAGGCTAGAGAGTCAAGAGATCTGGGTTCAAGTCCCAGCCTTACCACTGATCAGTTCTGCGACTCCATTTCCTCGTTTGTGAAGTGAAGAGGTTAGACTGGATGAGCCCCAAGGTACCTTCCAGTTCTAAAGTTCTAAGCTCTAAGACAATGAAGAAAAATCTTTCTGAAGGAGCTGAGCATTCAACCCTCTGATACCACAGCCTTGCAGACTGGTTTTCTTACCAGCCCATCCTTGTAGCGGCACTCAAAAAGATTCTATTTCCGCCATATTTTTCACACCCCTTGAATAAACAATGACATATAATCAAACCCATTGTCCCATACTCTAGTCTTGATGTGTCAAACTCACAGGCCCAAGCAAATCATATTAAAACGTAACTGGGAAATGTTTAGCAAAATAAATTAAAATACATCATAGATAATGACAATTTGTGGTTTTCTAAGTCAGTACACACCCAGCAGCCACCCATTTCTATTTGATTTTGTCACTATTGTTCTAGTCCACAAAGCTGGTCCAAGGTCTTCCCCAGCCCAGATTTCTGTCTGCATTTCAGTCTGAGGGTCAGGGCAATGCTATTGCTGATCCCTAGGTTCCCAGCTCTAAGGTCCCTACTTGGTTTAATAGTTCATGTCTCCGAGTATGAGATGAGTGTCTCTATCTGTAAGGGGTAATCCATCAGTCCTAGCCAGATGACTTTTTCATGGGGAGGAGGGATCAGCCTAGAGGGTTGAGGTCCAGAGACCTGGCCTCCAGGGCAAAGGATGGTATGAGTAATGAAAGTCATTCTCAGCTTGGCTTTTCTCTTTCCCTCCAAGGGACATTGACTTTGGCAGAATCTCCAAAAGGGAGGCTTGGTTCCTCCTTCCCCCCCCCCCCCCCCACTTCAGATGAAATGTCTTTAGGACTCCTGTCCACCAGATGTGTATTGTCTTCACTGGAAAGTGACAGAGACATTTCAGCTTTGGAACACTCATCTCTGGGCATCCTGGACCTTGGTGATAATAAGAGACTGGAAATCACAAGCTTTGGGCTCCTACTGAGTTGGCTGTTTTCCTTGTCTGTGATAATAATGCTTTGTATTCAGCCAGCACCTTGCTCCCCCAACCCAGGCTCCTTGCCGCTGACATGTATTACCTGATTAATCTCCCCGCTGGCCCTGGAGCCTGGTCAGGGTAGCCCATGAGACACAGAGGCTCTTATTCAGTGGGAGGGGGAAGGGGAGCTCCCTGTAGCTGCCCTAGGGACCCCCTCCTTTGGTTGAGGGGAGAGAAGGGAGAGATGAGAGGATGCACCTCCAGACAAGATTTTTCAGAAGAAGAAAGAAAAAATTGATGCTGAGATCCCTTATCTACCCTCCATTTTACTAAACCTTGGCCCTGGCTATAGACTGAGCCCTGACGCTGGTCACACTTTGACCTCTAACAGTCCCCTCTGTTCACCTGTGGGGAAACAGAGACCCTGATAGATTAAGAGGCTTGAGCCAGCGAAAGTGAGAGAGTGGTGGAAGTGGGAAAGAAAGCCACACGCCTTCACTTGGGGGTCTGTCTGGGTTGCTGAAATAATCTCTTACCACCTTGGGTCTGTAAGAACCACATTCTGATCTCAGTGGTTAGTGCCAGCCCATCCCCACCTCCCAAAATTGGATTGTTTTTAATTTGCATTTTAGGGGAATTTACTTACCTATGTACCATTATTTAACTAAGCTCCTGACTCTTCATTTGTGTATCTGCATGCCTCAGTACAGGGCCTGGCCCATAATAGGTTCTTATTAATTGACGGTTGAATGGATTTCACTTGAAAGATCTATACAGATAAAGAATGCAGTTAAATTGTCTTGATTTGGACTTATTCTTTTAGAAGTTCTGATAATGCAAAGACTCAAAACATAACAAAGTTTGAGAGTTGAAAGAAAAGCCAACGGTCATCTGACCTCAGAAAGAGGCTGTTCTAAAGACGACCTTTGCCCAAAAATAGGTAACCTAATAGCATGCAGAAGATTTCAGGAGGAATGCCAAAATACTTAGGACTTGGAAGTGATTTTCCCAAAGTCACCCAAAAATATGTAGACAAGCTGGAATTTGAACTCAGGTCCTTTCATTCTAAATTCTGCTCTCCTTCCACCACAGCATAATTTCTTCCCCAGGCTAAGCTTTTCAAGCTCTCCAAAAATATCAATTTACATTCAAACTGTTGATGTACTCACAAAAAATTATTTCTTATCAGATCAATAAAGTACATCCATTAGAATCAAGGACTAGCAAAGACTTACAAACTTCAATTGAGTTCGTGAGCTCAGTTGTGGTACTTGAAAGTCCTTAAATTATATTTTTAACTTCCTTGATTAACTATGTGATCCAGTACAATCCATTCCCTCCCTTAGCCTCAGTTCCCACATATGTAAAATGAGAGAGTTGGATTAGACGGCCTCTAAGGTCCCTTCCAGAAATAAATCTATGAGCCTCTGCTTGCTTCCAGCTCTCTTCTAAGCAGGACCATAACCAGATATTTTTGTGCCTGGGGCAAGCAGCACCCATACCACCAAATTGACTTGGTGAATCATGATAGGAACATAATGCAAGAAAGAATTGAGACAAAACTCCTTGGAGCAGAGCTAATTAATCCCCAAAGGGGATCCCAGATGGGTGTCACTAACAGTGCTCAAATGAGGCACCTTCCTATTTTAACAATTTATTCTTGTCAACTAGCTGCTAAGTTTAGGTCTAGGTGGTGTTTTGTTTTGGTTTTTTTTCTGAAGGAGTACAAGTGTTTAATTGTTAGTCCTAAATCCTCTAAATGGCCTAAGTGATTCTACCTTCACTGTGTCTGTGGGTCAAAGAGCCTTCTCAGCAGCCCCAACATTCTTTGTTCTAAGGTTCCTCCCAGTTCTGGGTTCTAAGGTTCCTCCCTGCTCTAACATTTTATATTCTAGGATCTGTCCCAGCCCTGACATTCTGGGTTCAAAGGTTCTTACACTGACATTCTGTATTTATTGTCCTACAGCTTCACTCATTCAGACTTTTCACCAGCTCAGACCAACCTTTCCCCGAAGAATTCAAATACATGTTCAGTGTTGTCTGGGATACTTAATGTGTTTCAAAACTTCTCTTTCCCAGGAAGGAGAAGGGATTAAAGCAGTGGGTTCCGATGTCTCTGAAGTGTGGAGGGAGGGCCATGTAGCCCTGCCTGGCCTTGGGAAAAGAGGAGAGTCCTCATTCTCTGGCCTGGGTGGCCCAACAACACCAGCAAATTCTCTGGCCACTGGCCATGGGCGCCATGGAGGGAGCTCTCTTTCTTTCCAGCTGCAACACTTCAGGAGGCTTGGGACAGCAGAGAGATGGCAGAAAGGGAATCCCAGGTGTTCGGGGAGCCTTGGATTTCATATGCCAAAGTAATGTGAGCACTGAACCTAGGGCCAGAACGCTTCCACCCACACCCCAGCTCTGCTCCATACACCCTGCTTGTGTGACCTTGGGTAAGTCACACCCTCTCTCCAGGTCTCCATTTTCCTTTGTAAAATGAGGGGATTGGACCAGCAAACCTCTGCTACCACCATCAGGTCCCCTCTGGCTCTGAACTGATGATTCTCAGATTTCATTTCTAAAGAGATGAGAACAGCTTTGTAGCTTCCTCTAGAGTTCTTCCCTCCTTTTCTCTTTGCCTTCTCATCTCGCACCCCATTTCCTTCTCTTCCCTCCACTCGTTTTCCTTCTTCCTTCTCTTCTCCCCTATTCCACCCCTCTATCCTTCTCTTTTCCTTTCCTCCCTTTTTCTTTCCTCTTCTCTCTTTTCTTCTCCTGACCCATCCCCCTCCTCCTCTCTTTCTCCTTTCTTCCCGTCTCAGCTCTCGCTTCCTTTTCCTAATTCTCTTTCTCCTCTGTCTCCTCTCCTCCCTTCTCTTTCTTGTCTCTCCCTCCAGGGATGGAAGCTAGGGTGGAAGGAGGAGAGATGAAGTAAAGTATTTCAAGTTTTTCCCTCTATGTGGGATCATAGCTTTAGAGCTTGGAAGGGTGTAGGAGGCTTTAGTGACAGACTCTCTTTACACAGGAGGAAATTGTGACTCAGGAAGTTAAATGACTTACTGGCTTGCGCTTAGCATAGGTAGTAAATTACAGAGGGTTGGGTCAAAGTTCTAGAATGTTAGGGGCCTTCAGAAGTCTTCTAGGGCAAGTTTTACAGATAAGGAAACTGAGACCCAGTTTGAAATGATTTGCCCAAGGTCAGGGAGCTCACGTACAGTTACAGACCTCTGGCGCTTTCTGCCCCACAGGCCTCCTAGACCAGTCATCATCTCCAGGTGTTCCTGAGCCCTTTCCTGGAGCTAGATTCCTCCTAGGGAAAGTGTGAGGTTGGATATAGGTGGTGGCCAGGTGAGCCTCTGAGCCCAGAGGCAAGCCAATGTCAGACCCTCCAGCTTCTCAATCTCCTCATTTCTGAGTAGGCATCACTATCCCTCAAAATCCCATCTTGTCTCCATACCATGGCCAAGCTGGAGTTAATAGCGTGACTCCGTTCCCTCCCCATCCTCCCTGCACCACCCCCCTTGGCTGCCATGTCTCCCTGGAAAAGCACGAGAAGGAAACAGAGCCCAAGCCCCTGGAGTGGTGTCTCATAGCGGGTTTGTGATGTCAGCCAGTCAGCCCAGGCTGGATCAGCACAGCTGTCTCCATACATCCCCAGACCTCACCGGGATTACAGGGCTCCCTCCAGGGGGTTGGCGCATTCTTCAGGACCTTATGTCAGCTTGCCTCCCGCCCTCATTCCATCCTCTCCAGCCTCCCTCCCTCCTCCCCTCTTCCCTTAGTCCCTCACTTCTCTCCAAGCCCCCCCCGATCCTTCCCCAGGACACTTGAACTGCTCTGGTCCTTCCCATCTTGTCCCTCAAGGACTCTCCAGGCACCCCACTTTCCCCCAAGACCCTTGCCAGTTTCTCCCACAGGAGGATCTCAACTTCCCCTCTATCCCCTACTTCTCCCCGTCTCCCCCAAGGCTCCTCGTCACTTCCCTCCCCAGGCTCCTGCACATTTCTCCCCCAGAGTTCTCGCACTTCCCCCACCACCACCATGTCCTATTTCTACTCCTCTGAACTGCTTCTCGGACTATCAAACATCAGTGTGTCTGTCCCATGTACTCATCCCACCAAGAGCCCTCATTTCTCTTGGCTAGCCTTCTAATCTTTCCCGTCAAACTTCCCTGTCCCCAGCCCTCTAGATCCCTGGAATCCTACAGAAATGTCTTGGGATCCACTGTGTGAGTCCCTTTTATCTCAAGTTAAGCATTACTCTGACACCTACAGTATTCCCTTGTTACTACAGACCACTGGACTCGGAATCAGCTCAACTTCACTATGAGTCAGATAAATCCCCTCCCCTTTCTGAACCTCAGTCTCTCCATCTGTAAAATGCAGATAATGAAACGGTCCTGACACCCACAGCGATTGTGGTGAGGGTCTGATGAGGCAGTGAATAGCAGGTCCTCTCCTTATTGTTGTAATTATTGAGTATTCGAAGGCAATAAAATAACATTTGAAATGTCTTGAAAATCTTGCTCTTGCCTACAGCTAAGGAAAGGTGGCCAGACCTTCTTCCTGAATGTCTACACTAGAGGGGGTGACCATGCTTCTCCACAACGGTCCCTACGTCTCCTGATCCTCCACAAACCTGTGCCTCTATGGGAGTTGGGAGGAGCGGGCAGAGTCCCAAGAGAAGGTAAAGGAGAAAGGACGCAGCCTAAGGAAGACAGAGAATGTTTCATTTATGTCTTTGTATCAATAGAGCCTAACACTGTACCTGGCATGCAGTAGGTGCCTGATAACTAATTCTTGATTGATGGACTGGGGAAGAGAGAGGGAAGACAGCTCACCTTCTCTCCTGGTTTCTCAGCACTCATGGTCAGACTACACATACACTCTCTCTCTCTCTCTCTCTCTCTCTCTCTCTCTCTCTCTCTCTCTCTCTCTCTCTCCCTCTCTCTCCCTCTCTCTCATCTGTCATTGCCACATCTCAGGCTCTGTGCACCCCCTGTAAACATCTGTTTTTACCCCCAGGTTAAAAAAGATTCCCTAATTGTCCCATCCCACCCCCCCAGATAAAATTTAAAACCCAGCACCACCATCCTCTCAGAACAACTTTACAAGTTACAAGTACTCCTGTGTCCATTCTACAGACAAGGAAAACCAAGGCTGTAACCATACAGTAAGTGGTTGAGATAAGAGTTGAATGGAGGTCTCCCAATCTCGATCCTGTTTTTTTTCCTCCATCATGTTGCCTCTCATTCATTTGTTTGTTTGTTCAACAGCTGTCTGTAAGGTACTGTGCTCTATAGATGCCTGCTCTTAAGAAGATCAGCATATACTGGACCATACTCAAGTGGTCTGAACTTTAGAGCTAGAAAGGGCTTAAGAGTCCATCTGGTGTAGCCATGGAACCTTCCCCAAACACATTCCCTCCACTGGATTCATTGGGTGAACACGGCTTTCATGGGGCCTGGCCCATTTATTGCCCTCCTCCAGATTGTGGTTGCCTGTGTACAAGCACTATCTCCTCTGTATGTTATTTGCAAATAGGAACCAGTGTCTTCTTTCATCTCAGGAATTTCCTCAAGACCTGGCAAGGGGCCTCGTACACAGAAGAGCAAGGGACTGACTGTCCTTCCCCCTTCTTTCTTTGTATCCTCAATATTTAGCACATAGTCCCTACTTAATCAATTCTCATTTACTCCCTGACTCCTTTTCTGTTAATATTTCTCTTTGGTGATATAACTTTATAAATTCTGGTTTTTTCCTCTCAGCCAAATTTTAACTCAGGTCTTCCTGATTCTAGGTCTAGTGCTCTATCCACTGCCCAATTTGTATATACAAAATATCATTGATGAAAGAGAAGAGAGTTCCCACACCAGAAGTTCTCTGTCCTGCTGAAGTCATGGATCCTTCTGGTGACCTTTATAAGTAAGTCATAGCATATTATCAATGAAAAGATGTCACTCAGACTCAAGATGCAGAATAAGTCATATATGATTGGACATCACTAATGGGGGAATTTGTACTTGATTATGCATATTTGTTACAAAAGGATTTTTTCTCCCCTTCCCCCTCCGTGGGAGAGCATGAGAGAAAATAAGTGTATGCTAATTGGAAAAAACAGAATTTATAAAATTCTACCATGAAAGAGAAATACTAATTAATTAGGGATTATGTGCCAGGCACTGTGCTAAGAGCTGAGGATACAAAAAAAGGTAAAAAGTTCCTGCTCCCAAGGGGCTCCCAGTCTAATGAGGGGGGTCAATATGCAAACAACTGTGCCCACACAAACCACAAACAGGATAAACTGGAGATAATCAGCAGAGGGTAGGCACCAGCACTAAGGAGGATGGGACCGAATTCGGGTGAAAGTGGATCTTCACCCAGGATTTGTTGAAGGAAGCCAAGGGGAGGTGGGATAGTCACGAAGCAAAAGCAAAGGAGGAGAGGCCAACGGTCGACCATGGGCCATGTCAGTACCTATGAAACATCAAGAGATTTAGAGAGGATTCCTGCCCTTCCAACACCAGGTGGGCCCACCATGGCAGCTAATGAGAGGGCATGGGCAAGGTATGTACAGCATGAGAAGGTGTGGATGGGTACTAATGGGCACCATTTTGAGTAGAACTCACATTAATACAATCATAGATCCATCCAAGTTATCTCTGTGTAAGCTCCATGAGGGTAGGGACAGGACTCTGAACACAATAGGTGCCCAATAAAAGTTGGCTGAGTCAATAAGAGAAAGTGAATCAGCCAGCATGAGCCAGTAAGAAAGAGAAAGCAGCCGGAAGGGCTGATCTGGGCTGATTAAATGTTTCGGATGGCACTGATAGATTATGCAGAGAGAATTGATTGTTCAAGCTGGGTGCCCGCCTGGCACAATGAAGCAGACACCGAAATGTCAAGTTTGTGATCTTAAATTGGCAACCAGCCCTCGCCAACTCACATGCACACAGCCTGGAAAGAGAGAAGGGATGAAAAAAGGAAAACCTTAGACAGAACCATCACTGAGGCTGGTCTGAGACTGTGATAATATGAATAATTGATTTGGAGAGGGGAAGGGACACCATTATAGAGGAGGATCGGGGCTTAGATCGGAAGCACTTTCCCCGGGCTTCAAGCATGCACACAGATGGCTTATCACCAACGAATGGGAAGGATGAGATGGAGATGCGGCCCTAGATACATTTTAAACATGTAGATAGGAGGAAGGATGGGGAGGGAAGCAGACTACTGGATGCCTTCTCCCTGGGGAACTCAGGCTAAGGATGGGGCTGGAGCAAGCAAGGAGGCTATTGCGGGAATGAAAACCAGGCAGGGAGGAAATTGGCCAAACCTTGACTTGCTGGGGGGGGGGGGGGGGGGTTTCTCCTACCTGCGTGTCCTCTGTCAAATGAGGGGCTTAGCAGATGGTCTATAAAGTCCATTCCAACTCTAAATCTGGGGTCTTAACATCTCCAATTGGATGTTGGCAAGTCACTGGGCCTCAGGTTCCTCATTTGTAAAAGGAGGCAGTTGGAACCAATGGACTTTGAGCTTCCTCCCAGGTCTAAGTTCTATGATCTTATAACTTTGCTGACCCTAGGCTCTCTGGAAAGTCGCTCCTTCCACAGCTTCCTGTGACTGCCAGCAGCCCATTCTTTTTTTTTTTTTTCTTTTTTTTTTTATTTACTCATTTACTTTTAATTTACAAGATTCAGTTCCACAATCACTTGAGTTTCAGATTTTCTCCCCTCCCTTCCCCCCCCCCCCATGGTGGCGTGCAATCATGTATAGGATCTGCAAATACTTTCACATTGTACAATAGCTTGGTCATATAGAAAGGCCAGCAGCCCATTCTTGGCCTCTGAGGTCCTCCAATTCCCCCAATTGCCTTCAATTCCTAGGGTCTGCCAACTACCCCTGACCTTGAAGCACACTTGGGTCAGAGTTCAAATCCGGCCTCAGACACTTAACACTTACTAGCTGTGTGATCTTGGGAAAGTCATTTAACCCTAATTAATTGCCCTGCCGAAAGAAAGAAAGAAAGAAAGAAAGAAAGAAAGAAAGAAAGGAAGGAAGGAAGAAAGAAGGAAGGAAGGGAAGAAGGGAGGAAGGAAGGAAGAAGGAAGGAAGGAAGGAAGGAGGGAAGATGAGGAAATAGAAGCCCAGAGAGGTTAAGGAAGTGACCCAAAGTTACCCAGCTAGCAAGAGGCAGAGCTAGAATTCAGGTCAGGTCTTTGGATTCCACAGCCAGCGGTGCTACTTCTACTCTATCATGCCGGGCGTGTCTAGACTATGAGGTCCTGCCTATGTTCTTACTTCCACGGATTCATTATCTTATGCACTGGGGTTGCCCCTCATGGCCCATTGAGATGATTTCATAGCCTAATTCTTAACCTGGGGTTTGTGAGCTTGGTTTTAGAAATATTTTGGTAACTGTATTTCAATATAATTAGTTCATTTTGTCATCTCATGTATTTTTTGAACGTATTAAAAGAGCCTGCCAAAGTGGGGGAAAGGGATCAATGACACAAAAAAAAGTTAAGAATCCCTGGTCTATGAGAAGGAGCATTAGATTTGGAGACAGAAGACATGACGGCAAATCCTTGTTTGACCACTTTCTACCTGTGTCATCCTAAGTAAGTCACATTGATGCTTATGCCTCAGTTCCCTCATCTGTAAAAATGATGAGATTGGCCTAGATGGACCTACAAAGGTTTTCCAGTTCTAAAGCCTAAGGTCTTTCCATTCCTTTCTCAGTCCATGACACTTAAGTCTACATATTTGCTGTAGAACATGGACTAGATAAGCCCCTATTTTATGCAACCTATGATCTTTCCATATATTGTCTAGCTGATCAACCCAATTCCTTCAGAAGGAGGCCTTGCTCTTACCATTTCCTGTAGACTAGTGCAACACCCAGCTGTCATTGAACTTCAGCTGGAAGGGACATTAGAAATGATCTAAGTCACCTAACCCTGTTTGCCTCAGTTTCCCCATCTGTAAAATGAGCTGGAGAAGGAAATGACAAACTACTCCACTATCTTTGTCAAGAAAACCCCAAATGGCATCACAAAGAGTCAGACATGACTGAACAACAACAAATCCAACTCATTCATTTTAGAGATAAAGAGACTGGGGTCCAGAGAGGTTAAGTGACCTGCAGGATTTGAACAGGATCTTAGATCCCTAATCCCTCACCCTTACAACAAAACCAGCCTGCTTCATTTACAGTCATGCAGATTGCTAATGGCACCTTCTTTGTGACCCCTCCCACACAAGCCGTCTTTGACAGATGCTGCCCGCTACTTCCCATCCACAGCAAAGGTGGGCATTTCTCCTTGGGGCAAAGAGTGAAAGAAAGAAAGAATGCACAAATAGATAAATGGATGGATGGATGGATGGATGAAAAAAGCATTTGTTAAGCACTTAACTATGTGTCAGGAACTGTGTGGAAAGCGGGAGATAAGAAACACAAAAGCAAAAACCAATCCCTGCCCTCAGGGAGCTCACACTCCAAAGAGGCAGACAATGAAAATGGGAACGTGGCAGTCAAGAGGGGATTTTGGTTTGGAGGATTACAAGGGAGCCATAGAGCAGAAGAGAACCTAGGAAGTAGAGACCAGGCCGTATTCAGATCAGGATACTGAGGCTGCGAAAGTTTGAATGACTTCTGCATGGTCACATAACTGTTAAATGCTTAGAACAAGGATGTCAGAGCAGGAAAGGACCTTAGAACTTAGAACATAAGAACATAGAATGAGGTGCGGAGGGAACCTTGGAGCATAGAATGATAGAACTGGGAGAGTCCCTAGCATGCGGAATGGCAGAGACTGAAAGAGCTTTAGAACATAAAATGGCAGAGTTAGAAAGAATGCTAGATAACAGGGCCAGGGCCAGGAGAACAGAGCTTAGAACAAGTCTTAGAGCATAGCTGGGAGGGGTCCGAGAGCAGAGAATGTCCAAGCTGGGGGGACTCCTGGGAAATAAAATGTCAGAGTGGAGGGGGGCCTTGAGAGAACAAATTAAAAACTGTTTAAACTTTGAGGTGCCATGGGATTGGGTCCAAGTTAAGCATATACTATTTCTTTGACCTCCTTGGTCAATAAGAACCTTCTACTCCAAAGTTTTCATCTCTCCCAGCACCTAGCAAAGGAGTCTGCATGTAGTAAGTGTCTAATAAAGATTTGTTGAATGAATGCATATGGAGAACGTTAGAACAGAAAATGTCCAAGCTGGGAGGGGCTTTAAAGATCATCTTTAAGGGTAAATAAGAGTTATTATTCTTATCTTAAAATGGGAACGACAATATTAGCAGCTGAATCTCTTGAGTAAACCACTTTAGAAACATTGAGTCAACCAACAAGCAAGACTGACTGGCCTACTGAATCTTTTGGATCCCAAAGGAATGCTAGTTGTCTTCAAGGCCAATCTTTGGATTCTATAAATGTTGGCTCTGAGACCATGAAGAAAGAAATGATTTGCCCAAGGTCACCCACCATGTTCCTCCATCTCCTTTTTCTGCCTTCTCTTCTCCTCTCCAGTTGAGTCAGCACCTCCTGACCATATTATCTAGTCCTCTTGGGCCCATTCGTGGCATCTGCTCAATTTCCAGGGAGCTCAAAGTATGGAGTAAAAGATTTCCTACTTGGTGCTCTCCAACTGGACTGGGGCACGGTGGCCAGTAGGTGCTTATGAGCCGTGGGTCATAGGGACCCTTGAAGCTGGCTACTGTCTGCTACTTCCACCTCCCAGCTTCATCAGGAGATATCTCGGTCCCAAACCAGCTGCTCAACACCCCCTCTTGACTCCTTTGGTATCAAGCTTGTCATCTCAGCCAATACCTCATAACTGAGCCTAAAGGAGCCTCCCAGGGGTCTCATCAGGGGAAGCTTAGAGACCCTCCCATAACAGCAGGAACATCAGAGGGCATCTGGTCTGACTTCTAAATAAACATCAGTCTGATCTACAAGAGTCCTGCCATGGCCATCCAGCCTCAGTCTTGGACACTCCCACTGACCGGAAGCTCACCGCCTCACAAAGCAGCCCATTCTGCTTTGGGCAAGCTCGCATTATTAAGAAGTTTTTCCTTAAAACAAGTTTAATCCTGTTTCTCTGCAACTTCTACCCATTCCGCCCAGCTTTGTCCTCTGGGGTTAATCAGAACAAGTGTTTCCCATGAAACACTTTTTCTTCTCTCTACCTTCATGTCCATGCCTCCAATTCCTAGCCTTCTAAATGGTCTTCCTGCTCCAACTCACCACCCACACCACAGCCAAAGTGATTTTCTTAAAGCACCCTTCTCCATGTCACTCTCCTACTCAATATCCTTCAGTGGTTCCCTGTCACCTCTAGGATCAAGTGCAAAATCTTCTGTTTGGCATTTAAAGTCCTTCAAAAGCTGACCTCGACCTAACTTTCAATCTTATTTAACATTTCTTAACCAGGATACTCCATCTCCCACCACCATGTTTTTGCATTGGCTGTTCCCCATGCCTGAAATGCACACCCTGCCACCACCATCCTGCTCAAGTTCCCCCTTCTACAGAAGGTCTTTTCTGATCCCCCCTATATATAAGTGCTTCCCTCCCATTTACAATGTTGTTGTTTGTCCGTTTCCAAAGAGGAAAACAAAACTTGCACATGAACTGCATTTAAAGGAGGCAGAATTGCACAAAGTTCTCAGTCTCACTCTCTCCTCCAGAGTCATCAAAGTCCAGCGGCAGGACAAAAGCAGGACAACTGATGATGGCCCGGGATGCAGTGGATGACCTTGGCGTCTTTGATGTATGACCAAAATCAGCAGCACCTGCTTCCATGACCTTCATGGCTGTTGGAACAAATTGTTCTCATTCACCCATTCCACCAGGAAAAGTCTTCATGTGCTTGAGGTAGACACCCAGCTAACTCACCAATAAGTTTGACGCCTGTTGGTTACTCCCAACCCTGGTTAGCCCGTGTGCCAAGACGGTTCTACCGGGGCATGGCCACTGCAAAAGCTACAACTTCTTGGAGCCACAGGTGAGAGCTGGATGACAGGTAGACACCAAAGGTGGGTGAGCAGTCCTGGAAAGGACTAGGCGGGCCCCACCCCAGAGGTGCTTGTCCTCCTGAATACCTCATATACTACATTTATAATGGACCAATTTTGTATATATCTTGATTATGCTTAACATGTGATAGATTGTGAGGCCCTTAAGAGCAGGGACTGGTTCATTTTTGTCTTTCTATGTCCAGAACTTAGCATGGTGCCTGGCATGCAGTAGGCACTCAATAAATGCTCGTTGATGAATTAATTGATGTGTCTTCAATACCTCCTGACTCCTTTAATAATCTATTAAAGAACCAATGTCCAGGAATTCATAGACAGAGCCAGACAGAACCTCCAAATTGGAAAGGACCTTGGAAGCCAGCTAGCCCATCCCATGCCTGAAAAAAAATCCACTCATCTCCAGAAAATGGTCATCCAGCCTCTTCTTTATTACCTCCAAGGACAGGAGGCCCACTATCTGCCAAGGCAGCCTGTTCCACTTTTGTTAGGAAGTTGGTCCTGACATCAAGCCCAAATTTGCCTGAAATTCCTCCAAATCTCTATATAACTTATTCCTCTTCTTAGCCAGCCTCATGAGGTTCATGTCCCCTGGGGGAGCTAAAATGGTCTTTTCTTTGACCTAAGACCTTTCACACACCAACATGCATGCACAGGAACACATGTGCCACACACACCCACACCACATGCACACACAGAAGCACATGCATAAGCATGAATGTTGGCTCCATGGTCTCCTTTCCTGGGAGGCTTCCCACCTTCCTGAGGAACAACCATGTGTAATGTTATGGGGAGTTAGGCCTTCCCCCAATGCCCTCCATCACACCCACTCACACAGAGATAGTGCCCAAATACAGAGCCACACATAGGCAACATGAGCTACTGGATAGAGCAAAGGATCAGGAGTCAAGAATCTGGGTTCAAATGCTGCTTCAGACACTCGCTTATTGGTGAAGTCCTATAATTTCTGTGCCTCAGTTTACCCATTTTTAAAACTGGCTTAGAGAAGAGGGTTGACTCAGTAGCCTCCCAGGTGCAATCCAGCTCCAGATCTATCACACAATGCACAACACACACAGACACACACACACACAGACACATACACACATACACACACACCCCATGGCGGCATTTCCATAGCTCTTGAACCATGGTAATTATTTGTCACTTTTGCATTTACCACTTTACATTTCTCATTCATTGCCACACTTGATGCCACTGAGCCCCTCGAGGTACCTGCAGCAAGCTTTGATTAGCTGTGCGACCCTGGGCAAGTTTCTCTCTGTGCCTCAGTTCCCTCATCTGTAAAATGGGAGATTGAACTCAGTGGCTTTTAAGGACCTTCCTAAGTCTATGACCTTAGATTCCCAATCTTTCAAATGGAGAAATCAAGGCCCAAGGAGGAAAATGACTTGCTCCAGGTCACAGTTAGTAAGAGTTCAAGGCACAGTAGGACTCCAAGTCTGTTGTTCTGTCCCCTTGAGTGTAATGGCGGACCACCCAAGCTCTGCATTCCCCAGGTCTCTGAGCTGAGTGTTGACAGCACAAAGACCAGTCCATGCAACCTCACACCAACATCCTTACATGCAACCCCTAAAGCTGTTGGGAATGTATGTCTGCAGGGACCAGGTGGATGCTTGTACCTGGCCGGCTCTCCTGGCCACCAGGAGAGTTGTTTCCTTTGCCCCCTTGGGCAGAGGCCAGAACAGTGGCCCAGAGAACAATACTCCTGATTTTGGAGCTGGAGGAAGAGCAGAAGCTGGAGCACCACCCTGCCTGGCAGAGTCCAGGGGCCAAGATTCTCAGAGAAGGGAGGCCAACCGTCTACCCTAAAAGCCTCCTCTCCTTTTGGCCCAGAATGGGACCAACAGCACCATCTGCTGTCCAATCCTGGGATCACCATTAGTTGCAGAGTCAGGACCCAGGATAATGATGATGAAAATAGTACTACTAATAGCAAATATTTCTATCATACTTTAAGGCCTGCAGAGCACTGTCTATATATTTTCTCATTTTATCCTCATAAAAATCCTGTGAGGGAGGCATTATCATTATCCCCATTTTCAAGAGGAAGGACTGAGGCTAAGAATTTAGGTCACAGGGGTCCTTTGTGAGAAGTCACAAAGCCAGGACATGTCTGAAGTGGGACTGGAACTCAGGGATAGGGGTCTTGTATTTGTGTTCTGGAACCCAAGGGTCTGGAGGAGGCCAAGCAATGTCCTGCAGGGGTGAGGGTTAAGGCACTGCAGTGACCAAACAAAATTTTATGAAATCAGGCTGGAGTTCCATGAAAACCACTTGAGTTACACGAAAACTGACTAGGGTTCTAAGGACAGTCAAGGTTCAGTGAAGGCAGCCAGCATGTTGTGAAGGTTGGTTAAGCTTCCGAGTTGGGGTTCAGTGATAGCCAGCTGGGGTTCTATGAAGGCTGACTAGGGTTCTGTGAAGGTTGAGTAGGGTCCTATGAAGGTTGAGTAGGGTCCTATGAATATTGAGAAGGGCTCTATGAAGGTTGAGTAGTGTCCTATGAAGGTTGAGAAGGGCTCTATGAAGGTTGAGTAGGGCCCTATGAAGGTTGAGAAGGGCTCTATGAAGGTTGAGTAGTGTCCTATGAAGGTTGAGAAGGGCTCTATGAAGGTTAGCTAGGGTTCTATGAAGGTTGAGTAGGGCTATATGAAGGTTGAGTAGGGTCCTATGAAGGTTAGCTAGGGTTCTATGAAGGTTAGCTAGGGTTCTATGAAGAGTAGCTAGAGTTCTATGAAGATTGAGTAGGGCTCTATGAAGTACAATTAAAATTCCATTATGTGGTCATGGGTCTAAGAAACTAGAGTTTCTTTGACATTATCTAGAGCAGCAGTTCTCAATCTGTGGGTCGCCACCCCTTTGGGGGTTGAACGACCTTTTCACAGGGGTCACAGGGGTCGCCTAAGACCATTGGAAAACACATATTTCCAATGGTCTTAGGAACTGATACATTGCTCCTCTATCTGTCTCCAGGCGAGTCCACCTACATGCAGATACGCCCACATATGAGTATTGAAGTGTCGTGGCATTAGGAAGGTTAAGAACCACTGGTCTAGAGGGCAGCATAGTATCTGGTCCAATATTGGACAATATTGAACTTGGAGGTAGGAATACCTGAGTTCAAATCCCACTTTTGACTCTCACGAGTTTTGTGACCATGGAAAAGTCTCCAAATCTGTTTCCTTACCTGTGAAAGTAGAATAATTTTTATCGGTGTTGTTGTTGAAGCTCAAATAAGACAACATCCACAAAACATTCTACAAATTTTAGAGTATTCTATCATCTCAATCACCATTGTTATTTTATCAGTGGAGTTGGGTGGTAAGTATTTCTAAGAAATTTTTAACATCCCTCCTTCCAGTTTTCAAGCTTGCAGACAGTAGGTTGTTTTTCCTTCTGATTTTATTTCCTTTCTCATCTTTGGCCTCAGGATTGTGACCTCATTTTCACCTTGGGGTTATGCATTTGCCCATAGGTATGAATAACAGCAAGAACAGATCTTGCTTCTATACTGATTTACACTTTACAAATTGCTTTCCTCAGAACACCTTTGTTCTGGGCAGAGTACAAGGATTTTACCCATTTTATGGAGCAGGAAAGGAGACTCAGAGTGGTGGATTGACTTGTTCACAGTCACATAGCTAGTAACCATCCTCCCCAGGACTCCTGATTTAAAAGTCCAGCACTCTTGTTCTGACTTTTGGAATAAATTTAACTTTAGCTCTTGAGGTAGACTTGTCATCTTCTCTTTCATTCAAAGGCCCATGGTTTCAAAACACCACTAGAATAGTGGAATTAAAAAGATGGGCTTTTGTTTCTAGGAGAAGTTAGGTGTCAGTAAGGGTATTCTGTAATTTCTTAAAAGTACTACAGCCTGCTTTCCTTCTCCTGTTTAAGCTGGTATATACTGATGGACAAGCTCTATAACCTCTCTGACCGCAAGTTGTAATCTGTGCATCCACTTGGACTTTACTGTGTGAATGGTCAGATCAAAGTCATAGATGATAGTAGCATAGGATGGGCAGTCAGGAATGAGAATGTGTTGGAGGCAATCTCCTGGTTTAAAGGAAACATCCAAATTCTGGATTCATTTGAAAATGATTTCAAAATCTTTGTACAACCTTGCACTGAGAGATACCTGGGATGGGGAAGGGTCCCTGGAGCAGAAGGCCTGAGAAGAGCCCAGAAGATAGGTTCATGCAAGATATGTTGATCCCCTTTCACTTCACTCTGCCCTGATGCACCCTGAGAGACCAGTATGTTATGGACTGACTCACCTCTACTCAGATGGAGAAACTACAGGGAAGTCCCAGAGAGAAGGAAAGGGGCCAATGATACAAGGAACATATAATTCAACTATTTATCAGCCTTTGGAGTCTTAGTTCCCTTATCAATAAAATGGGAATAATAATATTGATATGCCTTGTTTCACAGGATTATCCTAAGGTGAGGTTGGCCCTTTGTGGGGTAGTTTAGAAAGAATCACAGAATCTCAGAGTCAGAAGGAGCCTCAGAGGGCATCTAATCTAGCCCATACCCAACTGAGAGGCCCCCTACAACCTGCACCCAAAGTGATCACCACACCCTAGAAAACTTGAACTATCCTCTCCCTTCCCAACTTGGTCCAAATCCCTTCTGTTGGCAGAGTTCAAGGCCACACCCTGTCTACATCCTTAGGATGGACAGTAAGGCTCAGTAGGAAAAGAACAGGACTTGAAGTCTAGAACACGACTTAAATCCTGCCTCTGACACTTCCTAGCTGTGTGACCCTGGACAAGTCGCTTAACCTCACTCTGAGTTTCAGTTTCCTCATCTATTAAATGGAAATAATTAGAGCAGTCCCTATCTTGCATAGCTGACTCTAATAATATAATGTATGTAAAATACTTCGTAAAATTTAAAAATGATACACAAGTATCACTTATTACTGGGGCATGCATTTTTTTCATGCAGAGCACCTGATTTCAGTCTCAGTTGTCAAAAAGAATGAAAAAAGTCTAGCTCAGGAATAGGGACAGGAAATAAGATACCCCAGAATCATTGCTAATTCTCACTTTACTATTCATTCCACAAGTCCCTTAGAAGACTTTTGAGCAAAAGTGGCCTTGGTCAGTGAGGCAACCTGGCTTCCAGATACCAGTAGAGGAGGCTTGTTTATAGGTAAAGTGTGAACTTTGCATGTGATGAGTGATATGGGAGTGTGTGAATTGATTGGAGCAGTCCCCACTTTCCTGGCTTTGTCTTAAGGAGAAATGCTATCTCTATTGCCTCATACCAGGTTAGGAGGTAGGAGCAGTCAACATCCCTCCTTATAGCATAGGTGACTTTTCCACCTATGAAGCCTCTGAGGACTCCCAAATTCTTGATGGTACAGCTATCACCAACCAGCACCAAGACCACCATCATTAACAGCACAACCACTAAAATGGCCCAGTCACGTTCCTCGTGACAGTACCTCCGTTATCATTAATGTTGAGATCCCAGGGCAGGAGAGTGGCATTAACATTGTCACCATCACACACACAATCCTAGTCACCATCAAGGCCGCCATGATCATCATCATAGCCCCTATTGCTAATATTCCATTATCACCCCCCAATATCACCATCATCATTACCACCATCCCAACAATACTATCACTTGCATCATCATCATCACCGTTGTCATTACCATCACAAAAGACACTGTCGCCGCCACCTTCACTAATGACACCATAGCTATTATCACCACCACGTCCATGAACACCATCACTATTATAACCATTCACACTGTAACTATTACCACTGCCAGCATTGCTATGAAGACCACTATCCTCAACATCTTCAGGCTCCCCTTCTCCATCATCATCGCTGCCAACATCACCACTGACACCAGAGACCAGAAGTTAACTTTTTACTTCTCGAACTCCCCACCAAGGAGTCTACTGCACTATATTATGCAGGCTCCAGCCAGGCTTCACTTTACTCCCTGGGCTTCTTTCCATGGGCCACCTTCATGGAATGTCATAGCTACGCATTATCTTAGGACACAAAATGTTAGACCATCCCATATCAGAGTGAGAAGGGCCCTTGGAAGACAGAACGTCAGAACTCAGAAGTACTTTAGAACTTAAAAGGGTGCTTGGAACATGGAATGTCAAAGCTGGCAGGGAACTTAGAATACAGAATATCAGAGATGGAGGAGACATTAGAACATAGAATGCCAGAGATGAAAATCAGAACTGGAAGGACTTTAGAATATGACTTGTCAAAATAGGAATTATTGTTGTTTCTTCTTTTTCTTTTCCTTCTTCTTCTTCTCCTCTTCTTCTTCTCCTCCTTCTTTTCCTCCTCCTCCTTCTTTTTCTTCTTCCTCCTCCTCCTCCTCTTCTTCCTCTTCTGTCTCATGTCTGACTCTTCATGACCCTGTAAAGTTTTTTTGGCTAAAGTACTGAAGTGGTCTGCCATTTCCATCTCTAGTAGATTAAGGTAAACAGAGATTGAGTAACTTGCCCAGGGTCACCTAGCTAGTGAGGGCCTAAGGTCAGATTTGAATGTAGGTCTTCCTGACTCTGTGCCTAGTACTCTATCCACTGAATCACTTGTGTCCTGAGTAGGGAAGGGCCTTAAACTATAGGTCAGAACTAAAGGAGCCTTAGCTTACAGAATGTCAGAGTGTGGGAGGACTTTAGAACAGAAAAAGTCTGAGCTGGACAGGTCCTTAAAGCATAAAACCTTTCCCCAACATACAGAAGAGTTCCCGACAAATAGCAAACCCTTAATAAATGTTTGTAGAGTGAATGAATGAGAGAATGAAGGTAAAAATAGGAAATGTGAGAACTGGAAGACATCTTAGATCAGTGGTGTCAAACCCAAATAAAACAAGGCTGACCAAACTATATATAAGGACCCATAAATTGACTTCAAAACCGTATATTAATATTACCCATGTTTTATTGTATGTTTATCTACTTATTTTCTGATTACATTTGAATCTGGGTCACACTCTAAAGTGTTATGGACCCCATGAAGCCCATGATAGGTATTTGACATTTCTGTCTTTCTTCAATCATCTTGTCTTTCCATGTTCTCTAACCATTCTCTGACCTCCAAATTCTCCCTGCAAGCTACATGCCAAAAGATTTGGATGGGGGTGGGAGGGTGTTCTGGTTACCCAGGGAAACAGCACCTCTCTCCCAAATCTTGCTGCTCACTTGGAGAAAAGCTAAGTAAAATTCTGGGGGAAGTTGGGTATAGGATAAAAGTAGAGACCCACTTGGCCCAAGGCTGGGGAGGAGGTGACCTTTAGAAATGGGGGTAGCTTTGTACAGCTGACTGGGTGCCATCCAAACACTCCAAACTCCCAGTCAGAAAATAGACCTCCATGATCTGCTCCCCTCCGGAAAAACTTCCCATCTTTCATTTCTCTTACCTCCTCCTAGAGAGAACTTTCAGGGTCTTGCTGTGCTGGGGATACAGCCATCTGCCAGCACTTCAAAGTCTTCTCACACTTGCTCCTAACTTCTGTGCAGCCCAATCTGGTGCGCATTAGCACCCCCGGCCCCTATGGTGGTCGGGCAGAAATGGCTTTGGGATCCATCCAAAACGTGTCATACGCCATCGGGGTTGTTCTAACTACTTATCTAACATGGTACATCAAATGGTTTTATCTGCCAATTAGCCTCACTCTGAGCTGCTAACTGGAAGCAGATGGACATGTACATTATCATATGGAGCTATCTGCTGCTTCCCATTCTGCTGTGCGATGGACAGGAGTTGGGACTCTTTGGTATTCCATTATCCAGAGAGCAACCCATTGGAGATTCCCAGCAAGCCTTGGGGATCAAGGAGAAAGATGATGTCCAGAGAGATTTGGCTTCACGGTCTTGCTCGGGAGAGTTGGAGGAGGAGAGAGTTCTCTATTGCTTGCTGTTCCTGATCACAATTATTCCCACAAGGCCCAGGACCCCCCTGAATCATTGGCAATACTCTCCTTGGTACCTGCACAATTGGGCCTTGGGTTAGAATGTAACCTCCTTGAGAGCAGGGATTGTCTCATTTTTGTCTTTGGGTCCCCAGTTTCTAGTACTGTACTTGACATATAGAAGGTTCTTAATCAATGCTTGTTGATTAATTAGTTCCTTCTCAGCAGGAATTTTAATGTAATTCAGTTTAGTTTAATTTAATTCAGTGCCTTCCTTTGGTAGACTCTTTGGTCCATTTTTAAAGATGGGTTGGAGGGAGGGAAGTAAACATCACTGCATGACCCCTGCAGTTGACCCCTGATGTTCCAAGATGTTGAGACAGTCTCCTCCTATTCTCTTGGATCCAGAGATAGTGGGGATGAATAGAAATGTTGAAATATGGGGATGGGTTTGGGGATGGGGCACATCTTCTTCTATTCTGAATTGCAGTGAAAGCTGTAAGAGGATATAACACTTGAGGAGGGAGAGAGGGATGTGGGACCTCCCCCAGGTCCATCACCTGCCTAGGTCTAGCCTTTCCAGCTTACTTGAGTTGTCAAATTTCACCAGAGAAATGTTGGTAGGGAGAACTGGGGAGGAGAGTGGTTAGGAGGGGAAGAAAGAGAAGATTGACCAGGAATCACCAACCCAACTGAACAGAGACTCCAGAATTGAAATTCTTTAAGAAAAGGCGCATCCAGGTACCAAAACACACAGCATCAGAATAGAAAACCGTTTCCAAAAGAGAGCTAGAGAGAAGTTAATTGTTAGAGCTCTGAATTCAGCTAGAAGTAACCTTAGAACACAGAATGCAAGAGTTCAAAGGAATTTTAGGACAAGAATGTTCAAGCTGCAAAGGTTCTTTAGAACACAGAACATCAGAGTTGGAAGTGACCTTAGAACATTGACTATGGGAACTTTCAGGGACCTTAGAATACAACATCAGAGCTGGGAGGGACCTTAGAACATAGAATGACAGAACTGGAAGGAAACTTAGAACATAAAATGTTTGAATAAGAAAAGTGGGAGTTTGGAGGAAACCTGAAAGATTACCTCTCCTTTTACAGTTGAGAAAAATCAGACCCAGGGAAAGGAAAGTGAGTTTTCCATTGTCACTTATGGAATAGATTTGACAATGGCTCCTGAGGCCTATTCTAAAATTTTGAGTGTGGGAAGGGAAAGGGACAGGAGGGGAGGACAAGGCTGAGGATACAGGAGGAATTGGAGAGGGGGTGGTGTCACTGACCAGTGAAAGACAGGAGAGAGAGGTCAAAGAACAACCTGTTGTTCAATCACTCAATACTTGTTGATCGATTAAATCTAACAGAATATTTCATACCATATAAGTAAGGTCCTTCCAAGTCTGACATTCTAGAACCCTGTTTTATGATGTTGACTGACAAGAGAAGATGAAGTAAACTAGGTCATTGGAAGAGAGTCTTTAAAAACAGGGCATCAGAGGCAAAGGAAGGACAATGAAATTAAGAGCTTAAAGTTCTCACAATCTCTGAAAATCTGCCCCTGAGGGAAGGAGAGGAAAGGCTAGGTCTGCAGAAGCCCGAGGAGGCCCCTTCAGAAGAGTCTTCCTAACCATAAGCCCACCAATTAGTTTGAACAGGATCTGCTGCCTAAGTAAGCGGCTTCAAGGCAGCCCTGAAAACTCATTCAGGAGGGGAGAGAGAGTGGGCTGGCTGGGGGCAGAGGGGAACGGAGGGAGAAAAGAGAGAGGGGGTAGGAGAGGGAGAGGGGAAGAGGGAGGGAGAGAGAGAGAGGAGAGAGAGAAGAGGAAGAGAAAAAGAGAGAGAGGAGGGAGAGGGGGAGGGAAGGAGAGGGAGGGAAGGAAAAGGGAGAGGGAGGGAGGGAGAAGGAGGAGAGAGAGAGAGAGAACAGAGACAGAGAGAGAGGAAAGACAGAGAGAGATAGGAGAGAGAAGGAGGAGAGAAGGGGAGGGAGGGAGGGAAAGGGGAGAGAGAGGGAGGAGGGGAGAGAGAGAAACAGGGAAGAGGGGGAGAGAGACAGAAAGACAGAGAGAGAGACAGAGTGGAAAGAGAAGGGAGAAAGAGCAAGGAGGGAAGGAGAGGGAGGGAGGAAGAAAGAGGAGGGGGGAAGGAGAGAGAGAGCTCTAAGCTCTCCCTTTGAAAACACTGGAAAAAAGATGTCACTAACCGTCACTTTCCTTATCTGAACCATGGAACTGCAGAAAGTGAGAAGTGGGAAGAGGGTCTTGGAGACTATCCAATCCCCTCATTTTAACCAAGTTGAAAACTCAGACCTAGAGACTTAAACATGATTTGACGAAGATTCTTTTTGTTGTTCTGGATATTTTTAGTTTTCAATTAACAAACATTTATTTTTCTCTCTTTCTTCCATGTATCTCCCCCTCCCATTTAAAAGAAAACAAAACCCCCAAAAAGCCCTTGTAACAAACACACATAGTCAAGAGAAACAAATTCCGATATTGCCCAAGTACAAAATGTGTGTCTCCTTCTGCATCTTGGGTCCGTCATCTCTGTCCCAG
>CM053588.1:52488563-52504668 GCA_028646515.1 Pseudochirops corinnae
CCCTCCCTCAAATAATAATGTCCCTCCCTATAATAGTAAAAACAATAGCAAGGCCTAGGGGCCGCTAGGTGGTGCAGTGAATAGAGCACCAGCCCTGGAGTCAGGAGGACTTGAGTTCAAATCCTACCTCAGACACTTGACACACTAGCCATGTGACCTTGATCAAGTCACTTAACCCCAACTGCCCTGCCTTTACCCCTCTAAAAAGCAAAAAAAAAAAAAAAAAGCAAGTACTGATATAAAAACTCAAGGTTTGCACGGTGCTTTACAAATATGATCTCGTTTTATCCTCACAACAACCCTGCTGGGTAATTGTTATCATCATCCTCATTTATAGATGAGGAAACTGACATGGAGGGTCACATGGTTAGCAAACATCTGAGGCTGGGCTGTGGACTCAGGTCTTCTTGACCCCAGGTCAGACGCTCTGTTCACTGCCCTCCCTAGCTGGGTGATCCTTGTTCCGGTCAAAGTTTTTAAATTCCTCAGAAATTTTTGTCCTCACAATGTTGTTCTTATTATACACGTTGCTCTCTGCATCGTTGCTGCTGTTTGTCCATTCTTGAAGAACAGTGATATCATGGGGTGACATCTTGACTTGCAAGCGAATTGGATTTAAGTGAGGCAGAGTTGCACAAGGCCATCAGCCTCACTGTCTCTTCCTGAGTCATCAGAGTCCAGTGGCAGGACAAAAGGCAAGATGACTGCCAATGGCCCGAGAGGCAGTAGATGGCCTTGGCAGCTCCAGCGTCTGACCAAGCTCTGAACACTCCACAGCACCTACTTCAGCTGCCTTCACCAATGTTTGAGCAAACTGTTCTCAGCCACTCATCCTGCCAGGAACAGTTTTCACATGCTTGGGGTAGACATCCCCCTAACTCACCAACAAGCTGGAGGCCTCTTGGTTCCCCTCAACCTGGTGTAGCTCATCTGCTGAAATGGTTTACCAAGGTGTGGCTGCTATCCACACTCCAGCTTCCTGGAGCCACAGGTGAGAGTTGGGTGAAGGTGGGTACCAGATGTGAATGAGCAGCCTTGAAAAGGGCTTGGTAAGCCCTTACGCCAGATGAGCTAGTCCTCCTGAATAACCTGAACACCTTCACTCTGCATTAGTTCATAGGAGTCTTCCCAAGTTCCCCCAAACCCTCCACTGTTCGAGATTCTTAACATATAGAGCTACTCACTAATACACTGTTAATTGAGTTTTGGATGGATCCAATCATTCCAGAAAATAATCTGGAATTGTGCTAGAAAGGTCACTAAACTATTCATTCCTCATGACTATGACAGAAAGTAAATTTATACACAGCATACCATAACATAACATTATAATATAATATAACATAACGTAACATAACGTAACAATAAACGCCCTAAAAGTTAGCTACACTCAGATCAGGCCTTCAGAACTGCAAAATTCATTCAAGCAGCATCACCTTTCCTGACCCTTCCCCCTTCCTCCTCACCTCCTAGCTACTTGCATCTTCTCACACAAAATTACCTTGACAGAGGAACCAAGATTGCAGAGTGGTAGGAACCACAAAACTCCTTTAAACAGATCTAGAAAATGCACCAGATTGAACCTTGATGGGGAAACCCAGAAAAAGTCACAATGAGTCATTTAACCAGTTTGGTTCAATGTAGGAAGTCAGACAGGGAGGAGTACAGACACTGGGGGCTGGTAAGGGCAGGAGCACACAGCATGTGGGAGTACTCCAGTGCCCAGAGAGAGGCTGCATTCCAATGCAAGAGGAATTGCCATATCCAGATCAGGCACTAGCAGACCAATATTGGGGCAATTCAATGGGGAAAGGTGCCAATTAGCAGTTTTGTTACCGAATACACAGATTTTGGCCACCCATCCAAGATGGGCTGAAAAGGAGACCTGTAGGAAGACCTGTATATGGGGTGGCCTTCCAGGTAGGTACACCTAGGTGGTATACCAAGAAAGAAAGAAATTCAAAAGCTAACAGAAGCAGCAATGGAGGTGTGTGACTTAGACCTCAGGTACAAGTATCTAGCCCGGCCTTCAGAGGAATAACCAGGGCAGGAATCCCAGACCAAAAGGATTCTGAATCAACAGAGCTTTCCAGTTGGCTCACAGGGGCAGGGTCCAGTAAGAACTACTCTTGCTCAGACCCAAAACCAGGTGAGGAATGTGGGTGGGGGCAGGGGGAGGGTGGGAATAAGGGGAAGGTAGGGAAGAAATTGTCAAACCACTAGATCAAACCACTTTGGAAGCACTGAAAGCCTGCAAGTCCTGTCCCTGAGACACTAAAAGCAAGAGAACCAGCCCATATCTTTTTTCCAGAAGTGCCACAGAGCCACGTCCTAACATCAAGTCCAAAGTTAAGAAATAGGCTGGAAGATTGAGCAAACAAAGAAGAAGTCCACCATAAAAAGCAATTATTGTGAAAACACAAAAGAGGGTGATTCCAAAACAACTACAAGCAAAACCTCAGAGAAAAACACAAATTGGACAAAAATTCACATAGAATTTTCAGAAAACAAGAAGCCAAAGTTTCTTCTTCAAAGGTGTTTTAAAATGTCTTTAAAAGTAAAATGAGAGCCCTTGGGGAAGAAGATGGAAAAGAAATGAGAGCTATGGAAGAAAGAATTGGGAAGTGATTTAACAGCTTGGCCCAAGCAAGAAATTCTCTGAAAATCAAAATGGACCAAAGAGAAATCAATAACTCCATGGATCAACAAGAAATATTAAAAGAGTCAGAAAACAGAAGAAAATAGAAGGCATTTAATAGCAACAACAATAAAACATTTTGACCTGGAAAACAGATTGAGGAGGAAAAAAAAGAATCATTGGACTATCTGAACACCATGATCAAATAAAGAGCCTAGACATCTCATTTCAAGAAATCTTAAAACACCTAGATCTCTTAGAACCAGAGAGCAAAGTAAACACAGAAAGAAGCCCCCACATGGAAACTTCCAGGAACATTAAAGCCAAAATCCAGAGTTTCCAGTCAGACAAAAAATATTGTAAACGGCAGGAACGAAAGAATTCAAATACTGAGAAGTCACAATCAGGATCACACATGATTCAGCAGCCACCCTACAAAGGAGCAGAGAGCTTGGACTATAATATTGCAGAATAACTTGCCCTGAGTTTAATACTACAGGGGGAGAAATGAACCTTTAATGAAATAGAGCCATTCCAAGGATCCCTGTAAAAGAAGAACAGAGCTCTGTGGAAACTTTGAAGTTCAAACACAGAAATGAAGAGAAACATTAAAAGACAAACTTGAATGAACAATTATAAAGGGCTAAAAAAGGATAAACTTCTTAAATTGCAATGTGGGGAGATGACCATGTGTCTGCTATCATCATCAAGGGTCATAGAGTCACTCCGATTAGACAAGGCCTGGGAATGATTTTGTTATGTCTTGATGATCTTAAGAAAAGAATAGAAAGAGAAGAGAAGAGGAAAGGAGAGTCAGAGAAAATTATCTCAGATAATCAGGATGCACAAGTGAACATCTATATCCAAATGAGGAGGAGATGGGAGGAGGGACTGATACTTGAATCTCACTCTCATCTTAACTGGTCAAAAGAAGAACACACACACACACACACACACACACACACACACACACACGGACTTAGGGAGAGAAATTTCATTAAGTAAAAAAAAAACAGAAAAGAGGAGAATAGGGGAGGGGAAGTTTGATAGAGAGTAGATTAAGGGAGGGGCTACTTCTAAGCAAAATGAACTCTAAGCATGCACAAAAATATTTACAGCTCTTTTTGAGGTGGAAAGGAATAGGAGTCTAAGGGGATACACACCAGTTGAGGAATGGATGAATAAGTAATAGCATAGAAATGTGATAGAATACTATTGTACTGATTTCTTAACATAATAACAATCAACCACAATTCCAGAGGACGAACGATGAAACTTGCTATCCATCGTCTCAGTATGGAGAGGTGAAGGACTCAGTATGCAGAATGAGACAAATTTGGGGGGATGGAGGGAGGGGGACATGGCCATTGTTTTGATTGACTACACTGTACATGTTAGTAATGAGTTTCAGTTTTTTCTTGGGTTGTCAATTGGTGGGGAGGGTAAGAAGGCAGATTTTGACTATGACAAATAAATTTTTCAAATTACCTTTTATTCACCTATGCATGGTGTATTTTGTTGCTGTTTAGTCATTTCCAAATGATTTTTCATGACCCCATCTGGGGGTTTTTTTTTTTGGCAAAGATACTGCAATGGCTTGCCATTTTCTTCTCCAATTTATTTTACAGATGAGGAAACCAAGGCAGAGTTAAGTGACTTGTCCAGGGTCACCCAGCTAGTAAGTGTCTGAGGCCAAATTTGAACTCAGGAAGATAAGTCTTCTTGACTCCAGACCTGGTGCTCAATGCACTAGCTGCCCTATGCATCGTGTAGATACACACACACACACACACACACACACATACATAAAGCAAAAATATTTAATGAAATAACATATTAAGGAAAGCAGCAAGAGACCACCTTTCTCCATCCTACCTCCCATAAACTTGAGATTTACTCACAGTTCCATAAATACATAAACCACCAGTGAGAAGAGTAGGCATGAGTCATTTAGGATGGGCACATATATAAGAAATGTGTGTGGCTAGGGCACATGCATAAATGGATAACTAACACCTTCAATGCCCTGAAATCACCAAAGTTTTCTTGTGATATCATTGCACTGATCTGTACAAGTCTGCCCTCTACTGGGTGCTGCTCACTTCTGGGTCTACATGTAGGCATCTCATCGTGCTTATACCTTAGTGTTATGTCTGCTCAGACAATGTGGGCATTGTGTTTCTGTTGCTACCCACCTCTATCCCTTTGCTTTCTACTGGGTGCATCACTCTGTTGTCCTTGTGGTCTTTTGCTAAATGATGCTCCCTACTCCAGGTTTTAGGGTTTCATCTCATCTGGGCCACCTGGTAACTATTTCATTCAGTGATTTGAATTCATCAAGGATAGTTCTCTTGTTAGAGAACTCTCAACACACAGGCTCTCCTTGCTTACCTTACATATGGAGCAGCCCTACCTTTTCTCATGCTATAAGGTGTGGTGACTGGGAAGCTTCTCCCTGATAAAGACAGTTGCAGAGCTCCTTACTTGTAGCCAAACCACACACAGCTAACAAAAGCCAGGCAAAATGTCCTCAGATTGGTATTGTCATTTCTTTTTGATTCCTATGCCTGAACTGGAGATCACAGGCCTGTGCCTCAGACAATTATCTTACTTAGGGTTAGCAATTCCCAATAATCTCTCTGGCTTAGCATGCAAATGAATTTGAGAAAAAATAAGAAGTAATCTAAAGAGTCAGGGTCATTAGTCTCCACTCACTTAGCACACATTCCTATCTTGGTGATGTATTTTAGCCCACGAAAAAACTCTCTGCCTCCCTACAGATAAAAATATTAAACAGAACACAGCTAAGCACAGATCCCTAAGGCTCTGGTATCTACTGGATGCCATCTTTCACGGTGAAACTGAGCCACTAATGACTGTTCTTTGAATCAGTCTTTCAACCAGTTATGAATCCATCTCATTATACTATCACTATAGCCCTAATCTTATCTTTTCCACAAGAGATTTTTTTGAACACTTTGCTAAAACCTATATAAACTATCTATAGCATTTCTCCAATCCATTAGTTCAGTAACCCTATCATAAAAGGAAATAAGGTTACTAGGCTTGCAAAAGTCATTCACTAGGAACTGATATCAAACTCACTGGTCTATAGTTCACAAACCATTGCCCCTCCACCCTTCTGAACCCTAAGGTAACATTTGCCTGTCTCCAGGCATGTAGTATCTCTCCCACTCTCTCAATATTTTGCAAACACCCCTGACTGTTTCATAATCGTAGCCACCTGTTCTCTCAGCACCCAAGGGACGTAGTTCACCTGGGCCAAGTGATTTGAATTCATCAAGGATAGTTCTCTTGTTACAGACCTCTCAACACACAGGCTCTCCTTGCTTATCTTACATACGGAGCAGCCCTACCTTTTCTCTGCTTTTATGCATTGCGATATACTGTCCCTCTGAATTTTAGCACTGCTAACAATATTCTTGTACAACCCTGCCAAGCTCTTGTATTCATTTCTGTTACCAACCCTTGCTTCTATTTTCCTCAGGTCAAATCTAATAGTCAATCAATCACACTGCTCTCTTCCGACAGCTTTGGGTCTTCCTCCTCCTTGGAATCGTTTTCCTTTCTGTCTTCAGGATGCCATCCCTCGGATCTTCCCAGCCCTCTTGGGTTGAGTTACCCTTTAGAATGTTAGTCCATGGATTCAATCACTCACTCTGTGAGCATTGATTATGTAAATATTTACAAAGTTTACTATGTACCTGGCACTATGCTGGGCACTGGAGATAATCTCTGCCCTCAAGGGGGTTACATTCCAATGGGGAAGAAAGTATGTAAATATTCAAGATGGAGGCAAAGTAGATACAAGATAATATTGAAGGTACTGGCCTCTGGAGGACCAGGAAAGCCTCTTTCTGAAGATAATATCTGAGCCAGGTCTTGAAGGAAGAGGTGAAAAGGAAGAGCCTTCTAAGCATGGGACATGACCAGTGAAAAGGTGCAGAGGTAGGAGAGAGGGTGAGATGTCTGAGGAAAGGTAAGCAGGGCAAAATGGTTAGAATACAGAGTGAGCAGAGAGGAGTGGTATCAGTCAGTCGGTCAATAAACATTTATTATGTGCCAGGCATTGTGCTAAGTGCTGGGGACACAAAGAGAGATAAAAGACAGACCCTGCCCTTACAATCGGATGGAGAAGACAAAATACAAGCAACTGTACAAACAGGCTTACATAAAGGATAAATTGGAAATTATCAACAGAAGGAAGGCACTAGAATTAAGAGGGACTGGGAAAGACTGGAAGGGGACAGGTGGTGAAGGGCTTTAAATGCCGAACAGAGGGCTTTCTAATTGACCTTGGAGGTAACCAGGAGCCACTAAAGTTTACTTGGGGGGGGGGGGAATGGGGTGATGTGGTCAGAGCTGTGCTTTAGGAAGATCATATTGAAAGTGGTGTAGTCAATGAATTGAAGTGGAAAGAGACTTGAAGCAAAAAATTCAGCTAGGATACGGTTTCAATAATCTAGGGAAGGGATGATGAGGGCTCAAAGTAGGTGATGGAGCAGCTAGGTGGCACAGTGTACAGAGTGCCAGCCTGGAGTCAGAAAGACTCTCTCCTAAGTTTAAATCCAGCCTCAGACACTTACTAGCTGTATGACCCTGGGGAAGTCACTTAACCCTGCTTGCCTCAGTTTCCTCATCCGTAAAATGAGCTGGAGAAGGAAATGGCAAACCACTCCAGGGTCTTTGCAAAGAAAATCCCAAACGGGGTCACAGACAGTCAGATACAACTGAAAAACAGCAATGACAAATGCTAATAATGGAAAAAAAGGGAATATACACAAGACATGTTATAGAGGTAGAAACTACATGATTTGTCAACTGATTAAACAAGTAGGATAAGTTAAAATGAGCGGTGAAGGATGTCACTAAGGTCTCACACTAGAAGGAGGCTAGGAAAATCTAGAAGAAGGTTAAGTTTGAGAAGGAAAGATCATGAGTTCTGGACATGTTGGGTTTGAGGTGCCCATGGAGCATCCAGCTGGAAATGTCCAATGGGCGGTTCATGATTCAGGGCTTGAGAGAGGATAGGGCTGGACAAATAGAGATGGCAGTTGAATCCATGGGGATGACAAGGTCACTAGTGAGATAACACAAAAGAAAGAGAGAAGAGAGGAGGAAGCTGTGAGCAGGTTCCTACCTGTTCTTCCTCTGAATCATTTGAAAGCTGCTTTCACCAAATTAAGTATGCACATCAACCCACGACTGGCAGATACCACTGGACTCAGATGATATGTTGGTTGAATTTCTCTTTCCCCCTCCTTTTTTTCTTATTCTTTGTTTTTAAAAAAAGTGCTTTGCTAGGGGAGGGGAGAGAGGAGGAATGCACTTGGAAATGGAGGTGATGTAAAAAAAGAAAGATAAAAATGAAATTATGAAATTTAAAAATAACTACATTCCTATATTGCTTTAAGGTTTACAAAATGTTTCCTTTCACAGTCCTATTTGGCAGGGAGTAGCATTATTTCCATTTTACAAAAGAAGAATCCAAGACTCTGAAGGGGCAAGTTGTTTGCCTATGATCTCCCAGATTCTAAGTGTCTAAGGCAAGATTTGAACCCACGTCCTCTATCTCTAAATATTATGCTTTAAATTCTATGCCAGGTTACCTGAAATGAGGACTGTTCACCAGATTCCAGGATATTCCAACTGGGGAGTCCCCACAGAGCTCTTAGGAGGTAAGGAAGAGGAAGTCCCACCTCAGACTATGGGGAATAACCTTATGGATCTTGTTACCACAAGATGGAGTTCAGGCCAAAAGCATAAATCAATTCAATAAGGGTTCAGAGAAATGCATGATGATGGATCTGTATTTTATTATTAAAGGAAGCTGAGTAGGTTTGGCCCACATCCCCATCTGGAATGCCTTGCCCCCATCTCTCCCCTCAGCTCTATGCTCCCAAGACCATGTCCTTGGATGCTTGGAATCAGAAGACTTAGTATAATCATTCCTGCTCTGCTGCTGCCTACCTGTATGACCTTGAACACATCATCTCCTCTCTTTTCACCTCAGTTCATTTTTTATAAAATAAGATTGAGGACCTCTGAAGTCCCTTCCAGCTCTTAATCTATGACCCCTTAATCTTGGCCCCTTCTAGGCAAGGGAGCTAATAGGAAGTGTAATTTTTCCCAGCTGGCAGCAAGGATGCTGGGAGGCCAAAGCTCCAAGGGGCAAGGGAGGAGAGAGGAGCCTGGGAATTTCAGAGGTCCACTGAGAAGAGAGGATGGGCTTGCAGCTGAAGGGCAGTGGCCAGCCAATAGCAACTGAAGGACAGTGCTGCCCCCAAACTGAATACAGTCAGTACAAAATTCTGCCTCCTCTGAGTCACTGATCAGCTTAAGGAATGATCTGCCAGGACAGAATTTTGTTGTTTTCCTGAATAGGATTGCTACAGGCACCTGGTGAATTTATCCTTGCTCCACCTCCTCCCCTTTCTCTGTCTGCCATCATGCCTGGCTAGCTGGCATCTCACCCTTAAAACCTGTGTGTTTATAGTGAATTTTATCTCCACATAAAGATGAGCTGCACTGTATGCTGATTTTTTTTTTTTTGCTTTGAAGGAGCTGACCGTGCAATTAGGGAAGGACAAAAGAGAACCCATGGCTCCCTAAATTTAACCACAAGCCTATAGAGAGCTCTCTCTCTCTCTCTCTCTCTCTCTCTCTCTCTCTCTTTCTCTTTCTTTCCTCTCTCTCCTCTCTCTCTTTTTCTCTCTCTCCTCTCTCTCTTTCTCTCTCTCTGTCTCTCTCTCTTTCTCTCTGTCTCTGTCTCTCTGTCTCTCTCTCCCCCTCCCTCCATCTCTCTCTCAACACAAAAGGGCCCTTCATTATTATCCTAAGTCCCATCGTCTCCGTGTGCTTGCACATTTTTGTTGTTCAATCATTTTAGTCATGTCAGACTTTTTGTGACCCCCATTTGAGGTTTTCTTGGCCAAGGTACTGGAGTAGCTTGCCATTTCCTTCTGCAGCTCATTTTACAGATGAGGAAACTGAGGCAAACAGTGTTAAGTGACTTACCCAGGGTCAGACAGCTAGTAGGCATCTGTGACCAGATTTGAACTCATGAAGATGAAACTTCCTGATTCCAAGCCCAGTGCTCTATTCCACTGTGCCACCTAGCTGCCCTTGGTTGGCACATAGTAAGAGTTTAAAAAGTGTTTGCTGAGTGACTGACTGGGCATCAGTTTCTTTACCTTTAAAATGAGGGGCCTGGACTAGATGATCTCTGAGGTCATTTTTCAGTTCTAGATTTCAATCAAAATACTAGTGTGAACTTGGGCTCCATTAAATGGACCTGAGATGCCCAGAATGAGGAAGAGGGATTCCCACTGCCCTCTGCCTCATCAGGCCTCATCTGGGGTGTCATGTTCCACTCTGGGCACCAGAGTTGAAGAAAGACATTGATAAGTTACTAGCATTCAAAGGAGGGCATTGGTATAGTGAAGGGTCTTGTGTCTATGTCATATGAGGATTAGCTAAAGGAATTGGGTGCAATGGCTCAATGGATAGAGCACTGCGCCTAGAGTCAGGAAGATCTGAGTTCAAACCCAGCCTCAGACATTTACTAGCTGTGTGACCCTGGGCAAGTCACTTCACCCTGTTTGCCTCAGTTTGCTCATTTATCAAATGAGTTGGAGAAGGAACTGGCAAACCACTCCAGTATCTTTTCCAAGAAAACCCCAAATGGGGTCACAGAGGGTCAGGCATGACTGCACACACACACACACACACACACACACACACACACACACATACACACCTTGGAGAAGACTCAGGAAGGGTATAGTACCCGTCTTCAAAGTCAGGGAGATGGCCAACTACCATTCATTGCCTACTCTGTGCCAAGCATTGTGCTAAGTATTGTCAGTACAAAGAAAAGCAAACAGTGACAATTCTCAAGGAATTCGCAGCCAAACGGGGAAAATAAAGAACATCTTGTAAATTGGGTACGCACAAGTAACAGGGTGGGTCTCGGAGGGAAGATGCTAAGATTAAGGAGAAGGGTCCTGCAGCAGATGGGTCTTGAGCTGAAAGCCAAGGCAGCCAGAAGGCCAAGATGAGCAGAGGGAAGTCTAGGGACAGAGGGAAGCCAGAGGAAACGCTTGGTCGACAGATGGAGTTTTCTAGGAACGTCCAGGAGGCCGACGTCACTGGACCAAAGAGTGAAGGGGATGTAAAGTGTAAGAAGATGGGAGAGACAGGAAAGGGCCAAGCGATGAAAGGCATAAAAAGCCAAAGAGATGATTTTCTATTTGATTTCTGGAGTTAATGGGGAGCCAAGTATTTGAAGAGCCGTCATATGGAGGAGGAACTGACTCTTTTTGGTCCCGGAGGGCTGACTGGGCGGCAGCAATGGATAGAAGCGGGAAAGAGGTAAATTGAGGTTAAAATAGCTAGAAAAAATTGCCTAAAAAAGAGAGCCATTGGGGGCAGCTAGGTGGCACAGTGAACAGAACACCGGCCCTGGAGTCAGGAGGACCTAAGTTCAAATCCAGCCTCAGACACATAACACACTTATTAGCTGCGTGGCCTTGGGCAAGTCACTTAGCCCCAACTGGTTTACCTTCTGAGAGAGAGAGAGAGAGAGAGAGAGAGAGAGAGAGAGACCCCAAAGTGAAAAGGCAGTTCAGCAAGGCAATGGGTCCCATTCTTAGAGGTCTTTAAGCAGAGGTTGGATGCCTGATTGTCAAATATGTTATAAAGAGAATTCCTTTTTATACTAGGCTACGTGACCCTTGAGTCTTCTCCAGTCCCAAAGTTTTATGCTCCTCCTCTCTTCCCAGGACAACTTTTCTAAGCATCCTAGATCACTGTGCTCTTTCCTAGCTCCGATTTACCTTACAGGCCTTGGGTTGGGTTCAAGGTACTGGAGACAGAGATGGGTCAGGGCTGTGGGAGCCAAGGAGCAACACTGGCCATAAAGAATTAATAATAATACCACCTCACATTTACATCAAGCTTTAAGGATGTCTTCCATAGATGATCTCATTTGATCCCCACAACAGAGAGCAGAGGGCCTGAGGACTTAGCGATGGAAGGGATGTAAGAAGTCTCCCCCTCCCCACCTCTGCTTCATGGAATCCTTCACTGCCTTCAAGCCTCAGTGTGATCTGCTCCAGGACACCTCTCCTGAGTCCTAGTTGTTAGTGCCGCAGACTCAACTGCCCCCCAAAATCATTTGCTTTGTGCTTCCTTCTTTATATTTTGGTTTATCTATCTCTGTGCATGTCATTTCCCCTCAATAGAATGTAATCTCCTTAAGGTCAGGAATTCTTTCCTCATCTTCATCACTACATCTTCAGCTCCTAGCATGGTACCCAGCACTGAGTAGGCACTTTAAAAATGCTTTTTGATTTAGATTGAATTGAGCTTGACAAATAAGGAAACTGAGTCCCAGAGAAGGGAAAACCTTCATAAGATCTCCTAGAGCTTGTGGTTGAGCCACTGGCCTTGACTATGGCATCCCTAGACTCTCATGATATAGACCAATTCTCATGGAGCCCCTGAGTGGATTCCTGCCAATAGAGTAGCATTCTTTCAAAGTGAAACAAATTACTTTTGATCAATCCTATTTGCTGAGAGGATTTCCATTCATTGGTAGAGACTGTTCTCCTGTTCTCGGACAAGGGAGGGCAGTAGTTGGATTATTCCATCTCCTACACGCAGATGAGAAAGTACAGTCCAAGGAGAAGGTGAAGCTATTTACCCCAGGTCACAAGATAGCATTTGGCAGTTACACTTTAAAAGGAACTCTAACCTACTGTCAGGAATCCACTCAGGGGCTCCCAGAGAGCTTGCAGGGCATGAAAATTCTCAGATCTTTTTCAGCACAACTGCCATCTAAGCATGGTGAGGACGTCTGCTTTGGGAAGCACTTTGTAGATGTCCAGTTAACAGCTTCTTATCACAATTGTTACTGTCACTTCATTCTTATGTTGTCGTTATCATTATTAACCTCATTCTTTTCTCTGTTTATCGGCGTTTGAATGGAGATAAACCATACACCCAAGCCTCTACCCTACTCCTCTTTTATGTTTTGTGTTTGGCAGACCATTGTGTAAGTGGATAAAATTTATTATTTGCAATTGTTATTATGCCAAATACTACCTTGTGATCTAGGGTAAATAGCTTCACCTTCCTCTTGGACTCTACTTTCTCACCTGCATATAGGGGATGGAATAACCCACCTACCTACTTTAGAAGGGTAAGACTGCAGAGGCGTGCTTAGATGGAAGTTGTGTTGGAAAACGTGAAAATTTTCCTGCCCTACAAGCTTCTTTGGCATTGGTGCCAAGAATGGGGAGGTGATAGCGCCATTCTACTCCAACCTCCGTTGTCAGATTTTGTGCGAAGTACTGGGTTGCATTCTAGACATCATGGCTTAAGAAGGTCATTGATAAGCTAGAGAATGTCCAGAGGAGGGAAGCCAGAAGGGTCTGATAAGGATCAGCTGAAGGAATGTGGGATATTTAACCTCAAGAGGGGAAGACTCAGGGTTAAACATGGTAGTTCTGTTCAAATATTTGAAGGGCTGCCATGCGGGTCTCGGAGGGCTGAACCAGGAACGATGGGTGTAAGTTGCTACAAGGCCAAAATAGATTTCATATCAGGAAAATCTTCCTAATGATTAGAGCTGTCCGAAAGGGAAGGGAAACTTGTATAGCTGCCTGCTCCATTCCAGGTACTGTGCTGAACACTTTATAAACATTTCCTTTGATCCTCACAGCAACCTTGGGAGATAGGTGCTGATATTGTTGCCATTTTACAGGCGAGGAAACTGAGGCAGGCAGAGGCTAAGTGTCTTGCCCAGCTTCAGTGCTCTATCCACTGCATAATTCGCTGCTTCCAGAGGTGGTGGGATCCCCCTCCTTAGAGACGTCCGATCGGAGGCTGGATGACCACATGAAGGAGATATTATAAGGGGAATTCCTTTTCAGGCATGGGTTGAACTAGATGACCACTAAGGTCCCTTCCAACTCCCCAAGTCTATGACTCTGTGATATTTACTTCATAGGCTTTTTGTGGAAACCAGGATGAGATAAAGTTTGTAAAAATGCTTTGTCACCAGCCCTGGAGTCAAGAAGACCTGAGTTCAAATTCGTCCTCAGACACTTGACACTTATTAGCTTGTGACCCCGGGCAAGTCACTTAACCCCAATTGCCTCACCAAAAAAAAAATGCTTTGTAAACTATAAGTAATTGTACAAATGTGAGCTGTTATTATTGTTTTTAATTGTTCCACTAAAGCCCTCTCTTGATGCTTCATTGGGCTGCAGAAGTGACCCTGGCCATTGGATCACAAGATCTAGGGAGGTTTTGCCCACCTGGAAAGAGTCTGTGAACCTCGGACCATTCTCATTAAGCACAGAGAACCTCATTCCCAGGAGGCTGCCCATAAAGTGATGACCACAGCAATTTTTTATGTGTACTCTTCACCCATTAGAGTATAACCTCCTTGAGGGCAGGGACTACCTTTCCAATTGTATTTTTATTCCTAGCCCTTAGTACAGAGCCTGGCATATAGTAAGCATTTAATAAATGCTTGTTAATTTGACTTTATGAAGAAAAACTTGCAATCTGAGGAAGAGGCACTTACGGTGGTAAAATCAAAATCCTTGAAGTATCCCAAATATGATTCATTATTGTCACTGTGATAATTATGGTTGTTGCTGTTGTCACTATTCCTGAGAGTCTGTCACTAGCCAGAGCCTTCAGGTGTGACCCGTACCCACCATCAGCCAGGACATACCCAGGAAATGCCACCTTATCTCAATATTAGTCCAAGTTGGGAAGGACAAAAGTCTAGTGCCAAAAGGTCAGGTCTTCTGAACTACCCAATGTCTTCTACCATGGTTTCCTTCCAATGGCCAATAGAAGTAAGAATTACCTCATAGGACATTCTTCCTCTCTCTCCCCCCCCCCCACACCCCTCTACCTCCCCCACCCTACCCCCATGGCTTCTATAAGCCTCTGAGGGTCACAGGAGAGACAACCCCAAGGCCAGTTAACAGTTCTCAGAATTTCTTCTGGTGTCAGACTCCCAATAGGGAATGACTTAGGGAGAAGAATGAAGGTGGCCCAAAGGAAAGACAGGGGCAGAAACCAGAGTACCCTAAGAGCCAACATGCCACATACTCACATACTCCTTAGGTCAGTTACCTGCCCTCAGTCTCTGAGAAAAACAAAAGAGGAATTTCATCTCTATAATAGCAAGTGAGCCTTAGGCTACACTTGAGAAGCAACTTCTTGTCTTTCAATTCTACATTCAAATAAAGTACCAGGAGAGAAATTCCCTTCCAACCCTAACAGTTGGTTGTAATAATTAACTCATTTTTAGCCTAGGCTCCTAAGGTCCACTCAATCCTTACCAGTTTGCCTTTAGGGAGTTTATTTTCAATGAAAAAAATCGGAGTTTAGTTGCAGCTGCTCCAAGCCCCCAGTTAGGAAAATTCCTATTGCCCAGGCTAGAAATTGAGTTCTCTGCCTAACCCCTGGTCACTTGTTTATTTATTCCCTGGTCTCTTTACCTGGTTGAGGTAAAATTCAGTTTACTTTGAAATGTATGGGTAATGAAACAGAAAATTATAGTATAGTATCTGCATATAAGCACGAAGTGGGAAGCCACATTGAAGAAACAGACCTTTCCTTGGGTCATCCTTTAGCCTGGATACCCCTCTGAGATAGTTCTCGTCTCTTTGCTATCTCTCCTCCCTGCCACATCTCTGTCCCAGTTTCTTTTTAACTTTTGTTTATTTTTTTATTTTTTGGTTTACATCATTGATTTCCACAAGATTTTGAGTTACAAATTTTCCTCCTGTCTTTCCCCTACCCACCGCTCCAAAATAGCGATCCCACTGTATGCCCCCTCCCCCAATCTGCTCTCTCCTATATCCTCCCCCATCCCCCCTCTGACTTTCTGGTGGGGTAAGATGTATCTTCCTATCCCAGTGCCTGTATATCTTATTTCCCAGTTGCATGTAAATAATAATAACAAATATTTATATGTATTTTTTTATCATTTGATTTTAGAACTTTAAATTCTAGATTCTTTCCATTCCTTCTTTGTCACCCACCCCCACTGGAAAGTCAGGTAATTCAATATAGGCCATACATGGGTACTTACGCAGAACATCTCCACAATGGACATATTGTAAAACACTGACTATATTTCCCTCCTTCCCATCCCGCCCTCCCCTTGTTCTGTTCTCTACTTTGTCCCTGTCCCTTTACTGAAGTATGTGCTTCTAATAACCCTCCCCCCCACCCTGCCCTCCTCTCCATCCTCCCCCTTCTCATTCCCATCCCCCCTACTCTCCTGTAGGGCAAGATACCAAATTTAGAGTATATGTCATTCCTTCCCTAAGCCAAATTCAATGAGAGTAAGGTTGACCCATTCCCTCTTGCCTTCCCGTTCTTCCCCTCCATTGTAACAATTATCCCTTGCCT
>CM053588.1:52505168-52530523 GCA_028646515.1 Pseudochirops corinnae
AGGTAATCCAATAATTTTTAAATTGTCTCTCCTGGATCTATTTCCCAGGTCAGTGGTTTTTCCAATGAGATATTTCACATTGCCTTCTCTTTTTTCATTTGTTTGGATCTGTTTAATAGTATCTTGATTTCTCATAAAGTCATTTGCTTCCATTTGCTCTACTCTAATTCTGAAGGAATTATTCTCTTCAGCAAGCTTTTGAGATTCTTTTTCCATCTGGCAAATTTGACTTTTTAAGGCATTCTTCTCCTTATTGGCTTTTTGGGCCTCCTTTGCCATTTGAGTTAGTCTATTTTTAATGTGTTATTTTCTTCAATCAGGTCGTTGACTCTCTTATCATGATTTTCTTGCATCATTCTCATTTCTCTCCCCAATTTTTCCTCCACTTCTCTTATTTGGCTTTTAAAATCCTTTTTAAGCTCCTCTATGGCTTCTATCCACTTCGTATTTTTCTTGGAAGCTTTTGGTGTGGGAGTTCTAACTGTGTTGTCTTCCTCCTGTTCCATGCTTTGGTCTTTTTTGTCCCCAAAAAAGGAATCTAAAGTTGGATTCCTGGGCTTGCTTTGCTTCCTTTGCCTGCTCATGTTGCCAGTCAATTACTTGGCTTTTGGGCTCAGTAGTAAAATTCTGCTTTCAGAGGGGAGAGCTCTATCCCAAATCACTGGGGGTTTTCACAGCTGCTGGAGGTATTAGGAGGCTACCATTTTTTGCAGCCCCCACCAGCTTTGGCTCACTGAAAACACACCTCAGGATCACCACTCAAGACCACAATCTCGATCCAGGCAACTCAAGGCAAGAGCACTTAGCCTCTCAATGATCACTTGGCCCCCCTGCAATCTGCAGGCCGGGAGCTTCTAAAGCAGCCACGTGGAGGCAGCTGCAGGGCCACTGCTTCAGACTGCTTCTAGCTCTGGAGGCAGTTTGGCCAGACCATCTCCCCCAAATTTATTCAAGTTCCACTGACATTTTCCCTTTGTCCTTGGCTCTTGTGGGTTGGTGATTCTGGAAATTGCCACAGCTGCTGATGATCCACTCTCCTGAACACTACAGCCGTGGCTTCTCCTGGACGGCTGGGCTCTGCTTCCAGCATGCTGCGATGACCACCTGCCGGGCTGCCTTCAGTGGGAGCTTTGTTACTCCATCATTTTTTAGAAAAATTTTTTAGAAAAATTTGTTTAGAGTCATATTTTATAGGTATTTGAGATGGTATTGGGGGGAGCTCATGGAGTTCTCCTGTTTCTTTTCCACCTTCCCATCCTGAGATAATTTCTCCCTTTTACACAAATTGCTTAAGGCATGACCCATTTTTCTCACTGACTTGCTTTAATTGATTCAAGGAGGTGTGCAGTCCCTGTTTACATTCAGTGTGATTCAATCAAAACTCTAGTCAAGGCGCCATACCAAATGGGGTGGTTTTGATCCCATTTTTACTCAAGGAGAGCTTGAACAACAGGATAAACAAAGGTCTATTTGACAAGCATTTATTTCATGTCCTTTTCAAGATCAGAATTGCATAAGACACTTTCGAGAGAAGGCAAGACCTCCACCCTTTAGAAGCTGAGGAGAGAAGACTACAGAAGAATTTACAGGCATCTCCACCTTTATAACATAACAACAAGAGCTAGCATTTATAAGGCATTTTTAAGGTTTTCAAAGTGCTTTACACCCATGACCACATTTGATCTTTTTCGACTACAGATAGGAGTGTGCCAGAATCTGCTCCTGCTGGCTTAAGAGAGCTGATTGTTAAATTTTCAATGTGACCAGCAAGCTACAAACCAAGGTCTGAGTTATTGTTTTATGGAGTGATGGAGAAATTGTTAATAATATAGAGTAAAATTTTAAAGGATGTCATGTGCACTTTTTTTTTTCAGGAAGATGGTTATTAGACATTTACCAGCATACCCTTAACTACAGTAACACAACTGGAACGCTTTCTGGAAAACAAGCAAAAGATTCCCCACCTGTAAAATGTGGAAGTTGGTTAGCTCGTCACCAAGTCCCTTTTAGTTCTAAATCCTATAAGACCCATGACTAGATCACTTAAAGGGCCTCACAAATTTGGTTAAGTATAAGCTTGTCACTGCCCATCATCATCACCAGTTGGAAGTTGAACCTCACTCAAGTAATAAACTGACTCATGTTTTGGAGTCCAAAGAAGCTCAGAGTCATCAGACTTCACAGTTCATCTAGGCCAGCGGTTCTCAACCTGTGCGTTATGTTCAATTTATAACAATGAAAATACATCCTGCATATCAGATATTTATATTACGATTCATAACGGTAGCAAAAGTACAGTTATGAAATAGCAATGAAAATAATTTTATGGTTGGGGGTCACCACAACATGAGGAACTGTATTAAAGGGTCACGGCATTAGGAAGGTTGAGAACCAACCCTATTGAGAACAGTAATCCTCTCTATGACATCTACGATAATCATGGACCATGGAATCTTCCCCATGACATCCATGGCCAACTAGTTTCCCTTTGAAGATCTCCAGTGATAGGGAACTCACTAGCACCAGAATCAGTCAGTATTGGGACTATTCCCCCAAGACCAGTTGGAGAAAAGGGGGCATCAGTGTTTTTTGAGCTAACAGAAGAGGACCAATTCTGATGAAATTTGAATAGAAAGAGTTAAAGGAAGGTGAAAAATGAGGTCATTACTGTCCATCAAGGAAACTTCCTGGTAGACATAAGCCTTGACCAGAGTAAGTCTTGTGTCCTTCAGCTCTTCCAACCTATTCAAATATTAAGGGATTTCCTAACTCTTCTCCCCATGTCTCTACCTTGCCCACCCAGACCAGACTAATTCTTCCTCATGGTGTAGCCCTGGATCACGTTGTTGAAATAGGCCAATGTGTTACGCTCAGGGTAGAAAAGAATCATGTAGCACTTGGGGCCAAAATACCCCATGCTGATGCTAAGTAAGTTGACCACTGTGACGGACACATCAAAGATGCTGACCAGAACCCCCTGGTAGACGGACATGAAGGTGCAGAGGAAGACAGAAGAGATGAAGTAGAAGGTCATGCTCAGTGTGATGAATTTGGCTTCATTGTAATTAGTTGGTAGCTCCTTGCCCATGTAGGAAAAACTGAAGCCAAAGATGGAGAGGATGAGGTCCAAACTCATGTTGAGCAACAAGGCCTTGTTGTAGTTCTCATTGCAGTTGAGAAACATTATCCGGGCATCGTCAGAGTCAAATCCAATTGTGAGGTTGGTGGGTGTGATCGTAATATTGGCAGTCACAATGACCACCTTGAGCAAAGTGATCGTTACCACGAAGACATAGGGCCCATTGTACTTAACCCAGTAACTATAAGCACGAGGTAGCCGACGTGCCATCTTGAATATGCAGACTATCTGGAAGGATCGGACGGTGATGCAGGCAATGCAGATCGTAAAGCATAGGGTGAAGAGGGTCTGGCGGCAGATGCAGGTGGAGACAGTGGGCTGCCCTATGTACACGGGCACCGCAGCATAGGCCACGAGCAGGGGTGTCAGCATGAGGAAGCACATCCGGCCCCCTGCAGAACGCACCATGGGTGTCTGGAAGTGCACCCAGAAGATGATGAGGATGGCCAGGGTACTGAGGAAGCCTAGACTGGCAAAGATCACAACAATGATGGTGGCTGGCTCCTGCCACTCCAGGAACCGTAGGCGCCTCTTAAAACATTGGATATCCCCTTCGTTGGACCACTCAGACTCTGGGCAGGACTGGCATTCAAAATCATCTGCAATGAGCCAGGTTGAAGGGTGAGGGGTAAAGTAAGGAACTGTCGTATCCTCAAAGACAACCAACCCCCATGCCCATTAGGACGAACAGTGCCTGAGAGGTCACGTCCTTCATCCAGGACAGGTCAATGCCATAGCCTTTTACCTGGTACCCACACTTTTGCTTCTAGCCTTCCAATTCCTCTTGATGTGGTCATCTTTATAAACCTCAGTCTTCATCTTATCACTCCTCTGCTTAAGATCCTACAATGGCTCCCTATTACTTTAGGTTCAAACTCTTCTAACTGGCATCCAAGGCCTTCTACTGCCAACCTGCCCACCTAATACTCCTTCCTCTCTCCCCAGTGTCTACCCTCCAGGCCTACACACACACACACACACACACACACACACACACACACACACACAAACACACACATACATACACACAGACACACATATAGACACACACATACACACACATGCACACACATACACACAAACACAGACATACACAGACACACACACAGACACACACATATAGACACACACATACACACAAACATACACACAGACACACACACATATATATATATACACACAGACACACACATATACACACACACATACACACACATGCACACACATCCTCACACATACTCACACACATATACACACACAGACACACAGACACACAGACAGACACAAACACACATACACACACATACACACACACACATACACACATACCCCACACACACACACACATACACACACACACACACACATACCTCTCACTGCCTTTGCTGATTCCAAAACCCATTCCTTTTCCTTTCCCACCCTTCAAGGCCAAGCTTACATTCTACCTTCTCTGGGAAGACTTTCTCGACTTTCTAGAGTCCACAATCAGCCACTCTTTCTCTCATTTCCTGCAGGACTCACTGCCTATAATGACCAAGTATGATTGAAAACACAACTCTTGTTTGGAAAGCATCACAGTATAAAGCAGAAGGGCTTGGCGTCATGAGAACGGGGCTCGATTCCTCTGACGTTTACTCACCATGGGTCCTTATGATCTCTCTGGGCCTCAGTTTCCTCATCTGCAAAATGTACCTGATGATACGTGCACTACCAACTTCAGAGAGCAGTTGTAAAGAAAGTATCACGGAAACCTTAGAGGGCTGTAGAAAGGGGGGGCTATTCTTCATGATCAATAATTTTTTATTCTTTGGGTCTCAGCTTTTTTCCCATATAAAATCAGGATGGCCCCTGCCCAGGTGATGTACTATTTCATCTAGTTATGATAAGGATCCCATGAGCTCATGGATAGGAAAGGGGTTGGAATAACAAAAATGATGTGCTTTTAAAATTATTATATTATGATCTCTGAATCTCAGTTTCTTCCTCAGTATAATGGGTATAATAACCCTTGCATCCCCTACCTTACAGGGTTGTTATGTGGAAAATGACTAGAAAACAAGAAAGTATTAGGTGAACGTGATTGAGCGATCAGAGAGTCAAGTGAAGAAGGAGTCTGGACAAATTTCCATTGCCTTCTGGGCTGACCTCATCCTCATGAAACTCATCATTTTAGAGACAGCAAAACTGAAGCAGGAAAAGGAGGAGCAAGGGGATAGTCACTTCTCCAAGCAGACCAAGAAGTAATGGGCGCCTGTAAATTGCCCTGGTGATACCAGGGTGCCATGACCTCTGACCGGGGGAAGACCACTTGGGAAACTAATTCCCCTTTCCTAGAACGATACTAATGGGCTACCAGGAAGCCTTGCCTAGCTCTGTGGCTCTCTCTCTCATTGACACTCTCAGATAGGAGAGTGTGGCAAATGCCAGCCCACTCCCACCCTCGAAGGTGCTCCCAGCTCTCTCTAGGCAGCTGCAGAGGGGGTGAGAGGCTGATGCTTTCCTTCACTCTATTAGCAGCCTTCTTGCTCCTGTGACTCAATTAGCCTGAAAACAGCTTCACGCCTCATCCCGTCCCCTGATGGATCTCTGCACCCTCCAACCAGAACAGGGTTTGGCCAACAGCTCCCTCTCCAGATTGGGCACGTTTGCCCCAGAGGCTCTGTTGGTGGGGTGGGAGGGAGCATCAGCGAACTGAGGGCCTGGGTTACTGTTACCCTGCCCTCTGGCCTGGCCCTCTGGGCTGGCTGGGGAAGCCACCGGCGTCCTACCTGACTGGTTGAGGTAGGTCCCAGCAGAGCAGTTGACACACTCGAAACAGCAGGTATGCAGCCCCATTGCCTTCTTCCACTGACCCAACTGGCAATTCTTGGAGCAGATCGAGGAGGGAACCTGAAGGGGGAGAGCGGAGAGGCGTTGAGCCACTCTGCCTCCAGCCCAGGTCCTTCCCCTCCAATGCCATGCTAGCAGCTGAGCTGAGGCCTTCATTGCAGGCCTAGTGTGAGGCTCTTCTCACTGATTTCCTTGTCCCCTTCTCCAGCCCGTCCTTCATGGGTCTATAAAAATAATCATTCCACTCTATACCTCTGACATGTCACTGCCCTTCTCAAAAACTCTCTAGCTCCTGAAAAATACCCTTTGGTCTACTAAGCCCCCTCACAATCTCTCTTTACTGGCCTTTATCTAGTACTTTACCTCCTCATGAGCTCTACATCCTAGCCAAGCTGGACCATTAGCCTTTTCCCAACCTCAGCCTGCCCTCCTCTGCCTCTGTGCGTTTCTCCTCCTCCCCAACGCCTCTGCCTCTTGCCTTCCTTGTCTCTGAAGGTAGAACCCATCCCCCCCACCCCACGAGATGCCTTCTTTTTAGAATTTACAATGAGACCTGGCCAAATTCCTTCACCTCTGTGTTTTTCCTCTTATAATAAGAAGGGTTTTGACTAAATTGTCTCCAAAGACCCTCCTACCTGTCTCCCGGCCAGGCCCCTGGGCACTGCCACCCCCGCACCACTCAGTCCCCCCGGAGTTGACCGTGTTGGGGGAGCTGACCGTGTTGTTGGGTGTGTTCCAAGAGATGTTGGTAACCACATTCTGCAGCTTCCATCGCTCCGGTCTGTAGAAAGCAATGCTCTCGAAGGGGTTGCGACCCTCATCCCATTGCCAATGAATGATCTCTAAGCCCAAAGATGCATCCCCGTGCTTGTTAAAGAAGAGTCTGTGACCCAAGAGGCTGAAGTTCACCTTCCGAATTTCCTGGAGCAGCTAGGTCAGGGAGAAGCCAAGGACAAGGATGGGGCTCACTGGCCCCAAGGAAGGAGGACCCAGTGCTCCATCCTGTCCCCTAGGTCCCAGGGTCTAGATCAGTCCGTCAAGAAGCATTTATTAAGTACTCATGTGCCAGGCATACAATGAAAGGCAAAAACACTGTCCCGGCCCCCAGGGAGCTCACAGTATAATGGGGGAGACAAACCAACATACACAGACACACACACATATACACACAAACACACATGCATACATACACACATACACACACACATACATACACACACATACACACACACACACACACACACATACACACGGTACAAACAAGAGAGGCAGAACATTACAGTGGAAAGGACATGGGGCTGGGAGTCAGAGGACCTGGGCTTCAGACATTTGGTAAGGACAGAAGGGAAGGGACATCATGACCCTGCTTCTCCAAGGCTGGGGGGTTATAGGAAGGTGACCCTGGGGCCAGCACCAGGGAGAATATCCTGACTGTATGAGGGCACTAGAAAGAGGCACCTTGCCAAGGGACAGAATGGACACATGCACCTTTGAACAAGTCAGTTCCCAGTTTTCCCATATGTAGGTCAGCCCTCATTGGCCTTCACCCCCTGGATTGTGTTATAGTCCTATAATTGGTCTGCCTACCCTCTTTCTGGAACCCACTTGCCACACTGCTGCCAAATTTTCCAAAACTACCCATCTCACTTCCACGATCTCCAATTGCATGGAATTTCCTTAGCTTGGCACTGAGTCAGGCCCTCCACCGTTCTGCCCATCTGCCTTCCCAGGCACATTTGGACTGCTCTCTTTACCTGCCCTCCGACTCATTCAGACCAGCCTGAGAGAGGTCCCCCGTGCCTCTGAGCCCCAGGGAGCTCTGTGTCTAGCCTGCAGCTCCTCTGGGCCTCTGCCTCATTCCCAGCTTCCTTCAAAGCTCAGACTCGGGGGCCCCTTCCTGTGGGGGATCTTTCCTGATCCCCTTCATTATGAGCACTCCCTCCCTCTTGAATCATCTGTGTTACCCTTTAGTCATTTGTCAGATGTGTCTGACCCTTCCTGACCCCATGGGGAGTTTTCTTGGCTGAGATACTAGACCGGTTGGCCATTTCCTTCTCCAGCTCATTGGACAGATGAGGAAACTGAGGCAGAGTAAGGTGACTTGCCCAGGGTCACACAGCTAGTATCTGAATCAGGCTTTAGATTCACCTGACTCCAAATTCAACACTCCGTCCCCTGCACAAGCCTGTGGGTTAGACTTGTTGCTAGCAGAAATAAAAGCTAACATTTATACAACACTTTGAAATTTGCAGAACACTTCACCTATATTAACCTCATTTGATCCTCACAGCAACTATATAAGATAAATACCATTTTTTCCCTATTTTACAGATGAGAAGACTGAGGCTGCAAGAGATCACGCAACTCGTCAGAATCACAGAACTAGTGACCCTCATATCTGAGGCGGAATTCGAACTCAGGACTTCCTTTCTTCAAGCCATCTCTATGAACTGGGAAACTCTACAGGATAAACGCCTTGCTGCCCTGATGCCAGCCAATGGTGGGTCAGTCTCTCTCTCCATCCCAAGCCAGGCTCACCTTCCAGGGATACACCACACCCTTGGAGCAGCCAGTATCACTGCAGCGAAGCAGACGGTGCAGGGCGTGGGCCACGATGTAGACGGACGAGTAGACATTGTAGGCCACACGTTCCCCAGAGAGGGTGAGGATGGTGCTGTAGGATTTCGTGGTGTCCTTGCAGCTTTCACATTCCTGGTTGCAGGTGGACTCCGATGCATTTTTGCTCACTGGGGTCCTCTTGACATGAGTCTGCCTGATCCTGAAGTCACTGAAGCCAGGGATGGGGACGTTCTGGGTGGTGATGCCCAGAAAAGTGCCAGCTTGCTGGATGTGGGGCATGCCGTGGATGACAGGGTCGACGGACCAGGACTCGGAGGCGATCCACACGGTGCCCGTGAGGTTCTGGCAGATGACCTCCGCAAAGAAGTCATAGAGGGCCAGGTCCAGGGACATCACAGCCACCACACTGGCTGTGCTTTTCTTGATCTTATCCACTATGGCCTCCATTCTTTGTTTCTCCTGGGGCAGGATGGTCTGGTTGCCCAATGGGATAGGAAGTGTCTCCTGGAACGCAATGCAGATATCCCGCCCCTCCAGCTTGTTGTTGAACAGCTGACTGTTCTCCCGGCCGTAATCATCATTGCTGGCAATAACGATGACCCAATTCCACCTGAAGAAGTTTATGAGTTGAATCATGGCTTCCACCTGATGCTCGCCACTGGGGATGGTGCGGAATAAAGCCGGGAACCGACTGATGTCCCGAAACTCATCACTGATGGCGCTGTAGCTGATCTGGTAGGGGTAGGGAAGAGGGGCTGTCATCCTTGATATTAGCAGTTAAAGCAACAAGGAAACACCGGACTTAGGAGGAAACATGGCGGCTGCCCAGTCCAACCCTCACATTTTACAGAGGAGGGAATAGAGACCAGGAGATGTTAAGTGACTGAGAAAGAAAGCATAGATGGTTCAACCTAGTTCAACCCTCTGATTTTACAGAAAAGAAGACTGAGGCCCAGAAATGTTAATGGATTTTCCCAGGGTCCTAGAGCTAGTAAGTGCTTGAGGCTGGATTTGAAGTCAGATCCTCCTGAGTCCAGATCCAATGCTCCCTGCACTGGGTAGGAAGAATGACTCACCTGTGGGAGGAGGAAGAGGGAAAGGAGGTTGCTGACAGTGGTGACAGATTCTGAGGTGTCAGGGCCAATGACAGCCACCACTCGGGGCTCATAGCTGCTGTAGTCCTGCTGGATGGGCAGATTGAAGTTTTCCTTGGCCAGGAAGTAGAGGACAGGCTGGATGTTGTTGGTGACGTAACACACGTCCACCATCTCGTACCCCAGCAACAGCCCCGGCAGCAAGCTGCTGTCATTGTTAATCTCCTCTACAGCGAAGCGCATGGCTTGCATCAGATTGTAACCCAGAACCTTCACGTCATAGCTGAGGGCAGGTGCACCGACGGAGGTGAGGGGAGACAGACAGAGAAGAGAGATGGAGGGAGAGGGGGAGGAGGAGGAGGAGGAAGAGAGAGAGAGAGGGAGGGAGGGAGGGAGGGAGGGAGAGGGAGACAGAGAGACAGACACAGACACAGAGAAACAGACAGAGAGACACAGAGAGAGGGGGAGAGGGGGAGAGAAAGAGAGAGATAGAGACAAATGGCACAGAGAAAGAGGGACAAAAAGGAGAGAGAGAGAGAGAGAGAGAGAGAGAGAGAGAGAGAGAGGGAGGGAGGGAGGGAGGGAGGGAGGGAGGAGATGGATCAACCCCACTCTTAATTTCTGTTGTAAAACTAATATTCCATCCACAGCACCAGCTGCGCTGGGGAATTCTGGCCTCTTTATCAAATCATACTCACCACTAAGATCCCCATCCTTATTTTCCTCATCCCTATCCCCATCCTCACCCTGACCCTGACTTCCACCATCCCCACTCTCATCCTCATCCCCATCCCCAATTCCACCATCTCCATCCCTTTCTCCCCTTTCATATCAGCAATGAATTCCACTTTTCCTATTGCCACCATTACCATCACCATCCTCTCTTTCACAATTCCATTTTCACCATTCTCCCTCTCCCCACTTATGGCCCTACTTTTACCAATTTCATCAGCCTCAATGCTATCACAATCCTCCATTTCACCACTCTCCATCACCACTCACCATCACTATTCCACCAACACTATCCCTACTATTACCATTATCACCACTGCCACTTTCACAACAGTCACTCACCATCACCAGGACACCCCAAATGATCACTTGCCACCATTCACATTCCCATCACCTCTCTTTTGATGTTTCCAGTGGCTATCCCCACCACTGTCATCATCAATTCTATCTGCCTCCCCATCATGAACTCACTCTTTGCACTGGGGCACCTGCATGTAATTGAGATGAGCTGCACCCTTGACATTGGCATGGAGGGTGAACAATCCCCCCAGGAGGTAATCCCCAGCCAAATGGAAATCAGAACTTTCCTGGACCTCCACTGGTATCAACAAGAGGAAGAGGAGCATCCAGGAGATATGGGTCCCCATGGTTCTATCCTGTTGTTCCTTGCCACTCTCTGCACCTAAAGGGGTCCAGGTGTCTTTGGCTGGGACCTGCCTCATCCTCTCTTTATTTATACAACCTCTAGGAAGCCCATTTACATAGTCATGGAAGAAAGAGAATAAGCAGGTGGGGCTTGGATAAGAAATTGGAGCTAATCTGGGATGGGGAAGTGAAGAATCTCCCAAGACCTGGAGTCATCAACCTGATTATGCTGAGGACTAGGGGTCGGTGCCTGGGAGAGTGTGTGGGTGTGGGGATGTAGGGGTGTATTTCTGGGAGAGAGGTGAAGGACACAATATAATAAATTCTGACTGGGATTTGTTTGATTGAGATAGGAGGGTCCTTAGAATACAAATTGTCAGAGGTGGGAAGTTCCTTAGAACACAGAATGTCAGAATTAGGAGAGTCCTTGGAACACAGAATGTCAGAACTGGCAGGGTCCTTAGAACACAGAATTTCAGAACTGAGAGGGGCTTTAGAACACAGACTGTCAGAGCTGGGAGAGCCCTTAGAACAGATAATGTCAGGACTGAAAGGGTGTTTAGAACTTGCAATGTCAGGAGTGGGAGGGCCCTTGGACTAGCCAGGGTATTAAGGATCATTTAGTCCAATCTCCTCATTGACAGAAGAAGAAACTGAAGTTAGGGGTGGTAAGTGATTTTCCCAAGGTATCCAGACACAACTATTTGTCTTGGGAAAGAACATCCTCACTGAGAGCAGAGCTGTGCACCTTCAGATTCCAAGTCTTCCCTGACTGAGCCCCAGTTGCAAAACAAATCAGTTTGGAAATGGCCAAAGGAGAAATATTAACTTCTCCTTTCTTCCTGTCTATTAGAGCATAAAGTTCCCTGAAAGGGACATAGACACTAGTCCAAGCATTCTGGAAAACAATTTGGAACTCTGTCCAAAGAGTTATAAAACTGTGCATGCCCTTTGACCCCTCCGTATCCCAAAGATCATAAAAAAGGGGAAAGGACCCACGTGTACAAAAATATCTATAGCAGCTCTTTTTGTGGTGGCCAAGAATTGGAAATGAGAAGGATGCCTATCAACTGGGGAATGGCTGAACAAGTTGTAGTATATGATTGTGATGGAATATTATTGAGCTATGAGAAATGAGGAGTAAGATGATTTCAGAAAAACCTGGAAAGACTTACATGAATTGATGCTGAGTGAAGTGAACAGAACCAGGAGAACGTTGTACATAGTAACAGCAACATTGTTCAATGACGAGCTGTGAATGACTTAGCTATTCTCAGCAATATAATGATCCAAGACAATCCCAAAGGACTAATGACAAAACATACTAGAAAGAATTGATATTGATTGAATACAGACTGAAGCATGCCATTTTTCACTTTCTTCCATTTTTTTCTTTTATCCAAGTCTTCTTGTACAAAATGACTAATACAGAAATGTTTTACATAATTGCACATGTATAACCTGTATCTGATTGCTTACTATCTTGGGGGAGGAGGAAGTAGGAATAGAATTTGGAACTAAACACTTTTAAAATGTTTTTTAAAATTGGGGAGGAAAAATAAAAGAAAGAAGGAAGAGAAAGAAAGGAAATAGAAAGAAAAAAGGAAGGAAGGAAGGAAGGAAGGAAGGAAGGAAGGGAAGGATGAGAGGAAGGAAAGGAAGGGAAGGATGAGAGAAAGGAAAGGAGGAAGGAAAGGGGCACAGGGTCCATGTCCTAGCTATCTGTACATCCCCAGCACCCAGTAGAAGTCCTTCTAGGAACCCAGTGTTTGTTCACTGGAATTGGAACCTCTGAGTTGGTCAACCTGTGATGTCAGCATTTCAAAACGCCTGCTTCACTGTCTTCAAACCCAGATTGCCTTAATCCAGCCTCCCACAACTTCCTCTCCAACCTCAAAAACCAGAGGAAGGACCTGAGGCTGGGGATCGGAAGCGGGTAGGGTTCCAGGTGGGGCAGTGACTTTGCTAAGAGGTGATTTCAGCTTTCTGTCCCATGGTCATGTAACATTAGATGTCATAATTATCCTTTTGGGCGGGGCTGGGGTCTGATGCCACAGTTAGAATGAAAGCTCCCTGAGGGCAGGAACCACAAGATCACAGATTTGTAGCTGGCTGAGACCTTAGAGGTCACCTTGTCCCACTTCCTTCATTTCGAAGACTCAGACAACATGACTTAATACCACTTAGCTATTAAGTGGCCTCTAAAGCGTACTTCAGCCCTGCTTCTATGATCCTAAATTGCAAACCAGAATTCAAAACCAGACCTTCAGGAAACTACCAATCAATTCTAAAAGAAGGGAGCCTTAGAAAAAACCTCCCTGTAATGAACAAGACCTGCCACGAGATGGTGCCATTAACTCCAGCCTGAGCACAATGGCCTAGCACAGACTTAGCCACAGCAGAGATGGAAAGGATCTTGGAAATCTTTTGAGTCTAATAGCCTCACTTTACAGATGGGTAAACTGAGAAGTGAATTGCCCAATGTCACACCAGTGAGTGGGGTCTCAAACCCTTTCAAGAAGGCAAAAGGCCTTGGGTCCATCTCATAGAATCAAGAATGTCAGAGAAGAACCTTAGAACATAGGATGCTGAGAAAATAGGGCACCAAAATGTTAGAGGTCCTCAGCCCAGCTTGCAGTTTTACAGATAATGAGTGTTAGTTGGTTTAATGCAAATTGTAGGTGCTGAGACTTTAGGGAAAGGGAGAGATTCCTGCGGCCTAGAAAGGTCGGGGGAGGTTTGCTTTAGCAGGCAGGAGGATTAGCATTCCAGCAGGTGAGCACAGGACTGGAGGAGGGCTCTAGGAACATTCAGGTCAAAAAGGGTGGTGAGTGATGTAGTGGGGGCTGTCCTGGCTAGGCATTAACCAGCACAAGGCTGCTGGCATCTTGGAAGGAGTCAAGAGACCTGGGTTTGAATCCTGACTCTGTCCCCTGTTAGCTGCAGGAAGTTAAACCAAGTCTCCCACCTGTTCTAAGGCTCACTTTTTCTTGAGAGAGTTGGACTAAATGGTCTCTAAGGTCCCTACCAATCCATCAATAAGTCAATCTATAAATATTTGCCCAGGGAATGCAAGTATTGTACAAAGAATAAAACAATCCCTACCTAAAATGAGCTCACATTCTTCCAGCTCTGAAATCCCGGGATTGCTATACTCTCTAACCCATGATTAGGATAGATATATAGGAGTGGGGAACCTGCATGCTCGAGGCCACATGTGGCCCTCGAGGTCCTCAAGTGCGGACCTTTGACTGACTCCAAACTTCACAGAATAAAATCCCTTCATAAAAGGATTTGTTCTGTAAAACTCGGACACAGTCAAAAGGCCACACTTGAAGACCTAGAAGGTCTGGAGGCTGCAGGCTCCCCACCCCTGGTAGAAGCTCACAGAGCGATAGCTAGTTTTCTCACTTTTATTTAGCTGGGTTTCGCTTTGTTTTGTTTATTTTAATGGTCTTGTGGAAGAAGGCTACTCATAGGGCCTGCTTCAGAAACAGTCCTGAGAACTGCCTTTGAGAACTTACAAAACACTTTCCTTCCCCAGGCCTTCTGCCCCACCATCCTGACCTGGATAGCCAATACACCTCAATGCGCAGACTGTCCCACCTGGAGGCCTCTGTCGACAGGTCGCCAGGCAACAGAAAGTCAATTACCCTATGCAAAGTGATGGGGAGGGAGTAAGGGGGTGGGGTGCTGAGCCAGGGAAATGTGGGGGTTTGAAAAAGCCAAACCATTTGCCTAGGGATTTGTTTGTCAAGATGCTAACGGGAAAGAACTTTTTCCCTGTTTATTTTAAGCAAAAGGAAATTTGGACCGAAGTAGGAATATGGTAGCTAATGGCCACATGATGAGGAGTTAAGATCCATTGGAAAAGACCCCGATGTGGGGAAAGATTGAAAGCAAAAGGAAGAGGGGACAGCAGAGAATGAGGTGGATAGACAGCATCGTGGCAACAGTGAACATGAACTAGGCAGACTTGGGAGATAGCAGAGAATAGAGCTGCCTTAGAGTCCAGGGGGTCACAAAGAGTCAGACTTGGCTGATCAAGGAAACAAACAAAAGCCACCTTCAATGTCAAAGTCATACTGTGGGACTGCAAGCCTTGACCCGAGGCCCATCTCCCATCTCCCATCTCTGAGCTCTTTCTGCTTGGCCCCAGAATCACAATGAATCACATTGTAGGAACAGATTTGGGATCAGAGTAGAGGGGAGCAAGGGGGTCCCAGCTCTCATCTCTCACCACCCCTAGCATCATACTCATTTTATGTAAAACTGGAAGGGACCCCTTCAAGATTATCTAGACCATCTACCACTCCACAAAGCCCTGAAGGACAGGAGAAGCATAGACCTTCATTGGAGTCCTGCATCTCAGCAGCTGGGAGTTGGGAGCGAGTCCAGAGGCCACATAGTCTAACCCAAACCTGGACAGGAATTCCCCTCTGCGACACAGAAGAGAAGACCTCCAATGCTGAGTAAAGAGCTCACTCCTGAAACAGTCTGTCTCACTTTGGGGGAGCTTGAAGCATTAAGGCAGTTTTCCTCACATTGATCTTGACACCCATTAATTCAAGCCCCTTCCCTCTGTTGATTATCTCCAGTTTATCCCAGATACAGTTGTCTGCATATTGTCTCCTCCATTAGATTGTAAGCACCTTGAGGGTACTTTGGCCTTTCTTTGTATCCACAGTACTTAGCACAGTGCCTGGCAAACAGTGGGCACTTAATAAATGCTTGTTGATTGATTTCTCACATTCCTGCAGATCTCTCCTGAGCTTTAAGTCTGCACAAAATCCATCTGATCCAAGGCCCCTCCTGTACCTTCTTTCTTCATTCTCCTTTCATCTCTCCAGATCCCCGCTTGGTCAGATTAGCTATTAACTAGCAAATGGCCCAGATCTCCCTTCCACACCTGATGCAAGAGTCCATTAGAATAAAAGAATAAATAGGGGAAGAGTCTCCGTACAGGGGAGAATTTGAGTTTTATGGGGGGGAAAACCACATCAATAAAAATCTTGTTTTTTAAGAACATAAGAATAAGCCCAGTAGAACGTAAGCTCCATAAGGGCAGGGACTGTTTCATTTTTGTCTTTTTATGCCCTACACAATGTGATAAGTACTTAGGAAATATTTGTTAAATTAAATCGGATTGGATTCAGATTTAGAAAATGAACAAGCAGTTAAGAAGAAAGCTCTGAGAAAGGGAAATGGGTTTCTAGACTATGGCTTAAAATTCTAAGAAGAAAAATTCCTGTTCAGAGATTGAGGGCGCTTAGCAAGGGCTGATAAGATAACATTTGCTTACAATGTCATATATCTAATCGAGTGTAAAACAGAAAGGGAAGAGGAAAGGGAAAATGAGCCATTGTGTAGGTCCAACGGGGCAGCTAGGTGGCATAGCGGCTGCATTGGGAATCAGGAAAACTCATCTTCATGAGTTCAAATCCAACCTCAGACACTTACTAGCTGTGTGATCTCAGACAAGTTACTTCACCCTGTTTGCCTCAGTTTCCTCATCTGTAAAATGAGCTGAAGAAGGAAAAGGCAAACCACTCCAGTGTCTTTGCCAAGAAAACCCCAAATGGGTCACAAAGAGTCAGACATGACTAATCAGCTAAACAACATGTCCAACAAGCTACCAGAGAAAACTACTACAATGTGGGAAGAATAAGAGCCAAAACACTCAGAAATTCACAAGAGGCAAAATCTAAGAAAGGATCCCAGATTCCCCATGGCCTTGGCTGTCTATACACAATCCACAAAGCATGATAATGAGTCAAATGAACCTAGAATCAGAGCTAGAGTCAGAAGGCCCTTAGAGGCCATTGAATTCAATCCCTCCATTTCACAGATGAAGACACTGAGGCCCAGAGAGGGACAGTATCAGAGCTGAGATTAGAACCCAGTTCCAGTGAATCCAAGCTGGGCACTCTCTCTCTACTGCAACATGCTACCATTTATAAACATCTCCCTCTCTGCCGCATCATCTTCCTCCTCCTGATATTCCAGTGACAGTATTGCTTCCTTCTGTTGGGCTCACTAATGTGACAGACACAGGGGTGTAGTAGGTCCCGTTTGCCTAAATGCCCCTTGAGTTCTTCTTGTGGAAAAGAGGGATTTGGGGTAGATGGGAAGGGGATGCATTTAGTAGACACAGAAGTGGTTGAATGACCAGGCCTCAAGAGTAGCTGTTAATGGTTCCATGTCAACTTGGAAAACCTCCAATGAAATGCTTGGCCCTGGGCCACTTAACATTTTTATCAATGATTTGGGGCTGGGGGGGAAGCATAGATGGCCTACTTATTGAATTTGCAGCATGGGAAAGAAATCTGGGACACAAAACTGGAAAGAATAGCTAACCCATGAGATGACAGAATTAGTATTCAAAAGTATCTTAACAGGCTAGAACAATGATGTCACACCAAAATAGGAATGGGGGCCATTGAACCATACAGTAGCACCCATGAGGGATCACATACTGACTTAGAAAATGACATATTTATGGATTTCTTTTTTTTCTTAATTAATACATCAATATAAAAACAGATAGGAACTACATTTTAATCTGGTGAAGGCCTCACTCAGGGGGTGTCATGGGCTACATGCAGCCAACCCTAGACCAGATATTGGGTCAAATTGAATAAAATGAAAATCAGTTAGGGACAAAAGGTTTTGCACAAGGGTTTTAAAAATGATCTTCAAAAGTACAAAATGGAAAAGGAGGAGGAGCCGTTAGGATGATTTTTTTTCCTCTGAAAAAAATAACTTTTAGTGAATTGTACCTTCAATCTCAATGTAATGTAACAGTCTCAATCTGCATTAAAGGTGACACAATATTTAAAAATAAGCCACGATGGTTTCACAGTAGGACAGCCAAGTGGTGCCATAGTAGATAAAGAGCCAAGTCTGGATTCAGGAAAACTCATCTTCCTGGGTTCAAATCTGGCCTGAGAAATTTACTAGCTGTGTGACCTTAGGTAAGTCACTTTACTCTGTTTGCCTCAGTGTCTTCATCTGTAAATGAGTTGAAGAAGGGAATGGCAAACAACTTGTATCTTTGCCAAGAAAACCCCAAATGGGGTGACAAAGAGTCAGACATGACTGGAAAGACTGAACAACAATGACAACTCTACTCCAGTCAGGCCACATCTGGAATATTGTGTTCAAGCCTGGGCATCATGCTGATGAGCTTAGAGACGTCCAGGGGAGGGCAAGCAGCCGGTGAAGGGCCTTGAGCACATCAGCTGAAGCATGAGGGGATGTTTAGCCTGGAAAAGGAAGGAACTTGGAACCTGGAAAGCTTGTTATGCCAAAGAGATTAAACTTGTTCCATTTGGCCCCAGTTGGCAGATCTAGGAGAAATAGATGGAAGTTATGAGGGGATAGATATAAGGAAGGCAGTGCAGTACAGGGGAAGGAGCACCAGATCTGGAGTCCAAAGACCTGAGTGCAAATTCTCCCTCTGATGCTTGCTATCTTTATGATCTTGAGAAAGTAACTTAACCCTTAATCAGTTAAAACCTAACTGATTTTCATTTTATTCAATTTGAATAATTGAGGTCCCTTGACCTCAGTCTCTTCATATGTAAAATGGAGGTGTTAGACTAGATGGCATTCTTCAAGCTTCAGTCTGCTAATAATGTGTTCCCCCTAAGTGAGGATAATGAGTTCCCTGTTACTAAGAAAGTTCAAATAGAAGTTGTACCAACCTCTCATCAGGGATGCCACAGAGGGACCTTGTGTCCTACTCACCTGTCATACTGGACCAGAGGTATCAAACACACAGCTGCTTGAACAGAATTAAAATGGAAACATTTAACAAAATAGACAACAAAGTAAAGGTTTATTACAGTTTAAAACTAAGACAATATGCTACCCCGGGGGATCCTCACCTATAAGTTAACAACCCCTATTTCTGTTTGAGTTTGACACCACTGGTACTAGATGATCTCTCTCTTTTTGCTCTGACATCCTGGGTGCTAAGGGCCCTCCCAGCTCTGACATCCTGTGTTCTAAGGGTCCTCCCAGCTCTGACATCCTGTGTTCTAAGGGTCCTCCCAGCTCTGACATCCTGTGTTCTAAGAGTCCTCCCAGCTCTGACATCCTGTGTTCTAAGAGCCCTCCCAGCTCTGACATCCTGTGTTCTAAGGGCCCTCCCAGCTCTGACATCCTGTGTTCTAAGGGTCCTCCCAGCTCTGACAATTTGTGTTCTAAGGCCCTCCCAGCTCTGACATCCTGTGTCCTAAGAGCCCTCCCAGCTCTGACATCCTGTGTTCTAAGGGCCCTCCCAGCTCTAACATCCTTTGTTCTTAGGGCCCTCCCAGCTCTGACATCCTGTGTTCTAAGGGTCCTCCCAGCTCTGACAATTTGTGTTCTAAGGCCCTCCCAGCTCTGACATCCTGTGTCCTAAGGCCTCTCCCAGCTCTGACATCCTGTGTTCTAAGGGTCCTCCCAGCTCTGACATTCTGTGGTCTAAGGCTTTCTCACATATTCTTTGTCCAAAGGTCTCTTCAAGCTAACATTCTGTGTATCTTCCAATTTCAAAGGTGCCTCCCAGTATTACATCCTGTTTTTTAACCTATTGATCTCTTGAACAGTGAAACTTTATTGCTACTGGGGGTTTTTTTGTTGTGGGGGGTTTTGTGCTTTTTGGAGGGGAGAAGGCAAGGTAATTGGGGTCAAGTGACTTGCCCAAGGTCACACAGCTAGTGAATGTTAAGTATCTGAGGCTGAATTTGAACTCAGGTCCTCCTCACTCCAGGGCCAGTGCTCTATTCACTGTGCCAGCTAGCCACCCCACAGTGAAACTTTAGAACATCACTTTGGAAGCAGTGTGAAGGAAGAATTGGACGGGACATAGACTTGAAGCCAAAAGGCCAATTAGGGAGCAATTTAGTGATAGATCACTGAGGATGATGAGGGACTGAGGTCGCCACTTGAGTGTAGAGAAAGGGATAGACACGGTGGCAGTGAGATTGACAAGCCCTGGCAGCTGATTGTGGGGTGATGTGGGGGGGAGGAAGAATAGGAAGCCAAGGGTGGCTCTGTGGTCGAAAATCTGGGGCACTCAACAAAAATAGAGAATTTCACTTTGGAAGAAGGGTGGGTTTGGAGGGAAAAATAAGGAGTCAGGTTTTGGACAAGTTGAGTTCAAGATGCCTATGGGATATGTGGTTTGAAATGTCCACAAGGCTGCTCATATTGAGGAATGAGAGCTCAGGAGAGAGGCCAGGGCTGGAGACAGAGACCTAGGGAGTCATCTCCATAGCAGTGATGGCTGAACTCATGGCAGCTGATGAGATCACTAAATGAGATGGGAGGGAGGGGAGGCTCCCAGAGTCCCAGAGTAGGGGTAGGATTTGTAGGAATCCAGCAAAGGAGAATGAGGAGAGGTCAGACATGTAAGGGGAGAATCTGGAGAGAAAGAATAGTGCCATGAAAATCCAGAGAGGGAATGATATCTAGTATGGAGGGGCAGGGTTATTTGTGTCAAATGATGCCAAGAGGTCTGGAAGGATGACATTGAGAAAAGGTTATCAGAATTGACAATTAAAGAATCAGTGGGAACTTTGGAGAAAGCCATTTCAGACAAGTAATAAGGACAGAAGTCAGATTGCAAGGGTTTGGGGGAGTGAATGAAAGGAGAGAAATTTTATTGGAGAAATGTAGACAGATTTTTCTAGGAGTTTGGCTGATAAAAGGAGAGACACAGGACATTAGCATGAAGAGATGGTAGGGTCAATTCAAGATAAGTTTGAAGTATGAGGGAAGCCTGGTTGCATTTGTAGACAGCAGGGAATTTGCTGAGGATGATTATTAGAGAAAGACTTCATTAACTCCCATAGGTTTGTCATCTCCATGCAGATCAATATATCCAGCCCTAGCTTCTCTCCTGAGCCGCAGGACCACCATCACTGACTGCCTCTTAGATATTTCAAATTGGATGACCTCTTGGCCTCCCTAATTCAGCACCTCCAAAGCAGAATGCATTCTCCTCCCCATCCCCATCCTACCACCAACCTCAGTCTCTTTCAAACTTCCCTATTACTATCAAAGGCACCACAATCTCATAGTCCCTCAAGTTCACCAAATCTCATTTCTATCTCTAGTCTATGTCCTTTTCTCCACTCATATAGTCACTTAACTGGATGATTGCAATGGTCCCCTCATTGGTCTCTATATCTTGTCTCTCCCCGCTCCTTATGCATCCTCCACATAGCTAAGACAAAGACCTCATCAGTTCCCATAGGTTTAATTATTATCCAAAGTGATACTATCTAAAGCATAGATCTATCACCCACATTCACAAACACTACTAGCCTCTGGAATCAAATATGAACTTTTTCATTTGACTTTTAAAGCCTTTCACAATCTCACCCCTTCCTTTGTATTTATAGAGTGAGTATAAATAGCAATTGCTTCTGTTCTGGCCAGAAACCCTGAGGGTCTTCCCTTCCCAGATTGATTTTTTTTTTTAAGTAGGCAAACTAGGCCTTTTTTTTTTTTTTTTTTTGCTTCATCTAGCCTTAATGGGCATTGCCCCAGACAAACTAAGACCTAGGAAAGACCTTAGCTTAAAAATAGGCCAAGTTCTCCCACTGATTCTGGGATCATCTCTAGTCATCCTGACCTGAGTCTTGCCATTGGACCCAGATGGTTCTGGAGGAGAGAGTGAGGCTGGTGCCTTTGCACTGCTCTGCCTCACTTAAATCTGATTCACTTGTAAGTCAAGACATCACCCTCCTGATGTCATTGGTCCACTTTGAGAACAAAGGACAAGCAACAATCTGTGTCTCCATGTACGCAACAATCTAGCTACTCTGGTCTACCAGCTGTTCCTCACAGAACATTCCCATCTCCTGTCTTAAAGCCTTGGGCCCCAGGTCTGAAATAAATGCTCTGTTTTTGCACCTCTGTCCCTTCAGATCTCTGCTTTTCCTTCAAAGAGCAAATCAAGTGATTCCTTCTGGAGGAGGCCCTTCCTGATCCCCCAGCTGCTAATTTCTTCCCATCCACGAACTCTTTGTGTCTGCTTTGTATGGGTTATGTGTATACCTCTATACATCATATACTCTTGTCTTCATCTCCGCAGTGCTTAGCCCAATGCCTAGTTTATTTGTTGTCATTGAGTTGTTTCAGTCATGTCCAGCTCTTCATGACTCCATTTGGGGGTTTTCTTGGCAGAGATACTGGAGTGGTTGGCCATTTCCTTCTCCAGCTCATTGGACAGATGAGGAAACAGAGGCAAACAGGGTGAATTGATTTGCCCAAGGTCACACAGCTACTAAGTGTCTGAGGCCAGAGTTGAACTCATGAAGATGAGTCTTCCTGATTCTTCTTTTACTTTTTTTTTTTTGAGGGGGGAAGGCAAGGCAATTGGGGTTAAGTGACTTGTCCAAGGTCACACAGCTAGTAAGTGTCAAGTGTTTGAAACCAGATTTGAACTCAGCAACTCCTGACTCCAGGGCCAGTGCTCTATCCACTGTACCACCTAGCTGCATGCATAATATACATTAGGTGTTTAATAAATGCTTCTTGATTGATGACTATGGAATCAATTTGCTGCATTATAACTCAAGGTTTTTTTTTTCTATTTTTAACAATTGTGACATCTAGGTGGTGTAGTACAAAGTCAGACTTGGAGAAAGGAAAACATTCTTTTGACTCTGGGCAAATTACGTAACCTCTCTGAGACTCATCTGTAAAACTAGAGTAACACTAGCATTTACCCCGCAAGGTTGTTGCAAGAATCACATCAAATAAATAGAAAAATTTGCGAACCTTAAAGTGCCATATAAATGTGAGCCTTTTGTAACAAAGTATAGTTAAGTAAAATAAGCTAAGATATCGGCACATCTGATCATATGTTTTGCAGTAGGGAGTCCCCTCCTATTGGGGGCCTTTGGGCAGAGGCTGAGTGGCCACTTTTTGAGTGCATTAGAGGAAAGGATTCCTCTTCAGAACGAGATGGGCACCTTAAAATTCAATGATTCTCCAACCTTCTGTTGGGCCTCAATTCCACAGGATCACTCTGGCCATACCTCCTGAAGGAAGCTGATGCAGGTGCCCCCCTCATTTCCTTACAAGAGCCCAGCCTGTCATGGTCATGAGGCATGACAGTCACAGTGGAGACACCCATTTCTAGTCAAATGGTCCCTGCCCAGGCCCTCTCAGCTGAAGCAGGGAAATGAAGAGACTCCTTTGGTTTCTGAAACTTGGGGATTTACTTTATAGACCATGCAAACCAGCTGTCACACCAGGACTGCTTTCAAGGAGGAGAGTCTGGGACCCAGGGGGTTTGGGCCCCCTCTGGAGTAATATTGCCTACGGTGAGAAGGAAGACCAGGGTGGGAACTACAGTAATGAGCAAACATGCATCTGGAAAAGCCCATATATTTACTGGAGGTTTAAAGGGAACTTTTGAGACAAACAGCAGCCATGTTCACTAGGAAATGTTTTAGTCTCAGTTCTGCTGTGGAACCAACACAGTTACCTAAGGGGGTTTCAAGTCCGCTGAGGTGAGAGGTCAGACTGTTTGGTCTAAAGATCCTTCCCAGCTCTGACCTTCTCTGTTCCGTGTGACTGTGAATCAGTAATTTAACCCATCCAGACATTTCTTTATCTGTTCACAGAGGCTGAATTAGATTAAGGTCCTTCCTAATTCTCCAATATTCCATTCCAAGATTCCTCCCAGCTCTGACATCCAGTGTTCTAGGAGCCCTAAATTAAACCAATTGTTCTCAAAACTGACTACTCACAGCTGAATATTTTTTTCCACTAGGAATACACACTCAGTTTTTAGATTGAGAAGAGTATGAGAAAGTTGGGAAAAACTACAAGCATATTTTCCCTTCTTTAGGAGCAAATTTCTTTTAGTTTATTGGCAGTTCAGACACTGATGTGTTTTGAGGTTGGTACATATAAAAGAAAGTAGATGATCTTATTTTTCAAATATTATTCTTATACTATCTATAATGAGCAAGTAACATTTTACTAGAATTTTTTAAATATATAATTTATTTAGTTTCAGTTTTCAACATTCACTTCTATAAGATTTTAAGTTTTGAAATTTCTTCCCCACCCTCTCCGCCATCTCCCCAAGACAGCATGCAATCTGATGTAGGCTCTACTTATACATACATATTAAACATGTTTTTACATTAGTCATGATGTAAAGAAGAATTAGAACCAAGACAAAAAGCCATGAGAAAGAAGAAACAAAACAAAATAACAGGAGAAAAGCAAAGAAAAAGGAGAGCAAATAGCATGCTTCCATCGGCATTCAGCCTCCCATGTTTGTTCTCTGGATGTGGACAGCATTTTCCATCATCTTTTGGAGTTATCTTAGATCCTTGCATTGCTGAGAACTAAGTCTATCAAAGGCCAGTCATCACACAATGTGGCTGTTTCTGTGTACAGTGTTGTCCTGGTTCTGCTCACTTCACTGAGCATCAGTTCAATATAAGCCTTTCCAGGTTTCTCTGAAGTCTGCCTGCTCATCATTTCTTATAGCACAATTGTATTCCATTACATTCATATACCATAACTTGTTCAGCCATTCCCCTATTGACAGACATCCCCTCAATTTGCAGTTCTTTGCTACCACAGAAAGAGCTGCTACAAATATTTTTGTACATGTAGGTCTGTTCCCTGTTTTTATGATCTCTTTGGGATATAGACCTAGAAGTGGTATTGCTGGGTCAAAAGGTGTGCACAATTTTATTTATGGTAACTTTTAGCAGGATGTAGTTTCCTTCCTTATCTCTTTTAATTAGATCTATTTTTGCTTTTGCTTTGTCTGAGATCAGTAAGGTTACTCCTCCTTTTTTTTACTTCAGTGGAAGCATAATATATTCTGCTCAAGCTCTTACCTTTACGTTATGTGTATCTCTGTTTCGAATGTATTTCTTGTAAACAACATATTGTAGGATTATGTTGTTTTTTTTTTTGGAGGTGTCTTTATTCAGAGTAAGGTCGTCTCTCAGAGTTTTCAGTTTCTTTCTTTTTTTATTTAATTTATTTATTTTCTTGTTTACATCATTCATTTCCACGAGATTTTGAGTTACAAATTTTCTCCCCATCCCTTCCCTACCCAACACCTCAAAACAGCCATCCCACTGTATAAACCCTCCCCCAATCTGCTCTCTCCTATGTCCTCCCCCTCACCCCTCTGACTTTCCGGTAGGGCAGGATGGATCTCCCTGCCACAGTGCCTGTGTATCTTAATTCCCAGTTGGATGTAGTTAATAATAATAATTATTATATATATATATATATATTTTATATACATATATATTTTTAACATTTGACTATAGAACTTTAAATTCTAGATTCTTTCC
>CM053588.1:52531023-52566794 GCA_028646515.1 Pseudochirops corinnae
AGATAGTCCAATAATTTTTAAATTGTCTCTCCTGGATCTGTTTTCCAAGTCAGTGGTTTTTTCAAGGAGATATTTCACATTGTCTTCTATTTTTTCATTTGTTTGGATCTGTTTAATAGTATCTTGATTTCTCATAAAGTCATTTGCTTCCATTTGCTCCACTCTAATTCTGAAGGCATTATTCTCATCAGAAAGCTTTTGAGATTCTTTTTCCATCTGGCAAATTTGACTTTTTAAGGCGTTCTTCTCCTCATTGGCTTTTTGGGCCTCTTTTGCCATTGGAGTTAATCTATTTTTTAAGGTGTTATTTTCTTCAATCAGGTTGTTGTCTCTTTGCATGATTTTCTTGCATCATTCTTATTTCTCTTCCTGATCTTTCCTCCACTTCTCTTATTTGGTTTTCAAAATCCTTCTTAAGCTAATCTACGGCTTTTAGGGAGTCTTCATGTTTCTTGGAAGCTTTTGGTGCGGGAGTTCTGACTGTGTTGTCTTCCTCCCATTCCATGCTTTGATCCTTCTTGTTCCCAAAGAAGTAATCTAGAGTTTGGTTGCTGTTCTTACTTTGCTTCCTTTGCCTGCTCATGTTGGCCAGTCAGTGATTTTTTTAGCTCTGTGGAACTCTGCTTCCAGAGAGGAAAGCTCTGTCCCAAATTGCTGGGGTTTTCCCAGGTGCCGGAGCTATTAGGGGGCTATCGTTTTTTTGCAGCCCCCACCAGCTTTGGCTCACTGAAAACGCACCCCAGGACCACCACCCAAGACCACAATCCAGATCCAGGCCACTCAACACAAGAGCACTTGGCCTCTGAATGATCGCAGGCCAGGAGCTCTGAAGCATCCACGTGGAGGCAGCTGCAAGGCCTCCGGTTCTGCCACTTCCTTGCCCTGGAGGCAGTTTGGTCGGATGCTTTTCTCCCCCAAGTTTAGCTGAGTTCCACTGACCTTTCACTTAGTGCTTGTTTCTTATGGCTTGATAATTCTGGAAACTGCCACAGCTTCCACTGATCCACCATCCTGAAGTTCCAGCTGCGGCTCATCCTGGCCACCCCTGGGGCAAGCCGCAGTTTCAGGCTGGGCTGGTTTCAGCTCCCAGTGTGCTGCAATGAGCCCTGCATGCTGAGCTGCCTTCAGCGGGAGATGTGTTTTTCTGTATTTTTGTGAGTTTTGGAGCCCTAAAATTTGTTTAGAGTCATATTTTATGGGTATTTGAGGTGGCTATGTGGGAACTGCAGTACCTTGCTGCTCCTATGCCACCATCTTGGCTCTTCCCCTCCAGGATTATGGTTCTTAATCCACTCTGCTATTCACTTCCATTTTATGGGAGAGCTCATCCCGTGTACATCCAGTTATAAATACTATCTGTGTCTTTCTCTCCATCCTGCTTGTCCCCTTTTATGCTTTTTCTCTCCTTTCTCTCCTCACTAGTTTTGCTTTCAACCACTGCTTTCCTCAGCCTGCCCTCCATTCTATCAGCCTTCTCCCTTTTCTTTCCCTTTACCCTTACTACTTCTTTCCTTTCTTTTCTTTGCCCCTACTTCTCCTACTAGCTTTAGATTTCTATACCTGTTTGTTATTCTTTGAGCCAAATCTGATGACAGTAAGGTTCAAATAATGCTCATCTCCCTCCTTTCTTTCCCTCTACTGTAATAGGTTTTTAATGCCTTTTCATGTAATTTACCCATCTGCCTCTTCCTTTCCCCTTCTCCCAGTACAATCCCTTTTCATCACTTAGATTTTTTTATCGTCACATCAATCTACTTATACCCACACCCTCTGTCTACATATACCTTTTAAGTGGCACAATAACAATACAGTTCTCGAGTTACAAGTGTCATCTTCCCCTGTAGGGATGTAAACCATTTGCCCTTATTAATAACGTGGTTTTTTTTTTCCCTTTCCTGTTTACCTTTTTATGCCTCTCTTGAGTCTTGTATTTAAAGATCCAATTTTTTGTTGAGCTGTTCATTAGGAAGGTTTGGAAGTCTCCTATTTTGTTGAATAGCTATCTCCTCCCCTAAAGATTTTTTTTTTTTTGCTTTTTGGAGGGGGGAGGGGCAATTAGGGTGAAGTGACTTGCCCAAAGTCACATGGCTAGTTAAGTGTTGTGTCTGAGGCCAGATTTAAACTCAGGTCCTCCTGACTCCAGGGCTGGTGCTCTATTCACTGTGCCACCTAAGTCATCCTCCCCTAAAGATTATGCTCAATTTCGTTTGGTAGTTGATTCTTGGTTGCAATCCAAACTCCTTTGTGTTATGGAATATTCCACGCCCTCCAATCTTTTAATGTAGAAGGTGTAAGGTTTTGTGTAATCCTGACTGCGGTTCCATGATATTTAAATTGTTTCTCTCTGGTTGATTGCAGCATTTTCTCTTCAACCTGCTAATTTTGGAATTCTTCAGTTTTCAATTTGGGATCTCTTTCAGGTCTTCAGTGGATTCTTTCAGTCATATTTTATCTTCTGGTTCTAGGACCTCAGAGTCCTTGATAATTTTCTGAAAGATGCTGTCCAGGCTCCTTTTTTTACCATGGTTTTCAGAGACACTAATAATTTTAAAACTGTCTCTCCTGGATCTATTTTCCAGTTCAGTTGTTTTACCAATGAGGTATTTTCCGTTTTCTCTTTTTTCATTCTTTTGTTTCTGTTTGGCTAATTCTTTATATCTCGTAGTCATTAGCTTCCACTTGCCCAATTCTGATTTTTAACAAAGATCGAATTGAGATTGTTAGATTTTGTTCCTCCTTTTCCATTTGGCCAATTTCACTTTTTAAGGACTTTTCTACAATTAATTTTTGTCCTTCCTTTTCCAAGTTATTGACTCTCTTGCATACCATTTCTTTCTTTTCCCAATTTTTCTTCTACCTCTTATTTGACTTTGTAAATCCTTATTGAGCTCTTCTAAGGTTTTTTGGCCTTAAGATCAGTTTGTATTACCCTTGGAGGTTTTGGGTGTGGGGGTATTGAAATGTTGTTCTCTTCTGAATTTGTGCCTTGATCTTCCTTGGTCCCATAAGAATTTATGGTCATTCTCCATTTCTGCTTTTTGTTTATGGTGGCTGCTTAATTCCTGGCTTTTAGAGTTAAGCGCTCCTGCTGGAGTACAGGGAGCACTGACCCAAGCTTCTTGTGCTAGAACCCTAGGACCTGGCTATTGGCTTTGGGGGCCAGAGGTGCTGGCAGCTGGAGACTGTAGCGTTCTGGCAGCTTACCTGCTGTTGAGCGGGCACTGGGAAAGTCCTGGTGTTGGCCCTTGCCTGCTCAATCAGCCTGGGGCTCAGGACCAGGACCTGCTGGTTTGCTGAGGTAGCGCTGGCCATTGGCTTGCTGGGATGCCTCCTGTTATGTACTGCTCCCCCCACTCCGGAGGGAGAAAGGCCTTTCCCGTTAATCCCCCAAGCTTCCTGGCCTACAAGACTGCTGCACCCTACTGGCTCAGCTGTTCCAGGGTTTTTCCTGGGGCAATATTTTCTGGGATTTCAGGGGTAAATAAGGGTGAGAGCAACTTACTTCTTACTCTGCCATCTTGGCTCCCAGAAGTGGAACCCTATAATTTTTTAAAATCTGCAATCACAATGTAACATTCTAAACTCTCATGGCCCACTCTTTGAAAACTACTCTTCTGGATTCCAAGGTCTCATAAACATTGTCTGATTTCCAAAATGTTCCTGCTCCATTGTACAACCCTATAGCAGGACTAATGGCCAACCACAGAAAAGGCACAAACTGGAGGGAAGAATGACATTGGAGAGGACTATTAATGGTGATGGAGAGATCACCTTTCAAGTGGCCTCCAGCTCTTAATCCTAAAAACAAGGATGCTTGGAACAAGCACCTCAAGGACAAGGGCTAATTTTTACCTTTCTTTGTACCCCCAACACTTAAAACAGTGCCTGGAACACAGCAGGTGCCAAGTAAATGCTAACTGAAAGGCTAATGGTCTATAAATTAGAAATGCTACCCTTGAATAACAGAGTGGGCAGCAATATATCTGGACCTTGCAACTCCAAGAGTCCCCAAAGAAGGTCACACCATAGAAAAGTTTGCATAAATATCCAGAATTTTATTAGGCAGCAGGTAGTCTCCAGTACAATGCTCCATATCACAGTTCAGAATCACAGAAGCTTCTGAGCCCCAACTCTCCTTACATTCCACTTCCACCACAGAAAAACACAAATGTGCCTAAAGCAAAAACAACAGGATTCCCCTCTGCCCCTCAAGAGCCAACATAAACTACAGGCTGACTTATGCTAGTGAAATCAAAGTACAATCCCAGAGGAAGATGGCAAACAGTACCACTAGGAGCAGGAGCAATTGGGTTCTCAGGCTTCAGAGAACCAACTCTTCTACTGACTTTTCCATTGCACCCCAAGACAGCCACTTCTCCTTCCCCCAGGATCAGTATAGCCTAAACGACCAGTCACATCTCAGGATCCATTCAAATACCTATGACCCCACTCTGATCTAATGTGGAAACCCTTCAGGTGGGGGACCAACTGGCTGCCTCAAATGGATCGAAGGCTAATTAGGTAATTATCTGGTGAGGGAACCAAGGCACAGAGAGATGAAAAGATTTCCCTGGGATCACACGAATCATCTTAATTTGGAAGCCCAAAACATCCCAAGGGCAATGGGCCCCAAGTGAGTCTTGGGAGCTTGCTGGGTTGGGAAGGTTTATAGGGCCTATTCCCCACAGGCACATTCCAGGTTTCTCCATCCCTATGGGTGAATACATCTCAGGGCCTGAGATGACTGGAACCTGGCATCTTTGGAAGCACTGCCCCAGGGACCAAAGGTTATAGGTTAAACTCTAGCTAAGAAGAGATCAGGCAGAAGGCTGAAACCACATAACCTCCCACTTTGTTCCCCCCACCCTCAAATCATAGGAGAGATAAAGAAGGAGCTTACTGAACCTCCAGAGTAAAGAGTACTACAAACCCAGCCACTAGAATGCGTGAGGGGGCAGATCCCTTGTCTTGGTCCCCCCCAGGTATGCTTAAGGCAGATTAGGAAAGCACCTACGGAGAGCAGGGAAGGATGTTCTGCTTTTACCTACCCACAAACACATGCCCAAGACCAAGACAGAGAGGGAGAAATAAGGCAGGCAGGCAGGCAGCCAGCACTGAGAACCCAATATTGGCTAAAGGTGATTTTCTGAGGTGAACAACAGAAAAGGAACCTTTCCCCTTCAGTTCTTAAGGCTCTGGGGAAATTCAATGACAGCCCTTAAGTGACAAGAGGAGGTAAGTCTGTGTCTTCCCTGGGGGACAAAACCCTGTAGGGGTGGGGGGCATACATGCAAAGAGCTGACACAACCTCAAGAAAGGCAGTAAAAGACGATCCAGCACCAGCTTCAGCCACCTTCCTGAGGTCGCCCAACTCAATGCCCTGCCAAGTCCTCCTCTTGGGTTTACACAAGATGGCAGCTTCCGTGGCCTGAGCTAAGAGAACTGTCAGGAATGTGGAAGCAGGTGTGTGTGTGTGCACAACCTGACATCACTACACAGAGGCTCAACCCTGGGGCAGAGAGAAGCAAAAGGAGATCAGGAGTTAACAGTGTAGGCAGACAACTGGTCAGTAGCTTGGACGGATGAGGAGCTAGCCCCCATGGCTCACTGCATGTAAGAATACTTCCAGTCCCCAAGAGGAGCATGGGTTTCCTTTATGACCTGGGGTGAGGTCCAGCGGAGGACGTAATGGGGGCCGCCTGGCTTGTCATTTGTGCCTGTTTGAAGAGAGAGGGTTTTATGAAGGAAAACCAGTGCCACAAGGGATAAACACAAGGAGTTGACTGGATACTTGGGCCAGGAGGGTGATGATGTGCTTGACTTCAAACCTGCTGGCAGAGGATAAAATAACCCCAGGGAACATTCCCCACCTGACAGGGACGTACTAGCTGTGCTCGGCTGATAGTGAAAAGAAAGTAATGACCCAAGAAGGGGATGGGGGGAGGGGGAGGAGGGCACCAAGAGGAGAGAGAAAAGGGATGATCCAAGAAATAAGAGAGCAACATTTGGAACGTAGCTGGATTAGACTGGGGCAAGACAATGACAATGGTCATGCTGGAGCTTCCTAGAGGCACTGTCATGTACCTCAACACAAGCCATAAAGGTTCAAGGGTCTAGTCCAAGGTCAACCCTAGACATGGAGCCCTGGCCAAGTCACTTTCCTTCTTTGGAGCTCAGCTTCCTCAAATAAAAAATTATAAGGCTGCATGACCCGATTTCTGAGACTGACAGAGGCTTTTGGAAAAAACCTGTTCTAGGGGCCAGTTCTGATATTTCCTGTTCTAAGTTCCTTCCTGGTTTTGACATTCCATGTTCTATGGGCCCTGTCAGTCCTATGTCATTTGTTCTAAGTACCCTCCCAGCTCTGACATCCTGTGTCCTAAGGGCCCTCCCAGCTCTGACAGCCTATGTTTTAAGGGCCCTCCCAGCTCTGACATCCTGTGTTCTAAGGGTCCTCCCAACTCTGACACCCTGGGTTCTAAGGGCCTTCCAAGCTCTGACACCCTGGGTTGTAAGGGCCCTCTCAGCTCTGACATCCTGAGTTCTAAGGCCCCTCCCAGTTCTGACGCCCTGGGTTCTAAGGGCCCTCCCAGCTCTGACATCCTGTGCTCTAAGGGCCCTCCCAGCTCTGACATCCTGTGTTCTAAGGGCCCTCCCAGCTCTGACACGCTGTGGGCCCTCCCAGCTCTGACACGCTGTGTTCTAAGGGCACTCTCAGCTCTGACATCCTGAGTTCTAAGGCTCCTCCCAGTTCTGACATTCTGTGTTCCAAGCTTCCTTCCAGCTCTGTTATTCTGTGTGCTAAGGGCCCTCTCAGCTCTGACATTCTCTGTTCTAAAACTCCTCCCCACTCTGACATTCTTTGCTCCCTCTCCTTCCCCTCAGCCAACAGAGGTTCACCTGACACACGGGAGCCCCCAAAAGGCTGCTGAGACACCACTGCACCAGTGGACTTGTCATTGATATAAAAGTTGCCAGCTGCATTCCTCAGCATCTTTGTGGCTTCATCAATGATGTTCCTTATAGGGAGCAGAAAGAAAGTGGAAAGTCAGCATGGCCCATGTGTTCCCTTCCCCCAGCCCAGGACTCAGGCTTCCCGAGGGGTCCCACACATCAGTCCTGACCCAAGTGAGCCACCTCCAATCCTCTTTCCTTTAACAAGAGAAGTCAGGGCAACAAGAATTAACAATGGCTCCATCAACCAGTCAACTAGGCAGAAGCTTCCCAAAAAATAAAAAGAGAAACAGTCACCCATTCACTGCAGAAATTGAGGGGCAAGCCCCACTCCCAATGCTTGAGTCCCCATTCTGCTTCCTGGTTGCTTCTCCCTACTCACCCACCTTCTCAATGAGAGAACACTCAGTGGCTATTCCCATGGCCATGGAGTCAAATGTCTGGAGGGGGCCAGAGGAGGACCAGCTGGCCTAGAAGGTCTCCAAGATGCACCGAGTTCTCAAGTTCTCTGTTCTAATGCCCCCACTTTCTGGTTCTGACATGCCCTACCCTCCTGGCTCTGACGATCAAGGCTTCTAAAGAAGGCCAGAGCTGAGAGCTGGGAGTATGCAGAAACCGGAGCCAGAATCTCAAGAAAGAACAGAGGGAGGGAGGGGTATGACGTATCTGGAATTGGAGCTAGGGAGCAGGGGGCCAAGTAGGTGCAGGGAGGAAGGCCCTGGCCCTGCAGCACTGCCCCAGCCCCACCAGCCTGCCCACTCACTTATCCTGAGCAAACACTGCCCCCGTGAGGCCATAGGGAGAGGTGCTGTCCACTAGCCGAAGAGTCTCTTTGTACTGGCCTTCTGGGTACACATAGACAGTCAGGATGGGGCCGAAGATCTCCTGCAAACAGAGGGCAGCCAAGCCTCTAGGTGAGGAGGAGAGGAAGCAGGAGACCCCTGGCCCAGAAGGAATCAGGGACAGGCAAGGGCCTGCCTGGCAGGCCTCCCCAGCTAAATACCAGCTTCTCCCTGAGCAGCCACAGCTTCAAATCTCCTTAATCCTGCTCTTCCCCCCCCCCACCCCCCAAGCTCGCAAAGTCTCCACAGGTCATCCCTTAACCGCCCACACCTGAAGGCCAAAGGTTAGGACCAATACTACTCAGAGGAGTGACAACAAAACTTTTTATCTCATCATGATACAGACTGGGCGTCGTCAGGAGACAAGCCGCCTTCCCTTCGCTACTCTTCACTTCCACCATCGTAGAAGAGGCTGAACCAAAGGCCCTCCCAGCTCTGGCATCCTGTGTTCTAAGTCCTGACTCCCAATTAAGACTCTAGTGCCTAGCTAGGTACATGCCTGCTGTGCTTCTGTTCTGGACGAAGACTGCTCTATCCTCATTCTCTATCCTTCCTGCCCCCACCTAAGAGGCAGTGTGGTCCTGAGAAATGACCACATGATATAGTTTGAGGAGCCAAGCAGCTATGTCCTCCCTCTGGGACTGTAGGCAGGTCACTGGTGCAGCAAAGACAGTGGCAGGAATTGTGGCTCAGTCACTTGGTAGTGCAGTGGTCTTGGGTCACCTGAGTCACTGAACTCCTCCAGGTTCATCTCCCCATTCGTAAAATGGGGGGGTTGGCCTAGATACCCCCTAAGTTTCCTTCCTTCCTGTTAAAATCCCTCTAGGATCCTTCTCTGAGTGGCTGCTTCCTCCTTGGTAAATGAAAGGGTTGGTTGTGGAATTGTAACGACCAATCTGGACAAGAAGAATCCTTCCCCCTTTGCTGCAGAGGTTAAGGTATGGGGGGCAGGGTTGACTGCTTGGTTGTTCGACTTCACTGACCTACCAAGTAGGACGTAAAACTGGGGTCAGACTAAAACTGGGGCGAGCCCCCTTTCAGCTCTAAACCCTCTAGAGGCCTGTTTCTCCAGGGTGTGGCAGCCTTGGGCCTCTCCACCCCTGGCATTCTTAGGCCCACACCCATCCCTACCCACCTCCTTCAAGATGCGATCCTGTGGGTCCTTGCTCTCCACAATGCAGGGCTGGACAAAGTAGCCCACAGAGTCGTCACATTGACCCCCAGCCAGGATGCTGAGGTTGGGTGAGGATCGGATGTACTCCAGCCATTTCTTAATGCGCCCAAAAGACTGGGAAGACACAAAAGGACAGAGACAGTGGGGCTGGGAGGCTGCCCTCCCAGGGTCCACTGGGGTGGTCAGACCACATGACATTCCACACCCTCTGGACCCAGCTAGTGTCAGGGGAGAGGCCCTTTGAGACCTTAAGCCCTTCCCCACACAAGTCAAAGTCAAGGGCTCCCTCTCCTGCCCCTAGAGAGAAGAGCACAAGACTGTCTTCCATAGCTCAAGGTGAACCTGCCAGAGACAAGCATACAATACGGACTTAATGAATGCTTGTAGACCAAGCGGGTGACTAGCACTTCTGGAGACTGGACATTTAAAGGATGTTTCTAGTTTGTGCTTTTTCCACAATGAGAAGAGAAGTGAGGCCCAAGTGTGCACTAGGTCTGCTCTTTGCTCTTGCTTCTACCGTGGGCAACCAGATCTCACCCACAGCTGTTCGCTCTTACTGCAAGGACACACCAGAGGTCACACTCAACCATTCTAGGGAGAGGGAAGCCCAGGGGCCCCTTGCTATCCACTTTGCTGCCATTGTACCATCCAGACTCTTCAGACCCCCAAGGAGCTTGCCACCCCCAAGGCCACTCAGCTCTAGCCCATGATCAGCCCTGAAGCCGGGCTTTTGGACACACAGCATCTCTTCCAATGAAGACTGTGAGCTCCCCAAGGGCAAGGCTATCTCCTGTTTCCTATCTGCACAATCCTACACACAGTTGTCCATTCAAGGGGTGTCCTTAGAACCCCCTTAGATTAAGGGTTCCCTGAGGACAGGGGTTATCTCCTTTATCAAGATTAGAAGCTGCCACAGGGGAGGAGTGTGTCTGCTTCCCAAGCTCCAAGGCCAGGGACAAGAAGGCAAGATGGGATCTTGTTGGTCATACTGCCCCAAGGCAAGGATTCCTCTCCACAAAACCCTGACCCGTGGCCCCTCCGATGTGCTGTGGCAGCCAGAGGAAAGAAGGTTTCTTACCTTGGCATCAATGACAGCAGAGAAGAATGTTCCAAAATCCTCCACAGGCTAGAAGGGTGCGAAGGGAAAGCAGAGGAAAAGGCCAACTCACTGGTGGGCCCAAGGTTAAGAGAAATGCTCCCAGCCTTGGCCCTGTCTGGTATCCCAGCCCATAATACTTGGAAAATGGGGAAACTTTCCACAGGCACAATGGAACCTTAGGGAAAAACAGCCCCAGGTAACGAGCAGACAAAAAACCAGCCTGGGCCTGTGGGAAAGGCTGGCATTCTCCTACCCTTCTCAAGTCAGGAGTCTTATGAAAAAATAGAGCTACACTCATTGCATTTCTTCCCTTGGGGTTGTGATACGTAAAGCAAAGGCCAGCATTTCAAAAAGCTACACTTTCTGTAGTGTGGCTGGTCCCTCCAGCTAGGGCACAACACTGCTGGTCCTCAGGGCAGTCTCTGAAGGACACTGCAGCCACTGAGCCTGGGTGTGAGGTTCTATAAACTGAGCTGAGCTGGTCCTTGGAAAACAAGCACACAACCCAAGGCTGGGTCTGTACTCCAAGCCTCTTGCTCCCTGAGAGCCATTAGTCCTAACGCTAAACATGGGCTTGGAGCTGGCGGGGACCTTACAGACCAATTCCAATTGGCCTCAGAGATGCTGAGGTACAAAAGAGACTGGCCTGAGGTCACCCCAGGAGGAAGGGGCAGAACCAAGGTCTAAACACAATGCCCTGGCCTGGACCCCAGGAGCCCACAGACACTGGGGTCACTCACATCTCCCACTCGCATCTGGCTGTGTGCCTGCAGAAGCTGGTCTTTGATCTTGGGCCACAGCGAGTCAGGGACATAGAGGCGCGAGCAGGCCGAACACTTCTGACCACCATACTCAAAGGCCGAGCGCAGTGTCCCACTCACCACACTGGCCACATCTGCTGAGCTGTGGACAAAATGGAAGTTCTTCCCGCCGCACTCTGGGAGAGAAGGGAGAAGAAATGATAAGGGGAGGGCCCAGGGGTTCCTGCCACTCACTCCTGAGGAAGGGATCCAGCTCAGGGTCCCTGCCACCACCGTGGGATCTCAAAGTCCTGCTAGGGATGAGAAGGTAAAGGAAGGACCAGAAGATCTCAGGGTGGGAAGGGACCTTAGAACACAGGATGTCAGAGCTGGGAGGGCCCTTAGAACCCAGGATGTCAGAGCTGGGAGGGGCCTTAGAACACAGGATGTCAGAGCTGGGAGGGCCCTTAGAACACAGGATGTCAGAGCTGGGAGGACCCTTAGAACACAGATGTCAGAGCTGGTAGGGTCCTTAGAACAGAGAATGTCAGAGCTGGGAGGGCCCTTAGAAAACAGGATGTCAGAGCTGGAAGGGCCCTTAGAAAATAGAGCGTCAGAGCTGGAAGGGCCCTTAGAACAGAGTGTCAGAGCTGGGAGGGCCCTTAGAAAACAGGATGTCAGAGCTGGGAGGGCCCATAGAACACAGGATGTCAGAGCTGGGAGGGCCCTTAGAACACAGGATGTCAGAACTGGGAGGGCCCTTAGAACACAGGATGTCAGAGCTGGGAGGGCCCTTAGAACAGAGAATGCCAGAGCTGGGAGGGATTCCAAGCTAGGGGCAGACTTACCTCCTGACAAACGTGGGAAGGTACGATAACGATCCAAGTTGTCTGCCACCTGCTTCCATAGGAGTTTAAAGGTCCTAAAACAAACACATGTGGGCATGATGGGGAAGGTCAGGAAAGGAGGACCCTGCCACTTTAGGGATAAGCTAGCAGTTAGTTATCTCAGCTGATGTGGCCCCTGGCTAGCAATGGCTCCAGAGACTCCTCAGAGAGGAAGGCTCGGGGCAGGGGGGCAGGGGGAGCCAACCAGGAAAGAAGTTGGAGCTTAGACGAGAGGCGATGAGCAGCATGGGCCTCCAGGGACCTGGAGCAGAGTCCTAGGTGTCCAACACTCCATCCACAAGGTCCCCAGCTCCTCCTCCCCTGGGTTTGCAGTGTGACCAACCCTAGTGGCACCAAACAATAAAAATGCTAATCGCCTTCTCACAGGCGACACAGTGCCTAATACTAATTTATGGCTTTCCTACCTTGGAGCCCCGACACTCATCAAAGCATGGCAGAAGCCAGCCTTTCCCGCTCCCCTCTTTAATAGGCTGGTGCCTGTGGGGACAGAATCTCTGCTCAGGGGAAGCGGGACTTCTGGAAAACAGCCCTCTTCAGCAACTTTGCCTGCAGGAGCTCTCCCCCAGGGTAGGGGGTATGCCAGGGACCAGGAGGTTTCTGAAGCAGAGATTCCCAACATGTCAAAGCTACAAGGGAGTCTCAGAACAAAGAATGTCAAAACCAGAAGGGCTCTGGGAATGGGCCAGGAGGCATCCTGAAGATCATTTAATCTGAGTCTCTCATTTTATGGACAAGTCAGCTGAGCTTCAAAGGACAAGGTTTGCCTGTGGCCACAGCGGTACTTATGTGCACAGTGGCACTTATGTGCACAGTGGCACAGCTGATCCTTGAACTCAGGTCCCCTAATTTCTAGTCTCAGGCTAGAAACATGTCCCTGTACATCCACTGTCTCCAGAAAAAAGAACATGGAGAAGGAAGATTCCCCACTTCTGGGAACAGGCTCTGCTGCCTAAAAAGGCACAGGGCTGGGTAGAAACGGGAAGGGGGGGGGGGGGGGGGTAAGGAGGGCCTTTACAGAACAGCAGGAAAAGGGGAAGCCAAGTGTCACAGTGAGTAGAACACTGGGCTTAGGGTCAAGAAGACCTGAGTTCAAATCTAGTCTCAGGAACTTCTTAGCTGTGTAACCTTAGGCAAGTCACTGCTAAAGGAAAAGGCAGACCACTCCAGTATCTTTGCCAAGCAAACCCCACAGACAGAGGTCCAGAGGGTGAGGAAGAGTCGGAGATGACTGAAACAACTGAACAACAAGAGAAAGGAGTTGAATGGGAGGCAGGGGCCTCAGAACTGGGGCTCACTTGTTGTGGGGCTCCAGGAGGCTCAGGTCATGCCTCGGAGCCTTTGTTTCCTCATTTGCAACATGAGGGTTGATAACCATGATGTTCCCTCCCTCCAACTGAAGGAAACTTAAAAGCCAGAGAGATGAGAGCCAGGGCCAGAGCCCTGGGCAAACTTCCCAGCACTGTCAATACCGGCCATTCTTGGCCAGGAGCGGGCAGAGAGCTGCCACAGGGCTGCACCACTCAGGTTGCAGAGCAGGGTTCCCTGGGGTCCCAGTGTCCTAGAGGGGTGCAGGCCCTGAAAGGGCAGAGCCCAATGTGAGGCAAAGGTATCCTGTGAATGGAGAGGGCCGGAAAACAGATCTGGGCTAAACCAAAGGGAGAAAGTTCTAACAATGACAGTGGTCCGCAGGCAGAAGGGGTGGCCCTTTCCTGATCAAAGGAGCACGGGGAACCACAGATCATAGAGTCCGAGTCCTCCTTGAACAAGAATCACTTCTGCCATAGCCCAGACAACTGGTCATCCCACCTTTGCTGGCATACCCGCATCCTACTTTTAGAAAGCTCTAATTTAGGCATTTTCCCCAACATTAGACCTAAATCTGTCTCTTATCAGCTCCAACAGATGGACATCTGGTCCTGCCCTCTGGGGCCTAGCAGAATGAGTCTGATCCCCCTCCCTTACAACAGCTCTCAGATTGTTCGCCCACCCCAAAAAGAAGTCTCTAATTTAAGCCAAATGCCCCAATGCCCACTACTGTCCCTCTTTTGGTGGGCTCTGACTGCCCTGCTCTGGACACTCTCTGAAGGCCAACATTGTTCCTGTGGCACCAAAACCTGAACACTTAAGACACAGCCTGGCCAGGGCAGAAGACCACGGACCAGGTTACCTCCTCACTCATCCACCCACCTACTCCCAACTTCCAGAGTCCAATCTTTCAGATTTTGCTGGTAGGCCCACTCTTCCCTGGCTGCACGTCCCCAGACCCCTTCAGACTTACGGCACACTGCCAGTGAAATTGAGCCCGCAGAAGTGCTCTGAGCTGGTGACCGTTTCTCCAAAGACAGGGCCGTCGGCCGGGACAAACTGGATGATGTTTGGGGGGAGACCAGCCTCTCGGAGGACTCTGTACACAGTGTAGCCAGCCAGAATTGCTGTGTCGCTGGGCTTCCACAACACTACGTTGCCCTGGGACAGGACGGAGCATGTGGGAGGCTGGGCAGCTATGCCTTCCACATTCTGTACATATGCCATGCTGGACAGAGCACTGGGCCGAGAGTCAGGAAGACCCAAGTTCAAATCCAGCTTCAAACACCTCCTAGCTGGGTGACTCTTAAACTACTGCCTGCCTCAGCTTCCTCATCTGTGAAGTGGGGATAATAACAGCCCCTACCTCCCAGGACTGTTGTGAGGATCAAATGAAATGATGCTTGTGAAGTGCTCAGCCCAGGGCCCAGCGCACAGTAGGTGCCATATAGACATTAGCTACTGCTGTTGCGGTGATGACAATGCCACACTTCCCAGAATGTGCAGACAGGCACCTTCACAAGGTCCTCTGACCCCCTGATCCTCGCGCCCAAGGACCGAGCTCTGGGTCTGCTGCAGGAAGTGCTCAAACGTCTGCTGAACACCCATAACCTCTCAGGGACTCAGCATCTTCCTCTGTAAAATGAGGGGACTAGCCTGGGTGACCTCTAAGGGTGACCCTCTTCAAGCTATGGGTCTGAGACCCTTTGACCCTTCCTGGCCATCTGATGCTTACTTCTCTCTGCACATGTGGCTTCCCTCATTAGAGCCACAGCTCAAAGCTGAGTGCTGCAAAATGATGCTGACCAAGCCTGGTCCCAAACAAGCGTGTGAGGAGGCACCTCCACCCCCTCCCTCCCAGCCCGGGCCCTCTTCTACAGAGACCCTGGCCTCCTGGCCCTGACTGCCACTGTACTCACCATCAAGGCAGGAACCCCGGCGAGGTTGCCTCCGATGGCTGTGAAGTTAAAGGGAGAGACGGCTGCCACGAAGCCCTGTGGGAGAAGCGATGGGGAGGTCAAGCCCCTGGAGGGAAAGGGTGGGGAGCCCCCTCCCGGCTCATCGCCCTCCGAGCTACCTCCAGGCCTCTGTAGACCACTTTGTTGGTGCTGGGAGGGACACTGAGGGGCTGCTTCCCCTCCAGCTCCATGGCAAACTTGGCATTAAATCTGAAGAAGTCAATGAGCTCAGCAGCGGCATCAAGCTCAGCCTGGATCGCAGTCTTGCCCTGAAAGGAATAGTAACAATACAAGGTAAGAAACAGTTACTAAGTACATGCTGTATGTATAACAACATGCACAAGAATTCAGAGGGCAGTCCCTACCTAAATGGAACTTCAGAGTCTAGATATGAGTAGGTATAATTTATTACTTCTATTAGCTGATGCATAATGCTCCAAAGTTACAAAGCAATTTGCACACACGGCTGGACGCTCGAGTTCGAACTGCACCTCAGATACAAAGCCTGCACAACTTTGGGCAATTCAGTTCCCTCTCTGGGCCGAGTTTCCTCACTGGTAAACGGAGCTGGTGTGTAATGGCCTCCATGTTCCCTCTTCTGCTCTAATCCTACCATCCAGGAGGTCTGGGGCACCGCAAGCTGAGCCAGGAGCCCTTGACCCAAACGTAGGCCCTGTCACTATTGGCCTAATGACCAGAGGCTGGTCATTTCCTCCAGCTCACCCCTCCTAGGGCCGTGGCAAAGAAAAGCCTCTGCACATGGCCAAGGGCCAGAGGGAGAAGAGCCCTTATTTTAAGCAGTATTATATCATACTGCAGACCCCTTATATTAAGTAGGAGCATCCTCCCGGTGCAGCAGGGAGGGTCAGCATGATCCCCGTTTTACAGATGAGAAAAGTAAGGTCCATGGAGGGGAAATGGCCAACCTGAGGCCAGCCAGTGCCCATGCCTCCATCACCTGGCTCACCCTCCACTGGCCCAGTTAGCAAACCTAAGAGTCAAGAGTCGAAGGCCAAGCCCAGGACAGGGAATGCAATGAATGACTAAACATGGACTGTGACTGATCTAAAAGATGAAGAGGAGAAAGGAAGGAGAGAAACAGGAGGAGATCCCCACAGGCCGATTCCCAGAAGTGGAGAGAAGAGATGAGGGGAATGAAGGCAGCCAAGCCTGACCCCCCAGAGGAGCCTGGAGGAGAGACTAGGGCCTGGGACCCGAAGCCCAGGGCCCTGCACAGAAGGTCACGCTTCTCTGACGCTGGCCAGTCTGGCTGAATGGGGCTGGAAGGGGAGATATGTAGGCAATATAAAACTATTGTCTTGTTTTCAAGAAAATCAGTCGATGATGAGGCTGAGTCCACAAAGGGGCCACCACTGCAGCCCTCCTCAGGCAGGTTCCTGGGGTCCCCACAATTAAACCACAAGCAGAGAAGTGCTTATGGCAGCAGCAAAACAGATAGGTCGTGAAAAACATTTCTGCTGGCTTTGGGGCTTAGGCTGGCCACCAGGCTAGGACGCATTTGGCCACAGTGACTCACAAAGAAGCATCTCCTGAGGCACAGAGGGCCTGGGATGTGGTGCAGAACAAGGTCTGGGGCAATGTGCTTCATTCTAGATCCATATTTTGCAAAGGATGTCAACAAGGTGGAAGGCTCCTGGACAGGCTGTGTTGTGGGAGAATCTCTGCCATCACTCCTGACTCTGAGGCCCATAATCCACGGAAGGAACTCGGGGTGTTCAACTTGGAGAAGAGAAGTCAGGGCTGCCAGGCTGGAGACTGGCTTGTCTTCAGGTTATCTGAACAAGGATTAGCCTGGTTCTATTTGGCCCCAAAGGGCAGAATAAGGCAAATCTTCACTTTTTCTAAAGAGAAAATCTCTCAAAGTTAGAGCTGCCCCAGAGTGGCCTGGGCAGCCTACTCCAGGGAGTACTAAGAAAGTCCTCAAGCAGATGCTGGACGGTCATTTGTTGGGGGTTTGTTGGGGGTCTTGGAGGGGAGATTCCCACTGCATGTCCAGGTAGGGCCCAGGGTCTTCAGAGGCCCCTTCTAGCTCTGACACTACGATCTTCCCTTTCAGAGGGTTCTCTCTTGATGAGTAGTGAGGAATCAATCAATCAACAAGCATTTATTAAGCACCACCTAGGTGCCCCCCATGGTGTGAGGAGTTGAGGAGACAAGTGTATGGCTCAGAACCAGGTCTAACCTTCCAGCCGCCCCCCAAGTCTCCTTCACTGCCCAGAGGCTCAAACGCTACAACCTCAGGGCAGAGGGAGTTAACACCAGACGAAGTGAGCACAAATGTGAGGAAGAGAAGCCTCCAGCGGAGCTGGAACCCAGAGAAGGCATGAGAAAGCACCACTCGCTCCCTTTGTGGAGGTGGAGGCCGACGGGCGTCTCATTACCTGTGCTCTCAGACTGGGCTCTGACGACCTGCTTCGTCCCTTTCTTTTTAAATCTTTGTTCATTAGACAGAGAAGGGGAGACTGACATGTTCGGAAATCAAAGTGAGGTAAAAATCAAGAGACTAACAGAAATTTTAAGAGGAGAAAAAAGTATTTTCTCACTTTCCTTGAGCCAGAGTTACTTAGGAAAAGGGGGCACACGCAACCCACAGCACTCCACGGCCCAAGCCCATTTCTCACCTGCCCAATCATGGTCTTGGCAAGGATCTCTGCCCTTCGGGGGCCACTCAGTATGTCTGCAGCTTTCAAAAAGATCTGGGCCCGATCTGAGATGGGCCTCAGGTCCCACTCCTTCCGGGCAGCCAGGGAGGCTTCAATAGCTTTGTTGAGCAGGGCCTGAAAAAAAGGGTGAAGGAGATTAGATGGCACTGCCTCCTGGGTCTGGGGGAAGAGTCCTGATGCCCTCTCTAGGAACCAAAAGCTCTTTGGGGACATAACTAGGGTGGTGAAGAGAGCTCCCCGCTTGGGTGAGTCAGCATCCACCCTTAATGGGGCTACCTTTGCCCTTAGGGATCCCATAGGATGAAGAAGTAGAAAGGGTGGTCCTTACTCCAGTTCCAACCCCCTCTCCCCCAGAGTAAACACCAAAAATTTTGAGAGGTTGGGCGGAGGGAATAAGGGAGAAAGAATGGACGAAAAGGGAAAGAATGATGGGAAGGTACCCACCTTGTCGGCATAGCAGTATTTGGCCACCTTGTGCCCATGGTTAAATGGCTGGAGAGAAAGAGAACATGCCAAGTCACTGACACCCCACTGGGTCACCACGGTTACTGTTAAGAGGATCTCACTTATTCAGTCCTGCTGTCTTCATCACCATCCCCACGGATATCTCCATCCTTCCCGATGGCTTCCCTAACTCATCATTTGGGGGCAATGGCTGACAGTGGAGTGGAAAGACCCCAGACAGACCAGCCCTGGGCAAGGATCAATTAGGACCAGAGACAGAGCCACAGAATATGGAGCTGGAGGGACCTGCCAGGCTCATTTCATTCTAAAGTCACCTTTCTCCTAAACCCACCTCTCACTAATGGGAAGGATGGGCCGAGAAGGGCTTGCTCAAGAGACAAAGACTGCAATGCTTTGGGTTCCTTCTCCCTCCCCCTCCTCATTCTTGTTCTCATCCCCCCACATCACTGGCCAACCTGCCAGGCCTCCCTTTTTCTGACTTCTACCAGACTCAGTCCTTGTTCCTCTCCTGGCCCCTGTGGAGCAGGAAGGGTACAAAATTCCTCCTAGCCCTCCTCCCCAGACCCTATTTACAAGGACTTCCTTAGGATCTCATTCACTTTCCATAAGACTCACACCACCACCCACTCACATATGCAAACAATCCAAAAACCAAGAGATTGTAGGAGAAAAACAAAGCGTTTCTAGCACCAGAAGAGAAGCCACAGAATCCCAAGATTGGTCTGGACCAGCCATTTGGCTCTGAATTTGTCTGCTGCCATCTTAACCAGGTCCAAATCATCCTCAAGTGCCGACTTCTGTGTGAGGAGGCAATGTAAAAAGTGACATGATCCCTGCCCTCTGGGAGCTTACATTCTAACATATCTCGTGCAATGGGATTTTCTTTTCTCTGCTGTAAAATCAAAGGCTTTGAGGCTGGACAGTCACTCAGAGTTCAGCTAGCCCATCCTCCTTCGTTCTACAGGTGAGGGAACTAAGAGCTAGAGTGGGTGACTTCCCCAAGGTCACCAAGCAGGAAGCAGAAGGCCTGCGAGTCACCCCTGGGCCGGCTCTATTAAGAGCATATCAAGCAATGCACAGCCCACAGGCAGGGCCCTTCACTAGCCCTCTCTGCTCCAGGTGGCACAGAGCCAGGGCTGGGCAGGGCAGCAGAGGGAGGGCCCTGGGCACTCCTACTGCTGCACACAGGCAGCAAAGCCCACCACGCCCAGAAAGAGCAAGATGGGAATGATGGTCTGCATTCTAAGGTTTGTACTGTAAGGCTCACAGCCCAGGGACATAGCCCAAGAAGGACTGTCTCTGCTTCACAGATGAGACCACTGAGGCTATGATTAAGCCACTTAACCGAGGTCAGCAAGGATAGCCAGTGCACAGCCCTGGACCCAAGGCCCAGGCGTCCAGGACTCTCAAGTCCTACCCACTGTTCACTACTCTTTACTTGGAGAAAGAAGGATACCCAGCAGCCCCAAAAAACCAAACCCTGCATTCTCTCCCCTCCCCCTCTCTACCTGCTTCTGCTGCCCTCCTGCCCAGATTTCAGTGCAGAGGGAAGAGACCAGCTTCATGGAGGGAGGAGAAGGAGAAGGAAGAGGAGGGGAAGAAAGAAGGGGAAAAGGAGAAGGGTGGAAAGGAAGAAGAGGAGTGGAGAAAAAGAGGGGAAGGAGAAGGTGGGGAGAAGGAAAAGGAAGAAGATGAGAAGCCATCACATTCTGAACTATTCATCCTGGGGAGGCCCACCACCTACCTCACTCTCTCTAACACACACACACACACACACACACACACACACACACGCACACACGCACACACGCACACACGCAGGCGCGCAAGCCTCAGAATCACTGATCTGGTACCAGAAGAGGCCTAGGATGGAAGTTCCTCCATGAGCTCCCAGGAGGTTCAGCAGGCTCTCAGGGCAGGTGACCTGCAGGGCTTCCACCTTCTATCACCAATGGCCCACTGGATACTCCAGATACTCCCCACAAACATCTCACTCTGACCAATGCAGACCTCAACATCTTTCTCTCCAGACTGCCCCCCTTCTGCCAAAAGCAGAGAGGTATGATCCTTTCTTTCCAGTTCTGAATATCTTACTCCAGTGCATTTGTGTCCTGTTTCAAGCAGATCTGACCTCCCTTCTAAACTGTGATGAAGCAGATCAATCAATGAGCACTTATCAGGCATCACTGCGTGCCAGGTTCCAGACCTCAGGCCCTGGGCATCCTAAGACAAAAGAGAAATAGACCTTGCCTTCAAGAAGCTGACATTCTAAAGGGGAGGCACCATGTAAAGAACTAAAGACAGACAAGGAGGACAGAGAGGAGATGAAAGGGAACTGAGTCACTGGGGGACACCCAACCTCCTACACAAGGCTGAACTGAGTCAAAGAAAGCAGGGATTCCAAGAGGGGAACATGAGAGGGAGAATGTACCAGGCCTGGGGTGGGGTGCAATCAGTGCAAAGACACAGAGGTGGGAGATGGGGTATCAAGAAACAGCGAGGAGGCCGTGGCTGGACCCTAGTTTGTGAAGGGGAAGAAAGTGTACAAAGTCTGGAAAGCATAAGAGGGAGCCACTAGGGTCGATGGAGTAGTAGAGTGACAAGTCCATGCCTACAACTTCAGGAAAATCACTTGGGTAGCTGAGCATAGGGTGAGGCAGGGAGACCAATGAGGAGGCAGAGAGAGAGGGGATGAGGGCAGAGGAGACAAAATGGGAGAGATGGAAGAGGTGCCCTTGAAGTAACAGGGAAATTCAGAAAGAAGATTTTGGAATAAATAGGATCTATGGGATGTCCAGGTCACGACCCTGGGCATCCACCAGGAGGAAGGACCAGGAAATGCCAGTGGTGTCCCTAAGCTCTGGCCAGAGGGCACAGGCAGCTATCCAGGGGTCTGGCTAGTGAGGCTGGTGCTATTCTGCAATCTACCCAGTCCTTACCCACTGACACGCCATTACTCAGTCTGCACTCTGCAAATGGATCCTCTTTTCTATTCTATCTCCAGACCTGTTCAGTTCTTACCCACCCTTCAAAGTCCAGATTGACTGTCACTTTCTATATTTTGGGGGGGCAAGGATTTGAGACTGGATCTCCCCATTTCAACCTAGAAGTGCAGCAGCCACTCAGTGGCCTGATTTCACTGCTGATCAGCACAAAAACTTGGCCCTGAAGTTTCCAAACTGGGCTCCTTAGGTAGCTTGATCTTCCTTGCTCCACCTTATTGGTGCTAGACCCTTGGGATGGACACCCACTTGGCTCAGGGATCCCAAGCTCAAACAATCCCCAGCCTCAGATTCCCAGCCAGCAGCTTTGGGCCACCCTGCTCCACATCCAGCCAAAAGGCCACCTTTCCCAGGAAGCTTTCTTGGACTCTCCCTTCATACTTCCACCTTCTTTCTTTTAAACCTACAATAGCCATCAATTCTGTACCTGTCTAACACACTTCTCCGGCATTACAACTGTGCTGATGTCCTAGTCCCTCCATACCAAGCTGGGAGCTCTAGGACAGCAAGAGTCAAGTCTTACCTAAGCTGATCACTGCCTTGAACAGCAAGCACATTGGGGAGAAGCTGACAAATAACTGTGGATTATTAGAAGGGAAGCTGTTTGAGGCAGAGAACTCACTCCCCTTTGTACTTGTTTTCAAAGGACTTGGCACATAGTCAACACTCAAGGCTTTTTCCACTCTTTCACTGGTGACTGCTTACCTGGGAGGAGGGCATCCCTGGAAAGAGGGCTGCCACCCTCCCCCCTCCAGCCCAGGGCTTTCTCTTCCACATGCCTACTGCTGAGGATACCCTCAGTAGAACCCAATGTCAAAGCGGATCCTGGAGTCTGGCCGAGCCAGGACGCAAAGCCAGGGCTTTCTAATATCCCAGGATAATGGAGCTGAGATGAGCATTACAAGACCAGCATCCTCTATTCCACCAAAAGTCACCAATCCAGGCAAAGGCCAGGGTAATGTCTCTCCAGAGACACAGAGAGAACAGCTCCAGCTACCACGTCAGGCCCAGCCCCTGCCCGTGGTCACTCACCGACACCTGGTACTGCACATCTGAGGTCCATACTTCTTCATCCCCAATGACACATGGAATGGCTTCTGTCTTACCCTTCAGGTCTTTCAAGGCCTAGGGAGAGAAGTATGAGTATTAGCAAGTGAAATCTGTCCCTTCCTAGGTTGGATGCCAGGCCTCCCTACCTGCTCCCAACAAATACAGAAAGCTCCCAAATGCAGAATCCAACAGTGGGATCAAAAGCAGCTTTGGTCAGGGGTGAACAAAGTTTACTGGGAAAGAGACAGTCTTGGAGTGTACCACACAATAACAGAAGATTAAACAGAAAATTAGCGGGGGAAGGGCCCTTAGAATATGGGATGTCAAGGCTAAATGGGCCTTTAAAACAGAACATAGGTCAGAGTAGTAAGAGTCCTTAGACACCATTGATTTCAACCCTTTTCATTTTACAAATGAGGAAACAACCCAAAGAAGGGGAATGATGAGGTCAAGGTCATCTAGAAAGCTAGTGGCTGGGCAAAGATCAGAACCTCAGGCCCCCAAACTTTCCATCCAATGGGTCTAAGCAGGCCAGGAGTAAGGAACCAGAAGGGTCGGATTAGGCTGGATAAAAGAAAAGAAAGTGAAGCAAGTTCCCAAGAACACTGAGTTGCCTAATTGTAAAGAACTTAAAGGAGGACTCACAGGCTGAACTGGCAAAGGGGGCTGGGGGATGGGGGGGAGGGCAGGGCAATGCAATCAGAATCACTGAAGGGAACACCTAAATGGATGAGAACATAGATCCACTCGAGTATAAGATCTTCTCACCCAAAAAGTGATTTTTTTACAAGAGGGAAACTACAGATCGTGAGATCTGAGGGTAGGCTGGCAACCTCTGAGCTTGGACAAGATTGGGCCTATCCTCCACATACGGTGAAGGCTGCAGGTTGCCTCCTGGGAGCCCATGCCCAACAATGGAATTACAAAAGGAAGAATGAGGCTAACTTTTGTAAGGGCTAACAATAACAGCTGGCACTTATGCAGCATTCTTAACATATCTGACACTTTCTGTTCAAGTAACCCCCAACTTCCATATGGAATGGCCTCCAAAATTTTGGGAATCAATCAACAAGCATTTATCAGAAGTCTACTCTGTGCCAGAACCTGAACCAGACCTCAGGGATGCAAAGACAAAAGTGGAACCTCCCACCCTCCAAGTGCTTTCACCGTGAGACCGTTTGGTAACTGGACCAGATTTCTCCACATCAATAACAGCAGCTTGGGCCTTCAGGCCACAATTAATCAGCAAGGATCCATCACGTCTCCACTATGTGCCAAGCACCAGGCTAGGACACCAAAGACACAAAACTTGTATAAAGTCTAACATGCTTAAATTTTAAAGTTAATAGCCCAAAAGCTTGACCCCATGGAAAAGAAGAGAAAAATGTACCTCCTTCCCCTTTTTTGAAGATATAGGGAACTACAGGTGTGGAACATTGCATACATGATCATTTCTTGGGTTGGCTGGTTCTGCTGAAATTTTTTTCTTTTGTTTCTAGTTATAAAGATCCTAGATTAAGAGCTAGAAGGGATCTCGGAGGCCAATGAATGCTGAGCTCTGCGTCATAAGAACACACGACATGTGATCAAAGAGGGAGAAGGGCCAATCTCTAACCTGGAAGGCGCAGGACCACAGTGACTGGTAGGAGTTCAGAAAAAAAAATCACAGGATCTAGAGCTGGAGGGGAATTTAAAAATCATCTGAAGCCTTCCTTATTTTACAGAAGAGACAATAGAGGCCCTTAAAGGGGAAGTGATCTGCCCAAGATCACATAGGTTCTACGTAGCAAAGGCAGGATATAACCCAGATCCTGCCTTCTCTCCACCAAAGGCCTTGAGTGCATCAAGGCTGTGTTCACTCTGCAAGCCCAGAATGCAAGTCCTTGAGTGCAGGAAGGATAGGCTGGATCTCTTTGTCTTGGACTCCTGTTCACCCTTTAGAGGATAGCTGGGATTTCATGTTTCCTGAGCTCCCAGAAATTACCTCTCCCACTGCAAATCAAGGCCAACTTTGCAACTTACAATCTTAGAGAATCACCTGGGACAGGTACCTAATAAATGCCTGTCAATTCTTTTTAATGAAAAAATGACATTTTATTTTAAAGTTTTTAATATTTTGTTTCTTACATCACCATAGTATCCTGTACATCCTTCCCCTGTCCCTCTCGGAGAATCATCCCATATGACAAATAGTATTTTTTTAAAGGGGTGGGGGAGGCAGCACAATTATCAGATACACTAAAAATGCCTGAAAACATGTACAAAGTTGACACCTGTGACCTCCTGCCTCTATGGGGGGAGGGGGGGGAGTGCAATCTTCTCATCTCTTTACATTCAAATCCTTATCATTTTGTTACATTCATTCTGGAGTTTTTTGGGGTATGGTTGTTCTTCCCATTTACATTGTTTTAGTCCTTGCATACACCGCTTTCTTGGCTCTTACTTCCCTCTGCATGGGTTCGTGTAGTTCTTCCCAGGCTTCTCTGTATTCCTCACAATCATCACTTCTATAGCACAGTAATATCCATTACACTCATATGCCACAATCTGTTGAGCCATTCCCCCACCGATGTTTATCTACTTTGTTTCCAATTCTATCACAAAAAATGTTAACATAAACATTATGGAGTATGAGGACTTTCTTCTTATCAACAGCTTTCTGGGGGTATAAGCTCAATAACAGAAGACTGGTTCAAAGGGACATTTTAGTCACTTTATTTGCATAATTCCAAATTGCTTTCCATTTCACAGCTCCACCGACAATGTATTAGCGTGCCCATCTCCCGTAACCCTTTCAACACTGATTATAGGCCATTTTTCATCATATGTGCCAATTTGCAGAGCGTGAAGTGAGACTTTAAAGTTGCTTTTATTCATATTTCTCTTATGAATAATTTGAAGCATTCTTTCATGTGACTGTAAATATTTTGTAGCTGTTCTTTTGAGAACTGGACATATCCTTTGGCCACTTATCTATTAGGGAATGGCTACTAGTATTATATATAGTTATTAACTGTTCACATATCTTAGATACCAAACTCTTCCTAGAGAAATCTGATGTAACAAATTTTTTCCAATCAACTGCTTCCCTTCCTCTCCTAGCCCCCATGTGATCTATGCAGAAGCTTTCCAGGTTTATGTAATCCAAGTTATCTGCTTCATCTTTGGTAAATGCCTCTACCCCCTGTTCCCACAGCTGGGAGGGAGGGGTGAATGACTGGCTTCTCTTCTCATTTTTTTTCCTACTTTGATTATTAGGGTCACAGAACCATTTAGAATATATCGTGGAGTATGGCGTGAGGTGTTAGTCTAACTCTAAGCCTTGTTTCTGTCAGACTGATTTCCATTTCTGCCAGACTGATTTCCCAGCAATTTTTATCAAATAGGATTTTCTTCTTAGCTAATTTATAATTTCTACTTTATCAACCACTGGGCTACTAAGTTCCACTGTTTCCAATTCTCTCCTTTAGTCTGTTCCATTGATTTCTCTCTATCCTTTAACCAATATCAGATATTTTGATGACTGCTGCTTTATATTCTAGTTTGAAGTCTGTGTTATTCCCCTTTTTTTCGTAATGTCCCTTAATATTCTAGATTTTTTATTTTTCCAAATTAATTTTATTGTTCTATCAAGTTCCATGAAGCATCTTCTTAGTATTTTGACTGGTATAGCATTAAAAGTGTAAATTAATTTTGGAATGTTGTAAGATTAGGCCTGGTTTTGAGACTACCATAACAGCTTCCACTATTAAGGGAGGCTGTAGTTTACAGGATGGATGGACACCATTGTAAAAAGATTAAGCCCAATGGTTCTTGGGCCATCATAACAGTTTCTCCTTAAAGAAGGCTATAAACTTAAAGAACATACTCATGGAAAAATACTGATAATTTTTTCAAAGTTGGTATAGCTATAAAAATTAAATAATATTCTGTCTACCACCAGATCATTTTTCTCCCCAAGATGCAAACCCCCAAAATAATATTTTATCTAAAGCCAGTTTGTTTTTCTCCCTGATAATAAACTCTCCAAAAAAAATATTTTGCCCTGACCTGATATGCAATGTGGCCTGCTCCAAGAAGAACATCCAAAGTCCTCTCAGAATCTCAGCTCAATGTAAAGCTTTATTTCAAGCAATGTGGAAGAGGTGGAAGGAGAAAACAAAGAAAAGGAACCCAACATACAACTTGAGCATGCACACTATCAGAGTATAATTCATGGGAGGGCAGCATTGTATTGGAGAGCACAGAGATCTATAGTTTTCTTTCTGTGTTTTATCTTTCCCTGCTTTAGGTTATTAGGACAATATTTGTTTCATAAAAGGATTCTTGGAGGGTACTTTCATTCTCAATTTTTGAGAACAATTTGTGAAGTGCTCTGGTAGTAATCACTCTTCCAAAGAGTAACAGAATTCTCCTGTATTGAATTCATCAATTCTTTGCAGTTCCTTTCCAATTAGATCCATTTCTTTTCCTAAGATTGGGTTAAGATCTTTGGCTGGCCTTCTGGTCGTTTGGGCATGTTACGTTTTTGAAGGTGATGCTCTATTTTTTGTGTTTTCTTAGTTCTGTTATCGTGTAACTGTACTCGCTATGTTCCGATCATTATTTTCATTTCTTCTGGCTTTGCTGTGATTTCAATGTGCTCATCTGTTACTTTATTGATCTGATTTTCTGTATTCTTTCTAATCATCTTAGTTACAGGTTTATCTATTGTATTAGTCTTTTCAAAAACTAATTTTGAGTTTTATCGTTTCTATTGAGGTTTTGTTCCTAATTGGCCTGTTTCTCCTCTATTTTTACTATCTACCCTTTCATGTTTATTTTAGATTTGTTGGCTAATTTTTAAAAACGCATTTTCAGTTTATTAATCCTCTTTTTCTATTTTGTTAATATATATTTGCAGAGATGTGATTTTTCTCTAGAGAACTTCTGTAGTTGTGTCCCAGAAATTGTGGCACATTATTTCATCCTTATTTTCTTTCATATATAATATATAATATTAATCTGATATGTAATATTACATATAAATATATTTTATGTATTAGAAATATATTGCATTATTTATAATGTAAATTATTATATTATTTATGATATAAATATTATAATATATAACACATATTAATATATAAAAAATTATTTCTATCATTTGCTCTTTGACTCACTTTAAACCAGGCCTTGAGGCCACAGGTTCCCCACCCCTGCTTAGAATTTCATTGTTAAATCTCCATTTGGATCTGTGTTTTTTATTTGTGGTCCCTGAAGCAATAACTATTTTATGGCATTATCATCTATAAAAGATACAGTAACTATTTCTGCCTTTTTACATTTGTTTGCAATTTCTCTGTGCCCTAATACATGATCAATTTTGGTAAAAGTTCCATGTGGTAGTGAGAAACATGTATAATCTTTTGTGGTCCTGTTTAGGAGATGCCCTAAGTTTCTCTAGCAATTTGTTCAGCACTATATTTTCTCTCTGGTTTATCTTTCTGTTAGACTTACCCAAGACAGAGGGATACTGAAATCTCTGTCTTCTTGTAACTTAGTTAATGCTTCCTTTATAAATCTGGATGATAAGGCTTTTGGAATATATACATTACTAATATTGGTTTGCTTTCCATAGTTCCTTTCAGCATAATGTAATTTCCTTGTTTATCACTTTTTATTTTTTGTATGTTTGTTTTGTTCTGTCAGATAATGTGACTGCAACTCCAGCTTTTTTAGACCCATTTGATACACAGCAAATTTTTTTCCATCCCTTCAGTTTTATTTTGTGTATGTCTTTGTTTTAAAAATATGTTTCTTTTAAGCAATAGATAGATTGTAGGGTTTTGTTTTCTTATTCACTGTCACTTTTTTTTCATTTTATAGGATTGCTTAATCCATTCACATTTAAAGTTATGAGTTAGGTTTATATTTTCCTCTGTTTATTGGTTCTGTATGGAAAATGTTTTGTCAATCAATGACCTTGCAAAGCAATAGGTTGCAAAGGAAAGAATAATTGGTTTGAAGTCAGAACATCCAAATTCCACCTCTGCTACTTACTACCTGCGTGACCTTGGACAAGTCACTTAACCACTCTGGGCTTAAATGTTCTCCATCAGTAAAAAGGGGGGGGTCGGATTACAAGATCCTAGTTTCCTTCACGCTCTCAATCTATGATTCTATGGGGTAGGAAGAGACCAAGTATTAGGCACATAGTATTACCTCCCTTTTGCAAATACAGAAACAGACTCAGAGAGGAAGTGCTTAAGTTGGGTCACTTAGCTAGCTAGTCAATGTCTGAAATGCTATCAGACTCAGTCCATGTCCTTCTGGCTCTAGAATCAGACTTCTTCTTATTACCCCCTGCTGTCTGTTTGTAACACAAGGGTAGTTATGACTTAGGGAGTACCTGTATTTGTCTTCCTCTACTCTACACCGATATCTAGCCCCCACCACATACCTGCTGCAAGGCTTTTCGCTCAGGGCTGCCTGGGTTGAAGGCCAAGATAGGTTCATTGGTCACCTTCAGTGAAGCAGCATGCTGCCATCGAAGCCTAAGACAAAAGAACAGAAGACAGATCAATAGTACTGCTCTAGGTCAGTTCAGGAACCTGTCAGACAGGGATAATGAGGCCCATTTAAGGAAACTAAGGTAATACACCACCAACAACCTCTTAAGGCCTTATCACCCTGCAACGACTGGTTTGGATCTGTCATCCACTTATCCAAACCCTATGTTGAATGACTTGTCACTCTGCAGTATAGCTAAAGGAGACCTGAGTTTTGATTTTCATTCTGCTAATGGCTTGCTGCCCAACATCATATAGATACATCACCACCATGGGCCTCAACCTCCTCATCTACAAAGTAAAAGATGATGCCTAAAGACTGCCCCAGCTCTGGGAGTCTATGTTCTTAAGGCCCACCTCCAGCTCTGGGAATCTCTCTGCTAAGGTCCCTTCCAGCTTTGATACTTGATTTTCTGTGGCTCTTTCCATTCCTGATATTCTCTGTTCTAAAGTCCCTCTCTGTTTCTCTGTCTCAGCTGAGAGCAAGGTATGACCTAAGTACAAGGGAGAGGAACGGCTCAGGAGTCATGACATGTTGTAGACTCAGAAAATGTACCTCTTCCCCTGAAGTCCTTCCCAGCTCAACAGAGGGTGGGTACAGTGCGGACTTTGTTACAGATAAGTAATGACCTATAGTGGGGAGTACAGGCCTAGGAGCGTAGTATTAAATGGTGGAGAGGCTTTGTTTGGAATCAGGAACGTTTGACCCTATGGCTTTATAATCATAGACTGCTGATAATTCTGGAGGAACTGAAGAGAGAACACCAAAGTGCCAAGGGACTTCAGAACATACAATGTCCAACTTTGCAAGAAGACAACCTAAGAGAATCAAAGGAAGAAAAGTAACACAGAAGACACAATCGTTTGCCCATCTAAGAGGCCCTGGCTGACAGGGAAGACATTGGGAAGAACTGATCTGTGTTACAGGGACCTAGGGAGAGCAAGCAGAGGGTCCGGGGTGAGTCCTGACCCTTGCAAACAGTCTCTGTACTAGTTACTCCAGCCACCTATCTAAGAGACTCCTACCACGGGAGTCAACACCACACGCTGCCTCAGGGCCAGTGCTACCAAGCAATCATCAGAGGAGACAGTAGAACTGGTTTCCCAAGAAATTAGGAAAGGGTTGGGGAGGTGGTTCTTCCCTCTGTAGTCAGGCTCCTTCCACTCAGCAAATAAGCTCTGAGCTGGGAGGAAGGGCCTTTAAAACACAGCCCTTAGAACAAAGACCATCTGAAGGAAAAGGGCCCATCAGGTCTGGCTCCTTTGCTCTCGAGATGAGACCTATGAGGCTCAGAGAGCCCCAAAAGACACAGAGAGTGGGTGGCAGAGTCCAGCCTCAGGGTTTACCAGCACCCAGCCCAGTGCTCCTTCTATTACATCCTAAAGACACAAGACATTAAAGGGGAAAGAGATCTCAGCACACACTTAGACCAACATCCTTATCAGCAGGATGAGGAAAACAGGCCCAGAGGGGAGAAGCAGTTGGCCAGTAAGTACCTACCCATAACAATAATCCCAATGGCTCACCTTTTTATGGTCCTTTAAGGTTTGCAAAGTGCTTAACAATCATTTGTCTCAAGTGACCCTACCAAAAACCCTGGGAGGGAGGTACTAGAATTACAGAGGAGGAACTGGAGGCTGGGAGAGGGAAGGCTACCGGCCCACAAATGCAGAGACTTACAAAGAGTACAGGACAAGGCCTGGGCCAAGTCTGGCCAGCAGTGGGTGTCTGACCATGCCCAAAGTCAAGGAGAGGAAGTTTACTGATTAACTCCAAAGGCCTAGCTCAGTGCTGTGGCAGATGAGAAAGAGGGTTTTAACATCCTAGGAAACAGGCCACCAGGAGAGCTCAAAGAGTAAGGGGAAGCAAGGGAGAAGAGCCTGCTCAGAGGGGCCTGTGGGGAGAAAGGGTGGCCCTTCCAGGCCCTCTGCAATGATCTTAGCCCAGACCTGGAGAATCCTAAGACAGAGATCAGGAGGAGGTTATGCATGCTTCCCAAAGGAAATGATTCTCACCCATAGAGTATACTGAGAGAAAAGCACCCAGTAGTGAGAGCCCCCAACATAGGCCAATCCCCACGAAGTCTCAATACTGCTCAATACTGCTCCTGATTGTTATTCAGCCTCCCCCTGGGATAGAGATGCAAGAATCTGAGACTTAAGAATCTGAATTTAGTCTGAGACAGCCCATGATCTCAAAGAACTCATCTGAGCCATATCAGCTATAGGCCTGGTGCCTAAAATCCCCTAGGCTGCCTCCATGTTGGGAGGTGCCCCCCACCCAGAGGCAGCATGGCACCATACATGGATCAAATCGGGGTTTGAAGCCAAGGTTTGGTCACTTCCTGCCTGCACATCCTAGACAGGTCACCCCCCTCCTCCAAGCCTATTTCTTCCTCTGTAAACAGAGAACATGCTGGCTTTGGAATCCAAGAATCTGGGTATGAATGAAGACTCTGCCACTTTTTACGTGGGTAACCAAAGGTAAGTCTCTAGACCTCAGTTTCTTCCATAAAATGCAGGAGCTGGACAAAATTCTTTCTAAGCACTTTTCTAAATCTATGATTCACAGCTCTTTAGATTGTTCTAGTGTCTGTACTCCTGCAAACCATAAAATCCTACAGAAATGTAAGCAAATCTTATTAATCCCATCTTTCTTCCAGGACCCCCTTAGTTCATAAATCAGAGAATACATGTAAAACTGTGTATTTGATAAAGCAAATTTCTGCTGGGCAAAGAAAATTTTATGTAATTTAACTTTTTAAAAATCCCTCTCTTACAGTTTCCCAAATGAAGGACTTTCACCTGATAGAGATGAATAGAGGAAAAGGTATCTGTCTTTGGCACCTCAGCAAAAAGAGGGGGTAGGAGAATCTGAATCTTGGGGTTCCCACTCTCCAGCAGGCAAGTGCCCCAAATAACAAAGTCAAAGCTCTAGAATCAGAAGGGACCTCTGAGATTACCCCCATCAAATGCCTCAATTTACAAAGCAGAGAATTGGGATTTCCTCAAAGTAATGCAGCAGGGAAAGCTGGTATCCAAATTCAAGCCCACCCTCACCCTCTGTCCAAAGGTCAGGCTGGATGCTCCAGTCACCACACTACACAGCCAAGCAATGAGACACAAATACCATGCCTGCTAATTTTCTCCACTGGCCATAGAGAGCTTCAGGTAATAAAGATGCCAATGGTAGCCTACATCTCAGGAAGAATAAACTGGCAGCGTCTAACAGAAACTAAGAGGCAATGTGGCATATGAAGGGCATCAGGTCTGAGAGACCAGAGTTAATCTCACATTCTTTTTTCTGAGGTTCCTTCTAGATCCAACCTATTTAGTGGGGATTGGTCAAATACGGGTTGGACTAGGTGCAGTATGAAGTACTTTTCAATTCTGAGACTGTTTTGGGTCCCTCTTAACCCTAACATTTCATGCTCTAAGCCTTAACAGTCCATTCTAAGCTCCTTCCCAGCTCTGATGTCCTGAGATCTAAGGTCCCTTCTGGCCCTGGCAGTCTTTGACATCTAAGATATTCAGGAACAATTACCGTCCCTGTAAATAACTCAGTCCCTTCCCCACAAGGCAGGCCCTTCTAGGTGCTAGCAGTGAATGTGATTGGCTCAGGTGGGAAATCAAAAAGAGAAACCAACACAGTAACATCTCTTCTCCTCCATCTTCCAAGCTGAGGTGAGCAGGGTGGGGGCAAAAACAGGCAGGAGAAACAGCTGAGCCCTGGCGGAGTGGGGGACTGGGCCACAGACTCCTAGGCTTTCAGAGCAAAGATCATTTAATCCTACCCATGCCTGAACAAGAATGCCCACTACAACCCAGCCCTCTACTGTTCACCCCACCTCTGTGGGAAGACTTGGAAGGAGAAGGCTCCAACACTCCAAGGCAGCCCATTACACTGGGGGTGGCTCTGCTGGCAACTTTTACCTAGCTTCAATACTACCTGGCCTATCACTGCCGCAAAGGCTTCCAAGAGGTTATCTACAGCGTGGGATAAAGCAAGGCTGCCCTTATCAAGGAGATAACAGAAAGGAGATAGGAATGTCAGGGGAGGTAACGAAGGGGAAAGTGCAGAGCGGATGAATCCCCAGGGTTAGCTAAGAGGCCTTAAACAAATGCAAGGCTAACAAATGCAGACAGGTATGGAACCCTCTTAACTTTCACATGTATCATTTTTCAGCTCAGTTCAACAAAAATGAGTTATGTACAAAGCACATTATTGGAACCACATCTAAACAACCACCCAAGGGTGTAGACACCACCGCCCCACTTCAGAGATGAGGAAACTAAGGCTCCAGAGGTAAGCTGACTTGCCTAAGATAAGATACCCTACTGGGGCTGGGGTTCAAATAGAGGTTTAACCAGCCTCTACTTAATAGGGAAGACGAGGCTGGAGAGGTGTCCCTACTCCTGGGGTGGATGAACCATAACAGTGAGCCAAGTGCTAGCAGGAAGATCAGAGTTTGACTCTCTCCTCCATCTCTTTCTAACCAAGCATCCCTTTTTAATGGGGCTAATTACAATTCCTGTTTTCCATCATGAAGAGAAATTCACCAGTACCGTAACCCCAGCGAGTGAATGAAGAGGAAAGAGTGGATGTCCTATTCAAAGATAAAGAACAGATGTTTACAAGCCACAGAATGCAGGTCAGAGCTGTGAGCACGCTGGGAACATGGAGTCCACTGGATAGAGCAGCTCAGTCTTCCTGACTCCCAATCTCTCTACGTGATTCTAGGCAAGTCCCTTAACCTCGGCCTGCCTCAGTTTCCTCCACTGTAAAATGAGAATAAAAGCAGCACCCGCCTACCAGTGTTGTTGTTGAGAGATTCAAATGAGATAACAATTGTAAAGTGCTCAGCACAGTGCCCTGCACATAGCTGGTTATTATGGAACATCAGGACTTGGGAGGGCTCTTAGAATAAAGGTTACTACAGCAAGGGGAGGACAGGGGCAGGGAACCCCGAGTCAGAACAAAAGAGTCTGTTTGTTTGTTTGAAACCATTCTTAGCTCTGGTCCCAACTGGAAGGATCTGATTTGGTGCCGAGTTCATAGTTTGGGAGGCGCCTCAGAAAGGAGGATCAAAGGCTGAAGGGGGTTTTAGTCAAATGAAGACAGTACAGTTCAGAGGCTAAGTAACTTGCTTTAATGAGAACTCAAACCTGAGCCCTTCAGGGTTTCTTCTACTACTCCAAAATGCTTAAAACAGAGAACAGTAGAGGCTCTCTCGGCTTCAGTAATATGGGGATAAGACCATGACCTCCTCCGGAATCATGGTGAGGCTCAAATGAGATAACGTACATACGTGTTATGTAGATCCCATGAGATAACAGGGCTTGGTCAATCTCAAAGAGCAATATAAATGGAGCTATGTTCATAGGGGTAGGGAACCTGCAGCCTCAAGGCCACACCTGTGACCTTCCAGGCCCTTGCATTCGGCCTTCTGACAGAGTCCAAGTTTTACAGAACAAATCCTTTTCTTAAGGGGATTTTATTCTGGCAAGTGTGGAAAGGTTGTCCTTAGGGTCCTAAAGGGTCTTCCTTAGGGTAACGGAAAGAGCACAAGATTTGCAGGGAGTTTTACTCAAATCCCAGCTCTGCGCTATACTTCCTATGTAACAGAAGATAATTCACTTAATCTCACTGTACCTGAAATCTGTGAAATAAGGCAGTTAGATCCAACAAACTCTCCCTTCCAGCTCTAAATCCTATGAAGCCTCATTTTCCAGATTCAGAAAACTGAGACCCCTGAGCCTAGAAGCAGCTGCTCTGGTTCACCTATGGGGCAGAGACACTGACTAACTACGAGGGCAGAACTCAGCACTGTGGCTTTGGGATAGGGTAACTGATGGAGCACATCCCCACATTCCAGGCAACTGACCCAAAACAGAAGAGAGTCCAAAGGGGAGGGGAAGGAAGATGAGACAGCTAAGTGGAGGGTGGGGGAAAAGGGTGGCTCCAATATTTGAAAGAAATAGAAATAAATGGTAACTGACGGAAGACCCCTCAGCTGGGGAAATCCTAGAGACCTCAGGGAGGTTCCAATAAAGGTTAGTTGGATCGGGCTGGATAATAATCTCATACAGGTTTAGAGCTACAGGAAGAAGAGTGTTAGTAAAGTTTTGGAATCAATCAGAAAATTCTAATCCTAAACTGAGAGTCAGGGTTCTAGCCCCTTCTCTGCCCCCACCCCAAATTTATGATATTAAGGTCACTTCTCCTCTCCTGGAGGAGCTGCCTCCTCTTTAAAATGGGGGAGGGGGTAGGTCCCTGGACTATATTATCGATGGTCCCTACCTCTTCTAAGATTTTAGGCTTCAGGAGCCAGGGGGAAGTAGCAGAAGATTCTCAAGTTGTATGAAGTAACTCAAAGAAATAGATGCATCAAGAGAGTACAAGCCATGATATAACAAAGATTCAGAACACAGGTTCCACTGGGGGGAGAGGGTTCAATCTTGGGGGTTGGGCACAAGTGGGGGGCTGGTCTCCATCCCCAGAGGGGAAAATTCCAGACCTAGAAGACTTCCTGGAGGAATCTCTCTAGGGCAGAAGAATGGGGAAAATTGAGGGAATCTGTTCAGTGGAGGTGACTCTAAAGGGTCCAGAGGGTGGAGAGAAATCAATCCCTAGGGAAAGAGACTGGTGGTGGGGCGGGATGGAGACCCAAGTCCCAGTGAAGGGGGAGGGCCCTGAGAATGGGGAAGGGGGCCACTAAACATCCAAGATGCCGAACCATTTTGTGTGTGTGTCACGGGGCCCTCGGACAGTTTGGTGAAGTGTATGGACTCCTCGGGATCACGTTTTTAAATGCACAACATAAAATACACAGGATTACGAAGTAAATCAATTATGCCTAAAGAGTTACCAAGATATTTTTTTTAAATCAAGTTTGAAGTCTCCAGGTTGGAAACCCCTACCCTGAAGGACCCATTGGGTGGAGAGAGAAATATAGTGACGAGAAAGGGGGTAGGTCCCTGGGGGAGACTCCTCTTAGGGGGAAAGGGTCTCAGGGATCCAGCGGGGGGGGGGGGGGGG
>CM053588.1:52567294-52618993 GCA_028646515.1 Pseudochirops corinnae
GGGGGCTCAACGGCTGCCCAGAGTCTCTTCTGGCCAAATCACACAACTCTTCTCAAAGTGAGCCCCGAACCAAAACCTCACATCAGGGTGTATATATAGCCTTCTTCTGGCTTAGAGAATGTCATAGCCCTCTAGACCCACTGCCCAATCACAAAGCTACAAGGCACGGGCATTCCTGGAAAACAAGCCTGGCGGGCGCCACAGGCTCCACATGACCACATTCAGCCTATTAGGGAACAGAGTATACTTTCAAATATCAAGGGTCCTCAGAGTCTCATAGCCACTTTAGCAAAGGGCCTAGGGGCCGGGAAGATCTTCAGATTCCCATAACACTACTATGACAAGTGGCCTCTAGCTCCAGATAGAGGCAGGAATGATTTCATTTCTCTTTGTATGCCCAGGGTTAGCATGGCACTTGGCATATCCAGGCGGTCCTGTCTGTAGCTTGTTGGTACCAAGCTGTTTGCATGTTTTCTTCCCTATTAGATTGTGAGCTCCTGTCCTTGGCCTTTTTTTTGTATCACAGCGCCTGGTACACAGTAGGGACTTAACGCTTGTTCTCCCATCACCCCCTCCTTCCCCATGGAGCTTGTCATATGTTGTCTGCCCCATCAGACTGAGAGATCCTTGAGAGCAGAAACTGCCTTTGGCCTTCCCTTGTATGGCCAGGGCTTCACCCAGGGCCTGGCACACGGTAGGTGATTAGTAAATGTTTATTGGCTGATCGTTGGATTTATTGAGTTGATGTGAATAAGAGTATACTGACAGCTGGCTGTGGCCAGCCCTTCCCAGCAAGGCCTCTAGGCCAAAACAAACAAAGTACATCAGCAGTTCTAAGATATCTCACTTTATTTAAAAGATGCTAATATACAGAATATAAAGGGCACAATTATTTACAACAATACAGTAAACAGGCTGGTTTTCATTGGGGTCAGTAGTCTGTTTGGATGAATAGAAAATAAAATAAAAACAAACCAGGACCCTCCAGAACCCCGTGGTGGGAGGACAGCTGGGGGCAGGGGGAGTTGGAGGGAAACCCCAAGTCCCACCCAACAGTGTCTCTTTAAATAAATATTCCTTTGGGGCTAAGGTTTCCAGCTATCTTTAAACACCATTAGGTTCCAACACCAGGGACCATACAGGGATAGGCGCAGAGGGTTTCGATGTTATTTTTCTTTTTCTGAGAGGCCAGGAGGAGCAAGAATCTGCTGACTGTCCAGGCTCTGATCTCGTCCAATGAGGAGAGAACACACCTGGTCCTAGGCTAGCTCATTCAGATACTTGATCCTAACTGTCCATCCTTGGGCTGTCCCACTATGGAAAACTCCTTGCTTGGATTTCATCCTGTTCAAACTTAGATCTGACTTTAGTAACCCAGGCCCCTCCCATGCCCTGCCTTCTACCTCCCACAATTACCCCTCTTCCTCACCCCTCTGAATCTAGTTTTTCTGCTAAGACCAGAGCCCTTCTTCCTCAGCCTAGAAGAAGATGAGGGGCTGTTCCAAAACCTACCTTCCCACTCCCCCTCAACCCCACCCAAATCTGGTGTGCATGGAAAACCTTCCCCCCACCTCCAGAGGTAGACTTCTCCTTAAAATGGAGACAAGCCAACTTTCAGGCCCAACCTAGAGGCAGGTTGGGAAGGGGAGTAACTTCTTGGGGGCTGCTAGGGAAGAAAACATTGCCACTGACTTGTGTTTTACCTAGCCAGGAATTCTGGAGAAGTAAAATGTTTAGTTAGAATAGGACTGATCCCTAAGGCTTTCTTGGGTTGGAGACCCAATGACCCTTGGGTCAGGACCTGGGGGTAGGAGGGATCAGCAGGGAGTCTGGAGACAAAGCTAATCTTTCTTCAAAAAACAAAAACTGATTTGGAAATGGATCGTGGTAGCCCCCAAGATGGGACAACTCTTTTAAAAGGAGCTTGTCCTTGGCTTCCTTAACCCTATGAGACTAGATGGGCATCACTGAATCCTAGAGTTAGGGAGGGGCAGGGGGCCTTCAGGATATCTGGCCTCATCTGACCCTGCTCATCATACAGAAGAAAAAACCAAAGCCTGGAATACCTTGAAGAAGGTCACTCCATTAGCTAGTGGCAGGGTGGGGATTCCTGGCTCCCAGCTCAATGAATCTTGGGCTGAACCCCCCTGCCTCCCTCCCTGGCCCATGAGCAGGAGAGAAGAACTAGGGGACCAAGAGAGACAGGCAAGTGAGATACAGGCAGACACACCCCACGCCCCCTTGGGAAGGCCCTGTACAACCCAGAGCTGGATGCCAACCCACACACTCAAAACCTTCCCCTGTCAAAATAGATGAGTGAGGCTCCCATTTCATAAAGAGATTACATTTAGCTGAAGTTACACAAACTCTTCTCCCTTTGCCTTCCCCCTACCCTCAGCCCCCTCCAACCACCTTGGCTCACTTCTTTCCATTCACTGAGCTATCACTGTGTTTGTGAGCTCATCGTGGGAGCGCGCACACACACACACACACACACACACACACACACACACACACACACACACACACACAGTCCCCTGCCTGTTTTTCTGAATACTTTGGGTGAAAATTTTGCCCATGAAAAACACAAGGATTTTCTCCATGAACATTCTGCCCAGCCTTCCCTTCCCTACATCAGCCCCTCCAACTCCCTCTGTATGTATGTATAATGTGTGTATAATGGCCTCACGGCCATTAAGCAAAAAAAAACCCCAAAACCTGCTCTCTCTTCCCACCATCCCTGCCACCAAAACCCCCAAAAAGTGATGGAGGGAAAGAGGTGTGTATAGGAACCCTTCTAAAATGCCGGCGTCAATATGACGTCGTGCCTAGAAATAGAAAAACAAGAAAGTATTTACAATTTTACAAAGGAGAGACTGGGTCATCCCAATGTTGGCCCAGTGCTGGCCCTAACAGAAGGGGAAGGGGAGGAGAGGTGGGACAATTCCTGGAAAGTTATGGGGCTCAGGGAAAGGGAGCCTGCAACAATTTGGAGCTGAACTTAAATCATGCTAAGATCCAGAAACCAGATCTGCTAGAACCTCCCAGAAGGAAACCAGCCCCAGCCCCTTGCCACCCCACACATTCACCCAGAGGGTCTCCTGCCTGTCAAGTGAGGGGCATCCATGGTCCTCCGGCCTGCCCTCCAACCAGAAGCCAGCCTAGAAGATTAGCCACTGGCAAAAATGGCCTGGCCAGAAGGCAGCCTCATTGGCTCCTCTTAACCCAATTATTCACCACCTCACAGGACCCACAGAAAGAAATCACCCGGTGCTAGAAAAGCCGAAATAATACAACCAGTCACCATGGCAACTACAAGAGCTGCCTTCAAATACTTATACTATCAGTCTTAACTCTAAAGATATGTCATCTTCCCATCACCTGGAATATAATGCCCAGAAAGGAGGTTATTTGTGCCTCTGGGACACAGCATGCCCTACAAAGGGATGGTGGCCTCCCTGAGGGGAATCCACCGCCAACACTCTACCTGACTCTCCTTCTTGCCCTACAATTCTGGGAAAAAAGAGAAAAGCAGACTTGGGGAAATCTGCTCTGAAGGAGCATCAAAGCCCAGGCAGATCCCACAGGTCTTGGAGATATACAAAGAGACAGAAACCTTGGCTGGGAGAAGGGGAGTGCACAGAGAAAGGCTGGACATCTCCCAGCCAGGGGGAATGGAAAATTCTTCATAGCAGCTGAGGTTGAAGCCCACAGGGCTTTGCTACCCTTTGGTTAAAATGAAAATAGAAGTGATGGTTCCATCCGGGGTGTGTTTGAACCCTGTTGCCTAAAAACAAAGAGAGAGAGTGAGTAGGGCAAGCGGGAGGGCACTGCTTGCCCCCCTGCTCCACCCCAAGCCACTGTTCCCTGCAGGTTCACAATCAGGGACTGCTTTGGCTAGTCAGAGCTGCTGGGGGATGAGCTGTGGCACCTCTTGGCCAACTGAAACGTGGGGAATCCATCTGCCTGACGTCACCCCAAAAACAGAAAAGATGATAAAGGCCACTGAGGTCTGATAAATTAGAAATGGTCACACATACACTTTCTCTTTCTATATATATATATAATCTATAATATGTATATTATATACAGAATGGCTTTAAGATAAACAACCAAAATCACTAGAAAGAAAAAAAAGTCCCCTTTGGGGAATGAGGTGGTTTCCAAAGGGTTCCCTCTGGTCCCCTGGAGTAGGAATATGGAGAAGGACGAGCTCCGTGGAAGACATGGAAGAGTAGCTCAGTAAGAAGCTAAGTCTGGCCTCCTAACTTGGGATAAGGAGCAGGGTTAAGTGGTCCACCCCTTCACCCGTCCCTCACCACCCTGAAGAAAGCTAGGCTAGGCCCAGGGTGTCTATTGCTCTGTGGTCCTCCAGCGGGAGCTCATGAGTCAAAATAAAAGTTCACTCCTAAATGGTAGTGGATGCATTTTTTTTAAGTCTTACTCTGGGGGCTGGTAAGGGGCATCTCAGCACAGCTGCCACTAACCCAGACCCGACTATCAGGGAGATACCCTCTCACTTGCTCCTATTGACCCCCCCATGTCAGTCAGCTGTCCATCAGTCAGTCAGTCAGTCAGTCAACAACAATGCAGAGGTGACATCTCACAAATGGCGGTGGACTAAAACATGCAGGAGACATGTTCCCTAACTGGCCTCCACAGAAGCACCCCAAGGCCCCAACATCCCTCCCTGGCCTCCACTTAGATGGGCTCCTATCAGGGGCTATAGCCAGCCCAGGAGTGAGAAAGCAAGATGGCCCCATTATCTTTGTCATGGTGTGAGGGGAAGGACCAGACAATGCTATTCTACTTCCAGGGTGACAATGGAGAGCGAGGAGATGTACCCCACCTGACTACCAACCCCCACCTTCTCACAGAGAAAGTGTTGCTCCTAACCCTGTGGGAGGAAGAGCAATTCTATTGATTCCCACTTACAGTACTATTGGGGGGAGGCTCAGCCTCCCCAAACTAAGAACCCGCCATCAACCACAGCCCCTAGAAGGGACTTTCAATATTGGCTTAGTTCACCACCTCCCTGCTCCTGTTTTACAAAGGCAGAGAGAAAGGAAGGGACTTGTCTAAGGTCACACAGCTAAATCAGCATCCCTGGAAGCAAAAGACACAGCTAAGCCTTTGGGGCAGCAGAAGAGATTGCCCATAGCCTCTCTCCCCAGTTCAGAGAAAAACCTAACGTAGGGGCAAGGAGAGGAAATTATTTCTATATTTCATATATAAATAAGGCGAGCTCTTTTTTTGTTTTTTTTTTTGCATAGTAGTTTGAACACAGTGTCAATCCTTCCCTTCCCCCCTCCCCCCATGCGTTGTCTTTTTGTTACTTGGGCTGAGAAAAAAATAAAGGGGTGGGGGCATTTTCTTAGCTCTTCCTCCTTCCCCAAAACATTGGCAGCACAGATCCTTTCTTCCATGGAAAATATCTGGGAGATTCCCTCCACCCCTTCCTCTGCAGGGGATTTGGGAGCCAAAGGCCCCCATGCCTCCCCCTGGAGTGGTCAGGGGCCAGTGGGGCAGGGCAGGGCAGAGCAGCCAAGGAGTGCTGCCAACCAGTGCAGCAGGTGGGAGGGTACAAAACGCCATCCATGCCACCCAGGGGCCTCTGCCCCCATCTGGTAATTGTATATAAAAAACCCAGCTTGGAAGAGTTCTTTAAGCGGCTCAGCTTAAGGGGAAAGGCACAATTAACACCGTATCTCCGGACAGAGTTCGCATTTGTAGTGTAGAATAGAAATTGACAGCACCAATCCTTGGGTGGGGGGCGGTAGGTGAGTAGATGGAGGAATAGGAGGATGGCGGGCAGTGGGCAGTGGGCAGTGGGCGGTGGGAAGCAGCAGTCCAATGGGGAATGGGGGAGGGAGAGTGGCGGAAGTCCTCCAGGGTGCTCCCTCATCCCCCCAGCTCTCCTGGGGTGGGGAGAAGGTCCTGCTCTCCCCCCAGCTCTCCAGGCACCCTCCCCGAGGTTCATCAGCTGACCATTGGCTCCACATCAGGGTCTCTCTCAAACTCGTCCTGGATTTCATCTGTGCTACCTGAGTCGCTGCTGGCCATAGAGCTGGGGGATGGCGAGTTCCTGGGACACAAAAGGAGGAGGCAAGAGTCAGGCTGGGGTCTGGGACTTGGGGACAGAGGCTCACAACATTTAAAGCTGGAAGGGGCCTCAGAGAACTAGCCCCCATCTTACAGGGGAAGGAACTGGTGCCCAGGGAGGGAAGATGCCTTCACTAAGGTCACACAGGTAGAAGAGTTGACTGTCAGACTTCTGACTCCAAATCCAGACCTCCTCCTTTGCTTTTACAAGATTATGACTTCTAACATACACATATTTTATGTATAGAGTCAGGAGGACCTGAGTTCAAATTTGACCTCAGACACTCACTAGCTGTGTGACCCTGGACAAGTCATTTCTCCATTTGCCTCAGTTTCCTCATCTGTAGAATGAGTTGGAAAAGGAAATGACAAAACACTCCAATATCTTTGCCAAGAAAACCCCAAATGGGCTCACGATTTGAGAGATGGAAGGACCTCAGCAGCCAGCAGTCCCACCTATACCTGAAAGGAATCCCCAGTGTCACACACCCCAAAACTTGTCTTCCTGAATCTGTCTGAAGCCCTCCAATGACACCTCTCAAAACAACCCATTCCACTATGGGATAGATCTTGGGGGTGGGAAGTAACCTAAATTTCCTTCTTTACCACTTTCACCCATTGCCCTGGGGCTAAACAAAACAAGGGAGGGAAAGATCTTATCATCCCCTGCCCAGGTCATCCTGCATCTGGGACACAGGGGCCAGTTCTGGGGGTCATAGTTTAAAATATCTACTGATAAGCTAGGGCATGTTCACAGCCCCCATGAAGGCCTGTGTGAAGACCCCCAAGGGAGGGGAGGGAGATCTCGAGCCCCCAGCCTAATGCAGCTCTGGTTGTTAAGAAATCTCTGGTTCTAAGGAGCTTTCCAGCAGCCCAGTAAGGGCAGGACAGCACCACAAAAGGAGGAGGGGTATCTGAGTGGCTGCAGCCCCCCACCCCACCCGAGAGCCACCTGGCCCCACTACCTGTCTGCAGAGCCCTTGATGAGTCGGCGGCACGTTTCCATCTGGACATCTAGGCCCCTCTTCATGCTACACATCTCCATGTATTCATGCAAGTGACGGTTCATGTCGCTCTTGGCTGTAGCAAGTTCCAACTAGAAGGAAAAAAAACAACACGTTCTTGAAATGACCTGTAAAGCAGATGATCAGTTTATTAAGATCATTTGTAAAATGAGAGTTGTAGGGACAGATGAGGAATGTCAGAGAAGAAAGGAGAAAGCCGGGCCTTGAGCCCCAAACTTTGGAAATTCCAATCCTGTCCTTTTCCCACAATGCCGTGAAATCTTAAAGGGTCCGAGGCGTACCCACTGCAGAGCTCCCAGGTGTGAAAATACTTCCTAACAACGCAGAGGAGTAACCTATATGTCACTTCTTGTCTCAGAGGGCTGTCTGGGGGTCCTGAGAAGTCTAGGATCACATGGCCAATGAATTTGGGTCTCCCTGGCTCTGAGTCTGACTCTCATCTCAGAAATTACCACTGTTATTAATTATCCCCTCTATCAAGGAATCTTTCCCTAACCCAGCCTGGCTCTGCTTACCCACTACTCCACATTATCTCAGAATTTGTAGACTCAGTTTACCCTAGTGTATGTGCTGCTCTGGGCATCCCAGAGTCTTTTTAATAGTCTCTCTTATCTGGCCCCTGGAAGGATTATCAGCTCCCCCAGGGCAGAACCCCAGCATCCTCTTTCTTCAGCCAACAAGAGACTCCAAGTGGATGGGATCACCCCCAACACCCACACTTGGGATATTTATTAGGACAAAACAATTCTTTCCAGGACTCTCTGTCAATCCTCACCTCAATCTGGCCTATCGTCTCCTGGTACTCCTTGTCTCTCGTCTTGAAGAAGGATTCAGTTTCATGAATCAAGTTGCCCAAATTTTCTTCTTGCTAGAAAGATAAAACAAAGAGGCAGATTAGATAGTTGGGGGGGGGGGCAGATCTTGGGATTCTGTGGGATCCTAGAGGAATGATCCATGAGATAAGATGGAACATGAGAACTAGAAGGAAACTTAGAATGAGAACATCAGAGCTGGGAAGGGCCTTAGAACCCAGGATGTCAGAGCTGGGAAGGGCCTTAGAACACAGACTGTCAGAGCTGGGAAGGGCCTTAGAACACAGACTGTCAGAGCTGGGAGGGCCCTTAGAACACAGAATGTCAGAGCTGGGAGGGCCCTTAGAATATAGAACATAAGATCTGGGAGGGGTCTTATGCATGCAATGCAGCTCCCTCAAAGGAATCCCCCCAGAACTTCAGCCCTCCCCAGGTCAGCCTTTACACAGGAAGGGATGAATGGGAGGAGGGGCTGGGCTCAGCAAGGATACTGGCTATCTCAAGAAGGGAATGGCCCGCATCCCTTGCTCACCTCTCCCTGCAGGTCAATGGATGGGTTGCAGTTCGTAAAGTCCTCCCAGAGCAACAAGGTGTCTTCGTTCTCTTCCCATGTCAGGCTGTCACAATCATCATCAAAGTCAAAAGTCTCTCTCCTGTGGGAGTCAGGGGTGAGGTGAGAGCAGGAGGGGGAACAACACAAGAAGAAGGGGGGGTAAGCAAGGAAGGACACCAGCTCCTTGGGACAATAGGCTGCAGGGACAAGACACTAATGACACTCTCCCCAGCCTCAATCCTTCAAAGGTGGTGCAGTAGGGAGAGTACTGGGCCTGCAGTCAGAAGACCCCATTCAAATCCAACCTCAGACACTTACGAGCTGTGTGATCCTGGGCAAGTCACTTAACCGCAGACTGCCTCAGTTACCTGAGCTGTAAAATGGGTATAATGATAACACCTGTTCCACAGAATTGTTGTGAGGGGATCATATGAAATATTTGTAAAGCACTTAGTACAGTGCCTGGTACTTAGCAGGCTTAATAAACACTCATTTCCTTCCCTTTGCTTCAAGCTCTGGAGCATAGAATGATAAAATGCTGAATGTCAGAGTGGGGAGGGGCCTGAGAACCCTGAATGTCAGAGTGGAGAAGAACCTTAGAATAGAATGTCAGAGGGGAGAAGAACCTTAGAACAGTGTCAGAGCTGGGAGGGGCCTCAGAGATTATTTAATCCAGCCCCTGCACTTGACAGATAAAGAAACGAGGTCCGTGGCTTTCCTAACAGCACCCAGAAAGTCAGCAGCAGAGCCAGCGCCAGATCTCGGGGGCCCCTGGCGCCCTTTCTACATCATCCCCACTGTCTCCCAAAGCTCCTTGGATTTTTGTTAAATATTTCACTGTCACAGGCCTCAAAGACAGGACAGGGCTCACTTTTCCAGTTTGCTAGAATGCTGGGAAAACTGCTTCAATCATTGGGGTCAACTTTTCCGGGGGGAAAAGTGGGGGACGGCATGGTTCAAGAGCCAGACTTCAAGACTGGTCAAGACCAGAGAGGCAATTCCCAATTGTGCCTCCAGGTGTCTCTGTAAATTCAGGGACCAGGGTCTGGAGAGGGCTCCTGGGCTGGTTCCATGGGAGAGAAGTGGGCAGGAGGGAGCCTAGGAGGTCTCTGCTCTGGAGCCTGCCTCCCTGTGTCCCCTCTCCCCCCTCACTTCCCCTTGAGTGTCTCTGCTCCCAGTGAAACCAGAGCTTGGAAGGGGAGGTCACAGCACCAGGCAGGACCCTGGAGGATTCGACCAGAAGGGGGTGGCCTTCTCTGGGGGCCAGGGCAAGCTGATGGCCTCCCTCCCCCACACATATACAGAGATCCCAAGCCCGGCCCCTTCCCACATTGACAGTGTCTGGGCTTGGGAACCAAACCAACTGATTTTAATCAGAACAAAACAAGAGCTAAGAAGGTATTCAAAGCCCAGCGCCCCAGTGGAACTTGCCCTGAGGATGCAGTGGATAAATGGCCACAGAGCTGGAGAGGTCAGTGGGGAGAGGTCCTGAAGAGAGCCTGTCTGACCTTGGGTGGAAGGCTATGGCCCTTTCATTTTTGAAAATAAGTTTTATTCATGCTTTGTATTTTTGCATCCTATTCATTTCTGTCCTGCCTCCTACCAAATGGGCCGTCCCTCGGAACAAATTAAAATGGAGAAAACTGACCCCCCTCATCTGACAGCCAGAGCATGTAGGTCTCATGCCCACAATGGGCTTTGTTTCATTCTTTGTCCTTGTAGGTCAGGGCCTGGCACACAGTAAGTGCTTAATAAAGACCTGCTGATTAATTCCCTCCTTTCATTGTAGGGGTGGGGGTTCTTTGGGTTAGACAGGATATGGCCGGCAGAGACGCCTGCATTTTCTCCCTCTAGGACTGAGGAGTGAGCAGACAGACCTTGGCCTGAACAGAAACTGGGGGGCAGGATGGATAAAGACGAAGATGGAGCAGGATTCAAAGTGGGGCTGGTGGGGCTAGTGAGAGGTAGTGGGCAGCAGGGAACCATGGTGGGTTCAACCTCAGAATGTGCCAGCTTGTCTTCTACTCTGCCCCTCCCTCTGGTCAGCTAGGGGGGAGAGAGCTCTAGATGACTTCAAGTCAGTTCCCTCCCCCCCCCCCAAAGCTGCTACACTGAAGTTCGGCAGGGGGGGGTCTTCTCCGTAGTCCCAGAACGGCCCATAAACACTCCCTATTGTACCACCTTTGTCCTTAGAAGCCCTAGCCTGCTTCCGAACAATCCAGCCTTCTTTGGGGGATTCATTAAGTCATCAGAAACAGTCTCCTCAGGACAATCCTGGAGCCGGAAACACTTCTGTCCCCTGGGGCATGAGCACTTCCTCTCTCCCCCTCCTTTCAGACTCTACTTCCTTTCCCCAAGATTCCAAGGAAGGGAAGGAGACCTAGAGAGCAGTTACCAACACGATTATGGTGAATAAGCACATGTGTCCCAGTGAAAGAAAAGATGCGAGCAAGGGATAGATAGGATAGATAGCCTGAGAGGGGCCCCGGAATCCCAACAGCATCCTTGCCATGCTGAGAAGAAGAGAGTCAGGCCTCCTGGAGCCAGCTATGGGGATGTTACGGACAAGACATGGATGGAGCAAGCAAAGCACTGTCTTACAGGCTAGCTCTAGCGCTCTTTCTCCTTCTTCTTTTTCTTCTTCTTCTTCTCTCTCTTTCTCTCTCTCTCTCCTTTCTCTCTCTCTCTCTCTCTCTCTCTCTCTCTCCCTCCATATCTCTCTCTCTCTCCCTCTTTTCTCTCTCTCTACTCTCTCTCTCCTCTCTCTCTCTCTTCTCCCTCCCTCTCTCCTCTCTCTCTCTTCTCCCTCCCTCTCTCTCTCTCTCTCTCCTCTCTCTCTCTCTCTCTCCTCTCTCTCCCTCTATTTCTCTCTCTCTTCCTCCCTCCCTCTCCCCTTTCTGGAACTCCTCACTTGTTTGGGACTCTCCCTGTCTCCCTATCCCTTCTCCCATTTCCTTCTACATATTTTCTATCTCTGAGGACCACAGATCTAGAGTTAGGTGAGCTCTTAGAGACCATCTGGCCCAGAGACTCTTTACCTAGGGGTCCATAAACTTAAAAAGAACTCCCTATTTCAATATTAGAGTTATCTTTGTAATCTTCTGCATTTTGTTTCACTCATGTAAATACATCCTTCTGAGCAGGGGCCAAGGGGCTTCCCCACACCCTGCCAGAGGGGTCCAAGACACCAAAAATGTTAATACTGCCACTATCTAGTCCAAATCTCTCTTTTTACAGAGAAGGAAACTGAGGGCTGGGGAGGTCAGTAACTGGTAGCATCTTCTTAATCTGCAAACCAGTACACCCAGCCTCCTTCTATAAAAAGTAAGTTCACATTTCTATAGCTCTCCAGGGCTCCTAAAAGGCTTCCTTCACAATGGCAAATAGAGAAGACACTGTGAAGCACCATCATCCCCATTTCACAGATGGGGAAACCAAGAGTCAGGATTTGCTCATGGTCAGGCAGTTAGGAAGCAATGGAGGTGGGATTTCAGTGGATCATGGGTTTTTGAGCTGGGCAGCATTAAAGTGCTTGGACCAGGGTCATGCAGGTGGTAAGGAGCAGAGCCAGGCTTCAGGACTCTTCTGGAGGGTAGGATCCCAGCTCTAGAACTGGTCACCTATAAATGGGGAAACTGAGGCCCAGAACTCAGTCAAGGTCATACTGGGAGTAAGCAGTGAGGTAGAATTTGAACCCAGGCCCCAACTCCAGGGTCTGGGTCTTTTTAGTGAAGCCCAACTACTTCTCCCAGGTACTCACAGCTGGTTGAACATTCGCTTCATTTCATCCGTGATGTTCATGGAGCTGACCTCCTCATCTGACAACCGGGTAACCTCCCCATCCTGCTCAGAAATGTCATCCTCTGTGGCCACCTTACGGTCCTTCTTCTTGGATGCTACCTGAACCAGGGAAAGAAGTAAGAGGAAAGGTGTAACTGGAAGGCTCTGCCTAGACTGAGAGAAGAGGCTGGGAGGACCAGGAAAGAAGGGAGAGGGGGGGCTGCTCCCCCTACGGGACAATGGATGGAAAGCAGTTGAGGCCAGCCATGGCCAGGGCCAAGCAGTAAGAGCTCACTACAAAGCAGGCGGACGTTAGCAAACAGCATGAGGGGAAGGAAGGCCACCATGGCAGAAGACCCCCTGACCTACCCTCTCTCTGAGGCCCACTGTCCACAAAAGAGCTCTCTGAAACTGCCATCCTCAAAGGCAATGGCAGGAGAGAGATATCAGGGAAGAAGCCAGGCCAGGCAAGATCCAGAACCCACAGAGAAAAGCCACTCCATGTTTCCTGGGGGCCCGTGATGACATGCAGACAGGAGGATAGGGAGGATACACGCAGTGCTCACACACAAAGCTTGGAGATACGAACAGAGGAGCTGGCCTCTGCCCCTTCAAGTTCCTTCCACTGGCTATTGGATTGATGGGGAGAGGAATATATTTCTCCCAGAAATGATATCTTTGCACTCTGCCTCCCTCCAAGTCCACAGTCACACACTGAAAAGCAATAGCACATCCTTTCCCCCTGAAATCAAGCAAAAGCCAAACCAAAATTCCATGTCGAAAAGAACAGCTCCCCCCAAACAGAAGCAAGCTATGAAAAGGCCACAAAAAGTCCAGCAGGCTGAGTTTGCCCAAAAAAGTCATCAGCCCCTCTCTCCCTCTCCTTCCTCTCCCTCTCCTTCCTCTCTCTCTCTCTCTCTCTCTCTCTCTCTCTCTCTCTCACACACACACACATACACACACACACACACACACACACATTTATTAGTATCTCAGTTAGGTCACTTGGGTCTAGAGCTATGCTTGGTCAGAGAGGGGACAGATCAATTAAAGTCAGAGGATTCCTCTTTCAAACTTAGGTTCTTATCACTAGCTCACTCACACCTGGCCCTGGCTCTTTGGGGTCAGAGTCCCAGAATGGCAGGAAGAGGACCCAGACCTGGAAACCAACCAACCCCAGCAGCTCCATTGTTGGGCAGTAAATAACACTAAGTGGAACAAGGATGCTGCCGTGGGCTCAGAAGGCAAGGACTCTGGATTGGAAGTCGGGAGCCCCAGATCTGGGTCCCAGCCCTGCCACTCACTGGATGACCCTGAAGCAGTAGGACACAGACAAAGGGAGTCTGATTTAGAGTCCAAGGACCTGGGTTCAAATGCTTACTCTCTTTGGGACGCTGGCCAAGGCTCCAGACCTCGGTTTCCTCATCAGTCAAATGAAGGGGCACTTGCATTCAACCTAGAATCCTAAGTCACTCCTCCATTCTGGGCCTGTTTCCTCCTCTGTCAAATGAGAGATCTGGACTAAAAGATCTATAATTCTAAAATCCATATGTTTTCACCGGCTCTCGGTTTCCTCTCCTGTAAAATAATGGGCTTGGACTAGATACACGGCCACCATGGTCCTTTCTAGCTTTAAATCTATGATTCTAAAACCCTACAGCATTTCTCCTCACTGACTCAGTTTCCTTCTAAGTAAAAATGATGAGGTTGGACTTTGCAAAATGGCACAATCTGAGACTGTGAGCATGGACCATGGGAAACAAGAAAAAGCCCGAGGGGACCTAAGGACGTTGGAATGCCACCTCTCAGGGGAATGAGGAGAAGGAGAAGGTCCTGAGAGTTAAAGGGGGGGTGGGTCTTGTTCTTAGCTAGATGGGCCAGGATGTCCTGAGGTCTCTTCCGGCCCTAAGACCTCATTACGATTCTGTGAGCCTGTGGGCCAAGACCCAGAGTGGCCATCGAGCAACTGGGCCAGTTTGGTTTTGTCTCTAAAAAAGTCATTACCCTTCTCTGGAACTCAGTTTCCTCATCTGTCAAATGAGAAGGGTCAGACCAGATGAATTCTTAGGTTCCTTCCAGTTTTAATCCTATGGTTCTAAGTCACTTCCCCTCTCTCTGGGACTCGGTTTCCTCATCTGTCAAATGAGAAGGGTCAGACCAGATGACTTCTCAGGTTCCTTCCAGTTTTAGTCCTACAATTCTAAGTCACTTCCCCTCTCTCTGGGACTTGGTTTTCTCATCTGTAAATGAGGAAGGTCAGAGGGATGACCTATAAGGTCATCCAGCTCAAGCTCTGGGACCTTAAGTCACTTTCTAGAGAAAGGGTGGGGCCAGGGCCAGGAGGTGGCCATGGGAAGTGAGGGGTGGGAGGCCCTGTTCACCTGAAAGATCTTGGACACGTCTTCCGAGTTCCGCTGCTGCGCGACATCGCACAGCTTGGCCGTGATGTCGATTCGCCGGCAGATATCCATGTCCACCTTCATGGCCTTCTCTTGTATCTTTGTGTCCAGGTCTGTCATGGGCTGCAGGGAGGACAGCATGGGGGTTACATAAGTGGGGAGGGTGGGAGAGAGGACCAGAGACTGGCAGGGGCTTAGCCCCACCTCACAGAACTCCTTTCCCAGCCTAGTGGGTGGGTGAACAGGAGGTAAGGAGGGGCCTTAGCACTGGGGGGCTTACCCCCCCAGAGCCTGTAGGGAAACCTCAACTCTTCCAAGTTGGGAGGGATCAGCCTTCACAAGAGTCCCTGGAAACTGTCCTGTGGCCTGGCATCATGAGGCTATGACTGGCTTGACTTAAGGCCTCCCATCCTGCTCCAAGGCAGGCCCCAGCCAAGGGCCTCCAGCCCTGACTAAAGACTGGAAGGCATCTTCTCTCTCAGCAGTTATACAGAGATTGCGAGTTGTGTTAATTTAAAAAAGAAGAAGAAGAAGAAGAAGAAGAAGAAAGAGTCCAAACCTGCTGAAACATTGCCACTCTTTCCCACCCACCAGGTCAGGCTCGATCTCACACAGAGCCCCAAGAAACAGAGATAAGAGACTCGTCACCATGCCTTCATCCCCAGCCTGACAACCAAATCCATAGGCCCAAGGCACTGCCCCCATCCACAGACATCCCTCAGTGACCCAAGTCACCCAAGAGAGACAGAGGGCATGCCCTAGGAAGGCCAGGGTGGGTGCCTGGCCTTCATCCCTGCTAGTGAGGACAGCAGTAGCACAGGGGCCTGCCCCTCACTTTCATCCTCCACTCAGCTGCCTGGAGCTGATTCAGCCTGGCCTCTTTGGGTGCACATTTCATGAAGCTTTGGCAGAACCATCTCTCTCGGATAGGGCTGCTCTCTGGAGAAAGGCAATCTAAGGGCCTCACAAGGAGGGCAACCATAAGGCTTCCTTGCTTAAGAGGGGAGGAGGTTTCCTTTTACACAGAAGGTTCTCTGGAGAGGGAAGCAAGAAGCCTGCGTGGGCACAGGATATGACGTATTCAACCTTCTCCTCCATAGCAGAAGACCATGAGCCTTTGCTCACAATATCCCCCCTCCTTGTCCCTCCCATATCTGGATTGCCTACCCTCCCAACTCTCCATCCTTAAAAGTCCAACTCAAAAGGTATGTCCTCCAAAGAGCCTTCTTTATAATAAATAAATAAATAAATAAATAAATAAATAAATAAATAAATAATCAATAAAGATCTCCTCTCTCAGATCTCCCATGACATTTTACTAGGCCTTTGTCTAAGGTATTGTTGGCTTATTATTGGGTTTTCTCCATTTGTGGTTTATTCCCCCTCTAAACGGTAAGCTCCATGAGGGAAGGGAATAGTTCTCCCCTAGTTCAGAGAATAGTATAGACTTTTGTATAACAGGGTGGTCAGAGGTCAGGAGGCAGAAAAAATTCTCTCCCAGCCTGTGAGAGAAAGACTCTTCCTGAAATAACTCCCCATACCTAGGACTGCTTCTTGTCCCTAGATGGACCCATAGATTTTCCAGGGGACTCAAGTCAGAATCCCAGTCAAGTACTGTTATCCCACAGTTTGAAAAGAAAGTTTAAAATCCAGGACCCAGCTAGGGCTGGAGGAGAAGGAAGGCCAGATGTGTGAGTTCTCCCTTTCCCCTTCTGTGGGGGAAGGACAGTGACCTGGACTATAACAGCTCCCACTGCACAGGCCCCTGGGCCCAAGGTCACCTTTTGTACCCCCTGGTGGGGATCCTCTACTGAAAATGCCCAAATCAATCACTTCATCAAAAGGAGCTCTCAAGGCCATGGGGTAAGCAGCAGGTGAATGCATCTCTACACAGACCAAAAAGGAAGAGGAGAGGGAGGGAGGGAAGAAGGGAGGGAGGGAGAGAGATGGGCTGAGGGGATACTAGGGGGAGGGCAGGGTGAATGGATGGTCTCTGATGCATCTGTCATCAAGTCAAACGCAGCCAGGATACTAACTATGAAGCAGTGCCCACGACCGGACCGGACGGATGGACAGTCTGACCCTGGTGGTGAATGAAGCCGCCTGCATGATGGGGTGGGGGAGGGAGGAAGGAAGGGTCATGCCACCCAGGACTAAGGGGCAGGGAGAGGTGGGTGGAGAGAACAGCACTTACATCACTCATCAGCCCCTTAAACACCACCAGCTCAGCCTTCAGCCGCTCAATCTTCTCATTCATCTCCTCCTGGATGGCCTCAGCCTCCTGGGCCGCCTGGAATCCGGGCGGGGGGAAGGCAAAGGGGAAGGAGACAGCAACAGTTAAGGAGGTTCTGACAACTGGAGGGGAGCAGAACCAGCTGGAAGGAACAGAGAGTCCCCCATCCCAGCACTGAGGCTTCAGAGCATGAGCCCAGGGAAGGTTCAGCCCAACAACACGGCAGATCCCCCCAGCTCAGCCCGTCCAAGGCAGGCCCCAGGCCAGACTGATCAGCCACATCACAGCAACGGGAAGAATAATACCAATCCCAGAACAACCAGCCGGCAGGAGAAGTGACGTGACCATCTTCAGTCTGTTTTATGTTGTCTCCCCACATGGGATGCGGGGGCCCCGCCCCTGAGCCTAGCAGGGCCTGCCCTTCTTCTATTAGTTGCATCACCAGGGCTTAGCACTGTGCCTGGCATAGGAGATGTTTAAAAAATGTTGATTGGATTGCATTACTGAATTGGGATGGATTATCCTTTTTACAGATGAGGAGACGAAGGTTCACAGAGAAGTTGCTCAGTTAGTCAGGGCCCAGCTTTGAAATCAAGTCTTTAAATTATAAAACCAGTGCTTTGGGGCACCCATACTGCCCTTCAAGACAGGAGTCAATAGAAGCAGAGAATTAGGGGGAGGCGGTGACAGGCAACTCTCTCCTCCTGGTTAGGGTCAAGCTTAGTGGGGATCCCATCTGTTGGCAAGGAATATTTGCTCCAGCATGCTCTCTCTTTCTAACTAGGCACTGTTTTGTTCCATTTTTTCATACAGGGAAACCAAGGCCCAGAAAGATAGGGTCACATAAGTGGTGGGGCTGGCATTAAAAAAAAAAAGGCTCCTTAGCCTGGAAGTCTATTGACTGAACCCCACTGGTGGGACCCTGAGCTTTGGAGGAAAGACAGGTAGACTCTTCCTTAAAGGAAACGACCCCTAACCTTGAGGCTCAGGACCTCCAAGAATTTCAAAGTAAAGAGCTCCTGGATTGTCAACCATGGGAGGGACCTTCAATGATATCCTGGGTGCCCCATTCAATTCACAGATGGGGAGGTTGAGGGCCAGGGAGGAGAAGTCATTTCCCATTCACACTGTGGCAAGGTTACAAAATCATAGCCCAGGTCTCTTGATTCCCAGTTGGGAGTATGTTTGCCGTACCACAGACTTTCTACCCATTCGCATTAAATAACAAATCCAGTAACAAAATAAACAGGAATCACAATATAGGAAAAGAACCCCAGCCCCATAACCTGGTTAGAACTAGCTCTCTGCTCCTGTCTCCACAGGGAGCCTGGTTGGGAAGGGGGCAGGCCTTTGTCCTTCCCTCCACCCCCCAACATTTAGGGTTGCTTCAATGGGCTCTTACCTCCTGGAGTGTCTCCACCATGGTCTCCAGGTTCATGCGCTTGGCCAGCTCCTCTTCCCATCTGAAACACACGGGAAACATCACTGGGTTGTTTATCATTATGATTAGGAGATAAGGGTGGGGCAGGCTCTCAGGCTGGCAGCAGATGGGACTCCCTATCCCAACCCTAAGGGAGCAGACGTGCAGCGGACCAGTGGCAAAAATGCCGGTTGTGGGCTCGAATCCTACCTCTATCCATCCTCTATTCACTGTATGACACGGGCAGCTCTCACTGACTCTCTGGGCCTCAGTTTTCTAGCTCTAAATTGGGAAGGATCCCCCCTGCAGCATGTACCTCATGGGGCAGCTGCTGGAGAGTACTTGGTGAAATACCACAGGAGTGTCTATTTCATGTGGGCAGTGTGTGCCCACCCATACAGGGCCCGGACATACATGACCCACACGGATAAAGCAGGCTCTCTCCCCCATTAGAATGAAAGCCCCCTGAGGGCAGGGCTTCCAGCATTTAACACTGGGCCTGGCAGGCTCTTAATAAACATTGATTGATTGACTGACTGAATGTAGGTGATTACTGCAACTAACAGATCACAAGACTGACTTGGGAGGGAGTTCCAAGGAGCCTCTCCAAGAAATACTGCCACAGCAGAGGCCAGTGGAAAGAGGTCTGGGTTTGGAGCCAGAAGACCTGAATTCAAATCCTGCCTGTGTGACCTGGAGCAGGTCGCCCGGCCCCTCTGGGTCTCGCTCCATTCATGAACAAAATGAAGGCGTTGGACTAGATGATTTTAAGGGCCCATCCAGCTCCCGACCCAGGCCCTCTTGGCCTTGGGAGAAGGCAAGTAAAATATAATCAATGCTTGCTGACTGGCAGATGGATGTCCGTCTGGTTTCTTTGACTTAATCGTCATAACTCACAAGTGCTTCCCATGGGATGAGCCTGTGGGGTACACAGTACTGCTGCCCCAATTTTACAGATGGGCAAAGCGACTTGTCTGAATTCACATCATTTTAAAATGTCAGAGCCGAGACTAGAACCCAGACTTCTGCCTCACAAACTGCGCTCTCATCCACTGCAGCGCGACCAACGGAGAAGTCACTCGTTCATTCACTTAATGAGCACTTATTAAGTGCCTCTGGTTTGCCAAGTGCTCTGCTAGGCGCTTGGGGAGCCAAACACAAAAATCAGGCTCTTGTCCTCAAGAATGTTATTGGCTCTTCCCCTCCAATCTTCAGTATTTGAATCATTGCAACAAGCAATTATTAATTGCTTACTATTTGCCACATACTATATTGAACACCGAGAATCCACAGACAAAAGAAAAATCAACCCAGCCCTCCAGGAGCTGGCATACATTTGCTCATGTGACATTCAGCAATGCCCATTTTACAGGTGAGGAAGCTGAGACTCAGGGGCTAGGTGATGTACACACACGCGCGCACACACACACACACACACACACACACACACACACACACACACACACACACACAACGGCTCCTGAGTGCTGAAAGTTGGATTCTTGGCCAGGCCTTCCTGTCTCTGTCTACTCCAATATACGTGCTGCCTTTCTGAAGCTGGGGACCCCAGGAAAGTATGGGGAATGTGGGCTTTAAGGGAGGGCTAGTCTCCTGGGGCTCCTGGACTAAATGACAGCTAGGGAAGGAGGAGGTAGTGATGTTTGGAGGGTGTAGTGGTTAGATTCAAGAATACTAAGAAAGGCCTGGCACCCTAGGGGGGCATTGGGAGAACAGTGAGCACTGGGGGAGCATATGACGGGAGCAGTGAGCATGACAGAAATCTGGCCTGTCTCTGCTATACCCCTAATGTGGGTTCAGAAGACCTGGGTCTGAGTCTGGGCTTGGTGGCTTGCCAGTTGTGCAAACTTAGGCAAAGGCTCAACCCTTTTGGAGACAGAAAGGGCTTAGCACACAAGCACTCCTAAGCATGCCAGGGCAGTGTTTCCTGAAGCAGAGCCCCATATAGAAGCTGGAGCTGCTAGTAGGGACTTCGGGGAAGAAAGCCAGAAGCCCACGGGTACAATTACACTGGCAGAGTCCAGCCCCTGAGGGCATAGGAGGCCTAGTAGCAGGAGAAATGCCTTCATTCCTCTCTCTAAGTTCTGCCCTACAGAGCCTAGGCTGGTGAGCCCTGCACATCACCCCCTCCAGGAGCAGCAGCTTGGCTGCTGGGCTGCCTCACTTCTCTGCTCACCCTCTGCTGAAGGGGGGATGCTCTGGCATGATGCCTGCAGTAGGGTCACAGAGATTCGGTGGTTCTACGACTGCATCAGTGAAAGCCCCTATCAAGGTCTTTTCAGGCTGGTGGAAGGGAAGGATAACCTTCTCATAAGTAAAGCACTCTATAAATCCAAAGGAGCTCTGAGGGACTGAGAGCCATGATCTCTGAGCTGCCCTTCCAAAACTGGGATGGGTAGTCCAGGGGGTGAACCCTTAAGTAGCTTGATTATGGTCTTTGGTTTGGCTTTTTTGCTAATATACGAGCAGCATCCTGCTGGCTCTGCCTGGTGAGCAAAACAGAGAGGATAGCCAGTCTACATTTCCCTCCACTACACACTCTCTCTCTCTTTCTTTTAAAGTCGTCACTGGGGAGGATTAAAAATAGGACAAAGGGAAGAAATGGGCAAGCCTGGGAAGATTCAATCACGTCATCGACTTTTTGGAAGCCAGTGTTTGCACACACACACACACACACACACACACACACACACACACACATACACAGAGGAAAATTCCTCCTTTCCTCCCACTCTGGAGGGAGCCAGGCCCGGGGAGACAGGCCACTATGTCTCTGTCTATGTCTCTATCAGGGCTCTGGCCAGGAGGGAGCTGTCTGGGACAGGAATAAAGGGGCCTGGGATAGAGGCTGGCAGCCCACACTGTTCCACACAGAGTCAGAGCTAGGGGTGAGGAGCCCAGAACACAGAAAGGGAGAGATGGGAAGAACCTTAGAGCATGGGATGTCAGAGAAATAGAATGTGAGAGGCTGGAAGGACCTTAGAACAGAGACTGTCAGAGCTGGATTGAAGCAATGGTTCTGATGGGGAGAGAGAAAGAGAAAGCCCCCTTATAAGAACGAATAGCCCGGGGCTTATGAAGCAAGGATCTGGAGACAAATCTAAATTTAGAGCTGAAAGAGACCTTCGAGATAACCTAACCCAGCTCTGTCCCTGCACAGATGAAAAGAAAACCAAGAACTAGGAGAAGAAATGACTTACCCAAGGTCACATAACTAGTAAGATAGTGGCAGGTTTAGGACTACAAGACAGGGTGTCTATCCCCAAATCCTGGGGTCTATCCACTGTGCCCCATTGCTGAGAACAGGCCTTGGGAAGGTGAAATAACACCCTCAGGGAGCGAGAGTGGAACCATAGAGGGCATCTCATCCAATTTCTAACCCAGCTGGGGGTAAAGACACAAAGGGGGCCAGTTGTCTCAGCTCAGGAGCTGAATCATCTCTCCTTCTGGCCCAGTCTCACTGTTCTTGGGAAACAGCCTGGGGAGGTCTGGCTTCCAAAGCCACTGAGGGAAAGGCCCCCAGACCTCAGTAGTAGCCAATCTGGCCCCCAAGAGGCTGCTGGTGAGCCCTGCACATCACCCCCTCCAGGAGCAGCAGCTTGGCTGCTGGGCTGCCTCACTTCTCTGCTCACCCTCTGCTGAAGGGGGGATGCTCTGGCATGATGCCTGCAGTAGGGTCACAGAGATTCGGTGGTTCTACGACTGCATCAGTGAAAGCCCCTATCAAGGTCTTTTCAGGCTGGTGGAAGGGAAGGATAACCTTCTCATAAGTAAAGCACTCTATAAATCCAAAGGATGTTCCCTTCTCATCAGATTTTTGTAAACACTTTGTGAAATGGTCAGAGCAAGCAGAAGAGCCCCATTTAACAGATGAAGAAGGCAACTCAGAGAGGATCAGAACTACAGAATGGTAAACTCGACAATGTTGGCACTAGAAGTGGGCCCTGAGAACACAGCGGTAACTGGGGCCGGATAGAACGGAGCTGACTGAAATGCAGAGGTATTAACAGTATTTCTGCATAGAAACCAGTGCACAGAGTACAGAGCTGGCAAGAATCAGTCATCAGAATAGGAAGCTACCAGATGGTGGGCACCCCCCACCCAGTACCGTAGACAAGACCAGGTAAGCTCCTTCCACACCAGCTCCACACCCTCAGGATCCCAGAATCTTTCCAATACCCCTCAGTGGGCTGAAGAGTTGGAAGAAGCCTCAAACAGAAACTATCTGAGCTGGAAAAGACCAGAGAACACAGGATGTCAGAGCTGGAAGGGCTCTTAGAACACAAAATATCAGAGCTGGGAGGGCCTTAGAACACAGGATGCCAGAGCTGGGGGGACCCTTAGGACACAGGATGTCAGAACTTGGAGGGCCCTTAGAACACAGGATGTCAGAGCCGGGAGGGCCATTAGAACACAGGATGTCAGAGCTGGGAGGGCCCTTAGAACACAGGATGTCAGAGCTGGGAGGGCCTTAGAACATGGGATGTCAGAACTGGGAGGGCCCTAGAACACAGGATGTCAAAGCTAGAAGAGAACTTAGGAAGAAGAAATGGGGAAACTGAGGCTCAGAGAGGGGAATCTCATAGTGAGTTAGTGACAAGGCAAAGACTAGGACTCAGGTGTAGTCTCCCCACACTATGCTTTCCCACTATGCCATACTTTACCAGGGCTTGCTGAACCCCGGGACAGATAATATTTCAGAGTGATAGTCACAGGCATTTTAATCTATAAAGCCAGGTTGGGTGCTTAGCCTGGTTTCCTGTGGTAAGAAAGTTTAAGAAAGAACTCTCATCCAATCTTCTACCCTTCTTGATGTCAAATCGGCTTTACAGGAAAAATTGCTGTCTTTGGGTGACCTAGCTACCCCACTCCTCCAACTCTTACCCCTCTGTGCAGAGCAGTCAAATGGAATTCCTTGCTTCTTTATTTCAGGCATTGGTGGCAAAGAAACTCTGGGCCTTTCAATGAGCCTGGCATTATAAGACTGGCCAGGTGTGCTCCTTTGGACCTCTTCAATTTCCCAGAATACCCCAGCTAAGACACAATTTCTTACATGTGCCCACCTTATTGGCCATAGCTCCCTTTGCAGCATGGGCTCCAGATGGCTCACCTACCAGGGGAAGGCAAGCAGGGCAGTGGAAAAGAGCTTTGGACTGAGAGCCAGGAGACCTGGGTTCAAGTCCCAGCTCTGTCACCAAATGTGAGATATTGAGCAAACTGCTTCACCTCTCTAAGCCTCCAACGCCCCTGCTGTGAAGTGAAGGGGTTGGGTAGTGCTTTTCCTCTATCAGTTTGGAAGTATACTACTACTAATCCAAACTGCTGCTGCTGAAAGTTTCTGAATGTTTTGGAAGCTACAGACTTTCCAAGTTCATGTTTCCTTCTTCTCTGGGTTGCTGTCTTCTTCCTGGCTCCTCTTAGGAGCTTCTCTCTCCAAAGTCACCAACAATAGTTTTAACAAGTCCTTCGTCTAGTTCTTGGAGATTACTAGACTAAACAACCCTCTAAGTTTTCTCCCATCTCCAGCACTTTATATTTTCAACTCCCTTCCAACTCTAATATTCTAGGTTCTGAGCTCCCTCTCAGAGTTTCAATGTTCTATGTTCTAAAGCTCTGACATTCTCTACTAGCTGACATTTTGTGTTCTAAGGTCCCTCCCAGCTCTTGTATGCTATGCTCAGACAAGTATAATGGACAGAATGCTAGACTTTAGAATCAGGAAGATCTGGGTTAAAATCCTATCTCAGATACTCATTCACTGCAGGATGACCTTGGACAAGTCATCTACTCTTTCTGGCTCTCAGTTTCTTCATCTGTAAAATTAAGATACTGGATTTTGTGGCCACTAAAGTCACTTTCCAATTCAATCTATTATCCTATGATCCAATTCTAAGGATCCCTTCCAGCTCTGACATCCTGTGTTCTAAGGGCCCTCCCAGCTCTGACATCCTGTGTTCTAAGGCCCCTCCCAGCTCTGACATCCTGTGCTCTAAGGGCCCTCCCAGCTCATTCTGTGATTCTATGATAAAGAATGGCAAAAAGATTCACAAAGACAAGCTGGGAGGCATGATTATTATGGATGTGATGCTTCATTTAGAAGGCCAGTCTCTCTTGTTCAATAGTGCCATAGACATTCCTCTGTCTGGGGTGATAGTTGACGGACTGACAGATGATCACTGAATTATTCGATTAGAAAGTAAGGGGATAGAGTAAAGGACTAGTCCAGTAAGAAGGTCCCAATATTTAAGGACAAGGTAACCAAGGAATCCATGTACTTCTATCCTCCTATCTCACATTCATGTCCAACCAAACAGTACCTTTCTCCCCAAGTCATCAGTGAAATCAAACTTCTCCAACATACCCCATGCAAGATTCAAATTTAATGTTTTCATTTCATCAACAAGACGATGAGGCAAGAGAAAGGGAACCAATTAATTGGCTTGTTGGTGCTATTTTCTTGGCTCCTTGGCCTGGGGGGTTAGCCCCTGAATCATAGAGATGGATTCCAAGTCAGTGCATCACAAAACTTTTGAGCATATCCCTATTGATCTCACTTCTCTAAGACTCATTTCTGCTAACGACTAAGATCAGCCAATCCTTCTTCCTCCATTCCCAAACCCCTTAAGATTTTTGTTTTTCCTTCCCAAAGCAAGCCTTCCTGAAGGGGCCGGTGCTCATCCCATTCCAGAGAGAGAAAGAGAGAGAGAAGGTGTCAGGCCAAGTAGCAGTCCAGATTTGGCTTGGTCTCCTCCACCATGGCCAAGAGCTGCATTAGGCTAATGGTTGTTCAGGTTTGCAGTCCTGCACAGTCATGTCAGCCACCAACAGGGCCAGTGCGTCCTGACGGTCCTCCAGCCTCAATTACTGACTCAATCCTTTAAGGCTCTCCCAGGATACCAGATCTCCAAAGGGACATCTAGTCCTTCTGTCAAACTCCCTCATTTTAGAGAAGCCAAGGATTTTCTAAAAAAGAATTTAAGGTCATCCAGTCCATTCCCTAGATTTTATAGATCAGGCAATGAAGGCCCAGAGAAGTTAAGCAATTTGCCCATAGCCACACAGCAAGGAAGCAGGAAAGCTAGGATTCAAACCCAGGTCCTTCTAGGCTCTTTCTCCTGTGTCATGTCACCCATCCATGCCTTCTCAACCTGGATGATTTGGGCCCACGGCTTTCCATCCCCCAGAGTACCAGGGGCCTTTTTACTCTTTCATGGATGCCTGTGTGTTACTTGGGCTCTCCAAATGCCCTCCTTTGTTCTCACAGCATGAGCACCATCCCACTTTCTTTTAAGGTCACCACTTCAAAGGCAGTCCTCACTGACAACATGGTGCTGCCCACTTATCACCCCTCACAGCCCTTTGGTCCTGCAGTTGTGATTCCTTGGAAGCTGTTGTGTTTCTGTGATTCACAGCCAGATGAGTAGGAGGCCAGTGGGCTGCAGAACACCCCGGAAGCCACACTGCTCTTTCAGTGCTCTGAAAAGTCTTTCTGACACCAATTCATCAACAGTAAGTCTCACAGAGATGCTCCTGGGGATGGTGGGGAATAAATGGGGCAACGCACTCTGCTGGCAATATGGGGCTTTCTGAATGGTGCTTTGGGGACAATAGTTCATACTTCTTTAGGATTCTGCTCCACTCTAGAAGCCAGGCTGAAGGAACTCAAAGACTATTGTTCCAATGTTCTAAACCTTAAGTGTTCTTAAGTGTTCTAAGCTCTAAGACCTCCGGTTGCTTCCAGATCTAACATTATATTCTTCCTAGCTCTACAGGTCTGTATTCTAAGTTTCCTTCTAACTAACTTTCTATAATTTCATGATTTCCAATACCATCACCACCCATTCCCACCAGCCTCAAATGTCCTTAAAAAAAAAAAACCCAACCAACCAAGTCAGGCACGGGTTTGAAGTAAGCTCTTCCCAGGCAGGATTCCTGCTACATTAATTCCTTTGGGGAGAAAGGTCAGAGGTCAGGAGAAGCCAGCAGCTTCTTCCTCCTTCCCCGCCCCCACCCCCCCATCTCCTACTCCCCTACAAAAAGGCTGAGAGCAGGAAGAAGAGAAAAAATAGAGAAATCTTTTCTCCAGGCTTCCCACAAATCCCCAAGCCTGGGGGAGGAGAAATAAAGGGAGCAGGGAGCCAGTAGGAATGGGGAGGTCAATAATGCAGCAGGGAAATGACTATGCAAAGTTGGCTGGAGCAGAGCCCCTGAAGCTGGCTGGGTCACTGCTTGGCTGGGCTTTGGATGTGGTCTCTGCAGCTGGCTAGCTAGCTGCTGAGCTCCCAAGCTCCCGGGAGACCTTCCCCCTGCCCAAGGGAGTCCTCCAATGCTCCTTTCCCAGGCACCCAAAGGAAGAAGGGTAGGCAGGGATAGACCCAAGGGAAGAAGGGTGGGAGCAGCTCTTCTCTCCTCAGGCTCCCAAGCACACATGGCTACCTTGCATTCCAAACCCTGCTTGTCACCACCCCAGTGTGGGGCTGATAAGACATCCCTTCTTCCTCTTCCTCTTCTTCCTCCTCCTCCTCCTCCCTCCTGGGGGATGGTTGCCTTCTTACTACACCTCCCCCCACACACACACACACTAACACACAAGCCTGTTCCCCCTACTCCTAAAACATCCTTCTGGGACTCTATGAGACATGGTTCTGGAGGGAAGAGGCTGACAAAGCACAGCCGGCCTAGGCAAGGAAATCCATGAAGTCATCGCAACTGACTCATGCATTTTTCACATCCTGCCCATAAAGAGCTTGAAGAATCACAGGGACCCCAGGTAAGAAGAAAAAGGGATTCAAGGCCAGGGAGACTGCTGAGGACCTCTCAACTGGGCCCAGCCCCCAAAGGCTTTCAGAGCCATCTCCGTAGCAGAAAGAAGACTGGATTCAGGGCTGGAACCTCTGGATTTGAATCTAGTCTTGGCTATTGCCCGTGTGATCTTAGACGAGTCATTTTACTACTTGGGCCCCAGCTCCCTCATAGGGAAAGTGGAAGGAGAGAACTAGATCAGGAGCTTACGCTGGGGTCTGTGAACTTGTCTTTTTCAATATTTTCATGACTCCAGTTCAATATGATTGGTGTCCTTTGGAAGTCTATGTATTTTACTCTACGTGTTTCAAAACATGACTTTGAAGAGTTCATAGGCTTCATCAGCCGGTGGCCGCACAACAGGGTTAATGATCCTTCATCTGCATGAACTCCACAGTCTGATATTTTGCATTCTAGGCCCCTCTAAGCTCTGACATCCTAACTTTCTTAAATATACTGTGTTCTCTGGAGAGCCCAGGTTCTCCCTTTTCCCAAGGCAAGAATCCGAAGGGCTGGAATTTCCTGTTTATAAGCACAAATTTTCTGCTTCCCTCCCCTCCAAACCCCCACCTAGGAGCTTCGAAGCTGGCCAAACAGGGTCTGCAAAATGATCCCTAACCAGGGTGCTGGAGAGGACAAAGGCAGCTCCTCCCCCTCCGGCTGGCCTAAGCCTCCCTCTTCCATTATTCAAACTTCTCCCAGCTGGAGGCTCCGAGTGACTCCAGCCCACTGCAGCCACTGTCGCAGAAGGCCAGCCAGACCCAGGAGCTGAAGGTCAGGGGCTCTCTCTTCCTGAGTCTGGGCTGGGGGAAGGCTAACTTCACCAGCTTCTCCAAGGGGCAGCCCTGCCATTCCTACGACCAACATGGGTGCTGTTCTGTTCACAGCTCCCTAGGGACCAAACAAAGCTCCCTCCAGCCCAGAGCTGGAGCTTGTCCTGAGGTGGCTGGCTGCGCCCCACTGGGTCCAGAGGCCGCTGGTCACTGCCTAGTCTGAAGAACGTCTGCATCCCTGTGCTGTCTTGTAACAATCATTGACATTTTCACGGCACTTGGTTCTGTGCCAGGCTGGGTGCCAAGGGCTTTATGAATAACATCTCAATTGATACAACAACCTGAGAGGCAGGTGCTATTATCGTTCTCATTTTATAGATAAGGAAACTGAGGCAGGCAGTAGTTAAGAGACTTACCCAAGGTCACACAACTATTACATGTCAGAGGTCACATCTGAACTCAGGTCTTCCTACATCCAAGCCCAGCACTCTGTGTACTGCAGATCTACAGCAGGGCAGTGGATACGGAATTAGAATTCAAAGTCTCATTGTGCCAGTTCAATCTCCTGGGAATTCTTACACATAGACATATGGCTGGGGATGGAACCACAGGGGACAAAGAATGTCAGAGCTAGAAGAGTCCTTAGAACACAGGATGTCAGAACTGGGAAGGCCCTTAGAACACAGGATGTCAGGGCTGGGAGGGCCCTTTGAACCCAGGATGTCAGAGCTGGGAAGGCCCTTAGAACACAGGATGTCAGGGCTGGGAGGGCCCTTAGAGCACAGGATGTCAGAGCTAGAAGGGTCCTTAGAACACAGGATGTCAGAACTGGGAAAGCCCTTAGGACACAGGATGTCAGGGCTGGGAGGGCCCTTAGAACACAGGATGTCAGAGCTAGAAGGGTCCTTAGAACACAGGATGTCAGGGCTGGGAGGGCCCTTAGAACACAGGATGTCAGGGCTGGGAGGGCCCTTAGAACATAGGATGTCAGGGCTGGGAGGGCCCTTAGAACACAGGATGACAGAGCAGGGAGGGCCCTTAGAACCCAGGATGACAGAGCTGGGAGGCACATAGAAGATCATCACTTTAGAGACAAGAATGAATACCAAAGCCAAAGAGGAAGAGTGATCTGCTGGTGCTTTGTCAGGAGAGACAGGAATAGAACCCATAACTCCCAAATCCAGTTCAAGGGTCTTCCCTCAGTAAGACTTATACCCACCCAGACATCCTCACTATCAGATGGGAGGAAACACCCCTCCATAGTACGGTGCTTGGACCCCCTGAAGTTCCCAAGCAACCACGGACAACTGTAACTAAGATCCTGGTGTGGGGACCTCTAGGGGTCAAGGGGGATTGGTGGAGAAGGGGTTAGGGGATAGGGAAGAGGTGGAGGAGCTGTCACGTGTTTGGCTCTCTGACTTTTCTCTTGGCACACTCTTCAGTGTGCACAGTTTTCTAGTTTCGGGGAACTCATTCCCCTGCTGGGCTCCACATGCTGGGCGTGCCATGGTACAGGCCGGTGGGAGTGGGACTCCATGGCATGTTGGAGCCCATCAATTCTGACTGGCAGATTACTCAAACTAATCCCCCCTCCTGCGCCATTCATAGAGCTTTGGTTTTTCACCTGCCTCCTAATCCAGAACTGGCAAAGACAGGTCTTGGATCCGTCTGCTCTTGGGAGAGCCCAGGGAAAGGAGGTTAGATGAGATGGCCTCTGAGGGCCCTTTCCAGATCTTTGATCTAATAATTCTGCAATGATTATGATACTTAGCTCCCACCTTGTCTCTGGAGCCAAACTCTCCCATGTCACTTCTAAAATGTAGTTCCTGGGACTGAACCCCATATTGTAGATGTGGCATGTCCAGGACAGAGTGCAGAGAGGCTCCAAACTCTCCTGCTCCAGACACTTGGTCACTCAGGCCCAGATTCCATGAATCATGAAGACCACCGCTTTCTTCAGCTACCTATAACTGAACCACGGTTAGCACCTACTTATAGAGTGGGGTGGATTCTTCTTGGTCAGACCAGGTGTTAGTCTGACCTCCCAACCAGACTGGAAACTCATTCAGTCAAGAATCGGGCTTCATGATTCTCTGCTGGCTGCTCGGCCAGCACTGATTAGATGGCAGGGGTCTTAGTTTACTCTCCCCTTTCCCAAGGCCATTCCAATGCCCTTCCAGCCACAACATTCTATGTTCTAAATGTGGCTCTGTAAGCTGACTGACAACTGGCAAAGCAACTCACTTCTAATTAACCTTTCTCTTCTTTGGGGAAAAGCAAAGCCTCAAATGGTTAGAGTCAAAAGAGCAACTGGGCCTTGGCGTAGCGTGGATATAGGAAGGGAAAACAGAAGACTGACCTTCACGTCTCCTAGTCATCAGTCCTGGGGAAAAAAAAATACAGGCCAAAGAAACTGGCCTCTGCCATTTGTTGAGTGGGTTCAAGCCCCCCCTCACACCCCCACCCCAAAAGCCTCCTCTCCCTGCTTCCTCCAGAAAGGCCTGCCACAAGTCCCTGGGTTTCCCATGCTGGAGAAGCTGAGCTCTGAAGTGTCCATCACTGACCCGCCGCCCAGCCTGCTCACACCCAGCTCCTTGAACGACTCACTGAAGGAAATGAAAATTAAATGCCAACTGATTGTCTGTGCAGAGGCGGCATTAATTTAATACAAACGCTCAACCAGGCGGCCAGTTCCATTACAGATAGCCCTAATGGAACAGCAAGCAGGCTGCTTATGACGGTGACCACAGAGGGCCGGCAACCAGGGAGCGTGGCCCCCAGACACAGGTGTTAAAAGGCCCTCTCCCCCTGTGTCTCCTCCAGTCCAGTCCGTGCTTGCTGTCTAAGGACCCTTCCATCTCTCCCCTTCCATATTCTATCATTCTATGTTCTAAGACTGCATGCAATTCTGAAATTCTGGGTCCAAAGGGCCCTTCCAGCTCTGACATCCTAGGTTCTAAGGGCCCTCCCAGCTCTGACATCCTGTGTTCTAAGGGCCCTCCCAGCTCTGACATTCTGGTTTTTAAGGTTCTTTCCACCTGTGGCATTCTGTGCTCTAAGGCAACAGTCCTCAACCTTTTGGATTATGAAGTCTAGCCCTGTGTTTTCATCACTGTAAAAGCTCCCTGGGAAAATGTGAACACTATAACTTGCCTTCAGCGCCCCAGTTCGGTGCATAGGCCTATGAGTATACAAGTGTACACAGATGAGACACCAGGCCCAAATTTAAGCTGAAACTAACAGACAGGTAACTGGACAAAGAGAGGAATATGAGGCGGGAGCAGAGGGGCAAGAACTAGGCAGGTAAGTCCAGGCCTCTGCAAGGACACTCCTCCCTCCCCACCCCTAGTGAATGTTGAGCACTAGATGGATGAATGGGCACTTAATAGTGCTTTGAGATCCCTTATGAAAGGGAGTGTGACAACATCCAGAAGGCCTGATCCCTGGCAGCCTAAGCCAGTTGGTGCTAATGGCCTCACCCTCATTTGAAGAAGTTCAAAGCTTTTTCTCCAAGAAGCTGAGCAGCAGGCTTAACTGAACAATGAGGCCTTTGAGAAGCCCACACACCACCCACCCCCAACTAACTCACATTGGGGCTAATTAGAAGCCTTTGTAGCCTAGGAGGCTGGACAGGTAGGGAGGCTTTCTCAGACTCTATAATTGGGCACTTAGCCCAATAAATGAGCCAGCAGACTTCCCTCAAAAATGCCCCCAATCACCTCCAAATGTGAGCTGCCCATGTCTAAATGGCTGCTTTCCTGAAACCCAAGATGGCAGCCCCGTGGGGTGCGAAGGTCAGTGGGGACACAGAAGAGCAGAGTTTGAATCTGGGTTTTACTTGTTCTCAATGTTCCAAGCTTCCTCCCAGCTTTCATATCCCACGATCTCTCCCAGAGCTGACGATCTGTGTTCCAGGGGCTCCCGGGTTCTGACAGTCTATGAGCTAAGGTCCCTCCCAAATGGGTCATTCTGGGTTCTAAGGATCCCCTCCCAGCTCCCCCATTGTTTGATCTCCGGTAGACAAGGGCTGCCAGCCCCTCATAAATCCCAAACTAAACAGTGTCCTTTTGATCCAGTCATTAACAAGCAATTACCCAGCACTTAACACTTGCCAAGTGCTCGGGGATCACTCCCACCATTGGTGACACCCTTGAAGGAAATGCTGAATCCAGGGACGCCCATAATGAGGAGGGCACTCCCGGATCCCCAGCAGTTTCCCTCCTCTGGAAGCACATGTGCACTTAAGCCTACACCCAAGCAGGTCCCTGCCCATTTTAAATGGGGTCAATGCCACAGAGAAGGAAAGTTAGGGACCAGCATCACAGAGTGAGACAGCAGAGGAAAGTAGGAACTTGGGTTCAAAGCCCAGCACTGATCATACCTAATGCCTGGGTGTCTTAGGACAAACCCCTTTCCCTTTGTAATCCCTTTGTAGACCCTGGTTTCATAGGCTGTCAAACTGGGGGAGGGGAGATTGAATGAAATAATCTCATGTCTAAAGAGGCCTCTGATCTCATGATTCGGAATCAGTCTCCCACCCCACCTCCCCTGTGGCTTGCGGCCTTGGCCTCCCTCTTCCTGGGAAGCCATCACTACCAACAGGACCCTTCACACACAGGCTATCAGCCATGGGGCTTTGGGACCCAGAAGGGAAGCCCTTGGAATTCTGAAACCTTCGCTATTTCCAGGCGATGTCTCAGCTCTGAGGTTAACCAGAATTCAAGGCTACAGTGCCAGTATTTTTAAGGCATTATTATTTTTTTTTAGAGTAACCTCCCTCAGAGCTGAAGGAAAGTCTATCTTGTGAGTGAGTTTTTTTTTTTAATCTTCTTCCTGTGTCTCCCCTGTTCGACTGAATGGGCTCCCTGAGGCCAGGGGGCTTGTCTCCAGCTAACTCTGAATTAAACATTATGTAACCTTCATCTCAGCTTTGAGGTAGGATTGCTTGATACACACCAGAAAAGGCACAACAGATTTGCAATTGGGGGATCTGGGTTTGAATTTTAATTCTTCCACTTATTCCCTGAGTGAACTTGGGCAAGTCACTTAAAACTATCTATGATTCAGTTTCCTCATCTATTAAATGGGGGGAAGATAGCCTGATTCTGTGACTGCCCCCTCTGCCTAGGAGCTCGATTAAGACACCCCCCCCCCCACCATATACTCACCTAGACATGTGATGTGCATAACTCTTCTCATTCTTCTCTATCCTCCTGCCCCCCACACTGAACACTCCATCAGTCATGCCAACTAAGTGAGCCATGCTGCGTCCTTACTCAGAAGAAAAAGGCCAGAGAACAGAAGGGGGGCCAGTTACTCCTTCCCCTTCCACACCCCCTTCCCCTAGCACTCAGCAGCCATCCAGGAGGGAAAGGTTTCTTAATCTTAACTCTCCTCAATGCATGAATGGGCCACTTGAGAGTCACCCCCAGACACACTTAACCTCCCAGTTCTTATCAGCAGGCAGGCAGTAGGAAGCTGGCCCCAGGCCTGATCCTCTCCCCACCCCCACTAGGAAGCCAAGGTCTACTCAACAAAGGCTAACATTCCACTAGCTGGCTTGGCAAGCAGACACTTGGTCTAAAAGACACCCTTGGTCCCTGAGGTTTTATAGAAGGTCAGAGCTGGGCAGGCCCTTAGCACACAGAATGTCAGAGCCCGGCAGGCCCTTAGAACAGATTGGCAGGGCATGAAGGGTCCTTAGAACACAGGATGTCAGAGCTGGGAGGGCCCTTGAACATGGAATGTGAGAACTGGGAGGGGCTTTAGAATACAGAGTGTCAGAGGTAGGAAGGACCTTAGAATAAAGTGAAAACCGGAAAGAACCTTAGAACAGAGAAGGTCAGAGCTAAAAGGGGCACCAGAGACCACTCAGACCAACCCCTTCGTTGTAGAGAGGAGTAAATAGGCTTATAGAGGGAAAGGAACTTGTCCAAATAATAATTAGCTATCCAGGACCTGAACCTGTATCTTCCCTTCCATGATACAAATTTAACAGGCTTATTAAGTCTTGGCAACCCGGAAGCAACAGTCTAAGTGCGCTGAGAACAAGCTGAGAGGTTTTAGGCAACTGAGTGCTTCCCTCAGGTTGGCTGCACCTTGGGTTTGCTCCTAAACTCCCCTTTGCTCTGTGAGCCTCAGTTTTCCCAGCTGTCAAATGGGGGTAATCTTCCTCATCTTCCCTCCTTTACAGGGCTGCATCATAAGGAATTCTAACAACATTAATAGCTCACGGTCTATAGTAGGGAACATCATTTGTAAAGGGTAAATCATTAGGAAAGGGTGAGCTGTCTCTCTCACAATTATCCTCAGCGCCTCCCTCTCATTTTCACGGCTGGCCTAGATCAGAAAGGACCTGCAAAACCAAGGAGAGAGCAGCTAGTCAGACACAGCCCAGAGCTCACTGCAGCGAGGGAGGCAGGCGACTGCCAGGCCTGAATATTGCATACATTGTCAGATGAGGTCACTGGACTGGATGGTTTTGCTTAATTTTTTCTTCTTTGTCCCAAGGGAGGAGTCAATCTGAAGGGGGGGTGCAGTGACTGATGTAACAGACAAAAGGCATAAGGAAAACGTTTGCTTTTTTTTTCCCCCTTTGGAAAGAAAAGAAACAACCCAGAATCAGCCCACTCCCTCAGCCTACAGGTTTCCAGCTTCCCTCCTTTCCCCCAGGAGATGGGGCAGCGCTCATTCCCAGAGTCGCCCCTGACTCCTCTCCTGCCTCACAGTGTTTACACAAAACTTTGGGGGAAACTAGCCTCTTCGACTTGAGGGCCTATTTTGGACAGCTAATGAGCACTCTGGGCTGTTTATGCCCACTACCTGTGACTCCACATCCAGGCAAACAGGTACCCTGCAATTGGGAGCACTCAGGCTGATCCCTCCACTGTGGCCTCCCTCAGGGCAGATTCACTCACCCTGGGAAACCCTGGGTCCCCAAAGGCACTACCCTGCCGTGGCACCTCATTACTGGCTGCCGGGATGGCTGCCACCGTAGCCTCAATTGGTCTTCCTGCTTTTCCTGTCCCCCCATCCAATCTGCCTTCGACCTGGATGCCAGACTAAACTTCTTTATGTGCAGAGATTTGCCCAGTCCCTCCGCTTAAGCATCTTCAGGGGCTCCCTACTGCCCAACAAGTTAAAGTCCAACTCCTAGAAGGCAGCCTCGTGTGGTGGAAAGACTCTACAGTTTAGAGGCCAGAGGGATCTAGGTCAAATCTTGGCTCCAATATTTAGGAAGTGGTATAGCCAGGGGGAAGTCCTTAACTGCTCTCAGAGGGACCACTGAGGTCATAGATTTAGATCTGGAAGTTGCTTTCAAGGCTGTCTATTCCAACCTCCTCATATTTTTGACAAGGAAACTGAGACCCAAGGAAAGGACTTGTCCAAAGTCACTAAAGTAAGATCTGGAATGACCCCTATAGCACCTACAGCCAGGCTTGCTGTGAGGACTATAAAATGCTTCACAAGCCTAAAGCACTTCATACACTGGCCGTTCTTCTTGCTCTCTGCCTCGCATCTGAGGCTCTCTCCCACCTGGCCCTGTCTTTCTCGCCTCGTCATCTAGCCTCAGGGCCCCTGGACATGTGCAGTGCTCTCCTACCTCCAAGTCTTCACTCATGTCATTTCCTAGTCACGGAATGTCCTTCCTTTCCTTCTATCCAATTATTACTTATCCTTTAGAGCCCAGCTCAAAAGCTGCTTCTGGGAAGTTTCCACTGATTGTCCTCCCCCTTGACCAGCACCACTGCTTACTAGCTGGTTGACCTTGAGTAAACCACTGAATCTTCTAGAGCCTTTGCTTCCTCTTCAATATAAGGAAAATAATAATACTTGGACGACTAACTTCCCAGGGTTGTTGGGAGGAAAAAACTCAGTAAGCCTGAAAGTGCCATAGAAATAAGGGGGTAGGGGTCATTCCTATGATTTCACTGGGATAGGGCACTCCCGGGGGAGGAAATTCCTTCCACTAATACAAGTTGGCATCTTCTGTGCCATTTATAATCTGAATTGCCTAGAGCATAGCCAGGATCATACAGCCACTATGTGTCAGAGGCAAGACTTGAACTTTGTTCTTGTCTTCAAGACTGGCTCTCTACCCATGACCCCATGCTGAATCCGAATAAGCATCCAACACAGAAGTCTATACAGTCAATGTTTAATATGCTTGTTGGCTTGTACTGGGTTCATTTTCACAAGTAATGTCTTATATCTTCCCACCCATGAGTCAACCCCTCAACCCTCAACCCTTATGGGGTAACCTGTCTAATGGCTTCCCCAACCTCATCTGTACTGATGTGAGGGAGTATCCATCCGGTGAATAACTATGTCATGAGTCACCTTCCCTGGGATGGTCTCCAAACCCCTGGCACCCAGAAGCCACCATGCTGGTTTATCAGGAACATCCCCCACCCATCAGGAGAAGGTATCTCCCACAGCCCCTTCCACTCAAGAGTCTCCCTCTGTTTGAACAACAGCTCGTGACGCCATGGTGATAATAATGACAACTCTCATCTCCATAGTGCTGGATGGCCTACAAGGTGCTTGCCCCACAGCCTTGGGAAGGAGATAATACAAGTGTGCCCATTTTACAGATGAGGAAGCTAAAGCCCAGGGAGGGAAATACCTTGCATCTCTTGACCCTGAGCAGTCACCTTACAGAAGGGGAAACCGAGGCTCAGAAAGATTAAATGACTTGCGCATGGTCTCACATGGCAGAGATAGAATTTGAACTCAAGTCCCAGGACTCCAGTAGTCTTCAAACCTTCCACTGTGCCAACCTACCACCAATTTAGAGTTAGAATCTTGCTTCCCCATTTTGCAAATGAGGAAACTGATGTGCAGAAACGTTAAGTGATTTGTATGCAAGTGAGATGTGGCCGAGTTCCCAGGCTTCAGATTCTGTTGCTCTTTACTGCCCTTTGCCTTCCATCAAGTCCCTCAGACTCTTTGGCCTTCAGGGTTTCCCAAGGTAGAGTGCAGGTTCTGGATGAGGGCATCTATCCCTGGAGGGTCCTCCTGCTTTAAGCCCCCCTCCAGCCTCTGCCCCTCCCACGTAAGCCTGGACACCTGCACCCCAAGGGGTAAAGAGGCCCCCTTTGCAGAACAGTCTCAATTCACTGAGGAGGGGAGAGGGAAGACAAAGGAAGGAGAAGCACGAGAGAAGGTGGTTTATAAAAGAGGTGGCCATCCCGCCTGCCTGCCCTTGTGTGTTACGCTGTAATTGTCATAACTGGAGGTGAAATACACCAGACTCCTGGCTCCCCAGAACAGGTAATTAGACTGGTAATCGCCTGTTCCCAGCGGAGGGGATTAGCTGACTAAATACTGCTCAGGGGAACAGACTCATTATTTAATATCAGCCTCATGTTGTGGCAGAGGCAAAACACTAAACTTTACATGACAACGTGGTAAGGTCGCCTTCCAAGCTGGCCTCCTCACCAAGGCCAGGCTGCTCCCAGCCTGCCTGGAAGAACCAGGTGAAGGGAACCCGGGAAAGGGAAAAGGCACCTCCTCATCAGCAGGAGGCAGCCAGGGTCCCAGGAAGACCACAGACGGACATGCTAGGAGCTTTGATCAGGAGGTTTGGGCTGAGCCCTGCTCCTGCCACTGCCGGTGGCTGCTCTGACCCTGTGTTTTCTTATATTGGAGGAGGGGGAGAATCTTCTGACACCTTACTGTGGCATGCATGTGCGTGACTGCCCCAGGGGGAAGGAGTCTGTCAGCTCCTACCAAGAAAGGACAATTCAAGCACCTGAGAACCAATCTACTTTTAACATCAGGGATGCTCATCCCCAGGTTGGCTATACTGTGAATGTTCAGGCCACAACAATATTCCAAGTCTACCTTCTAAATATCTTTTTTCTTTTTGGAGGGGAGAAGGCAGGGCAATTGGGGTTAAGTGACTTGCCAAAGTCACATGGCTAGTAAGTGTTAAGTGTCTGAGGACGCATTTGAACTCAGGTCCTCCCTACTCCAGGACCAGTGCTCTATTCACTGCACACCTTCTAAATTTCAAAGGGGTTATGATGGGGGCGGGGAAAGGAGAGAAAGAGAGAGAGAGAGAGAGAGAGAGACCTCACTCCTGTGATCCAGCACAAGATAGTCACTTAGCCTCAGCTCTGTGCCTCCATTTACTTACCTGTAAAATGGGGATAACAGTACCCACCCTCCCAGGGCCGTTGTGAGGATCAAATAAGATAACATTTTAAAAGTATTTTGCTTAACCTTAAAGCGCCATATAAATGCCAGCTAATATTAAATCTATTTTTGATCAAACACTTTGCCGAGCAAAGTTTAGGATTGGTGAAAGGAAGAAACGAGAGACAAAGAGGGCAAACGTGTGCCCTGGCAGAGAGGAGCCAAGAATAAGCCGGTCTTTCTTTGGCACGGCCTTCTTTTTTTGCTCCGGGACTCTCTTACTGCCGTCTGAGACCCCCTCCCCTGGTCTCTTAATGAGTGAGTCTAGCCCCACCCCAGGTGTCAGTGTGTCCCTGGGAACAGAGAAGGGCCAAGGGCAAGAAAGTGAATTCATTCCCTCCCCAGCACATGCCTCAGCCAGCCAAGGGGCCATCTCACCAAAGAAGATGGGACTGACTCCGAGCCAAGGAACTGAGACTGGGGGCCAGCTGTGATCATACAGATCTCGTCACTCATGGGGTATGTGACCCTGGAAAAATCTCTAACTTTTTTTGCTCATTTTCATCAGCAATAATACAGTGAAAACAATGGACTAAGCACAGGGAGCAGGGTGGAAGGGATAGAGCCCTAAACCTGGAATCAGGAAGAGCTGGGTGCAAATCCTGCCTTAGACAGTTGCTAGCTCTGTGCTCCCTAGGCAAGCCACTTAACCCCTCTGACCTTCAGTTTCCTCTTCTTCAAAAAGGAGATAATAATACCTCACATCGTGGTTGTCAGGACCAATGAGATAAACCATACAAAGCGTTTTATCAAGTTGCAAGCATTTATTGATCACCTACTGTATACCAGGAACTGTGTTAAGTGCTGGAAATGCAAAGACAAAAGCTGTCAGCTGTTATTAGTATTATAATTGCTCTTGTGATTACTATTATTCTCAAGAGACAGCAAGCTGCAGAGGAGGGAGAGCTAGCCAGAACCAGGAAGACCTCGGCTCAAGCCCCTACTTGGGCTGACACGGGCCATATGCCCCTGGGCGAGTCACAGCCTCACAGCTGCAGACGACTCTCTAAGGGTATAAACGACAGAGAATGCGCCCACACAGTAGGCACTTCATATGTGGTTGTGAAATTGAAATGGACTTGTTAAACAGTGGTCATGAAACAGCAGGAGGAACGCTGAGACACACGGCACCTGAGCTCTAAATCTGGCTCTGCCAGCTCCTTACTCCCTAGGCACCTTTTAAGCAAAGTCACTGAGCTCCTTTGGGACTCAGTTTCCTTCTTTGTGAAATGAAGGAGGCTGGACTAGCTGACCTTTATAGTCTCTCAGCCCCAAATCTATGATTCTATGAGCCTTGGAACGCATGGGCAGATCTCAAATTATACTCCAGAAACTAAATTTAGGAAACAGAGACAATTCTCATTTTAACATGAGCTAAGGGCCTTTGTCCTGGGACCTTGCGCCTCCAGGCTCAGCCACCTGCCCTAGAGGTCCTGGGCTGCCTTTAGAAACCTTCTCCCTCCTGCCCTGCCTCCTCCCCTCCACCAAAAAAAAAAAGCCTACAGAGGCACAATCGCTTCTCTTTAATACCCTTCTCCTTGGGACAGATGGGAGTTGGTGTCCTCGGCCACGGGGCCAGATGGCCTGAGCACATTCTGGGGCCAGATACCATCTGGGGAGGCTGTCCCTTCTCATTCTACCAGGGGCCTTAACCCTTTCCCAACAGGACTAATGGCCTCTTGGTGAAGGCATCCAATGACCTTGGGCAAGTCAACCACCTCACTAACCCTCACTTTCTTAGTTCAACCAATTCAAAGGAACAAACATTAATTAAATGTCTACTATGTGCCCCTGCCCTGAAGGGATACAATATACACAAAGATAAAGAAATTCAAGATAATTAAGGTCTCTATTATATTCTGCATTAAGTAATAAAACAGTATGTTGTGAGGAAGGGAATAATATGGTCAGATTTGCATCTTAGAAATATCTTGTAGTAGCTTCGGGAAGGATGGAAGAGGGAAGGAAGAAAATGGAGGCAGGGAGTCCAATTAAGTGCGGGAAGTAATGAGAGAAGCCCACTCCACAAAATTTGGTGACTATTTGGATATTGGGGTAGAGAGAGAAAATAATTGAACCTGTGGAAACAAATGAGATCAGCAAAGGAGAAAAGATTGAATAAGAAAAGGAGCCAGAACAGGACCCTGGGTGGGAAGTAGTTAACAATTTATCCTAGGGATTAAAAACTCTTAAATGACTACCCTCCTTGGGCTTTTGTGGGGGCAGGGGGAGGGAAATGCCCTATTACCTTAACACACTACATTATCAACCCCCCTCCAACATTAGGTTACTACTATAGCTTCACCCACCATGATTAGAGCACTGGTCTTGGAGTCAGAAAGACCTGGGTTTGTTATCTCACCTCAACTGGCTGTGTGACCCTGGTCATGTCACCTAACCACTCTAAGACTTAGTTTCCTCATCTGTGAAATGAAAGGGTTAGACATCTGATGTCCCTTCCAGCTTGGAGATTCTGTGACCTTTGGCCATGGGTTCTAGAGTACCGTTTCTTAACAGGATGACAGAAGAGGAAAAGGATCCTCCCAGATTTCCTACCAAAGCTTCCTCAGGGGAGACAAGGGGCAGGTACAGGGTCCTCAGATCCATGTTAGGCCTGAAAGGCCAGATCCTGGATGATTGATATCACTGTGATGATGCCTACCACTATATGGTACCAGCTTGTCCCAAGGCAGAAGAGACTTCTGCATGAAAGGCTCCCACTAATGACTCTTTCTCCCCTCCCAGGGTATAAATCTTTGAGCTGGGCTTCAGTGGGCATCCCATCCCTGACCAAGAAGATGGGCCTGTCAAAAGTACCAGCCATGGTGGTAGAGTGGAAAAATGCCTGCATTTGGAGGCAGCAGCCCTGAGTTAAAAGCCCAGATCCACCCTTGACTATCTGGGTGACAGGACAAATCCCTTAACTCCTCTGGCTTCGCCACCTATATAGCAAGGGGGTTGGCCAAGGTGTAGAGGCAAAGCAGTATCATGGAAAGAACACTGTCTCTGGAATGAGAGGGCCTGGATTCAAATCCTATCTTCATACCAGAGTGACCTTAGGCAGGTTATATCCATCACCTCTCTTTCCTCATCTGTAAAATGGAAAGGTTGGTGCTCTAGAGTCCCATCCAGCTCTGACGACATCCAAGGTCCCTTTGGGTTCCAACATTTTATGACTCTGACCCAGAATCCCACTCTCATTCTCCTGAACCTAGAAAGTCATCTGTTCTACCTGGAGCAGGGGTGGAAGGAACATACAACTTTCTGTGGGGACCCATTCCAGCCTAGCTGGTTACCCAAAGAATGCAGATGTTCTCATCCCAATGCTGCCTCCACAGTGTGCCCTCTCTGAGATGCCCCAGCTATAAAAGCAAGGAGAGCCCTGAGGATTCCAAGGGTAACCCAGACCTCTACGTGGACAGCAACAGAGGCCAGTAATGGAATCAGTGTGATGAAGAGGAGAGAATACCGGACTTCGGAGATGTTAGGAGATACCAGGCCTGTCCACTAAGCCAGAACTGGCTTCCTCCCATACAAGAAGGGGTCACACTCCCTCACCTCTGCACACCAGGCTAACTGGCCCAGACTTGTCATGATGCTGCCTGGATATCCCTTCACCGTCCTGAAGCCTACAAAGTCTATCCCCCACCCACCTTGGATTCCCAGGAAACTCAGCACTAGCTAAAGCATACAGCCCAGTTAGATAGGAATGGGAAGACAGTAGAAGAGTTTGTTTGGGTTTTTTTTTTTTTGAGGGGAGAGGGACTCTAGATTTGAGAATTCTTAGACACCTAGAACAAGTACATTTATCCTGAGCCTCAGGTTCTCAGATTTATGGAAGGAACATCAGGAGAAGCCAGACCCTCCCCAACTCCTGGGCAGCACAGAGGAAGTACCAGCCTCTGCTTCTGGGAATGGCCCTGGATCGTCAGGAATCTGACAGCCCCCAGCACCATGCTTCCCAGGAGCAAGGCATGAAAGGGAGGGTAAAGGTCACATTCCAAAGAGCTGCACTTGGGCATTGAGAGAGCTGGCCACTACAACACCCTGAAACACCTGTTTGAGAAGGGGCCAGTCAAGAGGGTAGGATCAAAAAGAGTCCAGTTTAGGCTCTGTGTCAGGAAAAACATCCTGCCAATAATAGCCATCCCAGAGTGGAGTGGGCTGCCTGGGAGGTGGTGGGGCGGAAGGGTGGCAGGGGTGGACCTCTCACTGGGGGTTCTTCAAGCTGAGGTTGGATTCCCTGGCTGTGTTTTAGTGGGCCCATCTATCATGTATTAGGCCCCTTCCACTTCTCAAGTTATAAGAAAGGTCAAAAAGGGACTGAGAGCAACAGCCAAGCCCTTTTACATTATTTCCCAGCTCAAAAATGAACCTCTTCCCTGGGAAAGAACCATGGAATGTCAGAGTTAGAAGTGACATCAGATTATAGAATGTCAGACGTGGGAGGAACCTTAGAACATGGCATGTCAGAGCTGGGAGGGCCCTTAGAACACAGAATGACAGAGTTGGAAGGGACTTTGAAGACAGACTGCTAGAGTTAAGAGGGACCTTAGAACATGGAAAGTCAGAAAGAAAAGGGTCCCAACCTCCACATTTTACAGATGAGGAAAATGAGGCTTAGCATGGCCTGAGGACTCGCTAATGGCAGAACCAGTCAAGAGTAGAACACAGGTTTCCTAATTCTGAATAAGTTCTCCAAGAGTCTACAGAGATCATCAGGTAGACCCTCAAAAGGAGAAAGCTCACGCCAGCTAGAAGGTCTCAGTCAAGAAACAGTCATAATGGACAAGGTTAAGACACTGAGGGATGGCAAGAGGATCCCAAAGGACCTTCAGTCGTGTGACAGGTTCTACTTATCAGATGGAAGCTGTAGCTCAGCCAGTCTCCCTCCCACTGGTGACTAAGTCAGAAGAAATGGGCGGCCACTGCAGCCTGAGAGATTGAGGTTAGAAATGGGGAAGCACGTCCTGATTGATAGTGAAGCTTGTTTCGAGGTAACAGGCCTCAGTGACCAAGAGTGGCTTGGGAAGGCCCTTACAAGAGTCAGGAGCTTTAAAAGGAGGAGCCCTTCCAGAAAGCACCTCTGGCAATTTACAAAGGGCTTTCCCCACAGTGGAAGGTGGAGCAAGTATGACAGTCCCATTTTACAGAGGAGGAAAACCAAGGCCCAGAGCTTGAATGACTCATTTATGTAAATTGTTAAAGCTTGCAAAAATACTTTACTCCCAACCATCCTGTCAAGTAGGTAGTACAAGCATAATTACAATCCATTTTACAGATAGAGTAAGTGAGGCTTTGAAAAGGAAGTGACTTGACCACTGACACATGGATAAATTAATTCACATGTTTATAATGCTTGTTGTAAAAGGAAAACCATCCTAACAGTCAGAGGCATCCCAAAGTAGAATGAGTGGCTTTCTATGGGGAGAGAAGGTCTGGGTTGGGGCTTTACCCTCCCTGGAAGTCTCCAAGCAGAGGCTGGTCAGGGATATCATAGGGGGCATTTTCATTCACACCTGGGCTCAACTGAGCTCCCTCCTAACTCAAAGCTGCTCAAGCTTAGGGAACTCTTGACAACTGACCCCTTCTTAGCTCTCCAGTCTTCTTAATCCCCTTACGCTCTCCACTCCTTTGCAGTCTCTCCAATACAACACTCCATCTCCGCACTGGCTGCACCCCAGGCCTGGAATGCTCTCCCTCCTTTCCTTGCCTTTCAAAATTCAGCTCAAATTTCCCTGACTCCAAGAGGTCTCTTCCAGCCCCCTCTTGCCATCAATGCTGGCCCTCTGAGATTACCTTCCATCTACCCCTAGACTTGTCTTTGTACCTAGTCTTTGTACCTAGTCTTTACAAGTGGTCTTTGTACCTAGTCTTTACAAGTGGTCTCCTCCATTAAAATGTAACTTCCTGACGTCATGTTCCTCCTTAAAGACAGGGACGGCATGGTTTTGCTTCTGTCTTTGAATTCCCAGCATATAACAATCTCTGGATAAATGCTTGCTGATACGATGCCAGAAAAACATCGATAAAGTCTGCTCCCACCTCCTACTGGCAGAGAAGTGAGAGGCTCAAGACTCAGGCTAACACCCATCTTTGGACATGGCAAATATGGGGGGCTGTTTTGCTTGACTGTGAATATTTGTTATAAGAGTTTTGGTTTTCTTTTTTCCCTCCACCCCTGCTGGAGGGAAAGTTGGAAAGTAGAAGAAAAGGTGGAAGAAAAATGAATGTTTGGTAATTAAAAATTAATTCATTTAAAGAATCCTTCTTGACTAATAAACTGGGATGAGATTGTTAGTTTAGCTCTCTTTTCTCTTTTTCTTTAAAAAAATACTTTATCATATTAATGTAAAACACTTTGGAGTTCCAAATTCTCTCCCTGCTCCAGCCCTTCCCCCCTCCATTGAGAAGGCTAGCAATATCATATCAGATAAATTCGTGAAGTCATGCAAAACGCGTTTCCATATTAGCCATGTTGGGGGGCGGGGGGATGGCAAGGAAAATAAAGTGAAAAGGGAAGGCTTCCATCTGCCCTCAGGGGCCATCAGTCCTCTCTCTGGATGGAGATGGCATTTTTCATCACATCTTCTCTTTTTCAACAGTTCTGTGATGGTCCTGACCTAGGAAGAGGGACAAGATCACCTCTCCAGGGTCCTTCCAACCCAAAGAGCCCACAAAAAGTCCAAGGGAAACAGGGTAAGAGGCAGAGCAGCAAACACTGGGAAGCCACAAGCCAGGCCAGGGAGCAGGGCCCTGGATTCAGCCTTAACAGAACCTGACCTGAGGCTGCCATCAAGTCAGGGAGGACACGGAAGAATGAGGACACATCCTCGTCACCGGTTTGCCAATCTGACAGGGTTCTCTCTCAAGTGCCCACCGAGTTTGCCAGAAGCAAGGGTCCCAAACTCCCAGGGCATCGGTCCCCAGCTGGATAATGGGCCTTGGGAGTAAAGAGGCTTGGGTTCAAGCTCCAGCTCAAGCAATAACTTGTTCCCCTCTGACCAGAGTAAGCTTTGACCTGCATTGCATCTGAAAGCTCTCCTTTGGGACTTAGGCAGGCACTCTTAACCACGTTTTGTGCGCTATGGACCCCACTCAGAATAATGTTTAAATGCATAAAATAAAATCTTGTTCCTTGTTCAGTCATGTCCGACCCTCCCTGACCCCATTTGAGATTTTCTTGGCAAAGATACTGGAGTGGTTCACCATTTCCTTCTCCACTTCATTTTATAGGTGAGGAAATTGAGGCAAATGGAGAAATGACTTGCCCAGGGTCACACAGCTAGTTGGTGTCTGAGGCTGGATTTGAACTCAGGTCTTCCTGACTCCCGGCCCACTGCTCTATCCACTGAGCACCAGCTGCCTCAAGGAAGTGAATGATATTAAAATACAGTTATCAAGACGTATTTTTAAGTTCACATTCACATACCTCCCCCCCCCCCCCCACTTAAGAATCTCTGACCCAGAAACACACCTGTGGGTGCTCATATGGCACATCTGTGCTGGCCACCCTGGAGAAAAGTTGGGAAAATGTACCTCCCTCTGTCTTGGCAGAGGCAGGGGGCTCAGGATTTGGAACTTTGCATGGTCAGACTCACGTCATAGGCTGGTTGATTTTGCTGGACTTTCTTTTTTTTTAATTCCTGAAGGAATGTCTCACTGGGAATCCAGAAGGAGATACTAAGAAATACAGGTAACATAAATAAAAAATTATTTTTAAAGGAAAAAAAATCTGGGCTAGCCAACTAAGTATATAGCTGCAAGGAGTCAGCACAGTATAGTGTAAAGAACGTGGATCTGAACCCAGGTCCTTAGATGAGTCATGTAATTTCTGAGATAGCCTCAGGTTCCTCACCTGTAAAATGAGGGAGTTAAGACTAGATCAGATGACCTCTGAGATCTCTCCCAGCTCTCAAAGAACAATTTAATGAGGGAGTTCTAATGGACCTATCTTTCAGGTAGAATAACAAAAGGCACATGCTTACCCAAGAACATTATCTTCAGCCTCTTCTGTAAAATGAGGAGTGGACTAGATGATCTCAGATCTCTTCCAGCTCTAACATTCTATGAGAGCAACGACCCCTAAACTTAGCCCAGTTCCCTGGACAGGATGCTGAGACCTGCCTAACAACTCATTTTGCTCCTGCCCCCAGCCAGGGGAGCACTCCCCCTGCACAGAGCTGCTCAAAAGGACAGCCGGTGCAATCCTCCTCCTCCTCATAAAGCTCAGCTCACATTCCTCCCAGAATATCAGCCTCCCTAATCCTTCTGGATTCCCCCCTGCCCTGCCCTGCCCTGCCCTGCCCTGCCCTGACCCACCTCGGACACCCAGGCAAGCTGTTACACACCTAGTCACACCCCAGGCAGAGAAGAAAGTCCCGCAGAGAGGAAGAGTCAATTAGCTGATTCCCCTTCAAAGTAAATCTAGGTGTCTGAAAATGGAATGGACTATCTCCAGGAGAGAGTTACCCATCACTGGAGATCTCCACATAAAAAATGAAATCCTTGAAGAGCAGAGACTCATAGAGATCCCAGAAGCTATCTGGCCAAACTCCTCATTTTACAGATGGGGAAACTGAGGCCCAGCAAGGTGAAGAGACTTGCCCAAAGTCACACAGGGGTAAGCTGTAGAGGCAGATTCTGAACCTGGGTCCTCTAACTCCAAATGTCATGTCCCTTACCCTATACTGCACTGGGCACACTCCTGTTAAGGTAGGGATAAGGTTAGATGGGTCCTAGTTTTGTCAAGCAGTCTAACCCTGGGACATCTGGCTTTTAAAATAGATCATATGTTATAAAAACTCATTTGTGTGGCCACTCTGAATCCAGGGAGCCAAGGCAGGAATGTGTCTTCCTTCTCCAAAAAGGGACAGAGGGACAGAGGGGAGAGGCCCAAGCCCAAAATCCTAGGCTGGATTCAGGAGTTTGCAGTAGCTTTCACAGCTCCACTTCCAATCTTGGGGGGATTAAGTCACTTGGGCCAGAATCAGATGGAAGGCAGCTGCTGGCACAAAACTGCCTTTGTCTCCCAGTCGAAATATTAAACCAAGCCCAGCCTCTAGAGCAATTCAGGAAAAACATTATTAAGACAGCCTGGCTTTAAGATGGGTCTGATCCCCAGAAGACCATCAAGCAGTTCACACACATCCGATCTCCCTCACCCCCGCCCTACAGAGCTTCTCACTTGACAGATGGGGAGACTGAGGCCCAGGGCACTTATATAATGTAGCCAGCAGCAGAATGTCCTGGCCAGAGTTGGTATTTTGGTTTGGTTTTTGCATATGACCAAGCTGTCTTCTCTCTGAGGGACTTTGATGTAATTGCCAAGGTTTGCCTCAGCTCTGACATCCTGTGTTCTAAGGCCTCTCCCAGCTATGACATTCTTTGTTGTAAGGACCCTCAAAGCTCTAATAGCCTGTGTTCTAAGCTTCCTCCCAGCTCTGACATCCTGTGTTCTAACGGCCCTCCCAGCTCTGACAGTCTCCTGGAGCCTCATTTTTCCCTTTAATAAAACCATGCTACCCCCCCAGAATTATGTTAAAGAAAGCTCTTTGCAAGGCTTAAAGCACCACAGATATGAGTCAGTATGCTGCTACTGCGTCCCTACATTCTAGGTTCTAAGGTCTGGCCCCAAAGAAGCAGGCAGCCCTCCCTTAGTTATCAGATAGAAGTACAGTGGGCTAACCAGGAGATAAACTCCAGAAAGATAAACAAGACCCAAGAGATAAGGCTCAGCCAGGGCTCTGTCCCATTCTTTGAAATCCCTGGTTTTATGAGCTGAGGCTTGAAGAGATGTGAGGTTACTTCCAGGCCTCCCCTCCCTCCCCCAGGCCAGGGCCAGACAGTCCCAAAAAAGGAAGAGTCTCCGCGTATTCAAGGATTCTGTCTGTGCCATTCTGGGGCACAGTAAGGCAGCAGTACTGGAGAAGTCAGGGGATCTGGGTTTGAATTCCACATCTGTCCTTAGCTCACAGTATGACCCTGGGCAAGGTGGTCTCCCTCTCTGGTCTTCAGTTCCATCTTTTGTAAAATGAAGGGGTTAGAGTAAATAAGCCCCACATTTCTTTGTAGATGTAAAAAGGTGATCATATTCAGGAGGCATTGGGGCCCCATCTCCTTGTCCAAGTGACCAAAGGCAAACTTCTCAGGGCCTCAGTCTACCCATCTATAAAATGAGAGTCACTACCCCTTTATCAGCTTTGCTACGAGGGAATTCGGAGCCTCTGGAAGAACTTATCATTGTGAGAAAATTTATCTTTAAACAAAGCCTTTGAAAGCAGAGCAAATGGATGAAAAGAAAATTAAGGAGGAAGATTAAGAAACATACTCTTATCTAGGACAAGGAAGCCCCTTGGTCTTTCTCTGAGCCTCAGTTTCCGCATCAGTAAAATGGACAATAATACTGGGGTCACTCACTTCATAGGACAAAGCAGAGGGAAAGTGCTAGAGGAAGAGGAGCCGTTATTACTGAGGGGATGATCCCTAGCTGAAAGCAGGGGGAGGGACTCGATGCCAGCCCTATTCTGGGCCCAACTAGGGGAAAGAGGGAAAGAGAGGAGACACCAAGAGCGACCTCAGCCCAGGCCAGTGAGAGCCAGCTCTCACCCGAATTCTCGTAAAGCCTTGCACACCCTCCCTGTGATTACACACAAACCCAGCCTGTAAATACTATAAATAAATTCCGGCCCAAGCTCCCTCCCATCCTGAGCACAGAGGTGGAGAACAGCTGCTTCTGGGTCGTAGACTCTACAACCCACGAAGGGCCTGGGCTGGAGCTGTGGCCCCAGGATTGGTGACAGGTTGCCCCAACCCATCCCCACTGGATCCATAAGCTAGCTGCATGCTTATGAAGATGTCTGATGGGGATGGGGCCAGACAAACCTCCAGGATCTCCTCATGGCTCAAACTGGGACTCCCAGACTGGAACTGGACTGGAAGTCAGGAAACCAGGGACTGGATACAGGCCCTGTCATGAACCTGATGTGTAGCCCTGGACAAGTCACCTCTGAGACTCAGTACCCTCTTCTGTCTGGATCACATGGTTTCTGAGATCTTTTCTATAGTTTGTATTCTAAGGGCCCTCCCAGCCCTGACATCCTGTGTTCTAAGGGCCCTCCCAGCCCTGACATCCTGTGTTCTAAGGGCCCTCCCAGCTCTGACATTCTGTGTTCTAAGGGCTCTCTGACATCTGACATTCTCTATTCTAAGGGCCCTCCCAACTCTGACATTCTGGGCTCTAAGGGACCCAGCTCTGACATTCTATGTTCTAAGGATCCTCTCAGCTCTGACATTCTGGGTTCTAAAGTCCTTCCTAGCTCTGACATTCTCTTTTCTACCAGCCTTCCAGTTCTGTTCTTCTGCATTCTAAAGGCCTTGACAGTTTTAAGGGTCTATCATTTCCCCAGAAACCATGAGGGATGTTTTTCGCTCCTGAAAGCCCAGGGCTCCTCCAGTCCAACCTAGGCCTCCATCCCTATGGCTAGCCTGAAAGAAGCCAGGAAACACTACTACTCCCAGGGCAGAGAAGATTCCAACTTACTAACTCCTACAGCTGAGTCTGCCTACCAGACTAGGAAAGTTGCTCCCCTCCCCCAAGGAAGCAAGCCAGAAGCCCCAAGCCAAGCCCAGCCTTAAATAATCCAAGTAATAAAAACTGCCACTTAGGAAAGCAGGAGGCAGTATCTTCAGGGCAGGGGCTCCTCTCTGGAAGGCTGGTTGCATTTGCACATCAGGAAGTCTGAGCACGTGCCAGCCATCGGGTTTTAGAAGGAAGAGAGTGCTGAGCAAGCACTTTTCAGAAGGAGGGCTCTGAGACCAGCCACTATGGGAGCAGCAGCCCCTGGCCCCAGGACTGGCCCCATCCTCAAATCCCACTCCAATTCTCCTATCCAGAATGGGGCCCCATTTCTTCCTCTGGGATCCACTTGCCAAAGGGGTTTTGCTCCAAAATCATAATCCCAGGCAGGTGTTCTGCAATCAACATACGGATGTTTGGGGATTGGGAGGGAGCATGACGGGTGATCAGAATGATGGAGCCGGAGTCTGCAAAACCTAGACTTAGCCCTGCTAAGTGTGGCCTCAGCCAAATCATTTCCTCTGCAGCTCAGTCTCCACTGAATGGAGATAATGACACCAGTGCTACCGAGCTCACAGCATCATTCAAGGATTAAAAGAAATAATATGTGTTAAAGTACTATATAATTGTCAGTTATTATTGTCATGCACAATAATTGATGCCTCACTTTAATTCAACAGAATACTCACCGGGTGTACGCCCGATATTCCTTTAGGGTTTGTCATAGCAAGGGGAAGGGGATGGCAGAGAAAGGTGTTTATGCTTTTCTTTTGTTTAAATGAGGGCCCTGCAGACAACTAGGCAATGCATGAGGATGTCACAGAAACAAGTGCAACATCTGGGCATTCACCATGTGGTCGGGGTAATGAAGAGCAAAGGACGGAGAAGAGGCTGAGAGTTTTTCCACAGGAAAGCTGAGGAGGTTTCAGCCCTATAAGGCCCCTGCCAGCTTTGACATCCTATGTTCTAAGGGCTCTCCCAGCACTGACATTTTGTATGCTAAGGGTCTTTCCGGTTCTGATATTTATGTTCTAAGTAAGGGCCCTCCCAAGGTTGACATTCTATATTCTAGCATTCCAGGTTTTCAAGTTCCTTCTTGTTCTGACATTTTATGGTTCTACAACAACAAGACTCTTCAAAATACAAAAGGAGAAATTTCAGGCCTTCTAGGGCTTTAAGAGATTCTCTGGAGCAGTCCTTTAACTCCCAGCAAGAAAGTCACTGTACCCATTTTCCAAAACTTTAAAAAAAAAGCCTTTCTCAATCACGTCCTGGACACGGGACACAGTGTTAACCAGAAGCTTCAGGAGACACAGAGATTAAATGGGAAATAGGAAGACTGCAAAAGGGAAGACGGGGGAGTTCAGAGTCTGTCCTCAGACCAGATAAATCTTCCACATGGTTAAGTGTGAAGTCACTGCTAGACAAGTGTGACGCAATGAGAGCTAAAGTTGGTAGCTGGAGAACCCGAGTTCAAATCTTGCCTCTGCTACTAATCTGCAGAGCCTCGAACAAGTCACAACCTCTCTGGGTCTCAGCTTCCTCATCCCTAGATGATGTCTGGGTCTTCCTTCCAGCTCCAAATCCAGAAACCAAAGAAAGAATCAAGAAGAGCTAATGCATACACAGATCGTAGAAATCTGATGTCTGATTCAGGCAGCTAGGTGTCACCATGGATAGAATATTAGACTGAAGTCAAGAACACCTGAGTGCAAAGCTCATCTCAGACACCTACTATGTGACCCTGAGCAAGTCAGTTAATCTCCATTTACCTCAGTTTCCTTATCTGTAAAATGGTGATAACCAATTTCTCGGGATTATTGTGAAAATCAAATGAGATAAACATGTAAAGCCCTTTGCAAACCTGTAATAGTAATTAGTTTAGCAGGATACTTAGCACTTAGTACAAGTGTGGAAGGTGCAAACTCTGTCCCACTGTTGAGAAGGCATGAACTCCCCTGTTGATGTGGAAGAAGGGGATTGGCTGAGCCCCTGTTGATGTGG
>CM053588.1:52619493-52645422 GCA_028646515.1 Pseudochirops corinnae
TAATGTTTTGAATGTTTGTCTTTATTTGTAATGGAATAAACAGAGTGTTCACTATATTTTGTAATCTGAACTCTAAAAGCTGTTCACAGTAGCATTCCTTTGGGAATCTGCTGGTGCATGGCATTACAAAACCTTAGGAGTGCTATATAAATAACACCTCTTATTAGCTATTAATCTTAAAAAGTCAGGTGCAGGGCTAGAGATGTGGGAGTCATCCCTCTGCTTCCAGAAGTGGGACTGAAATCACAGCAGTCCACAAGTGACCCAGCATTCAGAGCAAAGAGCGAGGACCTTTGGAACACAATCACAGTTCATGGGCGGAGAACCGAAGAGGTTGGAGTTAGGGTCATCAGGAAGGCAGGAGGATCAGAATGATGTTACCCCTGGTGTCCAACACAACAGAGACTCAGAAGAATGGTGAGCTGGGAAAAGATCATCGGATTGACCAGGAAATTTAAGTATTAAAAAAAAGTCACTCATATTTATTGTAGTACTGAGCCCTGAATCTTTGGAAAAGATGGTCGTTGGTGGACACACCCATTGTTTTTGTATTTACCCAATGACAAGTAGAAATTAGCCATGTACTTACTCCCGTAACTTAGCAAAGGTGTATCACAACTGACAACAAGGGAAGAGACATAGCCCTCTGAAGGTTGGTACCAATTTGTAGATTATCTCAATGACCAGGTATGTTTTCCTTCTCCCCTCATGCTATTCTGCTCCGAGATTAAGAGAGTGCCCAGTGTGCTCTAAATGGTTTCTCTGGATTCATTCAACTCCTCAAAATTAGACCCAAAGTCAGTAAGATGAGCCTAGTACCAGGCTGTGGCTGAGCAATCTCTCCAACCCTGGACGTCGCCTAGAGAACACTAGAAGACCTGAGGCATAAAGACAGGGGGGAAGAGGCATGGGAGAGGGGTGGAAAAGGAGAGGCAGAGAGACAGAAGGAAACAGACCAGGAGACAGAGCTCTTCCGACATTCTGTGTTCTAAGAGCCCTCCTAACTCTGACAGTCTGGGTTCTCAGGGCCCTTCCAGCTCTAACATTCTGGGTTCCACTCAGGAGTCCAGCTGTTACCAGGTTCATGACAAGCTTAATTGTCTCCTGTTCAGGTAATGGAGCCACAAGCTAACCCTGAGCCGGGCAGCAGAAGAGGCCATTCGCTCCAGGTTGCCAAGGCTGGTGGGGTGCTAGCCAAAGAGTCCCCAGAGGACAAGAGGCCCCCTCCCCCACCGAGTTCTCAGAGGAGTCCAATCACCCAAAAGAGGCAGAGAGAGTTAACTTGACGGTTTCTAGCTTCGTGACAACCATCCACCCTCCTTTTGTACTTGAGAAGCTACAGAGAAAAACCACATCCTGCGCCCTGAGCCAAGAATGAAGACTGTACCCAGCAGGGGAGCATGTCACCAGACAGGTAACAGGAGGTCTGCCGTTAACTCAGGAGCCTTAAGTATATCACCAAATCTCTGGGCCTCAGCAATCTAATCTAGGAAATGGGGAGGTCAGAGTAGAGCTCTCTAAGGGTCTTTCTAGCTCTGACGTTCTGTGTTCTAAGGGCCCTCCCAGCTCTGACATCCCATGTTCTAAGACCCTCCCAGCTCTGACATCCCGTGTTCTAAGGGCCCTCCCAGCTCTGATATCCCATGTTCTAAGACCCTCCCAGCTCTGACATCCCATGTTCTAAGGGCCCTCCCAGCTCTGACATCCTGTGTTCTAAGGGCCCTCCCAGCTCTGACATCCCATGTTCTAAGACCCTCCCAGCTCTGACATCCCGTGTTCTAAGGGCCCTCCCAGCTCTGACATCCCATGTTCTAAAGGCCCTCCCAGCTCTGATACTGTGTTCTTAGCTTTTTATGAGTTCTGACATTTTATGAATGTTATGAGTTCCTTCTCCCTGCACAGTCTCTTTTCCCATATCCCAATTCATCCCACCATCCCTCAAATTCCTATTTGAGATTCTGGTTATTTGGAAAGATCCCTATTATGGCTCACTTTACAAAGCACTCTATCATTACAATACTTAGTACACAAATTATTGCCCATTTCACAGATTATGGCCAATGACTTGCCCAAAGTCTCGTGGCCAAGAGTGGCAGAGTCCAGGCCACACTATAGGATTGAGGGCAGAGATGTCAGAAGTGGTCAAGTCCAGGACGCTTTTCACTTCTCTGTCCCCCTTACCCACTTTACTACCTTTGGTCCTCTGCCTTAAAAGGCTGCAGGTGTAGTGGGTGGAACATCTGCACCTGGAGCCTGGAAGACTTGGTTTAAATCCAGATGCTAGACATTTACTGTGGCCTCGGGCGAGTCATTTGTCCTCCACAGCCCTCAATTTCGTCATCTCTAAAAGGCAAGGGTTGGACTTGATGGCCTGTGAGGTCCCTCCCACCTCTACATCTATAACTGTGATTTTCCCACTAAAGGCATCAAGAGAGAAGGAAAGAGGTGAGGTAAATGCCTGACTAGTCTGGCTGTTCTGATCAGGGCAGAGAGAAATCAGTGAGTGCCACACATTCCAACCCGAAAGAATCCAAGTGTCAGCTTCCTTCTCTTCTTTGGCACTTGGCGCCCTCCTCCCCCTCTTCCTCAGCCTTGACCTTTTTCAAACCCTCCCAAATGTTTTCCCAGAGGAGAAAAGCAGCCAGGCTGGGAGACAGGGAGCGTGGTCCCCAAGTGAGTGCAGAGCTGGCTGAAGCATGCAAAAGGGGAGGGGAGGTGTCCAGAGTAGGAAAACAAGGTCCAGAAGCACTATTCATCCGCTGAGGAATCAGAGGAATGGATCACCCGTCTTTGAAGCTGACAAGTAAGCCATTCCCCTCCATTATCCCCGCCAGCACCAGCCCTGGCGCCTAGAACACAACAGACAAGAACAGCAGAGCTGGAAGGGCCCTCCCTGCTTATAACCTGGGGGGACTCTAGCATGGCCCTTCTTTTTCTCTGGATCTCAAGAAATGGGGCCAGTATTCAAATCTGGGTCTTCTGATACAAAGCCTGGGAGTCTTTCCACTTTACCATGAGAAGTGGGAGCAGAGACACAGGCATCATGGGGTAGTAAATGGAAGGGCTGCCTCTGAGATCATCTGTCATTTGCCAAGGGAGGGGCACTGAGGCCCACAGGGGCTGAAGCAACATGCCCAAGGTCCACTAAGCAACAGAGCCCCTTACCTCCCCACCCAAGCCTGCCAGAGCTGACGGGACACAGGGCCACCCAAGGGTGACTGGTCCAGCCTCAGCCTCTCCAACCACCCTTGGGGAGAGCCACAACACAATGTCTCTCCCCCAAAATCAACAGTGAGAACTTTGAGGCCCCGGTGGCAATGGCTAAAAGTGGATGCAAGAGTTGGAGACAGGAAGAGCTGCAGGCATGGGAAAAAAGTAACCCAGTCACTGTAGACATCTTAACCCCCAGTCAAGAGAATGCTAACAAGTCATCTCTATCTGGGGCTTTACAGTTAACAAAGGGAATCTTCTGCTCACAACCATCCTTGTGACTCAAGAAGGATCAAGAACATCCTCCCAATTTGGCAAGGGAGAAAACTGAGGTCCATTGAGAGGAAGTGACTTCTTTAAAGGTCACACTGCAAGTCAGTAGCAGAACTGGGCTTTGGACACAGGTTCTCCAGGGGTATAACAACAATTAGAGGGATAGGGACTGGCCCTGTGATATTATTGATATAGGGGGCGCTAGGTAAGGAGCTGCCTCTAAGAATGTAGGCTGGCAGGGGCATCTAGGTGGTGCACTAGAGTACCAGCCTTGTAGTCAGGAAGGCCTGAGTTCAAATCCAGCCTCAGACACTTACTAAATGTATGGCCCCAGGTGAGTCACTTCACCCCAACTGCCTCTCCCAAAACAAACAAAGAATGCAGGTTGGCACCTTCTCTGTTATAGTCTTAGAGAAGAGCTTAGAGCAATGGGATGTTAGGAGATAAAGACCAAGGTCACATAGCTATTCTGCATCCAATACCAGGTCTTCCTGGCTTTGAGACCAGCTCACCATGCCACACTGCCATGATGATGACAATGCTGCTGTTGCTGATGATGAATGTTTCTATACAGTGCTTTAAGCCAAATGTTTTATATAGATTATCCCATTTGGCTATAGGAACAACCTTGTGATGTGGGTGCTATCATTACCCTCGATTTACAGAAAAGGAAACTGACACTGGGAGAAATTAGGTGACTTGGCCAGGGTCACCACCAGGCAGAGCTTGAACTTGGGTTTGCCTAGTTCTAAGGCCAACACTCACTCCTCTCTCTGGAGTCAGAAGGCCTTGGTCTAAAGCCCTGGGCAAACGACTTCCCCCCTCTAAGGAAAATGACAGTTTCTTCCTTTGCAAAATTAGGGGATTGGGCTAAATGACTCCAAAGATTCCTTCTAGTTTTGAATCAGATGATCCTGTGACTCCTAGACCGAGGGCTCTTACTAACACATCGCCTGTTACAAAGTCAAATCCTTTGAATAGGGGAACAGAGGAATTTTAGGAGATATACCACTCATGGAGCCTGAGGGGAGGAGGGTGGAACAGGTTGGGCTCAGAGAAGCCAGACTGTGGGACTCAGTGTCTCCTAGAGGTCAATGAGACTGGCTCAATTTCCAAGCCACCCCCCAGCCCCATCTTCATTCCTATGGCTGGGCCAAGAAAATTGTTCCTGAGAATTTCTCTCCCAGAAATCCCCAGGTCTAGTCCAAACCCAGATTTACAATACAATAAACATGCGCTAAGTGCCTGCTGTATACAGAAGACTGTGCTTCAGACAGAGGGGAGTTTTTTTAAAAATCAGTAAGACATGACCCCTACACATCCTTAACTTCATGGAACTTATAATCTAGGAGGTCTTGAGACATAAACACCCATAACTCCAATATTCAATATTATATAACCAGTGCATTATACAAGTGTAAACCAAGTGTTAGACAAAGTCTGGGGGGAGGTGTAGGTCATTACCAGTTGCTTAATCTAGTCCAAACTTCTCATCTGACAGATGGGGAAACTGAGACCTAGAGAGGGGAGGAGACTCACCCAATGTCATCTAGTAAGTTAGTGCCAAAGTCAAGGCCTAAAACCAGGTCTCTTGACCCAGTTCCAGTCTTCTTTCTAAAGAAAAACTGAGGGGATCCACTGTTGACTTTCCATTCCTCTCCCCATCCCTTCCAGCCCCCTCCATCCAGCTGGTCCTGCCTTGGATTTGATACCCACGGGTTTAGTATGTACCTCTACGTGTACATATCGGTTAGAATATAAGCTCTTTGAGGACAGGGACTTTTCTCTGTGTACCCCAGTGATTAGCACAGTACCAGACCCATAGGAAACATTTAATAAATGCTTTTTGCCCGGCTGATACCTGTAAAGCTCAAAGGAACTAATTAGTTACATAAGGCATTTATTTGTAAACCTTGTGTGTGTATTATCACCACCACCCTCACTGCCATCAGTCATGTCTATCCAATTTCATTCAAAGTACACACTTTCCAAATCTCCCAGTGGAAAGCCCCAGCTCCTTTTAACCCAGTTTGGGTTACTTTGGCCCTGGGAGATGGGGGTTTCTTTTTTTGAGTTGGCAGAGGGTGCAGGAAATGTTTGTTTTGGTTTCCAAATCTATGCTCAGCGACCTTGTCAATGTTATGGTTTCGATGACCACATTTTTCTAGTAATTTCTTGAATAAAGGATGGTGCCTCATGCAGAACTGTTCCAGCTCTGATTTGAGAAAGTCCCCAAAGGGGAGGAGAACCAAGGACTTGAGGGGCTAGGGGCAGCAACCCTTCCTCCTAAGTCACAGAATCACAGAATTGAGGAACTAGAAGAGATGTCAGGGGTAAAGCCGAGCCCAGGCCCAAGAGAAATCCAACAGAAGGTAGGGGCTTGGAGACCCTCCTGCCAACCTGTCACTGGACTTTGCAGCCACCACCCTTCCCATCCGCTCCCTAACCCCTGCCAAAGCTCTATGATAGAACCCCAAGCAATGACTGACAGGATGAACCTTTGTGTGAGAGTCATGTAGTCTAGTCATGACTAGAATCATACAGTCCTAGAACATCAGAGCAGAACCAGTTCTCAGAACACTGAATGTCAGAGGTAAGAGAGGCCTGGGCACATAGAACATCAGGGACAGGATCTTAGAATATACAATGTCAGAATTGGAAAGAGCAGTACATTAGATCGGCAAGAGACCTTAGGCCATAGAATGTTCTAACTTGAAAAGACCTTAGAAATCACTGAATCCAAATCTCTCCTTTTGTACATGGGGAAACAGGAAAACAGGTCCAGGGAAGTAAGCTGTAAGCTCCTTACCAGAATCACTTTTCCTTATCGAATATCCAGCTCTTTCTATATGCTTTTAATTAATGCTTATTGGGTCGAGTTGGCCCAAAAATATACATACAGCATGGCAGTCCCCAAGTGTAGGGCCTCTCAGCTTGCCTGAGCGTAAGGACCTGAGCTTACCTCAGAGAAAAATCATTCCTAATGCCTACACACAAGCTGTCCTGAACAATGATGGCATTAGCCAAGAGATGCAATATCCTCATAAGAGACCCCACCAGAGACACACAAAAGTACTTGGGCAGACATAAATGCAGAATTCAGAGATACTCTCACATCTCACTCCCCAAAAGTATAAACCAACCAGGAGTCAGAATCTGGAATAGGACTTCTGAAGGGGTCAGATTCAATGGGATCAAGGCCATGAAGACACAAACATACTAACACTAGCCTTGATCCAACCCTCCAGCCAGCTCATTCCAGACCTCAGTATCCCCATAGCACTTGACCCTATGCCTTGCCCTCTTGGCAAAAACGGACTGATCTCTTGACTAACAGTTCCCTGATACCCCTGGGAGGACTCAAGCAAGCCGACTGACATGTTTGCTTTAGAGGAATCACCAGGGAAACTCCTCTAAAAAAAGAGGTCATCCCCCAATTTACAAAAAATAAAAATAAAATAAAGCCTTAGACACGATTGTCTTGGGGTAGAGGATGAAGACAAGAGATGAGGAAGGGCTCCCATGTCCCTCTCCTTGCCCAGCAGCACCCACATCTCAAGCATTCCAAGCCCATGCCAGGGGCTGACATCATCCCCAGTCCCTGGGTGCGAGTCTGTTGTAATATTGCTCAATGTCCCTTGTAAGACTAAGCACAGTTCCTTCTAACTCCTTAGTACCCAAATCCAAAGAAAACACACACAACAAAGGCCCGAAACAACAGAAGCTGGTAGCATGATGACACCACGGCACTGTGATCCACACCAGGGAGGCTGCTACCAAATCCCTCCCTCCCCAGTGAGGTTTAGGGCCTATTTCCCCTTTCCCCCCACCAACACAGTGATGACTTCTTCTCCAAGGTGGCTGGGGATACAAGGCCATAGCCAAGTTCTCCAGATACTAGGGGAGGGAAAGGAGGGAGGGGCTGGAACCCTATTCCCTCAGTGAATAGTATGAACTACCTAAGATGTCCCTGGCTTACTTAGCCCAACCTCTCCAGAGCTCAGGGAAGAGGTTCCAGGGGCTCAGGCCCCTTTTGGAGAAGTGAAGGATGCTCCCTGAGTGTTTGGGGGAATAACCCAGCGCAACTATGACATACTTAGTAGTAGCAGGAAGAGAGACCTTCTGCAGTCTCACCCCAGAGAGATGGCATAAGGATGAGGTATGGTGCTCCCTCCCTTGCAGACCCAAGTGCAGAGGCACCTCAGCACACCTCTTTTTTACATAAATCAGAAAAGTTAGAGAGCTTCTCCAAGAGGAATGGGGTCTCACTGAAGGCCTACGATCAGGCCATCCCCAAAGCCATATGGTACTGTGACCACATATGTCCACTGTAACCCAAGACCAGCAAGGGCTTCTCTCATTAGCCTTTCTGGGGAGGGGGAGGGGGGCTCCAAAATGCAGATGAGGAAGAAGATGAAGGAGGGGAAAAAGTAGAGAAATCTCTGCTTTCATCCCCCAGACAGAGAAATCTTCATGGACAGGAAAGGACAGGCAGCCAGACAGAACTGTCAGCTGGGCTCCAAGCAGGAAGTAACCTCAGTTGTCTTCACTCCCCCACCCCAAGCTGAGGATATAACGGGACAGAGAGCCCGTACAGGGCAGTACAGTCCTGCAGAGCCGGGTACACATCCGCTGAAGTCAATCTGCCCTGCTACTTGTGAGAGAGGGGACCCCAATGCATTTATTCCCCATGCCCCCCCTATTTCTACCAGAATAAGTTTTTGTCCTCACTGACTGTGAGGTGGCTTGTAAGGCCAAGGCCAACATGAATGGGAAGGTTTAAAGACCTTTGTTTGAAGGGATCCTTTAAAGCAGTCCCACATTTCCCAAGGCCATACTTGTGCATTGTTAATGGAGGAGGCTTTTTAGGCCTAGTCAGCTAGCCCTGAAACCATCTGGTCCAGGCTTCAGCCCAACTCCTCAAGGTATGGGGAGGCTCACACACCCACCCAGACCTGGGACACTGGGACAGGGTAGAGGGAGGGAGGGGAAGGTGTTAACCCCTCGATTTTAACCCAGCTAGCATCACCCTTGTTTTAAGGGATGTCTGCTTTGTCCGGGGCTGAGAGTGCCTGTTAAATACATAGTAAGCGCTTGACAATGCAAGCTTTTTACCGGATAAGGATTAAAGGCACAGCTGTGGCAGCTGTCCTGGGGAGGGGGCAGTAAGCACTCCTACTACGTGCCTGGCACCGTGCTGAACCCTGGGACTACAAAGAAAGGCAAAAGCCAGCCCCAGCTCTTCGGGAGCGTCCGGTCAGGAGGTGGAGGGGCTGGGAGGGGGGTTGGTCATATCCCCCCCCATTCGGGACGGGGAGGGAGGGGAGCGAGGCATCGGCGATGTAACTCACTTCTTCTTGTACTCGTCCCGCTCCCGCTTCACCTTGGCCAGCACGTTGTACAGGGCCCGGATCTCGGGGGTGATGGTGTCGATCTGCACGCCCACGCCGTCCGGGTGCACCCAGGACACGCCGGGGCCCTGCACCGTCTCCACGCCGCCGCCGCCCGTGCGCCGGACCTGCGTGTAGCTCCAGATGGTGCCGGGCAGGCGGCTGTAGTGCTGCGGGTGCGAGCCGCAGGCGCCCGGGGGCACGTTGCCGTTGGCGCCGAGCGGCGGCGGCGGCCCCGGCGGTGGTGGCTGCTGCTGCGGGAGGTGCGGGCCGGCGGCGCGGGCTAGGGCCAGGGCGAGCTCGGGGCCCGTCTGCACCGCCTGCTCCCGGGAGAAGGTCTTGTAACGCAGCCGGCGCTCACGCTCGCTCTGCTGCTGCTCCAGCTGCTTCTCCAGCAGCCGGTTGCGCCGCTCCAGCTCATGCACCTTGGCCAGAAAGCAGCGGAAGCGCACGTTGAGCCCCTTCAGGAGGTAGATGTTAGAGCCCAGGTCGTCCCGCAGCGCCGCGGTCACGGGCGACGGCCCGGGCCCCGCGCCGCCGCCGCCGCCGCCCGCTCCCCCGCCGCCGCCGCCGCCGCCGCCGGGGGGGCAGCCGAAGGCCAGCGCCATCTCACCGAACAGCAGCGAGTTCATCATGCGCCGGCTGCGGGGCTCGGGGACCCCGCGGCGCGGCTCCAGGGCCGGCTCCAGGTGCGGCTCCAGCTCGGCAGAGGGCTCCCGGCGGGGCCGGGCCAGCGGGGACGCCGGGTACAGGGCCAGGAGAGTCTGCGCGCGGGCACCGGGAGCCCGCGGGGAAGGCGCTGCGCCGAGATGCTCCGGCCCAGATGTGGCCGAGCGAAGACAGAGGCCGAATGCCCGGGGGCTGCCGCTGCTGCTGCTACTGCTACTGCTACTGCTACTGCTACTGCTACGAGGAGGGGGCAGGGCGCGGAACTGCGGCTCTGGCGGGGGCCACTCCCGGGGCTGTCACCGACACTGTGGAGGCGCCGCCGCGGCCGCACTGGAAGGGGTTTCGCTCGGCCCCGCCCCCTCCCGCAGCGAGACCCGCCCTCTGCAGAACCAGGCCCCGCCTCTCCCTTGCCGGCTCCGCCCTGCTCCCGGCCGCCCGCTGCGGTTCTCAGGGGCTCCGCGCTCTGCCCGCCTTTTCCAGGCCCGAGGCCAACGCCCCCTCCCGCCCTCGGTGCCAGAAGCCACGCCTATAGTTTAAATAATGCCTTGAAGCCACGCCCATTTAGTGACACCCCCCCCCCCCGCAGTACATAGCCCCGCCCACTCCCCCTCCCTCCCCGCGGCGGTCTGCAGAGTCGGCCCTGCCCGCCCGCCTGACCCCGCCCCCCATTCGCTCTCTCGGCCAGTCGCCTGCTTCCAGTTTTTCTGCCCGGGCACACAGACCGCAAGGCTGCGTCTTGGACCCTGCCAGCCTTGGCGGCCGCAGGGGCAGCTCGCTCGGCTCTCTTAAAGGGACCGACCACCTAAAATCACCAGATGATCTTGATTTTCCCCAGGGTCCCCGGCTCCCTTGGAAAGCTCTCACTTCCTCCCAGCAAAAGGAAAAAAAAAAATTCTCGTGGCTGCCGAGGCTTCTACACAGGAAGTCTCAGCACGTGATTTCATTCATTCACTCTGCAGATATTTATTAAGCGCCTACTGGGTGTAGGGCCCTGCTGCAGGTCCAGTCAATTTCCACCAGCCGGGCTTCTGCAAAGCTTCTCTAGCCTGGCTGCCCAAAGTGAGGGAAGACTCTGCAGAGGCTTGGCCACTGCTTCCCCCACCTCACACTCAGCTGCTCTTCTGGGCCGGATGCAAGCAGAATTAGGGCATCTGCACTGTCCCCCTTCCTCCTTGCACGCGCACACGCATGCCCACGCATGCCCACGCAAGCACACATTCCCCCTTGGCTTAAAAAGCCCGCTCGTGCCGTCCCATCCCAGGCTGCGCACATCCCAGACACTCCGTCCACCTGGTCCAAAGATGCCTGCCCAGGATAGCGAGTGCCTCTTTTCCGCCAGGCGATTGGTGCCTTGCAGAGCCCTCCTTCCAGTGCCCATCTCGGGGGGGGCACTGGAGCGGGGGCGGAGTGCAGGCCTGGCTTCAGATCCAGGGACTTCAATCAGACATCCCTCCCCCTGGTGTGACACGGGTTGGCAGTGTCTGAAATGTGTCTCTGCTCAGGCTGCAGACAAATAATCAGCCAGCCCTGGCAGAGATACCGGTCCCACGAAGGGAGAGAGTGGGGCTCCTCTTCCGGCTGTTGCTTATCATTGATTCAATTCGATTCTATAAGCATTTACTAAATCCCTAGGCCCAGAGAGGGTTGGAGCTGGAAGGAATCTTCCAAACTAGGACGTTAGAACATGGGCGGTCAGCGCTGGAAGAAGCCTTAGAACATGGAATACAGGGGCTAGAAAAGAGCTCAGAACACCATGTGAGACTGGGCAGATGGCGAAACTGAGACCTATGTGCTGTCTTGACTTCTCTGGATGCAGGGGAGCTCAGCTGGGAGGGGGGGGAGGAGAGAAGAGGCAGACCTGCTAACCTCTGATCACATTCCTCACAGGGACTGTTCTAAGCCTTTTTCACATTCTTCAGCGTCCCAGGCCCACCCCCACCTCTCTCACTCCCAACAGATGACTTCCCCTTTTCATAAGACCATCTGGCCTTGAGTTCTCTAAGCTTCCCTCCCTTGCCCAAGTCCACCTGTTACCACACCCTTCTTAAGGCCCCAGAATTCCCCTTTCTCTCTTTCTAGATGGAGTCAGCAGCATGTTCTGAGGGTAATGAGAAAACTGGCCTTTGTTGGAAATTAAAGTTGATGCTGGAGAAACCAAGTTGATAGAGGTTGGAAAAAGTAGCATAGAACAAAATTGGAGTAGAATGGCAGAATGAGGAATTTCCTGGGAAGATCCTACACAATAGAATGTCAGAGCTGGGAGGGTGCTTAGAACACGGGATATCAGAGCTGGGAGGGTCCTTAGAACACAGGATGTCAAAACTGGGAGGGGCCTTAGAACCCAGAGTGTCAGAGCTGGGAGGGGTCTTAGAACATAGAATGTCAGAGCTGGGAGGGTCCTTAGAACACAGGATGTCAGAGCTGGGAGGGTCCTTAGAACATGAAATGTCAGAGCTGGGAGGGCACCTAGAACATAGAATACTGGAGCTGGCAGGGCCCTTATGGATCATAGATTACGATGCCTTAGTTATACAAAGGAGAAAACATTGTGTGCTTTGAAAGGATTTACAAGTTTATTGAAGAGACAAGACACCTACAAAAAATCAAAAAGTATTCTCAGGTCACCAAGAACATTCATCATGGCCCATGCATATGCAAAAAAGCGCTCAGGAGACCTCAGTTTGACCACAGAGTTCCTAGCTGTGTGCCCCTGTCTGGATTTCTGCCTCCACATCTTCAAAGTGTAACCATACTGGTTACACCCACTTCTAAAGTTACCCATCATCTGAACCAACTCACACAAGACTAGCTGCCTCCCCCAGGGTCCCCGGGCTTCAGAAATATTCCTAGTTATTTACTCCCAGATTCAGCTCAATTCCATTCAATTCAACTCACTAAGTATTAATTAAGGTGCAAGACAGAGAGTGACTGAACCAGAGAGCCCAGAGGCATCGGGCGATATTTCAAACCCCTGCACAAGACCAGAGGTGATCATTTATCTTCTTAGCACCAGGCTGGGGCAGGTGCTTCATCATTCCCCTGCCTTCCTACCCCCACCCTCTCTCCAAAAAAAAGTTTGGCAAGAGCACGGTTTCACTGCATTCAGCAAGGAACACATTGTTTGGCCTCGTGCTCTCAAGGCAGCCCCAGGCAAAAAGCCTGTGTGATTACTGTCAGCCAGCTTGCTTAAACAATTATTCTGGGTGGATTCCCCATTCCTTGTCATAGGCGTATGTTCCCCGGAATCTTGGGTGGGGGAGTGACCCATCCTCCCCACAAATCCAGAGTCAAGCTACTAAATGGGGAATTTGGCACCAGGAGATCTGGGTTTGACTCCCACCTTGGAGGCCACTTCATACACCTATCTGAAGCTGTTTTCTCATCTGTAGTAGTTGGGAGGGAGGTGTTTCTAAACATTAAATGCTCAAAAACAGGAGGGACCTGTGATTTCATGACCTCTACCCCAGAAGGTCTCAATGTAACTGGTCCATAACTTAGTATAGAATGAAATTGCCTGAGACACAGAGTTTACATGAACAGCCAGTGGCAGGGGCAGATTTGAACTCAGGCTATCCTGATGCCCAGCTCACCATTATCCAGCACTCCCCCCAGGAGTGGGAAGGGGGCCATACCAGTGAGTTCATTATAAGGTAAGGAACTCCCAGTAAGGATGTTTCTTCTACCAATGCAGACTGATGGCTGATTTCATTTCAGAGAGGCCTGGGCCGCTCCAGTGATTGCCTAGGATCACACAGCCAATGTATCACACACCTCTCATAGCTGAGGCTCAAATTTGACTCTGACTCTGAGATGGAATCTCTCTGACCTATATCATTCTGTCAGGGTATAGGGTGTTCAGGAAGTCTAGGACCTCTGGTGTGAGGGCAGCTGAATCTCCTCTGGTGTCCAGCTTTCCTCTACCATGTCCTGTGGCTTCAAGAAGCTGTGGCATGCCCAGTGGCCACACTCCAGTAAACCACTTTGACAGACAGGCTAAACCAGGTGGAGAGTAACAGAAGAGTCTCAAACTCTTTGATGAGTTAAGGGACTGTCTCCCCCAAGCATGTGAAGACTTTCTCCAGTGGAATGGGTGGATGAGAACCATTTGTTATAAAGGCCAAGAAGGTGCCTGAAGCAGGCACTGTGGAGCATTCAGAGTTTGGTCAGACATTGAAGACACCAAGGTCATCCACTGCATCCTGGGCCATTGCCAGTCATATTGATTTTTGTCCTGCCACCGGACTTTGATGGCTCTGAGAGAGTGAGGCTGACGACTTTGTACAACTCTGCTTCACTTAAACCAAATTCGTGTGCTAGGCAAGACATTAAATCATATCATCGATCTTCAAAAACAAAGGATGAACGGCAAACACCCTGTCTCTCATTGTGCACATAATTGGTACTTGACAAATGAATGAATATGTCTGGTTTTAGTATAAATAAAATTAGTACCACTAACTGGTGGCCTTTTCTGTAAAAGCCTTTAAGCACCAAAACAGCTGCTCTGGACAGGATCAGACTAGGTAGTCTCTTAGTCCTTTTCCATCTCTAAGATTTTGTGATGCTGAGTGTAGAATTTCAGGAAATGAACCAAAACTGAGCTAGGAATCTGCTTTCTTTAAGATAAATGCCAACAGGTTCCAAATCCCTGGGAGAGCAGGAAGTGCAGCTCATCCATTTTACAGATGAGGACAGTGAGACCTGGAGAAGCTCCATCAACAGAACTGCTACCAGCCAGCTGTCTTGGTGGAGCTGGATTTCAAAGTGAGACATCTTGACTCCAGATCCCTTCCTCTTCCCACTGGCCTCTTTTCTCAGCCTGAGAACTGAGGCTTTCCATTACCATAATCGGTGCTCATTAATCCCTCTATGAGAAGACTATCACTTCTGGGAGTTTACAGCCTAAAAGAAACACATGGACACAGCCATGCCCTTTTTTCCCCTTCTCCATGGCAGAATAGAGGAGTTTTAAATTGAGGTGTGAGGGCATGGTCGAGACAGATTGAGGGGGCATGTGGTAGGTCAAGGAGATTAGTAATGGGAGTACTATGTTCTAGATGGGGGCCCATGCTCCAATACATTTTCCTCTGCCTCCTCCCTACCTAAGGTCAAAGTGAGAACTCAGAAGGACCTCAGTTTTAAAAAGGCCAAGGTCTCCCACTGCATCCAGGGTCATCTCCAGTCTTTCCGATGTATATCTGGCCACTGGACCCAGATGGCTCTGGAGGATAAAGTGAGGCTGGTAACTTTGCACCACCTTCCCTCACTTCAATCCAATCCAGTTGCACATCATGGCATCACCTTCCTGATGTCATGGTCCTCTTCAAGAAGGAAAGACAAACAACAACAACCTTTACCCACGTCCTCTTCCCCAAGCCCTGGGTCCAACTCTCAGGTACAAAGCAAGATGTTTAAATCTTGTTTACAGATGGCTTAGCAATGGGCCTGCAAAAGTCCAGAGGAAAAACAGGCCAGAGCTTCCCTGTTCCACCTTCCTCCCAGGAGCAGGAGTTCCAATAAGTCTGGGAGAAGACAGCCTCCTGGGGGGTAACCCCATGGAGAACATGAGTCAAGGGGATTTCCTGTCTAGAGGATTGTCCCTTTCAGCACAATGAAAAAGAGGAATCTGCCTGAGGTGATCCCCATTCCTGAAGATGGGGATAGGCCCTAAATTGTCACGGACACAACTGTCAAATGACTAGGCTAGCAAAAGTAGCCAAATCAGGCCTGGTGACTTGCTTGCTTTCCATCTCGTAACTGGTGAGGTTGCATATAGAAATCATAGAACAATAAAGCTGGGAGGAGCCTTATAGTATGGAATATCAGAGTTGGGAGGGGCCTTAGAATACAGGATGTCAGAACTGGGAAGAACTTCACAACATAGGATGTCAGAGCTGGGGCTTTAGAACACAGGATGTCAGAGCTGGAAAGGACCTTAGAATAGAGAATATCAGAGCTGAGAAGAGGCTTACCACACAGAAAATCAAAGTTAGAAGGGACCTTTGAATCAAGAATGTCAGAGTGAGAAGGATCCTTGGAATATAGAATGCCAAAGCTAGAAAAGGCTTGAGAACACATGGATAAGAACATAGAACATAGAGTATAAATTTACTGGTTCTTAACACTAGAAGGACCAGAATTTAACACCTGGAAGGACCAAGCTGTCAGTTGATGCAGTGAATTTTTTTTAATCCCTAAAGCAGATAGAAGCAAATGATGAAAAAGCGTATTTCAAAATAAAGATGTCACATCAGTTGACACACTTGACCTGGCCTGGCCTTTGTACTTACACATAGTGGTGTAAGGTGAATTTCATTAGGTTTGCCTTGATATTTTAGATCAATTATTCCAGATAAAGGACAATTTATAAATAGTTTTACTAGAAAGTTTATTCTCTGGAGTATATAGCATAATAATCACAATATTTGCAAAATAAACAAAACCTGTCTGTGACATGTACACACTAACCTCAAAGCATGTCAGGCCTTGAACTTGACCAACCTCTGCTCTTACTGAAAAGAATCTGTGGACACATGAGTCTCTTGAGGATCTTGCCAACTCAAACACGCAGTGCCCCTTGACTCCTCCTGGCATAAGCAAGAAAGGTCTGCATTGGTCCATCCCCTTCCTTTTATAGGTGAGGAAGTCAAGGCTTGCCTGGCATTGCATAGCTCGCAACTGTCAGGGCCTTACTCCCAGGCCAGCAGCACCAATTTCTCTATGTCTCACTGCCTTTCCAGCAATGGAAAACAGAACAGTGTTTACAGATATGTAGGCACCTTGGTCCCTAGGTCCTTCTTTTCCTGTCTATGACAGTCATTGGGCAGAATCCGTCGGGAGTTTTGTCTTCAGGTATAGGGACTACATTTTAAGAGAGGAACTGGAAAATCAGAGCTCACCTAAAAGAGGGCTCTGGGGATGTTAAAGTGTTTAAAAACTATTTGGGGAAGATCATTTAGAAGAATGGGGGATTCTAAACATGGAGAAAAGAAGACAATTTATGGGCTGAGATTGCTGTCTTCAAGCCCCTAAAGAGGTACGGAGAGGAGAATTCAGCTTGTTCTGTTGGCCCCCGAGAGGTCATGGCTGGACCCATCTGTTCCAAACCTTCTATTCTCTCCAGGCCTCCCATAGCACACCCTCAGCAGAGGACCTGCCCTCAAGAGAAAATGGATTAGTCACTGCAGAGTTCTCTCTTCTCTTATCTACATCTTCAAACTCATCCTCTTCCCCATTCTTTCCTCTTTCGCTCCAGTCTCTGTGGATGGGGTGGTTTTTCTCATCTCCAAGTGACTGATCCCATCCCCTCCCACTGCCCCCACAGTCACCTCCCTTCCTCTGGTCTTCGTTTTCTCCCTGTCACTGTTCCCTTCTCTGCTGTCTACAAGTCTTTCCCACCCTTTGAAAACACCTACTTGAACCAATCACCCTCTCAGATGATCATCCTCCAACTTTCCCTCCCTTTCACAGGCGAATTCCTAGAAAAAGCTGTTTATACTCATTGCTTCTACTGCCCCTCCTCCCACTCACTTGCCTACCCTTCCCAGGCTGAATTCTCACCTCATCATGCAACCAAAATTGCCCTCTCCAAAGTTACTAATGATCTCTTAATTGCCAATGCTGTCAGTCTTTGATCAGCCCTTATCCTGCTTGACCTCTTTGCAGTACTTGATGCTGTTGTCAAGCCATTCTTGCTGGATACTCTCTCCTCTCTTAATTTTGTGTGATACTCTTTCTCCTTGTTTGGGCAGCTTGGTGGTGCCGTGCACAGAGCACTGGGCTTGGAATCAGGAAGACTCATTTTCATGAGTTCAAATCCAGCCCCAGATACTTTCCAGCTGTGTGACCCTGGGCAAGTCACTTCATCCTGTTTGCCTCAGTTTCTTTATCTGTAAAATGAGCTGGAGAAGGAAATGGCAAACCCCTCCATTATTTCTGCCAAGAAAACCCCAATGGGGTCGCAGAGAGTGGGATATGATTGAAAAACAACTGAATAATGATTTCTCTTGGTTCTTCGCCCACCTTCCTGACCATAACTTCTTAGTCTTCTTTGCTGAATCATCATATATATTCCACTGCCTGATTATGGCAGTAGCCTAGGGTTCTGTCCCACACCCTCTTCTCTTGTCTCTCTGTACTTTCTATCTCAATGACTTCATCTTCCATGGGTTTAAGTCTGATCTCTATGCAGATGACTCCCAGATTGGTATATTCAGCTCTAGTCTGCCTCCTGAGCTCTAGTCTGGCACCATCAGCTGTCTACTGGACATTTCCAACTGAATGTCCCCATAGACATTTCAAAATCTAAAATTGTCCTCCAGGTCTGTGCTCTCTCTACTATACCTCATAGCTACCTACGTGATCTCTAAAGTACCTCCGTTTCTAAATCCTCAATACTATGATTCCTCTGCTCAGCATGGTAGGTTGGTGACACCCACAGAGCCAAGATTCTAGGTAAGACAAGAGCAAGGCAGACATGACTTCTCAGCATCAGACTTGAATGTACCTTTATGGGAGTTCTGACTTCCCTCAGGTGACATGCATTGATTGTCAAAAGAAGGGAGAAATGCCTCCTCCCTCCCATGTAAATTATATGGAACTCCACGCTATACCTGGAACTACTTACCCTTGCCTAGTCCTCTGGCAGTAGCAGTGGGAGGATCAGAGGGCTTGGTGAGGCCCAACTGGGTCATTGTCATCATACCCATCTGTCAGTTAAGGCTTAAATCAACTTGATTCACCTTTAGAATTGGGAAATCTTTTTGGTTGCCCAAGGCACTCCTCTATAGCTGGACGCTTATCTCCTGTGATCTGAATATTGGTCACCAGGACACTGCTATGGGGAGGGATGAATCAGCTCTTAGTGGACAGATCCTTTTTTTCTTCCCCTACCCAGTTCTGAGTACCACATTTAAGAAAGAGCTTTGATGAACCACATGAGACCCAAATTTGGTCAGTGTGGCATAGCACCCGGACTTTTAGTCATGAAAATCTGGACTTAAACCAATTCCTCAGACATTACTAGTTGTGTGACCTTGGATAAATTGCTTAACCTCAGTTTCCTCATCTGTAAAATGAGAAGGTTGGAACTGATGGCTTCTAAGGTCCCCTTTTTAGTTCTAGCTTTATGATCCTGTCAGTCAAAACACATTTCTTAAGAGCCCTCTATGTGTTAGGTATTGAGCTGAGTGCTGGGGAAACAAGGAAAGGTAAAAGATAGTCCCTGGCCTGGAGGAGCTCACAATCTAATGGGGGAGAAAACATGCAAACAAATATATATAAACAAGACCTATAAAGGGTAAATTGGAGATGATTGACAGAGGGAAGGGGGAGTGGGAAAGGCTTCCTGTAAAAGGTGGAATGTTGTTGTTGCTTGTCCTTCCTTCTCAGAGGGGACCATGGCTTCAGGAAGGTGATGCCATGACTTGCAAGTGAATTGGATTTAAGTAAGACAGGGCTGTGCAGGGTCACCAGCCTCACTGTCTCCTCTGGAGCCATCTGGGTCTAGTGGCCAGATATCAATCAGGATGACTGGAGAACACCCTGGATGCAGTGTGAGGGGGGGACCCTGACTTTTTAAAGATAAGGTCTTTCCTAGATCTCAGTTTGATTGAGGCAACACCTTTTCTGGGATTAAGCTTCTTAGCTGGGACTTGAAGGAAGAGGAGGAAGTTAAGGGACAGAGATATATTCATCAGTATTGAAGTCAGGAAGACCTGATTTTTGAATCCTGCCCCAGGCACTTGAGTTGTTGAGTGATTTTGGACAACTCACTCAAAATCTTTCAGCAAGTTTTCTCAACTGTAAGATGAGAGCAATATAGACCTTCCTCACAGAGCTACTGGAAGGATCAAACTCTAATTTGTAAAGTGCTCTGCAAGCCTTGAAGTAGGAAATGTTAGCTAGTATTAACTCCCAAAGGTGTTATCACCCATGGGATGGTGATAGGGAGAGGTCATGTCCATGGAAGGAAACAGGGATCATCTGAAAAGAGAAGATTTAGGAGGGCTCTGGTAGCTGCCTGCAAATATCTGAAGGCATATTATGTAGGGAAAGGATAGAATTTGATCCTCTTGGCCCCAGAAGCCAAAAGTAGTTTGGTTCCCCCAGAGGGGAAAGAGGAAGGAAAACAGATTTCAGCTCAATGTAAGGGAAACCATCCCAATGATCATGGTGGTTCCAAAGTGGCATGGGCCGCCACAGTGGCCAGTGAGTTTCCTCTTACTAGAGATCTCGAGCAAAGGTTAAATAACCAGTAGAAGGGATTCCTTTTCTCATATGAGTTGAACTCTGAAGAGTCTTCCAATGCTGAAACTTGTTTTGATTCTGAGAATGGAATTAGGTCAGATAAGGAAGCTCTGGGGGAAAAGAAAGCAGGAAAGACCCCCAAGACTGAGTTTCCCTGGGATAAGGATCAGGGCCCAGGGAGGAAATTCAAAAGACCTGACTTTGAATCCCAGCTCTGCCCCTAATTACCTGCATGACCTTCCCAATCTGGGCCTCAATTTCTTAATCAGTAAAATGAGGGCCTTGGTCTGGAATCTCTTAGATGTCCTCTTAACTCTCAAATCTTCTGATCCTATCATCCCATCCTAGAACCTTGTTCTGACCATTTTTTCCTACATCCATCTCAATATACAAGAGTCAGGCAACTCACATTTATTAAGCCCAGCTAAGTGATGAGGATATAAAGAAAGGCAAGAGACTCTTTAAAGGGCTCATAGTCCAATGAGAAGACCTTCATCCCACCCCAAAGGAGCTTACAATTACCTGGGGGAAAGAGGTCATAAAACATAAAATGAATATGCAAGCTGTAGAATTCAGAAATTGGCACTTTGGAAGCCAGAGCTGAACAATTCAATACAACAATCATTGATTAAATACCTATTATATGCCGATCTAATATAGGGCAGCTAGATGCTACAGTGACTAGAGCACTGAATCTGGAGTCAGGAAGACCTGAGTTCAAATCCTTAACTGAAAAATAGGGGTGATAACAGCACTTAGCTGCCAGGGTTGTTGTGGGGATCAAATGAGATCATATTTGTAAGGTGATTACACACCTGGCACATTGTAGGTACCTAATACATGCTTGGATCAGCTAGGTGGCACAGTGCATCAAGCCTGAACTGAGTTCAGATACAATCTATGTGACCCTGGGCAAGTCACTTTACCCAGTTTGCCTCAGTTTCCTCATCTATAAAATGAGTTGGAGAAGAAAATGGCAGACCAATCCAGTATCTTTTCCAGAAACTCTCCCCCAAAGGGGGGGTCATAAAGAGTCAGACATGACTAAAATGACTGAAGAACAACAATATTATATGCCAAGCACCATGCTGGGACCTAGGTATAGAAAGAAAAAAGCAAAGCTGTCCCTGCCTTCAGGGAGTTTCTGTTCTACAGATGAGAAACAATGTGTACACAGATAAATAAATATGAAATCAGATACAAAGTAATTTCAGAGTTTTTGGAGGGATAGCCCTAAAAAAAAATTAGGGAAATCAAGAAAGACTTCCTGTAGGAGGTGGTGTTTAAGCAGCACCTTGAAGGGGACTAGGAATTCCAAGAGGCAGGGTGAGGAGGCAGAGGACTCCAGGCATGGAATATAGTATATGTGGAACATAAAGTAAACAGTTTTGGTTTGACTATAAAATGTAAGAGGGGGAGTAGTGTGGACTCAGTCTGGAAAGACAGGGTGGAGTCAGATGATGCAGGATTTTAGGGGTGGATAGAGGAGTTGGCATTTTAGCCTACATTCACTTAGGAGCCATTGAAGCTTTCTGAGCAGAGGAATGACCTAGTCAGGCTTACACTTCAGGAATATCAATTTGACAGCTATTTAGAAGATGGAATGGAGAGGGTAGAAATTAGAGACTGGAAGACCAATTATGATAGTATTACAATAGTCCAGGGGAAAGATGGTGAGGCCCTGAACTAGGGTGGTGTCTGGGTTAATGGGGCGAATAGGACAGATGCAAGAGATGTCATGGAGAAAGAATTGGTGAGATCTGGCAACTGATTGTAAGTGTGGAACAAGGGAAAGCGAAGCTTCGAGATTGATTGAGCAAACCTGAGTGACTGGAAGGATGAGGGTTCCTTTGACAGAACCAGAAAACTAGAGAGGCTGGGTTTTTAAGCGGAAAGAGAGTAAGCTCTGTTTTGCTCATTTTGACCTAGCAATAGCTGGTGACGGGGGACTAGGGCTTAGAAGAAAAACAAGGACTAAATATGTAGATTTGTGAGTCATCTTCATAAAGAAAATAATTGAATCAGTGGGAGGAGAAAGAGAATAAAGAGATGAAAGCCCAGGGCAGAACCATAGGGTCTAGGCACAGAGACATGGATGATTGTCCACCAAAAGAGATTGAGATTGGTCAGACAGGAAGATGGAGAACCAGCAGAGTGGAAAAAACCCAGGGAGGGGAGACTATCCCAGAGGAAAGGGTGGCCAACTGTGCCCAAAGCAGAGAGCTCCAGAAGACTGGGGACTGAAAAAGTGCTAGTAGTGAATTTAACTAAGAGATAATTCTTAAACCTGGGGAGAGATATTTCCATGCAATGGTGAGATCAGGAGTCAAATCTCCAAAGAGTGGAATGTAGGGAATTGGTGGCATTGAGCGTTTGGCTATAAAAGGGAGGAGAGATAGAGGATGATAACTTGAGGAAATGGTAGCATCTAGTGAGGGCTTCTTAGGTTCAATCAATCCATCAATCAATCCACAAGTTTTTGTTAAGTGCCTGTTATATGCTATGAAGAAAAATGAAAGAAACCCTCCTCTCAGAGAGCTTACAATCTATCCCAGAAGGGCAGTATGTACAGTTAAATATATGTCTATATAAAGCATGAGGATCTAGGAGTAATCATGAAAGACATCAGCAGAAGCCTTAATGAAAAGTGGCACATGAGCTGAGCTTTGAGGAAAAACAGGAATTATGAGAGGCAGAGGGAGGAGGGAGGGCATCTCAGGTATGGGGAAAAGTCTGTCTGAATGCAGAGGTGGGAGATGGAATGTCCCCTGGGAGCAACAATAAGAGGTGGGAGATGGAATGTACTCTGGAAGCAACAAAAGGTAGACCAGTTTGGCCAGACCATAGAGCTAAGTCTAGACAACCAATAAAATAATAATTTCCATGGTGTAAAGAGTCACACTGAAAATCCAACAGTAGGTGCTCTTCAGCTGTGAAAGTTGGTTCCAGCACACTCCTGGGTATAAATATCCCTGTGTGTGGCTGCCCCAGAGTGATGATGTAGGGCCTGGAGGGGTGCAGGAATTAGTAGACTGAAAAGCCTGGATGTTCAAGGGGATTGTCATAATCCCTTAAAGAACCTGAGCCACTTAAGAGCTGTAGGGACAGGGTGTACTTAATAAATGCTTTTTTCCAATCATTTAAATGCCCCAAATATAAGGAGGAAGGTTAGTGTTCAGAGGAAGGCTATGAATCAACTACTTCCTGAGGAAGAAGAAAAAATGGCCTGTGGGCCAGCAGATTACTACCACCTGGATCATCTAAATCTAGGGTCACCTGTCTGGGTGGAGGGAACCTCAAAGGGGTGATGGTGGGCAGCAGGAGTGTATGGGAATGGCAGTGAGGAATAAGGAGTAAGTGTTATCTTTTTCCTTGGTCAGTCTATCGGGGCCATGAGCAAAGATACATTGTCTTGGATAGGACTGAGGACATGAAATCTTCTCAGGGGAGGGTCTCCAGATCTTCATAAGTTTCCATCATTAGAAACAACATCCTCAACCTTCTCCCCCTCATGGCCAACATTTATACAATGCTTTAAGGTTTGCAAAGCACTTTCTGTGTATTATCTCATTTGAAGATTGAAAGAGTACAAGAGGGCAGCTGGATAATAGTAGAACTAAGAGAGTCAGTTGATATAGTAGATTGACCACTGGAAAGACCTGAGTTCAAATCCTATCTCAGATGCCTAATAGATATATGACCCTGGGCAAGTCACTTAACTTCTCTGGGCCTCAGTTTCCTTCTCTGTAAAATGAGACCTCTGAGCTTGATGCCTTCTAAGGTTTCTTCCAGTCCTGAATCTGGGATCCTAGAAACTGTGGCTCGGGGGACACAGAGAAAAGGGAAGGCAGAGTTGGACAAGAGCACAGGAAGGATAGGGCTGAAGTAGATGGAGGTGAAAGATCAGAGAGCGGTAGCAGGGGAAGGCAGCCTTCCTCTATGAATCATAGGGATTAGGAGAGACAGAAAAGATTTTGCAATATGTGCTGGATTGAAGTGTATCACATGCAGGGATGTGCTGGTAAGTGTTTAGCAAATGTCTCTGAGGGGAAATGTGTGCCCTGTACACCTTTAAGACTGTTCTATATTACGGACCCTTCCTTAAGTCTAGACAACTGAGAAAACAATACATTAAGCCCTGATTTGTAACCTTTGCTGATTTTTAAGGTTTATATGCAACACTAAGAATTTAAAAATCAGCCCATCCTTCTCAGAAATGGAGGCGTGCCCGAGGTCCCAGCTAGGATTTTGATTTTATTTTCTTCTCCAAGGCAGGCTTTGGGGAGTGGTGGGACCAGACAAGGCTCTGGAACCCAAGACCCCGTGACCAGTCATTCCAGGTGTACAGAGACCAATCTGGGTGGCCAGACCTGCTACAATCCTAGTGTCTGAGCCCTTGTTGGTTAGGGGGCAGATGATTTACCCATCCTCCCTCCTCAACAAGGCCATCTTTGCACCATCCCCTAGCTTAGCGTTTAATTAGTCTCCCCTGGGGTGGAGGTGGAGGTGAGGTGTGGAGCTGATGTCTTGGAGGCCAGGTGGCCGGTGGCAGCAGGGACCTTAGGGATACTCTAATCCAACTGAATCATTGTAGAGATCTAAGAAATGAAGACCCAGAGAGGGTAAAGAAACAAGGTCACACAATTAGTTAGAGGCAAAAGGAAGGCTGGAAGCTGTCTTCTGATTTCCAGTCCAATCTTATTCTGTCATCCCAAACTGCCAATGTGTGGGGGTGAATCAGTTGCTAAAGTACTTTGGGCATCTGTTTGAAATACATCCTATTACAGCAACTACATTATACTTGTAACGTATCTATAATACACATACACATAGTCCAACCTTGTCATCAAGGTCTGTAGATACATTGTGGGTATATATTATGTATGAGAAATTTAAATGAATATGAAATCACAGAATTTCTTCCCTATCTAAGGAATCGGTGTCAAGAGAGGTGGAGGAACAAGTGTGGGGTTTGAGGCAATCACAGAATCATATCTTTTAAGGTCACAAGAAACTCAAAAAGATTATCTGGGTGGAGCCAAGATGGTGGCGTAGGAGCAGCAACATATCGCAGCTCTCACATAGCCACCCCAAAATACCCATAAAATATGACTCTAAACTAATCCTAGAACTCCAAAACGCACACAAGTATACTTTCCACTAAAGTCAGCTCGGCTACGAGGAGCCATATCAGCCCTGCGAACCGAAACCAGCCTGGCCTGAAGCCGTGGCTGTGCCCCCGGGGGTGGCTGGACGAGAGGAACCACGCCCTGGATGGAGCTTCGGGTGAGTGGATTGGTGGCAGCTGCGGCAGTGTCCAGAACCAGGTCAGTGGGACTTGCGAGGTCGTGGGAGAAAAGTGGTCTGGCCAAAATGCCTCCAGGGCTGAGAAGTGGAAAGCGAAGGTCCTGCACCTGCCTCCACACTGCTGCTTCAGAGCTCTCGGCCTGCAGACTGTAGGGGGACTAAGCGATCATTCAGAGGCCAAGCGCTCTCACGTTGAGCGGCCTGGATCCGGATCACGATCTTGGGCTTTGGTCCTGTGGTCGTTTTTCCTTCAGTGAGCCAGAAGTGGGGAAGGGACCCAGCAACTTCCTGAGAGCTCTGGAGGACCCCAGCGATTTGGGACAGAGCTTTCCCCTTTGGAAGCAGAACTCCACAGAGATTTTAAAAAAAATCATGGACTGACCAACCATGAATAAGAATAAGCATAAGAAGCAAAGTAAGAACAGCAACCAAACCCTAGATTCCTTCTTGGGGGAAAAGAAGGACCAAGGCAGAGAGAGGGAGGAGGACAGTGCAGCCAGAGCTCCCCCACCAGGGGCTTCCAATAAACATGAAGATTGCCAAAAAGCTAGAGATCGGCTGAAGAAGGATTTTAAAAACCAAATGAGAGAAGTGGAAGAAAAATTGGGAAGGGAAATAAGAATGTTGCAGGAAAATCATGAAAAGAGAGTCAGCAATCTGACTGAAGAAATCAATACCCTAAAAAATAGATTAACTCAAATGACAAAAGAGGCCCAAAAAGCCAATGAGGAGAAGAATGCCTTAAAAACTCGACTTTGCCAGATGGAGAAAGAATCTCAAAAGCACTCTGAAGAGAATAATTCTGTCAAAATTAGAGGGGATCAAATGGAAG
>CM053588.1:52645922-52669187 GCA_028646515.1 Pseudochirops corinnae
ATGATATTCCAGAGATCAAGGGAGCTTGGATTAAAACCAAGAATCACCTACCCAGAAAAATTGAGTATAGTGTTCCAGGGGAAAATATGGTCATTCAGTGAGGTGGAGGACTTTCAAAAATTCTTGCTGAAAAAACCAGAACTGAAAAAAAGATTATCTGGTCCATGCCCTGCCTTCAGACAGGTGAGATTGTGGGGGCTTTTATCCCCATTTAATGGATAGATATTTCTAGATAATGCGACTGAGGCCCAAAATCATAAAGTGGATTAAAGGATGGATGTTTCTGCATCAAGGGATCCTGACATTACGGGATTCTGCCCCTTTCCTGGCACCTAAGATTCTCAGTGTCTTATCCCAGGGGCATTCTGCATTTCCAGGACTAGGAAAGATGAGGTGCAAGGGAGGAGGTGTCACCTCAGGAGAAGTCTCTACCAGGACCAACCTGTCTTAGCTATCTACTCACCCTGTTGCAATGTTAATTATTATTTTAGTGGTGCTTTTACAAGATGAGAGGAGACCTTCAGGCACAGGTGGCTCATAAACCTAGACCCATCATCATTTTTATCATTGGTATTTTATTAACAGTAATAATCCTCTGAACCCACCTTCTTCTTGTTATTAGAGGATCTCAAAGCACTTAATAAACACTAACTCACTAACCATGGCCTGGGCATTATTATTCTGTACTTTATATGGATAAAGAAATGAGACACAAAGGAGTGGAGTGAGTTCTTTGGTGCTGGACACCTCTACGTGGATATCCCCCCAGTGCCTCCAATTCAATTTGTCCAAAAATGAACTTGTCATATTCCCTACTCCCCTTCACGCACTCCCACCTGAAACCTCCCTATTTCTGCTCATGGCACCGCCATCTTTCCACATACTGGTGCTCAAAACTTCCAAATCACGTTCGACTTTTCCCTCTTCCTTACCCCACCAGAAAAATGGGTTCCCAAGTCCTTTTGGCTTCCAAAATCTCTCTCACATGGTGCCCGCTGCCCTAGTTCTAGGCCTTGCCCCTTCTTCGCTAGATTATTGCAATAATCTCCTAGACGGTCTTAGTGCTCCTAGCCTGGTCCTTTCCTTTCTAATAATAGTCATTGCAAGCATTTACATAACCCCTTAAGGTGTACGAAATTCTTTGTACTTATGATCTCACTGGATCCTCACAACAACCCTGGGAGGTAGGTGCTATTATTATCATCCTCACTCTACAGATGAAGAAACTGAGACTGAAGTTAAGGGACTTGCCCAGGGTCACAAGTACTAAGTGTCTGGGGCAGGATTTGAACTCAAACCTTTGTTACTCCAGGTAAAGGTCTCCATCTTTTTACTGTCTTGCTGCCATCAGAACATTAGGGGACTGGCACTAAGGGAATTTATATCTATCTAAGATCCTGAACAAACCCATCAGAGAACCAAGGTGGCAAGGGACACAGTGGATAGAGTGCTTGGCCTGGAGTCAGTACTAGCTGTGTGACCCTGGGCAAGTCACTTAACCCTATTTGCTTCAGTTTCCTCATCTGTAAAATGAGCTGGAGAAGGAGATGGTAAATCACTGAAATATCTTTGCCAAGAAAACCCCAAAAATGGGGTCATGGAGAGTCAGACATGCCTGAAATGACAACAAGATTCTAAACAAATCCATCAGAGATCCATATGGATTAGGGCATCCATAGATCAATCCAGAAGTAAATGTTATAAGCACCTACTATGCGTCAGGCACTGAGCTAGGTTTTAGGACTACAAGGACAAGAAAGAAATAGTCCTTCCCTGTGAGAAGCTCAGTTGCATCAGGAGGAGATGGCAGATGCTCATTGAAGAATATCCAGATTAAGGATCCTTTTTGAAGTGGAAGCAGGGCGACACCAGCGCCTGGGGGAGACCAGGAAGAGATCCCCAGTCTCAGGGGGCCAGAAGCAATGGAGAGATTGTACCTGACAGGACCTCCCTGCTGTGGTTTCATGGATTTGAAGCTGGAAGAAAGCTTAGGGGTGACTTAGTCCAACCCAAAAGAAAATTCAGGCCCAGCCAGATCAAGCACTTACTACACCCAGGTAGTAAATTGTCACAGAGTGAGGATTTGATCTCAGGTCCCCTGCTCCTACACTCAGAGCTTTTTTCACTCTACTATTTGTGCCCTAGTCAGTAAGATAAACAGACATCTCTTGATTCTTATTTAAGATGCTTGTTGGAAAGGATGAATTTTGTTTTCTCTTTAAAGTGAGATTTGGGGGCAGCAAGGTGGCATGGTGGGTAGAGCACTGGCCCTAGAGTCAGGAGGGCCCGAGTTCAAATCTGACCTCAGACACTTACTAGCTGTGCAACCCTGGGCAAGTCACTTAACCCTGATTGCCTCCCAAAAAACACTGACCCACTGTCCCCACTCTCACTCTCAGTAGCTCCAGTCCCTGGCCAATGGGCTTCTACTACCCAAGATCTTGAGCTTTATCAGAGCCTCAGGACATTAGACATTAGAGTGTCTACATTTCCATCTCTTGACATGGGATCCAAGAGTATGTCTCTACATGCAGATTATCTTCTGAGCTTTCCTTGTCTTATGCCATGTTGGGATGAGGGGCTAGCCCAGCAACTAGTATGACATCATGCTGACCTAGGAGACCCAAACACCAGCTTTTTACTGTCCCAGACAACTGGACAGAGCTCCCTGATACATCCACTTGTTCCTCACTTTCTCCAGCACTGGGCTGTGATCAGTCATGGAAGAATCTTGGACAGTAAAAGTTCCAAGAGAAACAATTTATGTTTCATCATCTGTTCTCCAGGATCAAGATTGGCCATGACAATTAATTTAAGTTCAGTTGGCTTTTAATGATGATGTCATTTACATTGTTGAAGTCATTGTTCTTTTGGTTTCATTTATTTAACTAAAATGCTTTTTAATTCTATTTATTTTGCATCAGTTCATATGACTCTTCTCATCTTTCTCTGAATTCTTTGTATTTATAGTTTCTTATAGTGCCAGAAGATACTATTATGTTCCTATTTCACAGTTTATTCAACTATTCCCCAAACAATAGGCATCTACTTTTTTCCCCCAGTTTTCTGCTACAACCACAGAATGCTTCTATGACTACTTTGGTGTATATAAGACCTTATCTTCTGCCTTCAGCGTACCTTGGTTAGTGCTCAGTAGTGATAACAATAGTTCAAAAAGCATGAAAATTTTAATGACTTTTCTCAGAAATTTCAAATTGTTTTCTCTAATAGTTAGAACAACTCACGATTCTACCAATAGTGTATCAATACAATTAATCCTCAACTTTCATGGGGGAAATACTCCTAGGAAATGGCGCAACAGCAAAAAATGTGAATGTTGGTATGTTGAACTTATGGGAAATAGGAAATTAGGTTCCCACTTCTGCCAAAAACTATAATTTTTTGTTAGAGATTGCTGAAAATACACCTTTCTCCATAGAATTCTTTTTAACAAAACATTGATTCTGATCATTTTCTTAACATAGTAACCATGAAATAACTCATAAAATGAAGTACATAGAACAAAATTGGTAAATGTGAAAAACATTTTTTCTCATTAGTCGTCCCTAGACTCTGTGAACTTTTGTACTAACATCTCAGTTTAAGAAAAACCAACCCATTGATTTCAAACAATGTTCACTTTTTATAACATATGAAATCTAGAGTACCATAAACACCATACAGCAAATAAAATTCTTAAAACTAAAATGTTTTTTAACCTGAATCTTACCTTCCACTGCGTCTGATGATGGTATGAGGGTGTTGTATTATATTGCAGTAAATCTCTCTACCTTGGCTGCCCCCTGAAAACCAAGGAAGAGAGTGCTGGGACTATAGTCACTGCTGTCAGAAGATGTTGAAATTGGTGAGGTCTCAACATTACCTCTAACATTCTATCCTTCACAGTTGGTGGATGGCATCAGAGCTCGTGAAGGACACTATGCTTTGGGACATAGTGGCAACATAAAGCTTGAGTTTTAAAGACAAAGAAAATGGGCAATGAATGCATGGGAGCTCTTTACTCTAGAATGGTACAGTGAATAAGACTAGTGAAGCATCCAGTAGGATACCAGCTATTCCATGGATTTGCATGTATCATTCCTCTCATTTTTTTCTCTCCTGCACACAGCTGCAAATGTGTGCAGCTGCCAATGCAAAAGTGAAAATGAAGCTACTCATAAAATCAAAAGCTTGAAGTAGCAAAAATTAAATGCCAGGATGTTGAAGATCAGCTGTGTATCTGTCTTTCAACAGCTCCAATTTGGACTTTCTCCATCGCTTACCATCTTTATAATTTAATGGACAGAAAGTGAAACCTCAGAATTGTTTTAATTAGCATTGTTCTTATAATTAATTATTTGGGACATTTTCTCATATAGTTGTTGACAATTTAAATTTCTTCTTTTAAAAATAATTAAGTGATGCCCTTTATTTTTATGTCACAGTCATATTTAGATATGCCCTTCCCTTGCCTTCACTCCTCCCCACACTAAGTCTTCTTTTGTGACAAAGAAAAATAGGTAAGCAGAAAACCAACACCATAACCACCTCTGCTCAATAGGTAGCATTCCATAGAAGGAGTTCCGCCCCCCCCCCCCCCATTGAAAGAAGGGTGGTGCATTTCCTCCAGGGGCGAATATTGGCCATTATAATCATAAAACATTTGAGTTTGTTCTATCATTGTTTTCATTTGCATTCTTGGAGTCTCACGAATATTGCTCTCCTGAATCTACTTAACTCATTATGTATCACTTCATACAAGTCTCCTTATATTTGTCATTTTTTTTCTGGCCCCAATTTAGTTGATGCAGGGAACACCAGGTGAGGGACTTTCATCACATTCTCTGCAACTTATAATCTTAGTTACCTGGGGCAGTGAGAGATGAATGTCTAGGGTCACATAATCACTATGTGACAGGGGACAATAGAAGGAAATATCTTCCACAACTGTGGGCTAGGAGGTTAATTCCTTTTTCTTCTTTTTTCTTTTTCATTTTCAAATTCTCTCCCTCCCTCTACTTTCTTCCTTACTTATTGAGCAGGCAAAAAATATAATACCCATTATACATATGGCTGTGGTTTGTCCTTTGCTCTCCAAGAGAACCATGACATCAAGAAGATGATTCTGTGACTTGCAAGTGAATTTAAGTGAGGGAGGGCTGTGCAAAGTCACCAGCCTCACTTTCTCCTCTGGAGTGATCTAATTCCAGTGGTCAGATATAGAGCTGGACAACTGGAGATGGCCCAGGATGCAGTAGGAGACCTTGGCCTTTTTAAGCTAAGGTCTTTCTGAGTTCTCTCTTTGACTGAGGCAACACCCTTTCAGCGATTAGGACTGATTAAGACATGAGCCAAGGGATGGCTCCTTTAATTTAAAAAAAAATTGTTATACATATGGAGCCAGGCAAAACATATTTCTGCATTAGCCATGTTCTCTCTCAAATAAAGAAAAGAAATAAAAACATGCTTCAATCTGTACTCAGAGTTCATCAGTTCTCTCTCTAGAGGTGGATAGCACTTTTTATCCTTAGTCCTTTGGAGTTGTGGCAAATCGTTTTATTGATCAGAGTTCCTAAAATTTTTATGGTTGATCATTTTTACAATATTACTGTTACTCTGTAAATTATTCTCCTAGTTCTGTTTACTTCATTTTGGATCAGTTCACATAATTCTTTCCAGGTTTTTCTGAAACCATCCTCTCCATCATTTCTTAAAGCATAATAGTATTCTTTCACCTTCATGTGCCATAACTTGCTCAGTCATTTCCCAGTCAATGGATATGGGGGAATAAATTTTAATTAAAGAGGGATAGGAACCATCACAAAAGATAAAGTTGATAATTTCAATTACACAAAATTAAAAAGTTTTGGCATAAACAAAATCAATGCAGCTAGAAAAAGAGCCAGTACGTGGTACACGCAGAACTTGAACCCAGGTCTTTCTATCCCCAAGGACATCTTTCTATCCAGTAAGTTACACTGTAATGAATATTTTGACACATATAGAATGTTTCTTTCTGTCCTTACCTCTTTGTGGTATATAACAAGGAGTGGAATCTTTGGGTCAAAGTACATAAATAGTTCAGTCACCTTTTTCATGCAACTTCAGTATGGTAGGACCAATTCATAGCTTGCCCAAAAATGTATTAGTGTTCCTATCTTCCTATGATTTCACTAACATTATTTTTTGAGTGTGAGGTGAAATATTAGAGCTGTCTCCATTGTTGTATCAGTTATTATTAGTGATTTGGAGCAATATTTCACATGGCTGCCATTTCAATGGTATGCCATTATTCTTCTGAGAACTTTGTTATATTCTTTGACCACTTACCTGTTGGGGGATGGCTTTTGGTTTTACACATGTGTGTAAATTCCCTAAATACTTTGAAGATAGGCTTTTATATGAGATGTTTGTTACAAAGCTTTTTTTCACAACTGAGTTTTAATTCTTTTTCTAAAGACATTGATTTAGTTCATATCAAAGCAATTAAATGTTATGAAATTGAAATTATCTGTTTTATTTCAATGATGATCTCTTGCTGTAAAAGTTGTAAAAGGTGGTTCCTTCTATCATCCTCTAATTGTTTTATGATGTAAGGTTATTTGTCCATTTAGAGCCATTATGATATGTGGTGCAAGAAACTTGCCTAAACTGGTTGTCTAACAAACCATTTTGTAGATTCTCCTACAGTTCTTGGCACATAGTCTTTTTCCCAGTAGTTTGTGGTTTTGTGAGTTTCAAACACTAAATGACTGTGCTTCTGGATGTTGCTTATCTAATCAGATCCACTGATGCACTTTTTTTTTCAAATTTTTGATCAGTACCAAATAGGTTTGCAAAGAATAATAAGAATAAAGGATGCTATCAAGTGAATATCTGATCCAAACAAAAGATAAGCTGATCACAAGGATAACTAGGACAGAGAACATGGGCTCCATTAGTATCCTGACAAACATTTACCAAATGGATTTATTATTTATTTCTATATTTATATTATATTACACATCAATATATAGTATTATGCTGATTGAGTATTATAATGTATTATTTACTAACCCGTTATCAAATTAATTAATCAAATTAATTTTGCTAGCATCACCATTTTATTAGATTGTCTTGATCATGAACAATGAATGTTTCTTCAATTTAATTCTTCCTTTATTTCTGGAAAGAGGGTTTTTAAGTTGTATTTATTTGAGTCCTGAATGGATTAACTCACAGGTATGTTATGCATTTTGCAAATTATTTCTCTATTGTTCATTCTGGGTTTTGTTAGTACTGTAAGAAATGGTGATTATTTTAATGAATTTATTTCACATATTACTACTTTATTGAAGCTATTAAATATATACATTAGTTTCTTCACTAATTCTCTGAGGTTTTCTGAGCAAACTATCCTGTCTTCTGCAAATAGGTATAATTTTGTCTTTTCTTTATGAGGTTTTTAGTCCTTTAATTTCTGTCTCTTGTCTTTTTGCTATGGTTGGAATTTCAATAACTATTCAAAAACTATGTTTATAATTCTCTTTTTCTGTTTTAGCCCTTCCTGGTTTAAATATGAAGACCATATTTGTCTCATAAAAGGAGTTTCTTTCTCAATTTTTTTTTTTTTACTGTAAGTATTCATTATTTTTCAAATAGTAGGGAAAGGAGCATCCTTTCTTTTCCTATATACTTATTGGGAAAGCTACCAGTATTTCTCCACTATATATAATGCTGGTTCATGATCTTAGATACAGTTTTCTGATCATACTAAAGAAGATCTCTACCACATCTATGATGTTAGGGTAATCTCTTTTTTTTTTTAAGAGTTAAACAATTTTGCTTAAATATTTAAACAATCAGTAAGCATTATGTGACCCTCACTGTGCTAGGGATGGAAAGACAAAGATAAAATAGTCCCTGAATGTAAGGAGATTATATTCTATCAGGGCAGATGACAGGTACAAATTTAAGTGCATACAAAATAAATACAGGGTACTTTCTAGGAGAAGCATAGCAACTAGGAAATGAGCACAGTATTTTGTTGAAGGCTTTTTCTGTATTTACTCCAATAACCTATGTTGCTTTGTTATTTGGTTAATTATGCTAGCTGATTTTCTACTGTTAGAACATCCTTGTATGCACAGTAAATATCTAACTTAGTTGGAGTCAATTATTCTTTAGATACATTGCTATAGTTTTATTTAAAATGTATCAATTTTCATTCATGAAAATGGTTTATAATTCTCTTTTTCTGTTTTAGCCCTTCCTGGTTTAAATATGAAGACCACATTTGTCTCATAAAAGGAGTTTCTTTCTCAATTTTTTTTTTTTACTGGAAGTATTCATTATTTTTCAAATGTTTGATAAAATTCACTTGCAAATCCATCTGCATCATATTCCCCTACTCCCAAGTTTTGATAGCTCCTTAACAGGTTACTTGATTTCTCCTTCTGAATCTGGATTGTTTAATTGCTCCACTTTGTTAGTTTGGATATTTTGTATTTTTATTTGCTAGAATCCAGTTATGCACTGTAGTCTCTGAGAATTCTTTTTATTTCCTCTCTGTAGTAATTCATCGTATTCAATCATTTGATTTTCTTCTCTCTTTTTCATTATCCAAAGTTTTATTGTTCTTATTCATCCAAGCTTTTAGTTTAGTTGATGATTTTTGTCATCTTTTAGTTTTTAATTTTCTCTGCTTCTCAGATTTTCAAGGTTTCCTATTTTATGCTTGTTTTGAGGCAGCTATTTGTTGATTTTCTATTTTTGAAAAAACTACATGCTCAGTTTATTGATTCTTTTTTCTGCTCTGTAATATGTGTTAAATAATACTTTTGAGCATTGCCTTAGTTGCATCCCTTAAATTATGCTTCCTTATCATTTTCTTTTGCATAGTTTTTTCTTGTTTCCATAATTTATTCCTCACTCTGCACATTATTCGGGATGTAATGGCTTTGTCTTCATTTTATTCCATGTCTTTTGCTGTGTTCCTTATATTTATTACTATTTATTTCATTATGGTCTGGAAATGTATTTTAAAAGATGGGCATAATCAATGTTGGAGATATTGTAGAAAAACAGGCATAATAAGGTATTGTTTGTTAGATGGTGAATTGATACAATCATTCTGGGAAAGAATTCAAAGTTATGCTAAGAAAGTGTTCATACCCTTTGGCCCAGAGTTTCCAATGCTAGGCATATACTCCAAAGAGATCAATGACAAAAAGAAAGATTTCATATCTGCCAAACATGGAGCAGTTCTTTTAGTGATAGCAAAGAACTGGAAATGAAACAGACATCCATCAATCAAGGGATAGCCAAACAAGTTGGGGCACATGAATGTGATATACTGCAAGAAATGACGAAAGTGATGAATACATAAATGCATGTAAGGATAAACTTATGAACTGATGCAAATTACAATCAGCAGAAACAGGAAAGCAACATACACAATAACTTCATTGTAGTTCTGTCCTCCTCTTCATGACCCCTTTGGGGTTTCTTGATGAAGCTACTGAAGGGATTTGCCATTTCCTTCTCCGGCTCATTTTACAGATGAGGAAACTGAGGCAAATAGGGTTAAGTGACTTGCCCAGGGTCACCCAACTAGTAAGTGTCTGAGGGCAGATTTGAACTCAGATCTTCCTGACTTCAAGTCCAGTGTGCTATCCACTACACCACTGACGTGGGTTCAAATCTCAGCCCTGTTGCCTATATTCTGTATGACTTTAAGCAAGTCCTTTTTTTTTTCCCTCTAGGTCTCAGTTTCTTGGTCAGAAAATGAAAGGGTATGATAGGATGGTCTCTAAGGTCCATTGCAACTCTAAATTCAACCAATTAATCAATCACTAAACATGTATTAATTGCCTACAATGAGGCAGGGCTAACATTTGGCAATAAATAAAACAACCCTTACTCATAAAGAGTTTAGATTTTCCTATGTTTCTAACTATATAGGAAGGAATCAAACATTCCTTAAGTGTTTGCTGTGTGCCAGGCCCTGTGCTAAGTAAGCACTTCACAAATACTACCCCATTTTATCCTATCAGTGTCTATGCCATTAGTGTCCCCATTTCTCAGTTAAGGAAAGTGAGGCAGATGTAAAGCACACACAGCATAAATGTAAAGAGAATAAATACAACATATACAAAATGATTCATTAAATACAAGATAATTTAGTCAAAGAGACAGAGACAGAGAAAGAGACAGACAGAGAGCTGGGAGGGGTGGGGAATAGGAAAGTTATCCTGTAAAAAGTGATGCTTGAGTTAGGGCTTGAAGGAAGAGAGGTATTCTGTGAAATGGAGGTAAGGAGGGAGGACATTCCAGGTCAAGAAAACAGCCTGTGCAAAGGCCTGGGGATGGGAGATGGGGTATCCTATGTGAGGAAATGACCCTATGACCTTCGGAAGAGGTCATATTATAAAATTTTGGCTTAGAAGTAGAGAAGCAGATTAAGGGGATTGTCCCATGAGTCAATGATATAACAAATGAAGGCTGTGTCAGGTTTTTTCCTCCCCCTCCACCCACTAATCCTGTCTCCTCTATCCAAACAGCGCTGGACTCCACCAGGCTAGTTACTGAGTTCCTTGTAAGTATGAACCAATAAGAAAAAAAAGATGGCCAGACCAAATACGTCATGAATGGTGCTTCTCACAGCTGGGACCTGGGCCAAGGTCAGCAGGAAGTCAGAAGAAGGCAAACCATTCCCAGAAAAACTGAGCCATTTGCAAAGGCCAGGAGAGGGGGGTGGGTTTGTCATGGTGAATGCATTGGACTGAGAGTTGGGAAAGCCAGTTTCTTTCACAAGCTTCCCTCCTGGCCCTATGAGCACCCATTTTATTTTACTATTTGGTTTTTGGACCCAGACGTCTGATTTCATTCATATAGGGATCTCCTTGTAAGGGAATCCCTTCCATCAACCATGATCATCAATGCTCTTTACCTTATAGTCTCAGGGAGCTAGCTGTCAAGGGCCTTTCAGTGGTAAGTGACTCAAGCAGAGTCACACAGACAGCAATTGGCAGGGGTAATGCTTGAATGTGGGTCTCTTAGACTCAGACACCAGATCTTTCTGTTACAGTATACACTGATTCTCAAATGAACTTGATGTCTTGGCCAGTACATTTGCCTGTGAATTAGGAGATGTAGGTTTGAGTACTGATTTCATCATGTGCTACACTGTAATTATGGGGAAGTAATCCCCTCTGCACCCCCAGCCTCAGTTTCTCTTCTCTAAAATACTCCTTGTCTCACACAGATGTTAGGAAGAAAGAGATAGGGGCTGAGGTCTGGACTTGTGATTTCAATGATAGAGAGAATCCTCAGGCAAGAAAACGCCCTCTACCAAGGCAGACTAGTGACTTGTCTACAGTCTATAGTCTTAGAGAACTGTACTGAGAAGTCAAATGACTTGTCCAGGGTCATACAACCAGTAGAAGTAAGAGGCAAGACTTCAACCCAGCTTTTCTCAGTTGTGAGGCTTGCTTTCTATCCACTCTACCACACTGACACTCATGTAATGAGAAGTCATTGTCAATATAGTACTGTCAAAATGGGATCTCTTAGCGTGTTATTCCTTCTCTGGACTTGTTTCCTCAATTGTAACAAAGAGATCGATCATTCCTGTTTCCTTCAAACCTTTCAGCGATGTATAAAATGTCAGAGCTGGGAGGGACATCAGAACAGAGAATGTCAGAGCTGGAAGGGATTTAGAATGTAGACTTACAACTAGAACATACAATGTTTATGTTGCAAGAAAGGGGTCTCAGAAATTGCTTAGTACAGCCCAGATGACATGACACACACACACACTCCCAGTTAGAGAAGTGATTTGTCTCTGGTCACACAAAGTTGTAATAGGGTTGATGTTAGAACCCAGGGCTCCTGAGTTCAGTGGTCTCAAGGAAAGGGTGCTAGTTTGTCATCAGAAAACCCCGGGCTACAATCCTGACTTTCTCTCCCAGGACCAAGGTTCTAGGCCTGACTAGTCCTCAGTGTGCTGTCTTGGACATTTTACTTCCCCTATGTTAGCCTCATTTTCTTCATCTATAAAATGGGGTGATTGTACTAGGTGCCCTCTGAGGTTATTTGTAGCTGTAAATCCATGGTTCTATGCACCTCTGCCCTCACCTTCATTAGCACCCCACTAACCAAACCACCATTTCTGAAATTTGAATTCTTTTTTTTATTATGGACTTAATAGTCATTAACAAGCATGAATGTTTCCATATACAAGGAACAAAAAGGGGAGTTGTATATGAAACCATGAATTTCCATTACTTATAGGTGACTTTAAAAAAAATTTTATGTAAAGAAACTTGTCAGGGCACTGCTTGAGTTGTTAGCCTGGGGGACCTCTTATGGAACTGGGCATATGTTCAGTTCTTTTTTGTACATGTGCTCTGATCTATTATCAAGCAGAAGTCAGGAAGCTGAAGGCAGCCAGGACTCAGCTTCACTGAGGCAGGCATAGAGTCTCACCTGGAGGGAGAGACAAAAGGTAGCATATTCAGATTGGGTCAACGCTCCCTTCCCCCACCTTGATCGTTGCATCCCCTCATACCTCAGTGGAGAAAGCTCAGGAATAGCAGCACCCTCCGGACTACCAGCCCCTCTTCTAGACTTTCTCCAAGAGCCATCAAAAAGGAGAGCATCCCTTATGAAGAAGGGATTTCTCACCTTCCTCACCACCACTAACACTAACCAGATGTCACTGAGAGGCAAGTAAGGTCAAGCAATACCCTCCGAACCAACCACCTTCCCTGCCTGGCCCCTACAGGCACATGTCCTTGTGATCATGTGACCTGTCAACTTCCATTGAAGACACCCCTGCCTTTTCAGCAGCCACAGTTATTCAAGACCAAGAAAAGGAAGTCCTCACCATCAAAATCCTTGTCCCTGATAAAGAATTCAACCTTAGAAATAGATAGGGTTTTATCAATGGAAATGACATTGATTAGGGTGCATTACCGTCTGCTTTGTTACTGTAACCTAGGACCACGATACCTTGCCATCTGACTTCCTACTGAAACCTCCTACATAAGTTGCCTTCCCCATTAGAATGGGAGTTCTTTTTAGAGCAGAGACTGTCTTTCCTTTCATTTGTATCCCAAGCTCTTAGCACAGAGTTTGGCCATAGTAAGTGCTAAAAAGCTTTTTTCATTTCATTGTTCATGCCATGAGTTTCATCCCTCCATCAGTATTATGGGAGATCAGAATTCTCTTTCTCCACCTTCCAAGGGAAAGGACACAGCAAGAGAGCAAGTTATTTCTCCTGAGTTCTTCTTAGAGCCCACTGAGGGGGTGGTTGCTTCTGACTCAGGTCAGTCATCTTCAATACAGTCCCTTTCACTGGTCAGGAGTTCCTATGTCATTTCAACAAGGTGAATGTCCTTTGGCAGGGGGACAGAATCTGTGGTCCACTGAGAAGTACCAAGGCACATGCCCAACTCCACTGGAGGCATCCCAGTCTAAAAGAACAAAGTATTCCCTTGATCATCCATCACGTGTATTACATTGAATGCAGTAGTGACAAAGTTGTCTCCTTCTGATCATTTTGTTGTCCTGTTTAAGCATTTGAATGATGTTCTTTTCTTTATCTACCTTTTACCTGTCACCACCCCCTAACTTGCCTCCCTTTCCCAAATAGAAACCCTCCTTCATTTAAAAAAAATGTCAACACACCGGCCATATCTGGAAATGCATGCCTCGTTGGGTATGTCTAGTCCACCATCTCATTGTTGTCTGCCCATGAAACCTGGACAGCATCCCAACCCTATGTCAGGAAACTGAGTTGCTTCCCTTTGAATTGTCTTAGGGAGATTCTGAAGATCACCTGGCAGGATAAGATACCAGACACTGAGGTCCTTTCTCAAACTAACCTGCCAAGCATTCAAACTACAGTACAGAGTGCAACTCCCATGGGCTGGCCACATTGTTCGGATGTAAAACGTACACTTGCCAAAAAGGGTGGAGAACTCACACAAGGGAAATGCTCACATAGTCATCAGAAGTGATACAAGGGACCCTCTCAAAACCTCTCTTAAGAACTTTGGTTTTGATTGTGTGACATGGAAGACACTGGCACAGGACTGCCCAGTATGGTGTGCCCTTCATCAGAGAAGGTGTCGTGCTCTATGAGCAAAGAAGAATTTAATTAGCTCAAAAGAAATGCGAGAAGCACAGATTTTGAAAATCCACCCCAAATGTTCACATGGACTGTTTGTGCCCAACCCATGGTAGAACATTTTGAGCTTGTATTGGTCTGATCAGCCATAGTCGGGCACACCTTAACTTGACTAGCATAGCGATATCATTTTGGCCCTCTTCGAAAACGAAGGACAACAACCAAGCAATCTTCACTAAGAGGAGGACAGCATACTTGGCTACTGATCTTCTGAAGTCATGATTGGTTAATGCATGCATCAATCAGAGTCCTTTGGCATAATTTACAGGGGTTTTCCTTTACATGACAGTGGCCATCATGTAAATTGTTCTCCTGCAAAATACCATTCCTTAAACCCAGAACTCCTGATTTCTCTCTTAATACACTCTACCTCCCTGGGGCTTGGTGGCTCGGTGGCTAGAGCTTCGCTCCTGGAGTTAGGAAGACCCAAATTCAAATCTGGCCTCAAACACGTACTATCTGTACTAGCTGCGTGACATTGGGCAAGTCATATAACCTGTTTGCCTCAATTCACTGGAGAAGGAAATGGAAAACCACACCAATATCTTTGCTAAGAAAACCCCATGGACAATGTGGTCCTTGGGGTCACGAAGAGTCAGACATGAACCAACAACAACACCCATAAGGTATCTTTTCACATTGATTCCTACTCTTCTCAACTCAACTACTCCAAATTGAGTAACCTTACTTTCAAGCCCCTTCTTAGTTTCCTCCATACCTGATTCTGGCTTTTCATCCATTCTACGACCCACACTAAGCCACTTAGTAAATCCCTCCCAGCTCAGCCACACCAGTGCTGGAAGAAAGGGGCACAGACCAGCTATTTATCTGCACCAACTCAGCCTTCACAGGATCAGCTTGAGGCTGAGGAAAGAGAAAGATCACAGATATCAAGCAGACTGTACTGATCCCATCATGAAGAGAATTTCTCCCATATGGATAGTGGAAAGGTTGGATACCTCATTTGCTAGAGGATTATGGAGATGGAGGTACCTTTCCAGAAGTGCATGCCGCTTAATACCAATTGAATATGGGGAGAAAGAAGAAAAATGTTCAATGCGTTGACCATTCAGGTGGATGCAGAGGGAAAAAATTAAATATGATACAATTGCTTGACAGGGATAATGGAAGGACAAGGTCATTTATTGCAAGTGTGCTGACCTGGTTCCCAAAGAAGTTCCGAATGAAGATAAACTAGACCTGAAAAGACCTGATTAGGAAGCTATTAAAGAGATTATGGAAAAGACATGGGTGGTGCTGGAGGAAATCTGTGTCTCAGAAGATTGCTTCAACTTTGCCAATTTGAGCTGCTGATAAATTAAGTCCAGCTCAGTACATCCAGCACGCACCATCTCTACAAGGAGTGGCTTTCAACTCTGGAGGTGAGCAAAGAGTTATTCAGTTGATGGAAATTAAAAAAGACCCAGTGGAGTCTCCAAGATTCCAAATTAATTTAAAAAAACAATTTTTTCTTTGTGTCTGCCAAATCACTTCTTCATAGCCAACTTCTTCCAAAAAGCCTTCCCTGATAAAGTGAATTTGATCTCTGAAAACAAAGGAAGAAGGAAGCAGGAAACAGGAAACAGGAGGATAAATTGTGTCTATCTACTTACTGTGGGAGCAGGGTAGGAATGAGTTGTGCCTTAGATACTATTCATGTCCAATTGTCATTCATTGGTGACAAAGGTTCCACATAACCACCCCACAGTCCAGAGCCAACCCCCACATTCCAACATACAACACCTTTGGATAACAATACCCCCTCACAGTCATAAACAACCGCTCCCAACCTGCAAGGCTCCAACTAAACACCCCCACAATCCTCATTGGCCTCTCCCCAAACTCCCAAATAATAAAAGGCAGTGGTCTCCACTAGGACTTTCCCAAGAGCCTATCCCAAGTGTGGGAACTAATAAAGAATCCCAGGAGAGCATTTGCATGTGATTTACAAATGATAGGCACGAAACCTACAAGTATCTATAAGAACTCTACCACCATTTTGCCTACTGTTTTCCATTTAAAATTTTCATATATCTCTTAAAGTTGTTGTTACTGGATTTAAAGTCATAGTTTAAGAACAACTCATAGAAACTACATAAAGGAAATCTTGATTTTGATTTTGGGGTGGGTAGAAGCCAATCCATTCTAATCATGGGAGTCAACCACGAGTAGAGAGAGTGGCTTGAGGGGTAGTGGATCAGTGGCGTTGAGCACAGGCTGGCCAAACACTGGCAGGTCTGTGGAGGAAATCATTCTTATTTAGATATAGGTTGGATTAGTTGGCCTTTGGAGTCCCTCCCCAAACTGAGATTCTGTAAATCTGTGAATTGAATGTCAAAAGTGGAAAGAACTTTAGGTCACAGAATGTTAAAACTGGAAAAGAAGTTAGAACATACAATATCAGACTTGGAGAAAAACAAAACAACTTTAGAATGAATAAAGTTAGAAATAAAATGTGCAAATTAAGAGGAACTTTTGATCCAATTCAAGAATCTTAGAACAGGAGCAGCTAGGTGGAACAGTGAATAGAGCACCGGCCCTGGAGGCAGGAGGACCTGAGTTCAAATCCAGCCTCAGATACTTAAAACTTACTAGCCATGTGACCTTGGGCAAGTTGCTTAACCCCAATTGCCCTGCCTTCCCCCCTCCAAAAGAAAAAGCAAAAAAAATATCTTAGAACAAAGAAGATTAGAGGTGGGAAGGACTTGGCATATAGACTGTTAAAGCTAGAAAGAACCTTAAAGACCATCTAGGCCTAATTCCCTCCTTTTTATAAAGAAGGAAGCAGCCTATGTTTTTGCCCTTTAGTAACTGCAGTATTGTTGGTCTAGATCCTTTCTACCAGAGGCGTGTGGAGTGCAGAAGAAGGAAACAAAAACAGGTCAAGGGAAGAGGGTGCTGTGGTTTCCTTAAAGATTCAGATCAAATTCATATCAGATGTTATTTTCCACAGCTACTGGTACCCCCCCCCCCCACGTATCTATTTTGTATATATTATTTGTGCCAATATATATGAGTGTATATATACACACACAAGTGTCATGTGTGTGTGTATGGGATCTATACACATATGTGTGTGGACATGTTGTCTCCCCTGTTAGAATATAAGTCATTAAGGGCAGAAAGTATTTCTCTTTTGTCTTCATATCCCCAGTGCTCAGCACAGTTGCTGGAACATAGAAAGTAGCTAGTGAACATTTGTTTAGGAGGCAGGTGGGTGATTTGGTGGATAGAGCACTGGGCCTGGAGTCAGGAAGCCCTGAGTTCAAATCCAGCCTTAGACATTTACTAGCTGGGTGACCCTGGACAAGTCACCTAACCTCTGTTTGCCTTGGAGGCAGCTAGGTAGCTCAGCAAATAGAGCACTGGGCCTAGAGTAAAGAAGTTGTTTTTCAGTCAAGTCTAACTCTTCATGACCTCATTTGGGGTTTTCCAGGCAAAGATACTGGAGTGGTTTGCTATTTCCTTCTCCAATTCATTTTTTATGAAACTAGGGCAAACAGAGTTAAGTGACTTGTCCAGGATCACACAGCTAGAAAGTGTCTGAGGCCAGATTTGAGCTCAAAAATATAAGTCTGTCTGACTCCTGGCCCAGCACTCTATCCACCAAACCAACTAACTGCCTAGAGTCAGGAAGACCTGAGTTCAAATTTGACTTCAGGCACTTATTAGTTGTGTGACCCTGGGTAAGTCACTTAATCACTGTTTGCCTAATTTACCAGAGATATAAATGGCAAACATCCAATATCTTTGCCAAGAAAACCCCATGGATTGTACAGTCTAAGGGGTCATGAAGAGTCAGACATGGCTGAACAACAATAAACATGTGTTTATTGATCGATTGATTCATTCATTACCACAATTTCTTTATTTCTTGAACTGCCATGACCGAAGAATTCATCGTTAAAGGTTAGCTTGTTAATGACGAGATTCTCTGTCTATAACTGAGCTGATTGTCATAAAGCATAATCTATTTGTTCCAGAGACTATACTTGAAAGAGCTAGATGGCTCAGAGGGTAATGTATTGGATTTGGAATCAGAAAGAACTGAGTTCAAATCTTGACTTAGACGCTTAGCTTATGGGCACTTAGCTTGGGGCAAGCTATATGACTTCTGTCTGCCTCTGTTTCCTCATCTTTAAAATGGGATAATAATAACATCTGCCTCTCAGGGCTCTTGAAAAGATCAAGTGAGATTACGTATCTAAAGAGCTTTGCAAAGTGTTCTTTTTTATTATGGAATTTCTTGCAACCTAGAACTTGCAGAACCTGTGCTTCCCTACCATAGAAATCCAGGGAATACAAGCTCTTCAAGGGTTAAAAAAAAAAAAATCTGTATTACATTCATCTGTACCTAGCGCAGCCCCTAACATATAGAAGGTGCTTAATAAATGCATGTTGAGTGAATAACCTTAGAAACTCTGTTATCTCCCTGCCATAATGAAGCATCAGAGTAGGACTTTGTGGAGGATTTTGATAACTATTAGAAAAAGTTCCAGTGACTCCAAGATATTAGACAGTTGGCACAAGAAGAAATGAAAACAATTCTATAAAATGTCAATGTTTGACCCTGGGGACTGAACCTGGGTGAGAGCTGAATTCCTTTGCAACACTGCAACACTTATGAAATGTTGTCCTTGCACAAGGAACTCTGCACAGTACTAGAAATACAAAAATAAAAATGACTTGGCCCCTGCCCTCAGGCAGCTTACCTTCTACCAACCAGGCAGTAGTCATTCAGACACAAGACAGAAGTGCTTCATCCCATAGCATCCAACCTAGTCCAAAGAGACCCATACTGGCTACACCCTCTGTGTAGCCTGAATTTTTGGCCAACATGTCCAAAGGGACTTGGGAAAACAGAGGGATAGGATGGTCCAGTGGGGAGAGAAGAGGACTCCCCAGGGACTCAGGAGACCTGCATTGGTAGTCCCAGCCCTGTCACCAACTGTGTGACTTTAAGCAAGTCATTTTCTTTCCCTGGCCTTCAGTTTCTTCCTCTATAAAAGGAGAAAGTTTCATTAGATGGTCTTAAAGTCATGTTCATCTATAATATTCTAAGGGCCCTTCCAATTCTGACAACCTAGTTCTAAATTAGTTTTTAGTACTAGTTTTGTCATGTTGTGTTCTATGATCCCTTCTAGCTGTAACAATCTTTCCTCTATGTTCCCCACCCAGTTCTTCCATTCAGTGTTCTAAGATGTCCCCAACAGATCTGACCTATGCTCTAAGCATACTCCCAGTTCTGCCATCCTGAATTCTAAGGGCCCTCCCAGCTCTGACATTCTATCTTCTAAGGGTCCTCTCAGCTCTGACATTCTATGTTCTAAGGACCCTCCCAGCTCTGACCTTCTATGTTCCCAATTCCATGATAGCTCTAACATTCAATCTTCTGAAGTCCTTCCCAGTTCTAATACTTTAGGAGTCTAGAATTCTCATCAAATATATTTCTAGCTAGTCAATAGTGAAAGCTGGGACTAGGGGCTGTCATTATCCCTAGCCTTGATCCTGCTCCTAAGCTTGAGGTTCAACTGGGAAACTGGATGAGAAGGAATTCGAAGAAAATGCTGTCAAGAGTGACTTTTGAAATAATAATAACAACATAATAACTCCATGAGGTAGGTACTTTATTATTCTCATTTTACAGTTGAGGAAACTGAGGCAGACAGAAGTTTGCCCAGAATCAAACAGTTGGTCAGTGGCCTTTTGTCTAATTTCCCCAAATCTGGGCAGCCAAGACCTGAGGCTGCTTTTCCTTAGGAAAGTGGGCCAATTTTCCAAAGGAATACTGTATAAGGTTTCCTCTCCTAGAGCCATGTATCCATCATGAGACTTGGTGGGATGGAACTCTAGGAAAAAAGACTTTATATACAAAGAACAAAATAGGTAGGAAGTGGCTGTAGCCTCGCGTGGCATTTAAAAGGAGCCAACATGTTAAAGTAAGAAAGTGTAGCATAAAACATTTTTCCCAACCTGGAGATTGTACTTCTCCCCTGTATATCCAAGGTCCCTGGGGAGAGTGGGCTCAAACTGAAAATATAAATGTAGTGAGGCATACGTTAAGAACATGTATGACCAAAGAGTAAATTTATAGATCCTGGTTACTAGAAGTTTTTTCTCCCTTTGTAGAGTCCTTGTGAAGTTCACCTTAGTTATGGCTCTCAGGACTTGGCCATCTCCCTACTCTTGTGGCTACAGTTACCAGTTTGGGTACACTCTATTGCCAATTCTGGTCACCCATTAGACCTTTGATGAGACTGGAGGCTCTCTTGAACTCCCTAAGTTTGGGGGTAGGGGGAGAAGAAGAGGAGATGGAGGAGAGAGAGAGAAAGAAAGAGAGAAACTTTCTTCCCCCTATTGATTCCCTCTCAAACTCTTTGCTAGAGTTTCTCAACCACTAGACTTGACCTGATACATCTGTTTCTTTGAAATTAGTTAAATTTTTTAAAAGTTGCTAAGCTGGTTTAATTAGTTGCTATTCAATTTCAATTCTTTTCCCTGCCTAGTGATCTTTTTTGTTGGGTTACTGTTGCCTCTTGTTTTTACAACAAAGTAATTTCTCCTTAATACCTCCCTACTGATGATCCTTCCCTCCCTCTTAACAAAAGAAATTGTTTCAGTTAGCTGAGCCTGCCCATAGACACAGTGACCGGTCTGATGGCCAACACAACATTCCATTCTGCATCCTCTCTAGGGAGAGAGGGAGGAGGGTTTCATCCTCAATCCCCTAGGACCTAAGACTGGTAATTACAACTACTCAGCATTCTACTGTCTTTTATTGTGACCTTTTATATCATTGCAGTCCTTGCGTATAGTGTTCTCTTGGTTCTGCTTACTTTAATCTGCATCAGCTCATATATGAAACTGCTTCTCTATTAATATTTGGACAAAGGAAAAGCAGATAAATGAATTACTCATATCCATCATTTCTAGTGGTATAATAATTTCCATTGCATTCACGTAACACAATTCTTTCAGTCATCACCCAGTTAAAGGACATCCACTTTGTTTCCAATTTTTTCAACATTTGTTGAATCATTTCCATTCATTCCAACAATAAAATGATGGCACAAATATTTTGGAATATATGGGACCTTTCTTCCTATCTTTGAGATCCTCAGGGCACATATCCAATAGTTCTAGGTCAAAGGATATGAACATTTCAGTGACTCTTCTCACATAATTCTAAATTGTTTCCCAAAATGGCTGGACCAGTTCGTAGCTCCAACAATGTATTTGTGTATTTCTCTTCCTAGAGCTCTCCAATATTGACTATTTTCGTCATTTATCATCTTTGCATTTTGAGGGTTGGGAAGTAAAACCACTGAGTTGTTTTGTTTTTTATCCTTCTTATTATTGGTAATTCAGGTCAGCATTTCATATGGTTATGGATAGTCTGCAATTCTGTTAAAGCCCATCTGTGCATTTATATATTTGGATATCCACCTTTTAGACATTCAAGAGGCAGTGTGGCCTTTAAGTCAGTAGGATCTGATTTCATATCCCACTTTTACCACAAACTGGCTGTGCCACCCTGGGCAAGTCAGTACCTCTCAGTGCCCCCAGACAACCAAGAATCGAAGTTCTAGAGCAAGTGTCAAATGGCATGGACAAAAGAAGTTTCTTTATCAGAACTGTCTTACGTCAATGAAACTGAATTCTGGACCAAAGAAAGAATCTGGCTCTTTTTAAAATAGTGTTTTACTTTTTCCAATTCCATATAAAAACAACTTTTAACAGTCATTTAAAAATATTTTTTGAGTTCCAAATTTTCTCCCTTCCTTCCTCTTCTCCTCTCTCCCTAAGACAGTAAAAGCAATTAGATATAAGAATCTGGTTCTTACCAGAAATATTTGATGTCAAGATTTTTATTCCTATTGAAGTATTTCTTTCCTTATTCTAGTCACATCAACTTCATTCATGTTAAAGCTTTTTAGAAGCAAAACCATCTATTCTATAACAGTAAGCTTTAATAGGTGTAGGCACTGAACCGATGATTCCAAAGGTATGCATTGGTTCTGAACCTTCCTAATGCCGCAACCCTTTAATACAGTTCCTCATGTCGTGGTGACCTCCAATCATAAAATTATTTTTGTTGCTACTTCATAACTGCAATTTTGCTGCTGTTACTAATCGTAATGTCAATATCTGATATGCAGGATGTATTTAAATCGAACATAACCCACCGGTTGAGAACCTCTATACTATAGAGGGAAATTCAGGGAGAGGAAACTCCTCTATTAATGTTGTAATTTATAGTCATACCTAGAACACAATAAGAAGCGACTTACACAGGGCCACATGGGCAGCGTGTGTCAGGGATAGATGTCTTCCAAGCAAGCTTTCTAACCACAACACTCCTTTTCTTCTCAGGTTTTTAATAAATCATTCCATAAAACAAATAAGGGGTAAATGAAATGAACCACAAGGGGTAGCCGTGATAAGGGGACCAAAAGAATCCAGGGGCCCCTTGAACAACCAAGTCATTTTGAGTATTAAAAATACTCAAGTGGACTACAAAGGATCTATAAAGGAAGATGCTATCCACATCCAAAAAAAGAACAGATAAATAGAAGTCTTGTTTTTATGGTTTTACACACACACACACACACACACTCACACACATACACACACACACATGTCTAATGATAGCCTTCTCTAGGGTTGTGTTTGTCCTTGGTTCTTGAAGAGGACCATGACATGAGGGAAATGATGACATGACTTGCTGTTGACTTTGGTTTGAGTGAGAAAGGGTTATGCAAGGTCACCAGCCTCACATTCTTCTCCAGAGCCATCTGGGTCCAGTGACCAGATAGATATTCATCAGGATGACTGGAGATGACCCAGGATGCAATGGGAGACCCTGGCCCTTTTAGGCTAAGGTCTTTTCAGATTCTTACTTTGGGTGAGATAATACCCATTCAGGGAATAGGTCTCTTTAAGTAGTTACTTATGTCTAGGCCATCTCTAGGGTAAGGTGGAGAGGGAAGGAGAAAAAAAAATAAAAAGTGTGCACAGCAGAGAACAAAAGAAAACTGAGAAGGAAACACAGAAAAGCAGGGTAGCTTTGAAAATGATGTGTATTATTTATT
>CM053588.1:52669287-52706827 GCA_028646515.1 Pseudochirops corinnae
ATATATATATATTTTTTTTTTTTTTTTTGCTTTTTGGAGGGGGGAAAGGCAGGGCAATTGGGGGTAAGTGACTTGCCCAAGGTCACATAGCTAGTAATTGCTGAGTGTCCAAGGCTGGATTTGAAACTCAGGTCCTCCTGACTCCAGGGATGGTGCTCTATTCACTGTGCCAACTAGCCACCCCTATATGTGTATATATACATATATATATATATTTTTTTTTTTTAAAGAATCCAGAAGCCTCCTTAAACAGCAAACACTTGATTTCCTTTCCAAATGGAGAGCAAAGGCAGCCAAGAGTCACCCAACTCATTTACAGAACATTTCCCAGGAGTATTGTAGAAGGCTATGAGCAGTATTGCCTTTTAAAATGGAAAAAGATAGTAGATGTAAAAACATGTCAATAGAAAATTTGGCGTGGGACCCAAATGAGCCATGTCACTGCAAAAGCATCCATACCTGAAAGTGTCAAGAGGACAAGCAGATGTAAACTAGAGCAAATCTGTTCATGCTTCCTTAACCATCTAGTTTCCTAACTGGCCATGGAAGAAACCCTGAATTTGGACCCTAACACCGCAGTGATCACCCCAAAATGGTCTGTGAAGAAGTAGGAGGGAAAGTTGGGAAGAGCTGGTCCCAAGCAGGAACATAAGGAGGAAATCTACACAGGGATCTCAAAGGCATTGAAGGAACACTTTACAAGCTATCTCAAGGAGGGGGAAATACCAAAAGGATGGGGGGGGGGCGGGGAAATCATTAATGTTATTAAACATCAAAAAAAAAAAAAAAAGAAGAAGAAGAAGAAGGAACCTAAAAGAACACCAGTAATTACCAACCTGCTTTCTCATCTTTCTAAGAAGTTTTAAGGAGATGGTGTTGCATGATAGGTACAATGCTTGGAGTTAGGAAGACCTGGGCACAAATCTTGCCTCTGACACTGGCTGTGAGACCCTGGCTAAGTCACTTCACTGTTCATGCCTCAGTTTCCTCATCTGTAAAAGGAAAAGATTGGACTCAGTGCTCCTCTAATGTCTTTTCCAGCTCTAAATCTATGAGGGCATGATGCCCAAGCAGGGCACTTGACATCTGCCTGCCTCTGGCAACTCTCTAGCTAGGGCTTCTCTGCTAATTCATTCACAAGCAGATTACAACTCAGTAGAGAGAGTTCTCATTCTAGGAGTTCCTCACAATGTTGAACTCCCAGGTCTTTTTCATATGTAAAATCTTTATGAAATTGAGCTTCACGGATAATGAGGGTATTCTTAATGTTGATTTTCAAATGAAATAGGTAGGCTTTTGCAAACAGTTCTCTTCGGTAATCTACATAGACAATATCCTGCAGTTGTAATGAGTTTGTCACCTCTGGCTAGATAGAGCCCCAAGAGGGGGAATGATTTGTCTGGGCTCATACAGCTAGGATGCTGAACACAAATTCAAGCTCCTTCAACAAGACTGTCTCTTTGGCTTCAAGAATGGTTCTCTATCCACTAAGCAACATTATCTCTCTCATTCCTTATCTCCCCCACCCCCACCCCCACCACACACACACCTCTTTCTTATTCTGCATAAATTAAACACTAAACAGTTTGTTGCATTGAACTGAATCTGAACAGCAAATCTTTTTCCTACTGGCTTCCGTGGGCCCCTGTAATGTCTTCTCTATGATGCATGCACTAAAGTCTGGGGCACAAGGCCCTAGGCTTGATGCATGAAGTCCTTCAGATGGGGACAATTAAAACCTGATGGAGAAGGCATGTCTGGAAAATCAGACTTTCTTGGCTTTTGACAGTAACCCTGGGAACCACTTTCATCCATCCTGGGCCTCACACCACAGGATTCATTAAACATAATCTCATTCTTCTCTATCAGGACATCTCTGGACCATCCTAAGCTAAATCTCCTCCTCCTCCTCTTCTTTCTCCTCTTCCTCCTCCTCCTCCTCCCTCCTTTTACTCCTCCTCTTCTTTCCCTGGTGGTCTCCTGGATAGGAAGCTGCCCCAGCAGCCTGTTTCCTGCCCCCAACTATCATGAACAGCCCAAGTTTTTCACCTGAAGCTGATGGAAGCCCAGAATAGGGCCAACCCCATGGAAACTCTAACAACAAGCTACCCAAACAAAGGCCAAACCCTTCCAGGAAATTTGAGGGGAGGGAGGGAGGAAAGAAGGGAACCTCCTTTGCTCTGGTGACTTAGGAATCTGGAAATTCTGGTGAGGCCGATGGGGTGCAGGTGTAATATGCTGAGCTTGCTTCCATATAAAGAAATCCTAGGCTCCAATATGTTTCCATATCATAATCAATTCCCTGACATCACCATCACAGTAGCTCATTACTATAAGACTTGATGGTTTAGAAAGACTTTGGCTTACAACAGCCTCATGAAATATGTGGTGTGGGCATGATCATTCTTATCTTACAAGTGGGGAAACTGAGGCTCAGAGAGATCATGAAATCCTAGTTCTAGAGCTAGAAGGGACCCCAGAGGATATCTTATCCAAACTCTTCATTTTACCAATGAGGAAAATTAAGCCTAGAAAGCTTAAAATGGCAACAGGTGGCACAGGGGGTAGACTACTGTGCCTGGAATCAGAAAGACCTGAGTTCAAATATAGCTTCAGATGCTTACAAATTGTGTGACATCAGACAGGTCACTTAATCTCTACTTGCCTCAGCTTCCTCATCTGTAAAATGGGCGCAATAGTATCATCTGCCTCTCCCTGTCCGTGTGAGGCTCAAACGAGACAATAATTATAAAGCACTTAGCAGAGTGTCTGACACACAGCTGTTGCTGTATAAATGTTAGCTATCATCACCATTATTGCTATTATCACATAATAGTAATTGCTTATTACTTTATTAAAATTAAATAGAATCATATTATTTAATGAACTAATAATGACATCTTTAAAATAACTAATCAGTCCATTAATAAAGGTGAATAAATTATGAGCATGTAACAAATTGATAAAAATTATTTAATAAATTAGATAAAATTAATAAATAAGGACTGATTGATTTAACTCAGAGATAGTAATAACAGCCAGCAGTTTTTATAGCACTGAAGATTTACAAATATTATCTCATTTGGTCCTTACAATAACCTTGGGAACATAGGAGCTATTGGTACACCTATTCTACAGATGAGGAAAATGAAGCACACAGAGGGGTTAAATGACTTGTCCAGGGTCACACAACTGGTAATTGTCTGAGGTCACATTTGAACTCAGGTTTTCCTGACTTCAAGGCCAGCCCTCTGTGCTCTATGGTGCCACCTAGAAGCAGAGGAGTTGAAGATGATGCTAACGTTGGGAGCTGGGACATTATGAATGGTGGTATCCCTGACGGTAAGAGGGAGGGCAGAAGGGGAGAGTACTGGGGGGAGGGGGATGCGGGATGTAATGAGGTCAGCTTTGGACTTCCTGAGCTTTAGATGTCAATAGACCATCCAGTTTGAGAGGTGCATAAAGCAGTGTGTTGATTCAAGACAAGAGGTCAGGAGAGAGGATAGAGCTCTATATATGGCTCTAGGAATGACATGAATGGAGAAGGTAACTGAGTCCAGAGTCACCAATGAAGTCACCAAGCAAGCTAGAGGAGGAAGAAAAGAAGGACCAGGCTAGGTCGTTGGGGGACTAAGACAGTGAATAGGCATGAGCTGGAAGGGACCTCAGAAGCCAACCCCCTTATGTTACAGAAGAGAAATCCGAGGGTCCTTGAAGGTTAAGTGACTTGCCCAAGGTCACAGAGGGAGTAAGTGTCAAAGGTGGGATTTGAACCAGAAAAATATTAGAGCTGGAAGGAAATGTAGAAGTTAGAAAATTCACACTGGAAAGGACCTTGAGACATAGACCAAGAAACCTTAGTTCCAAAAGGGCCTTAGGGATCATTGAGGCCATCCCCCTATTTTATGGAGATGAAAACTGAATCCAAAAGAGAAGAATCCCCAAGATCCTACAACCACCTCAGTTTCCTCACACATTGGATATGTTAAAAATCATTGGCATGGAGACACACCTGGTAGATAAGTAGCATGAGGAGGGACGTCCAGCTGAGTCTCATATGCCCCGCAGTGAGCTCAGAGCCTCAGCTATAGTCCACACCAACCCTAAAACCAGGTGAGCCCCATTGGAGTGACCAGGCACTGGAGAGATGGTGAATGGCCCAGCCAGTGGTCACTACAGAGGGGAGCAGGCAGCCACATGAGTCCTTGCTCCCCTGCCCTCTTCCTGCTGACATCAGCCTGCCACCTAGGAGGCTGACGCTTAGGTCCATCAGGAACAGTGCAGGATGCCAGACAATGGGCCCAGAGGATGGACAGGGCATCTCCCTAAATGAGCTGTGATGACTGGTCCTGTAGCCAGACAAGAGCATTTCCAACTACATGGAATACAAAGGCCCTCTCATGCCAGAAGACAATCCAGCCCATTCACACTGTTCACTGTTTTCTTCTGGCATTCCCAGAGCCACTGTTTTCTCTGCAGCTTCTGTGAGTGAATCATTCAGAATTAATGACCCTGGGAACAATTAATTAGGAGCAGGTTCAGCTTCTTCTTGCACCAGCAGAGAAAATGAATTTGTGCCACCAACACCGAAGGAAGCTGGTGACATGGAATTTATAGGATCATGGGACTTTAGAGGTGGGGGAGACCTTAGAACAGAGAATGTCAGAGCTGGAAGAGCCCTTAGAAGATGGAATTTCTGAGCTGGAGAGGCCTGAGAACACAGAATGTTATAGCTAGGAGGGTCCTTAGAACATGGAATGTCAGAGTTAGAAGGGCCCTTAGAACATGGAATATCTGAGCTGGAGGCACCTTAGAACACAGAATGTCAAAATTGGGAAGGACTTTAGAACAGAGAATGTCAGAGTTGGGAGGGAGCTTAGAACACAGAATGTCAGAGATGGAAGCATTCTTAGAACATGGAATGTCTGGGGAGAGACCTTAGAATACAGAATGTCAGAATTGGGAAGGACTTTAGAACATGGAATGTCAGAGCTGAGAAGGTCCTTAGAGCATGGAATATCTGAGCTGGGGGCACCTTAGAACATAGAATGTCAGAGCTGAGAGGTCTCAGTCTTTATTTGGTCCAATATCTCATTTTATTGTTGAGGAAAAGAGGACTCAGAGAAGGGAGAGATGTGGCCAAAGGTCACAGGGAGACATGGAGCAGAAGTAGAATCCAAACCTCAAGTTCAGACCCTCAGTTCAGTGCCCTTTTTACTATACCATGCTGATTCCTGTGTCAACAGATTCCATCTGCTTTGAGTTGCTCTGAAGAGCTCTGGGGACAGAAAAAGTGACTCACTGCCCTAATAATAATAGGAATAATTATCACGGTAATAACAATAAACATTTTTACAGTGCTTTATGGTTACAAAGCCCTTTCACATATATTTTCTCACTTGGCCCTTACAACTCCCCTATGAGGTAGGAGGGACACAGGAGTATTATTCCCAATTGAGGATGAGGAAATGGCAGCTCATGGAGGTCGTTTGACTTACTTGATCGAGGTGGGTTAGTTAATGCCAGGAACTGGCCTCCAGTTTTTCTGACTCCAAGCTCAGTCTTCATTCCATGAAACCTATGCTTCTTCTGAAGCCAGCAGGTGTGTGGGGGAGGGGGAGGGGGAAAGAAGTTGCCCCATGAGCCCATTGACCCACTAGCCTCAGGTTTAACCTGCTCTTTTCTATATCAATCAGGAAGGGGCAGCAATTTTTAGAGACCCAAGAAATTTTACCCAAGTGGTTTGGCCTGGTGAAAATTTGCCTGAAAATTTCATTTAACTTCTCTGGGTGGCCCCAAATCAAACCCTTTTTAATGAAGTTTGAAGAACTGGACAAGACAGGCTCCAGGCTCTACTTCCCAAGCCAGAGCTGTCCATGGTCCATTTAATTGTGCCATTGACCCAAGAAGGAAGAAACTTGAACAAAGACACCAGAGCAAAGTGCCCGTGTCTATGGGTGATTCACAAAGGGAAGATAGCCAGTGAGGCTTGAACTTAGCTCCCATCTCTCTCGTTCCCTCCCTTGGGGTCACTTGAGATCCTTAGCAGAAAATTCATCAGTCAGAATGAGCACATATTGCTTTACTCATTACTGGCCTGTTACCACCCCTTTCAATTCAAACATTCTATGTTCTAAAGACTTTCCAGCTATGACATTGTGTTCTAACAGCCCTCTCAGCTCTGCCATTCTCTATTCTAAGGGCCTTCCCAGCTCTGATGTTCTGGGTTCTCAGGGCTTTTCCAGCTCTGATATTTCACATTCCATTTCTGACATTCTATGATCAAAAGTCCTCACCAGCTCCAACATTCTGGGTTCTAAGTGTTCTCTCAACTCTGACATTCTAGGTTCTAAGATCTTTACCAGCTCTGACACAGTGACAAAAATTCAATAAAAGCTCACCCTTCTCCTCTCCTTTTCTCATTCACTTGGATATCTTCTGCTATCTCCTCCTTCCCTCCCATCTCTTATGAAGAGTTAGCTCTTCTCTTTGCCAATGTCTATGTCTCTGTGTTCACCCTTGATCTCATTACTTTCCATCTTCTCCAGAAGACTTTCTCTTGTATCATCCACACCTTTTACAACCTTCAGTCTCTCCCTGTTGACTCCTTTTCTGCTGTCAACTAACATACCAATGTCTCCCCTATCCAAAAACAAAACTAAATGACCCTCTTGAACTTGATCCAGCCATCCCCACTAGCTATCACCTGATATCCCTTTTCCCATTTTCTGCCAAATTTCTCAAGAAAGCCATCTACCCTAGGTGCCTCCATTTCCTCTCTCCACACTTCCATCTAATCCCTTCACAATCTGGCTTCCAAACTCATCATTCAACTGAAACTGCTATCTCCAAAATTGCCTGTGATTGCTTAACTGCCCAATTTAATGGCCCTCTTCTCAGCCCCCATCCTTCTTCACCTCTCTGTAGGTTCTGCTACTGTTGATAACCATCTGCTCCTACATATTCTCTCTTCTGTAGGTTTCACTATACTGTTCTCTCCTGGTTCTCTGTCCCCTTTGGTGGACCCTCCTCCAGATCTCTCTAACCACAAGTGCCTCTCAGGGTTCTGTCCTGAGCTTTCTTCTCTTTTCCTATAATTCTTCATGTGCTGCTCCCGTGAGTTCTGGTAGTAGTCCTGGTCCCCATATCACCAACTACCTTTTTGATATCTTAAACCGAACTCATTATCTTCTCCCCAAACTTTTCTACTCCCCAACTTCCCTATTAGCTGACCAAGGTACCACCATCCTCCTGGTCCCCCATGCTAACAACCTCTACGTTAATCTCCAACCTTCACTTTCACTTGAACCACGCACCCAATATTTCTATCTTCACAGTATCTTTCCATGCCTCTGCTCCTAACTACGCCCACCTAATTCAAGCTCTCATCACCTCACACCTGGCAATGGCCTTCTGGTTGGTCTCTTTGCCTCAAGTCCCTTCCCATCCAATTTCCACCCTCCACACAGCTGCCAAGGGGATTTTTCTTAAAATATAGATTTGGCTATGTCACCTCCCTGCCTCAATCAATCCCAGTAGCTCTCTATTATGTTCAGGAGCAAATATAAAGCCCTCTGTCTTTTAAAGCCATTCACAGTCCAGCCTCTTCCTGCCTTTCTAATCTTCTTTGACTTAATTTTCCACTATATATCCTACAATTCAATCATTCTGGCCTACTTGCTATTCCTGGAATGTAGCACTCCATCTCCACCCTCCTTGCCTTTGCATTAGCTGTCCCCAACACTTAGAGTGCTCTCCCTCCTCACATCTATCTCTTAGTTTTCTTGACTTCATTCAAGACTCACCTCAAATCCCACCTTCTGCAGGTGGCATTTCCCAGTCCCCTGGCTTCCCTCTGATATTACTTTCCAATTAACTTTTGTTCATATCTTTTATGTATTTAGGAATTTGTTTCTTGTCCAGTCTCCTGTCCCGCCTCCCCTCCCTCCCCTCTGAGCTCCTGGAGGGCAGAGAAAGCATTTTTGCCCTTTTTTTTGTATCACCAGAAATGGGCACAGTATCTGACACATCTAAGTACTTAATAAATTCTGGTTGATTGATTCAGCATTCTAAACATCCCTCCTCAACTCTGCCATTCCAAGTTTTAAGCTGAACACCTGTCCCCTATATACACACACACACACCTCTAATATCTAAAAACATTTGGGGCAAGGGAGATCCTATGGTATAGTGGGATTTAACCAGCATACATTAAGCTCCTACTGTATACAAGGATGCTGTGCTCAGGGTTGAATGAGACAGAAAGTTTAAATAAGACACAGACCCTATTTTCATAGAAGTTATAGTCTACTGGGGGGGGGGGGAAGTATAGAAGGACATTCAGAGGACCTAGGTTCAAATCCCACCTTCACACTTACTGTTTGTAATGGTGGACAAATTATGTAATGTCCCTGGGCCTCATTTTCCTCCTCTATAAAATGTATGGCCTCTATGTCCACTGGGGCCCCTTCTAACTCTAAGCCTATGATTTTCTATGAAGAACAGAAGACAGAATTTTAGTGTTCCCTGTTGTGTTAGACATCATTCCAAGATGTATTTTTACAAGGATGTATAAAAGGTGTGGGAATAAGGCAGGTGACAATTTGGCCCTGGTCAAAGGGCACCAGCCCCAGGGTTTCCTCCCAGCTAAAAAGGTAAATAAATAACCTGAAGTGATAGCTAAATAAGTCAATAAGTAAGCAAAGTTGGTGAGCTGCCAAGGAGGCAGAAGAGAGGGGAGCACCTGTGAGGGTGAGGAGCACCAAAGGTCAGGTCAGCTGTGGGTCAAGACTGACGAGCCTCCTCAGAAGTTACAGTCTCCCTTCAGTGTTGTGCCAGGGCAGAGATAGGAGAGCAAAACAGAAAACTGTTTGTATTTTTATTCCTTTATCACCAGGAGGAGCCTATCTACAATGATGAGATCTCTGATATACACCTCTGTCTTTAGATAGCTCTGGTTGCATGCCAGGAAGCAGCATAAGATTAAAGTCTAGGAGTCTAAGCCAAAAAAAAAAAATGTTGCAATGGAATTATCTAAGTTTTTATTTACTGGAAAATAGACAAGCAGTATGAACGTGGGCAAGCTACCTCTGTAGGCTTCACCATACTGGATTTACCAAGCATTTATTAAGTGTCTACTGTGTGCAGCACATTGGGCTAGGAACTAGGAAGATGAAGAAAAAAAAAATTATCAACAGGCCTGCCCTCCAGCAGCTTACATTCTACTGGGATCCTTAAGATGAAGGGTTGTAACAGATGGCTAGAACTGAATGGGACGGGGATATCCCCACCTCAACTTCAACGTAGGGGCTTGCCCATTTATTTATGTCATTTTCCCTGCTTTCTCACTGGATACCGGCTCTCAATTGTACAAATTGTGTCTCCAGTTAATGTTGGTGACATAAACATTGTTGTTGTTGCTGTTGCTGTTGCTGTTGTTATTGGAGACAGCCCGGTATGGCCAAAAAGAGTATTGAGGCTTGGAATCAGAAGATCTGGGTTCCGGTTTGGCCACATACTAGCTGTATAGCCATGGGCAAATTACTTTCTCTTTAATCTTTGGTTTCCTCATCCATAGAATGGGTGTAATAATACTTGTCCTACTTACTCAAAGGGTTGTTGTGAGAAAAACATTTTGCAAAGCATAAAACATCACATATGCTATTGGGGTTTGCTGGTAATAAATGTTTAACAATCGACTCTCCAGGGGGAAAAACTGCATGAAATGCATTTAAGTTTCATCTTCAATATTGTCATTTCCTCCATCACTTTCTCAAATCTAGTCAATCAATGAAATAATAAATCAAGCACCAACTTTTAGCATCTACTGATTTCCAACTTGTGGCACAGTGGATAGAGCACTGGTCTTGGAATCAGGAAGACGCATCTTTTTTGAGTTCAAATCCCACCTCAGATACTTACTAGATGTATGACCCTGGGCAAGTCACTTCACCCTGTTTGCCTCAGTTTCCTCATCTGTAAAATGAGCTGGAGAAGGAAATGACAAACCACTCCAGTATCTCTGCCAAGAAAACCCCAAATGGGGTCACAAAAAGTCAGATATGACTAAACAACAACAAAGCTGTAAGTGCTCACACTGAAAATTTAACAACATTTAACATTTAACATATAAACAAAATTTAACATAAGCTTGTTGGAGCTATATACTCTTTGTTATGATCACAATAACAACAAGAATAAATACATCAAACAATCTAACACAGTAATGAATAAATGGATAAGTAAGTAAATAGCTGTGTACCCTCAGCCATGTGACTCTGGGCCTCAGTTTCTCTAGCTGACAAAATTGCAGTTACTGTGTTTGTTAACAACTAGCGTGTGTATAGTGCTTTTTAAGGTTCATGAAGTCCTTCATACCTTAATCTTAAATAATTATCTTAATGGTGTACCTTAATCTTAAAATTAATCTAATCTTAAATCATAGAAATACAATACTAATTGGTTGATTATTAAGAGAGGCATGGCCTTACAGGAAGAAAGAAGCATTAGCCCCACTGTGCCCTACCCTGGTCAGATCCCATCTGCAGTCTTGCATTTAGTTTTTAGTGACGAAGTTTGGAAAAGACATTGGTAGGATGGGGAGGAGGAATCTAGGATGTCAAAGTCCATGCCATAGAGGGGGTAGTTGAGGAAACCAAGGATGTTTAGCCTCAAGAAGACTCAGTAGGGACAGAAGAGATATCTTGAAAGATCACATGGAAGAGAGATTAGCCTTGGGCTGTTGGATTGTAGAGGGTCAAACTGCTGGGCACAATGAGTGGGATGATTGAGAAGAAAATTTAGGAACTGAATTAAGAAAACCCTCCCTTAGCAGGAAACAGAATAGGTTGCTTTGGGAAGTAGCGGGTTCCCCCTTCAATGGACGTCTTCAACCAAAGGTTGGATGACCATGCCATAGAGTGGATTTCTGCTCTGCTAAGGGTTGAATTAGATGGCCTGGACAATGCTTACCCTGTTTTCCTCTCCTGATCTAAGACCTATCATCCTTCAAGGCTGATCATTCCAGAAAGCCTTCCCTGACCACTCCAGCCCACAATGCGCTTGGATCCAAGTGTATGCTAGAGTCGGCTCCCACCCAATCTGATCGTCCAATTTTCAATGTGAGCATTTACATCTCAGAAATTGACAAACTCCCCAAGTTAGGGCTTGATTTGTTGTTTTGTGGATTGTCTAGATTTGAGAATGTGGTGGAAAAAATGCCAATAATGTGAAGTAAACTTAAAAGTATGTTGTGGATACTTTTTTTCTAAAGGAGAGTAAAAAAAATATTTTTTTAGACAATGAAGGTTAAGTGACTTTCCCAGGGTCACATAGCTAGTAAGTGTCTGAGGTCACATTTGAACTCAGCTCCTCCTGACTACAGGGCTGGTGCTCTGTCCACTGTGCCACCAGTTGCCGCTTAAGAGAGTCCATTATTAAGCCCTTGTCAGTACACCCTTCCTCTGGATTCTCATATTACTGTTTTCAGAACCACACTAATTAGTGTTCTCTGTTGCTCCCTGGACAGTAGTTCCCATATCTCTTGCTGAAATTGTAGATTCTACCAAGGCAAGGGCTCTGTTTTCTATTGGTCACAACAATACTCAATGCTTATTGACTAAGCTATTGATCAGAAGCAGATAGATGATGCAATGAATGAGCACTGGATCTGGAGTCAGCAAAACCCGAGTTTGAATCTTGCCCTAGACATTTACTACTGGGTAATTCGCATAACTTCTGTCAGTCTTAGTTTCCTCATCTGTAAAAAGGGGATAAGAATAGCTTCTACCTTGCAGGGTTGTTATGAGGATCAAAGTTTACAAACTTTAAGGCACAAGATAATTGTTGTTCAATCATGTCTGACTTTTCATGACTGTGTAGGATTTTCTTGGCAAAGATGCTGGAGGGGTTTGCCATTTCCTTCTCCAGTGGATTAAGACAAAGAGAGGGTAAGTGACTTGCCCAGGATCACACAGCTAGTGTGTGTGTGTGTGTGTGTGTGTGTGTGCGTGTGTGTGTGTGTGTGGCTAGATTTGAACTCCAGTCTTCCTGACTCTAGGCTCAGTGCTCTATCCACTGAGGCACATAGACTGCCTTCATAGAAATGGTAGCTGTCATTGATTGATTGATAAATCACTTTGTTTTGGAGAGCACCTTTATTCCAAGCATCTCTAACAAGTTAATTCATGTTCCTCTTTCACAGTTATGACCTGTCAATGCACAAATCACAGAATGAAGAATGTCAGAGTTGGATGGGAACTCAGAGCAGAGAAAGTCAGAGCTGAGACGGATCCTAGAGTGCAGAACGCTAGAACATAGAACGTCAGAGTGAAAAAGCTTTTATGATCATATAATTGGACATTCTCCCCTCCCATTTTACATACAGCAAAACTGAGATCCAGAGAAAGGAAGAGCTCTGGCCAAGATAATGTAGCAAAACCCAAGTTTCATGTACCTGAGAAGAGAATACTTCACTGTTGGAGAAACAAAGGCACAGAAAGGGTGTTTCCCCCAGAACATACTGTAGAAAGGAGGATGAGGATGACTGGGAGTGGGGACGGCTTGCTTAATTCCCAGAAGTCAAGTGATGAGCTTTGAGAAAAGGTGGGACAGGAGCTTCAGGAAATGAATGGTGAGTCCCAATGGCCCTGATATATCCTTATAAAGTGAAAAGGCTTCTCATGAGTCAGTCAGTCTTGATCCCGGCTTTTTCATTCAGGGCACATTTTTTTTCTCCCTCATCTATTTCTTACAGAGCTTTTCACTGCTCCTGGGATGAAGTCATAGACCATTCAGCATGCTGCCTTGTGGTAACTTTCCTCTGAACTGTTGTCTCACAAATATGCCAGCCTTGGTCACAGCTGGCAGGCTTCTGGAATGGAGAGGGCATTCGGCTGCAAGTCAGGAGACCTGGCTCCTAGTCCTAGCCCCACTACTGCCTCAGAAGTGGGCAAGCCACTCATCTGGGCTGCAACCTCTCCATATTTGAAATGGGGACACATTCCTGTCCTACAGACCTCACAGCCTGTTCCGAGAACCTAATAAAATCCTCTGTGTGAAAGTGCTTTGAAGGAAAAAAAAGAGTATTACACAAGGACTTCTAAAGCAAATATTTGGGGTTGGCTTGGTTTGGGGCAGGGTGTTTTTTTATTGTTGTTGTTTTTTTATCCATACCTGGTTTTTGATCTGTTCATACCTGGTATAGACGCTCCTCTCAGGTTTGGGGAGAAAAAAGCAGGAAAGGGATTAAGGTTGCCTCTCCATCCCCAACCTCACTCCCCAAAGAGAGAAATGTAGCTTTGAAAGTTCAATTTTGAATTTAATATACTTTTAAAAAGAAAGGCAAACTCCCTGTAATAGAAACCAGTTTCATACACAAGCCCTTTCTTTTATTCTACAATGCATTCAGAAATGTTCATTTTATTGGGTGTTGAAGTTCAGAAGTTAAATAGTAAGATTTTTTTTTCTTTAAAGAGAAAAAATGAATAAAATATAATAATGTATTAAATATAATAACATTAAATTAGATATTATAATATTAATTAAAATACAATAATGTATTAAAAATTAAAATGCCCCTTACTCATGTACTTGCCTGTAAATTAGTGTTAGAATATGTCTTGGGACCTGGAAAGGGTATGTGACTTGTCCAGGGTCACACAGTCACCCCATGTCAGGGGGAAGACATGAACCCTGGCCTTCCTGACTTTAGGGCCAACCCATCATCCATTGCACCACTTTGCCTTGCTAAGTAGCAGCAATAGTAAAAAGAATCAGAGGAGCAGGAAAATTTTGTCAACCTTTTTCTATCCTTAAGGTACAAGATTCAAAGCTAAACCCTCCATAGTTAGCCTGTCATTTTGTTTTTATTTTTCATTATTCTGAACTTGATAAACACTAACATGAACAAACATCAGAAAAAGAAGATTGTCTGTGAAACTTTTAGTCTATTCTATCTACCCATATGCCTATCTATCTATCTAGTTATCTATCTTCCTATCTCCCTCCCAACCTTCTATCTATCCTCTTTCCATCTATCTACTGTCTTAAAATATAATATAAAATAATATAATAAAAATTAATACATAAACTATTTTAAAAATCCTTTTTATTTATTTTTTTAATTTTTCCCCAATTATAAGTTAAAACAATATTTTTTACCATTTAAAAAAACTTTTGAGTGCTAAATTCTATTCCTCTCTTTTCTCTCTCCCCTCCCTACTCCCTGAGATGGTAAGCAGATACAGGTTACACATGCACAGTCATGCAATATATGAGTTGTGAAGTTGTCCTATTTGTCTAGGACTTCCTCTGAACTCACTTGCTACTTTGACAAAAATGATATCAGAATTCTCTCCTGACCCCTGAGAGAAACCAGCCTGCTGCCCAATACAAGTGTTGGGCTCCATCATGAAGTTAAACTCAAAAGATACCGTGAATGTTTCTGTATTCCCCTTCCACTCAACAATTTAATTCAATATTTACTAAGTACCTAAGATCAATTAATCAACAAGTATTTATTTTTAGCTTTTTAATTTTTTCAATTACTGGGCATTTAAAAATTATCTATCTTTCATATTCTCTCAAGCTCTCCTTTCATTGACCATTTCTTAAAAATGAAAAATAATCCATAGCTGCATCTTCCAGCAAAACAAATTCCCACATTAACCAAGTCTGAACAATGTATATCTCTTTCCTCATTTTAAGTTCGTCACATCTCTGTCAAGGCTGAGTGGCATGATTCATCTTCGTTCTTTTGGACTGGTGATTTTTCATTGTGTTGGTAAGGGTCCTTAATGCCTTTCAAAATTGTTTTTCTCTGTAATGTTGCTACCATTGCATAAATCTTTCTTCTAGGTCTACTAGCTTCTCTCTGCATCATATAGAGTTCTTCCCGGTTTTCTGTGAAATTATCTCCTTTGTCTTATTTTGTGGCACAGTAGTATTCTCTTATATTCATATAACATAATTTGGCTAGTTGTTCTACAATAGGAAGATACCCCCTTAGTTTCCCATTTTGGCTACTACAAAAAGAGAAGCTATAAATTTTTTGTATGTATAGATACTTTTCCTTCTTCTTTGATTTCTTCAGGGTTTAGTGAGTGGCGTAGCTGGATCAAAAGGTATACCCAGTTTGGTCAGTTTCTAGGCATCCTTTCCAATTGTTTTCCAATTGGAGAATGACTGGAACCATCTATACATTAGTATACCTGTTTTCCCACAGCCCCTCCAACATTTGTCACTTTCCTCTTTTCAGTCCCAGTAACATCCATTAAGCCAGTCACTTTGGTAGGTACTGGAGATACAAAGACAAAAACGAATAAGTCCTGTCCTCAAGGGGCTTATATTTTATTGGAGGAAAATGTGTACAGATCACAGTGCAAGGCTCTGATATAGATGCAAAGTTTAGGCAGAACACATTAGACCACAAGAGAGATCATTCAAATATATATTACACTATAAATGTATTAGAGAGGTACAGAAAAAATATTCAAGGGAAAATCTGGGATGACTTCTTCAGAGATGTCATTTGAGTTGAATCTGAACAACAAGCAAAAAGGGGAGAGGATATATTTCAGACTGAAGGAATAAATTTTCCTGTAGAAAATAAAGGCTTTCAAAATTCTCCCATTGACCTTAGATCTGTTAAACTCCTGCACAACTGTAGCAAATAGTATGTACATACATGCACATGGCTGTACACATGCCATATGGAACAATGTACACTGACATGTACTATACGTGCACATGCATGTAACATGCATATATGTGATATACATATAGAGAGAGCAGAAATCAAAGAATTTTACAGATGGAAGGGACTTTAGAACATAGTATGTCAGAGTAAGGCAGGACCTCAGGACCTAAAATGTTAAAGCTAGAAGGAAATTTCAAAGATAAAATGTCAGAAGTGAGAGCAATTTCAGAAAATAGAATGTTAGAACTAGAAGAAACCTTAGAACACAAAATGTGTCCTAATCTGGGAAGGCTTTTAGAACATTGAATATTAGTGCTGGAAAGGACTTTGGGAACATAGAATGTCTGAGCTGGGTGGGATTTAAGAATGCAGAATATCAAAGTTGAAAGGTACCTTAGAACACAGGTATTCAAGCTGGAAAAGACCCTAAAATGTAGAATCTCAAAGCTGGAAGGGCTTTTAGAACATAGAATGTTTGAGTTGAAAGAGACGTTAGAACATAGAATTTCTAATCTGGGAGAGATTTAAGAATCTAGACTATCAAAGCTGGAAGGACCTTAAAACACAGATATTCGAGCTGGAAAGGACCCTAGAATATAGAATGTCAGAGCCAAAAGGGACTTCAGAACATAGTAAGTTAGAGGTAAAAGAACTTTCAGAACATAGAATATTTGAGCTGAGACCTTAGAACATAGAATGTCTAAACTGAGAAAGATTTAAGAACAAAGAATATCAAAGCTGGAAAAGACCCTAGAACATAGAATGTCAGACAGAGCAGGAAAGGACATACAGCATTAGGATGTAATATGTTTAAGCTAATGATTTTAGAACATACAATATCAGAACCAGATAGGCCCTAAAACATAGAATTTACAAAGTGAGAGAGATCTTAGGAATTATCTGGTACAGAGAAAGAACTGTGGAGTCTGAATGCAGATCAAAGCATACTATTTTCATTTTTTTTTGTATGTTTGTTTTTGGTGACTTTTCCCTTTTGTCCTGTTTCTTCTTTCACAACTTGACTAATGTGGAAATGTGTTTACATGATTGTGCATATATAACCTATATCAGGTTGCTTGCCTTCTTGTAGAAGGGAGATGGAAGAGCGGGAAGGAGAAATAAATTTCAAACTCAAAAGCCTATAAAAAATGAATGTTGAAAACTATCTTTACATGTAATTGGGAAAAAACCAAAATATCACCAAAAAAAAAAGAAAAGAAAAGAAATTGTCACTATCACTTTACACAGTAGGAAACCAAGGTCTCGGGAGCGAAAGGGATTTTGCCAAGAACAACACTGAGTTATTGTATTGACAAAGGCAGAATTTAAATCTGTCTCAACGTCAGACATGGCTATTGATCATTGCAGAATTTCTCCCCATAGAAAGGCATTTCTAAAAGTCAAGGCTGACCCAACATTCCTCTCCTCTCCCCTGCCTACTTGCTCAGTCGATTCAGAACCCTACATGGTATCAGACAGACTAAAGCTAGTAGGAAGTAATAAATGACATATCAGTAGCCATAAAAACCATTATTAGACTATGAGGGATTTGGGGGTGACGATTTATTGTACTTAATACTAAACATCCATAAAAGCAAAGTAATCTCATTTTATGAGTGTTTACATTTGAGTTAATGATTGTTAGAGCATAAAATATCTACCAGACTCAGGGAGAGAGATAATACAGACAGCTTGCCCAAGGTGTGCAATGACCCAGCATGCCCCTTGTATCAGCAAGCTATGTAAGCATGAGCAAGTCACTCAAAGCTCTAGACCTCAATTTGCACTCCTGTCAAATGGGGATAATGATCAATTAATCAGCCAACAAGTCAGGTACTTGTTGGTCAAGGTGCTAGGGATAACAACTAAAAAGACTGAAGTCAATCTCTGTCTTCAGGAGCAATGCTATATGTAATAGGATTTCCCCTTCTGGCTCTCCTTCTGATTCTTGATTCTACCATCATGCTTTAACAACCTCTCACTCCAGAACTTTCTTCAGGGCATGGGACCTCTTCAACCTAAAATATGCGTCTTTCCATGAAGTCTCCCCACCCTGAAACAGCTCTCCACCATGTCAGCCCCCTTCTCCCATTGGTGAATTCTTGGGTGGGGACTTTGGGCCTCCTTTTGGGGACAATGTTCCTTCCCTTCTGGCTTTGCTTCCGACTTCCTGCTACATACTTGTCAGTTCCCTTTATATGTTTTTTTCACCCACTAGAATGTAAGCTCCTTGAGGGCAAGACCCAATTTTTAGCACCAGGCCTGGCATACAGTAAGAACTTAATAAACTCTTGCTGCCTGAGTATCTAACTACTTCCCAGGACTATTATAAGGCTCAAGTGAGATAATATATGACAAGTATTTTGCAAATTTTAACATACGTTTAAATATCAACTATTATTACCTTAGAGACCATCCAATCTAACCCCCTCCTTTTCCTACCAAGAAACCGAGACCCAGAGGAAAAAAAAAAGAACTTGCATAAAGTCATAGAGAATATAGGCAGCGGGGCTGAGATCTGAACCCAAATCCAGCCTCAGACGTTTATAAGTTGGGCGATGCTGGGCAAAGTCACTTAACCCTATTTGCCTCAGTTTCCTCATCTGTAAAATGAACTGGAGAATGAAGTGGAAAACCATTCCAGTATCTTTGCCAAGAAAACCCCAAAGAGAGCCATGAAGAGTCAGACATGACTGAAATAATTGAACAACAACAAAATAGGATTGTACTAGCTAAGCTGGAGAATCAAAGAATCACTGAATTTCAGATCAGAAGGGACCTTAGCAGACATCAGTCCAACTCAAGCCCCAAAGGAATCTCCAGTATAATATACCCAACAAATGGTTATCCAGTTTCTTTGTTTTGGGGGTTTTTTTGGAGGGGGAAGGCAAGACAACTGGGGTTAAGTGACTTGCCCAAGCTAATTAAATGTTCCACGCAGGCTAATTAAGTGTCGGTTGTCTGCAGCCAAATTTGAACTCAGGTCCTCCTTACTTCGGGGCTAGTGCTCCATTCACTGCACCACCTAGCTGTCCCCTAATTAATGGCCCTGTAGAATTCCATGTCACTAAGCCTCAACTATTCAAACAACCTCCCCATGATTGGATGCTTAGGCTCTTTCCAGCGTTTTTTGCAATTACAAATAATACCACTTTAAATATCTTTTATAAAAAAACTCTTTTCTTTATTTGTTTTTACAGTGTCAGGTTATTAGAGCCTCAAAACTGTGCCCCTCCTCTCTTGATGGGTGAGACAGGCTCAAGGCAGTGTCTTATTACTAATAACTGTCATTTATAGAGGGCTTTAAAAATGTGTAAAGTGCTTTTTGTCTCACTCTAGATTCCCAGCCTGTGGGATAGGTGCTCCAGGGATTATTGTTCCCATTTTACAAATGAGGAGCTAGAAGCTCAGAGGGATTAAATGATTGGCCCTGCCTGTGTTCACACAGCTAGCAAGTCTTAGGGGCAAGACTGAAATACTTATCTTCCTAATTCCAAGTCTAGCAAGCTAGTCATTCAGTCATGTTCCCCAGCACTGTCTGACTGTTCGCAGTCACTAAGGGCCCAAAGAACAGCCAAAAGCCAGGAGTGCGCAAGGGTAGGTGCCATTGAATCACCATGGACTAGGACAGCTACAAAAAACAGGGACAATGGCAACCTGCACTTATCTAGCATTTCATAGTCTTTGAAGTTCTTCCCTCCCAACAGCCCTGTTTCATTGGTTGTGGGAGAATTAATGTCTCCATTTTACAGATGAGCAAAATGAGACACAGAGACATAAAGGAAAATGTGCCTTCCCAGTCTGCCTTCCATACTCCGGACATATTACTCTCTTATTGGTCTCCTTGTGGTACCTCACACATGAAATTCCATCTCCATCTCCATTTCTTTGCACAGACTATGCGTCCTCCTTCAAATGCATTCTTTCCTCATTTCTACTTTGTAAAATCCCCAGTGTCTGTCAAAGCTCAGACAAACACATCAGCCCTCTCCTATTCCATGACCTTCTCTCCCAACTACGAATGCCTTCCCATTCTCCACCAAAGCTACTTTGTGCTAATTTTGTGTATATTTCGTATCGATGTATATGTGCACACACTGTTTCCCCCAAAGAATGGAAGCATCTGGAGAGCAGGGGCTATTGTCTTTGTATCCCTTGCTTCTAGCAAAGTGCTTGGCACAAATCAGGTACTTAATCAATGGTGGTTTGTTGTTAATTTCTTAAACAAAAGCTTGTTGATTAATTGGTTGCCCAAAGGTCTCCCAAATGGACCTTAAATTGAAGCCTTATGACCTCAGTTACAGTGTTCTTTCTACTACCACCCTCACTAATACATATTTTTTACCTTAGTATTTCCTCTTCTGTGTCTCCCCACTGAAACTCAAGTCTTAGAGAAACTAAGTTGCTAGACTGCTTCATTGTGATCCATGAAAAATAAAAACATGCCCCTTGGGAAGGTTTGCATGTACACTGCATCTAGTTCAACCCATGGGGGCTACCTCTAGTTGTCCTGATTTATTCATCTTGCCACTAAGACCCAGATGGTTCTGGAGGAGAAAGTGAGGCTGGTGACTTTGCACAGCCCTCCCTCACTTAAATCAATTCACTTGCAAGTCAAGAGGTCACCTTCCTGAAGCCATGGTCCTCTTTGACAAACAACAACAAGTTGTTACCTACTGCCATTGTCATGACCAAAGGCTCAGGTGAATAGCAGTATGAGCCAGATCAGACAGTAGAACCCAGATAAAAACAATTCACATTTATTTTTTAACATTTAATTTTTATTTTATTTTCTTCTCAATTACATGTAAACAAAAATTTTTAACATTCATTTTAAAAAATATTTTGAGTTCCAAATTTTCTCCCTTCCTTCCTCCTCTCCCCCCTCCTTGAGAAGGCAAGCAAATTGATATAGATTATGCATGTGCAGTCATACAAAACATTTCCACATTATTCAAGTTGCAAAAGAAAACATAAACCAAAAAAATCCCCAAGAATAATAAAAAAATATAAAAAGCATGCTTCAATCTGTATTATGACTCCATCTTTTCTTTCTCTAGAGATGGATGGCATTTTTCATCATTAGGCCTTCAAAATTGTCTTGGATCAGTTTAATTCTGAGACTTGTTTAATCATTCACAGCTGATCATAATACAATACAGCTGTTAATATGTACAATGTTCTCCTGCTTCTACTCCTTTCACTTTGTTTCAGTTCATGTAAATCTTCCCAGGTTTTTCTAAAAAGCATTCTGCTCTTCATTTCTTATAGCACAATAGTATCCCATCACAATCATAAATCACAACTTGTTCAGCCATTTCCCAGTAGATGGGCATCCCCTCCATTTCCAATTCTTTTTCACCATTAAAAGAACAGCTATATTGGGGCAGCTAGGTGGTACAGTGAATAGAGTACTGGCCCTGGAGTCAGAAGCACCTGAGTTCAGATCTGGTCTCAGACACTTGAACATACTTACTAGCTGTGTGACCTTGGGCAAGTCACTTAACCCCAACTGCCTTGTCTTTCCCCTTCCAAAAAATAAAAAAAAGAACTACTATAAATATTTTTGTACATATAGGTCATTTTTTTATTTCTTTGGGATAGCAGACCTTGTAGTGCTATTGCTGGGTCAAAGTGTATGCACAGTTTTATAGCCCTTCAGGCATAGCTCCAGATTGCCCTCCAGAATGGTTGGACAGGTTCGCAAGTCTACCAACAATGCATTAGTGTCCCAATATTCCCACATCCCCTCCAACCTTTGTCATTTTCCTTTTCTGTCACATTAGGCGATCTTATAGGTGTGAAGTGATACCTCAGAATTGTTTTCATTTGCATTTCTCTAATCAGTAGTGATTTAGAGCATTTTTTTCATATGACTATTGATAGCTTTGATTTCTTTGTCTGAAAACTGCTTGTCCATATCTTTGGCCATTTATCAACTGGGGAATGGCTCATATTCTTATAAATTTGACTTAGTTCTCTATGTATTTGAGAAAGGAGGCTTTCAGCAGTTCACATTTCTTAAGATCATTAAGATTTACAAAGTACTTTCCTCCAACCCCATGAAGTAAGTAATGTAAGATCAGGTGAAATAATAATTGCTGTCAAATGCTTTGCAAACTTTAAATCGCTGTAGAAATATCAGCAATCATTTCCAAGGCAGCACACCTTGGAGATAAAGAACTGGCCTTGAAGTTGGAAAGACCTGAATTCAAATTCTGATTTTGCTATTTACTGGTTGTGTGTCAAGGGTCTCTTGGTGCCCCTGTCTACACCCTAAGGCTAGACAGGTATGGACCAGTTGCCCATGACATCAATTCGTGGAAGGAATTTCCACACCATTCTTTACACTTAGGAAATCATGGGTCCAAACAACAACAAAAAATTATTTCAAGGATTATTAATCCCATTTTACAGATAAAGAAAGAAGGACTTGCCCATGGCCAACTAGAGAGTAAACATCGGAGTTGGGATTTGATCCTGATTCCAGCTCTCTCAGTTCTTCTTCTCCATGACCAGGTTAAAGAAAGAACTGGAGGGGTTTCTTGTCCCTGCTGACAATTTGGCCTCAAGCAAGAAGACTGAAGAGATCCTCTGGTCGTCCATTCATTCATTCTACAAGCATGTATCAAGGGTCTATACATACCAGTCACTGTGCTAAGCAGGGGGGATACAAAAAGAGGGAAAAGATAGTCCCTGCCCTCAAGCAGCTTCCGATATAAAGTAACTTCATCATTGCTACATCATCAACAAACATCCACAAATGCCTACCATGTGTCTTGTTCCCATCTACTTTGTTGGCAAAGTAAGGAAAGCAGAGACTGGTGTGATCTCTGACCAAGAATTCTCTGAGGGAATGGGGAAGAAATCAGAAGGAATTGTTAAAGATCCAGCTGCTGTTGACCTTGTGACATGAATTCATCAGCACAAATTCCTTTGGGTTCTCTGCCCCATACCTCAGGCAGCTCATCAGCAAAGCCCAATCCATAAGAATTCCCAAGAGGACACAGACAGTGCCTGAGGAACTTAAGGTACACACACACACACACACACACACTCATGGGTACAAATAGCCCTGGGGTGAAGGGCTGATTCATACTCTCCTCAGAGCTATTGCAGCAACTACTGCCTTTCTGGCCCTCCAGCTCAGCTGCCCCTGCTTTCTTGGCTATGCTAATGAGACACAGGGGTACAACATAGGGACTTGTTTCCTGAAGTTTGGATTGTGGTTACAAAAGACAAGACAACAAGAACCTTTCAACTATAAAAATGGTGCATGGAGTCATATTGAAATTAGAAGGCAGGATGACCTCATACTGGGCCACCATTATACTCTATGGAATCAACAATTTTCTAATGCCCCTCTTCTCCTTCTCCCATCCATCTAAGGACAAAATTAATTCCACAACATAACTATGCTTGCTCTGCTATAAAGGATATTGGGACCCAGCCATCTCATATACTAACATGGTAGAATGATGGAAAACTGCCAAGCTAGGTGGGCCAAGTCCAAGGACACCAAGGTGGCCTCCTCCCAGGACCATAGACTAAAGACCTGCTGCAATGGAGGTCCGGCAATGCCCCCCCCCCCCTTGCTGTTTGTCATTGCCCTCCCTCCCTCGCCAAAGCCCAGGCTTTGAGCCTTGCTTCCCTAGAGTAACTGAATAGAGATCCATTGTTTTAGGTGCCAGAGACCTCTCTGATTCTCTCATCATGGAGTCTACATCTAAAACTCCTGGGGAAGACTAGGACCGGTGTATTTTGATATCTTTTGGCATTTGTGTTTTAGCATTTAGCCCAAAGACAGAGCCTGGACCCGTACTTTGTGTAAGGATAGAGAATTCCTGGGCTACAGATATCAAAATATACCCATCCTATACAATCACCAAGTGGGGGTTGCTGGACCAGTGACCAGTGGTCACTGCCTCAGAGGTACCAAACTGTGGTCAAAACCAACTCCTGGCAGATCATTATGGAACTAACAAGCAAAAGGAACAAAATCGGGGACCTTCCTCTACTTGGTTTAGCCTAGTCCAGACATGTCAAGGTAATGTTGGTTGTTCTATAGATGTCATAACATCTGTGAGTTGGATCTGTAGTTTCAAAGTTGGAAGAATACAAGTCAGTGGATAGAAGGAAGGAGAAGAGGAGAGAACCATTGTCATGTATGTGAAGCCATGGAGCCCAGAAATAGGTAGGGTAGATGTCACTGGCATGTCAGCATGACAAAATGGAGACAGTTCTGGGCTTGGATTTGAAGCAGACTCAGATTCTAGGTCTGACATTATCTGTTCTGAGATCCCTCCCAGCTCTGACATCCTGTGCTCAAAGGGACCTTCTAGCCCTGACATCCCATGTTTCAATCTCTCTTCCAGATCTGACATTCTGAGTCCCAAGCTCTCTTCCAGCTCTTCTATTCAATGTTTCTATGATTAGATGAACTTGTCTGGTTTCAAGTGGTAATGACATCCCCTTCTGCCCTTGCACCTTAGCTAACCCACAGGGCCCAGGCCTTCACCAACTTCTTGGCACCAGTTTCCTCAGCCATAAAATGAATGATCCTCAGAAATATGACTAAGAATTGAAAAATTGCATTGAAAGTTAGATGTAGTGACTAAGAGGAAGGAAGGAGGTGCCCCTCTGTCCCTCCCCAGCCCGGCATGCTTACTGTTGTTTCTCAATTGTCCCTACAAATGTTTGGTAAAGCTGGGAGAACATAGGTGTGTATGAACAGAAGGTGTTTCCAGAAAGCTTCTGAGCACAGCATTGCAACAATCTCCTCACTGCTACCAATGACTCCTTCCTATAATCACTTACACACTATCTGATTCTTTGGCGCCAGATTAGTTTTACTTGTGTCTGCATCTGGTCATGTTATTCTTCTGCTCAAAGATCTTCTCTGGCTCCCTATCACTTACCAAATGAGGTAGAAATTCCCTTACCTGGCATTCAAGGCCCTTCATAACCGGGTACCATCCTACTATACAACAGTGTTATCTTATCCTCTCTACATACTTATCAATCCTCTTATCAATCTCTCTATGTATACTTATGGTTCCATTCAAGATGGAGGGCCTTGCCACCAGGATATGCTGTGCCTCATGCCTGTCTAGAAATCTCTGTCTGGAAGACGCTTTCTCCTCTTCCCCTGTTGAGTTCTCATTGGTTCTTTAAAGCCCAGCTCTAAATGCCATCTGCTCCAGGAGGCCACGTCCTCCCCAGATTCCCAGCTAGATCATGATCTTTGCCCTTAGTCATCATCCTATACTTTCCTTCATGCCTCTAGAATGACCAGATCATGTCATATGAATCTTCAATCTCTGTTTGTGTTTGATGCCCTTACCAGATTGGGAACTCCATGAGGATAGGGACCATAGCTTAACTTAATTTTGTATTTCTCCCAATGCCTAGCACAGGTATAATTGAATGAACAAATTTTACAGATAAGGAAACTGATGCAACCTCCCTAGAGTCCCACAGGGAGTCACTGAGCCTCCCAAAACACTGTATTATACCGTCTCCATTACATCCAACACCACTGGCCTAGCCCTGAGAGTGCCGCAAAAACAAATCAAATTGGGACTCAACCCTGGCACTCTGCCGGGGACCACCTGTCCCTGGGGGCCCAGCCCAGCCACTAGAAAGGAGCCAGCATGCTGGTGGGAACATGGCAGGCTGGGCAAGCACTCGCTTGCCTGAGAACAGAGCCAAGAGGGTGAGCTCACCCCTGATTCAGCCTCCCAAGCACGCTGGGTGGAGCACAAGGGGGTGGGGTCTCTGCCCAGGGAGAGGTGGTGCCTAAGACAGCCTTAACAGGTGAGGTGCGTGCTGCAGGCCCAAAAGCCAGGTATGTGAGTCAATTAAAGAGGTGACGCCTTTCCCTTAAAAGGAGAACAACTTAGCTCTTTCCATGGTCCCCTGCCCATCACATCATCCTTAATAAAAAAAAAAAAAGAGCAAATCTAAGAGTTGGCACTATTTTTTAACTGAGGCAATTCTCCAAGATCTTTTAGAAATAAAGGATGATAGCAACCACAAACAGAATCCAAATGAACATGATGGCCAGGTGTGTCAGGGTAGGACAGAAACAGGGCCTAAGGAACATAAGGCATTGCCTCTGAGGTGGAGAACCATGCCAGAGTGGCTTTCCCACTCTGCGTGCTCAACTCCATAACTTCCCTCTACCCCTAAAGAATCTGTCCTTTAGGGGGGATTTGGGGCCTTGGGGGCCTTCATGGAATCCCAGCTTTCTTCACCAGGGTAATAGTAGAAAACTATTAATTCAACTTAAGGTGAATGGCTGTAGTATTCCCAGCACCTAACACAGAGCCTGAGACATTGTAGACACAATAAATTGTTGTTGGGTTGAATTGATTGAATGGAGGCTGGTTCCTTCCTTTAAAAGGTCATTTTTCCTCAGTGTGACATTGCTGCCCTTCCCCTCACCCTGTTCCCAAACTCCTTTGCTTGTCCTAGAAGCCAGAACAAAGAGCCTCTATTCCTGTGACAGAGTAGAGAGCACGGGATTGGGAGTCAGAAGACTTGAGTTGTAATCCTGGCTGTTTTACACTCAAATTACAGCCACGTCTTTCTGTCTTCGCTTCTTCTTTTTTAAAAGGTGTGTTGGAAATAGGCTTGGGCTTGCCCCTTCTCTCTCACACCTCCTGGACCTCTTGGGTTCTAGGTCTCTCTAACATACTGAGCATGTAACACTGCATTGGATGGCCTCTAAGGTCCTTTCCATCGCTAATATCTATGATCCTCCCATCAGTGGCCAGATCTCCACCCCACCCCCAGAGTTGCTTCTCCAGCAAAGAGCCCTTCTCGAGGTCAAAGAGGGCTTCTGGGACTCAATGTGTTCCAAGAATCTGAATGAGCCAGTTTGCCCCAGGTCAGGGGGATGGGGGCAGGTCTATAATATTGAGAACCCCGGTATTCAAACACCTGGCACTGGGCAATGGGCCCAAGTATGGATTGATTAGTGACCTAATGATATGATTAAGGTCCCTAATGACTCAGCTGCCACACAGACCTGAGCAGCAGCAACTTACAGGGGTGGGGAACCTGTGACCTCAAGGCCACATGTGGCCCTCTAGGTCCTCAACTGTGGCCCTTTGACTGAATCTAAACTTTGTGGCCTCAGTTTGGATTCAGTCTAAGGGAGGGTCACATGTGAGGACCTGGAGGGCCACATGTGGCCTCAAGGCCACAGGTTCCCCATTCCCGATTACTAGGATCAAAACTTCAAAAGCCTTCAGCTTTCAGCTGGAAAGCTGATCCTCTAAGGAACAATTTAACATCAGTCCAATGGAGAAACCATGAAGGAGCTCAGAGAAATGTGAGTACAGCAGGAAGGAGGCCATGGGTAAATCACTTCACTTGGCCTCAGTCTCCTCTGCTGTAGAATGGGGCTGGGCTAAATGATATAGTTCTAGAGTTTATTCTAGAGCTGTGATCCTATCATTTATATAAATGGATATAGAGCAAAGAAAGTAGAAAAGAGTGAACTAGGTAACCACAAAAATGCAAGGGAAAACAATATTTTTTTAAAATGACAGAATTCTGAGTCAGAGATTCTTAACCTTTTTGGTGACCTGGACCTCTCTGGCAGAAGCCTAGTGAAACCTATGGAACCTTTCTCAGAAATTAAAAAATGCAAAAGGCATACATAATTTTTAAAAAGACAAATAACTGTAGCAGGTAGGTGGTACAGTGAATAGAGCCACAGTCAGGAGGGCCTGAGTTCAAATCCAGCCTCAGACACTTAACACTTACTAGCCCTGTAACCTTGGGCAAGTCACTTAACCCCAATTGCCCTGCCTTCCCTCCAGCAAAGAGACAAAAAAAAAAAGACAAATAACCCAGAACATAGAGCATATCTAAAAAGGTAGCAGAGGACAGTAGAAGAGCTTGGGTTTCCCTGATCTCTCGTCTGGTTTCCCTCCAACTTCCCACTCTGTTCTGCATCTCTCTTATATCCTGAGCTTGTAATTTTATGTATTATAGGTCTCTGCATTCTGACCCACTGCTCCAATAAATTATGAGCTTCATGAGGGTATTAGTGAAGCTTGTACTGTCTAGAAGTGGGAGGTGATCGATAGAACAATGTAACTGGAGTTTCAAATCTGATCTCAAACACTTATTAGCTATGTGACCCTGGGCAAGTCACTTCACCTCTGCCTCAGTTTGAGGCAGATGATAGCAGGATGATAGCAGCATCTACCTCCCAGGATTATTGTGGGGATCAAATGAGATAATGTTTTAAAGGTGCTTACATAGCGCCTAGCATGTAATAGGTGCCTAATAAATGCCTGGAGCAGCTAGGTGGCGCCACAGTGGATAGAGTGCCCAGTCTGGAGTCAGGAAGACTCATCTTCTTGAGTTTAAAGCTGGCTTCAGACACTTCCTAGCTGTGTGACCCTAGGCAAGTCACTTAATCCCGTTTGCCTTAGTTTCCTCATCTAGTAAAATGAGAGATTAGAGAAGGAAATGGCAAACTACTCCAGTATCTCTGCCAAGAAAACCCCAAATGGGGCCAGGAAAAGTTGGACATGACCGAAAAGTAACAATAATAAATGTTTGTTTCCTTTACCCAGCACTCAGCAATGTGGCACTCTCTATCACAGCAGTTCTCAACCTGTGGGTTGTGTTCAATTTGTAACAATGAAAAAACATCCTGCATATCAGATACTTACATTACGATTCATAACAGTAGCAAAATTACAGTTATGAAGTAGCAATGAAAATAATTTTTTGGTTGGGGGTCACCACGACATGAGGAACTGTATTAAAGGGTCGTGGCATTAGGAAGGTTGAGAACCACTGCTCTAGGAGGATCTGAGTCTATGTTTTCTACTGTTGACTTCGTTTCTGAAGTCCCTGGGTGACCCTGGGCAAATCACTTCACCTCTGAGCCCAAGCTTTCTCATCTGTGGAACGGGGATAATAATATGCTATCTGCCTCCCAGTGGGGTTTTGAGGCTGAAATGAGATAATGCACATTTATATGGGCTTTGTAAATTGTAAAGCTAGCATAAGTAGGAGGTAATTTAAAAAAAACTCTCATGAAACAGATGAATAAAATTGTGTCAGTATCAACCACAGTGGAAGGAGTTCTCCCTGAGGTATGCTCTTGAAGGCAATGCCCAGGGTGTCCCAGCTCCAGCATGACCTGCAAAGAGGCCTCCTTAGGATCAGAGATGCCCATCACAGGGGCTGAGCCACTCTCTGGTGAATACTTGGGCTGCAGCAGAGCCCACGAGACAAAGAAGGGACAAGAAGGGAGCCTATGCTTAAGGAGGGGAAAGGTGAGGTTGGGGAAAGTGAAAGGAATTTCTAAAGGCAAGATCTAGGAAGCCCGCTAACCAATATCTCTTTCTTCACCATTTTGTCCAGGGCCAGCCTTGGCAAAATACTAAAAATATTAAGAATAGCAGACATATAATAGGATTATAAGGCAAAAGTTGACTTGCCAATGGTCATACAGCAAGGAAGTATCAGAGGCAGCATTTGAACTCAGGGCTTGCTAATTCTGAAACCAGTAATCTCTGTTCTTTCCAAACTAGTACCCAAGAAAATCGAGAGCTATAGAAAATCCCTAAGGCTTATGTTAGCTGAGGTGGCCAGGGGGCCAGGATTAGAGTTCTGGAGTCAGATGCTACCTGAGTGACCATGGGCAAGTCCTGTTTCAATGGGAAGTAAATCGGATTTGGAGGCAGAAGAGCTAAGAATGAATTGCAGTTCTGACATTCATTTTCTGACCTGGGCAAATCACTTCAACTGTTTGAGCCTCAGTTTCCTCATCAGTAAAAGGAGGGAGGGGGTTAAACTCCAAGCTCCCTTTCATCTTTAAATCTGTGATCTTAAGTGATTTAATTTCTCAAGAGCCTCAGTCTCCTCATCTATAAAAATGGGAACGATGATACTTTCCTTTGTCTTCTGGGCTTTTTTGATAACAACTAGTTACCATGTCCCCACCATCAATTGACAGTGTGTATTAGGCACCCTCTAAGTGCCAGAACTGGGCGCTTTTCACACCAATTAGTGAGATGTTATCATTTCACACCACCCAGACTCTCAGCAGAGATGTCACCAAGCACTTAGATTGGCTGATTTGCATATTCCTTCTTCTCTCTAACCTGTCTAAGGGTCAAAGCCTCAGCAGAATTATTTTCACTTGGAACAGAATATGTGGGAGTAGGGATGGGTGGGACTGGCAGAGAAGGGCAGCTAATGCAGAGGACAGTTTGATCATGGGGCAGTCACACTGGGAGAGGGCTTAATCTGACCCTCACCCCTGAGGATAGGTGGGAGATGTGCCAAAGAAACAGGACCTTGTGGAGGGGGAGGGTGTTGGCCGGGGTGGGGGGGAAGGGGTGTCACAGATAAGAGACCACAAGGCAACATGAGAACAGCAGTCCCAGGGAGCAAACTGAACTCCCTTCCCCAAAGTCAGCAGAGCTAAGTCCCTGCTCCTCCTTCCTCTCCAGTTGCAGCCAAGGACTGATGAAACTGATAACAAAAGTGACCAGGAGTCAGGCATCTTGAGAAAGAAATCTGGGGAAAGGAAAGAGCCTGGATAATCCACCAGCAGAAACCACCACCATCTCTTGGGGTTGGCTGTATCTGTGACATTGCTAATGTCACTAGTCAACATAGTGGAGAGAGACTGGACTAGGAGTCAGAGAGACCTGAGTTCTAATCCTGCCACAGGTACTTATAAGCTTTGTGATGCTGGGCAAGTCGCTTAACCTCTCTAAGCTTCAGTTTCCTCATCTGTAAAATGGGGGTAATAATAGTACCTACCTCTCAATGGCTGGCAGCATGGACCACATGTACGGAACCCATTATCATGCATCCTTTAAAAAAATAGTGCCAAAAATTGAAACTGGCCAGTACTCCAAGTATACTTTCACTTTCTGTGGTGAGACCAAAATGAACAGACCAACCAAGGGGGTCCAGCATTGTGGATCCTGTATGAAAGCGGCAGTTGGTGACCCATGGACCTTTGCCACCTCTGCAGACTGAAGGCCAAGAGGACCATCCCCTTATTCAGTAGCTGTATCCCATGGTCCAATGATAAATGGGCTAATTCATGGAATAAAAAATAATGCCCATGTCTTAGAGTGTTTGAAGGATTCAGCAAGGGGCTTTGGGGCAGGGGAGTTTTTACTGACATCTCTTGTTTTTAGGTAATCCAAATTTTTCCCAGCTTCCATATAAATCCCAACCCAGCATCCCACATAACAAAGAATATTTTTAAAAGTTAAAAAAAGAAGAGAAAGAAAACTAGTGAAGCTCATCAACACATGGGAAAAGGCTGAAAATATGTAAAGTTCTTTGTAAAGTGCCATGGAAATTCCATGAGCTCCTTGAGAACCTGGACTGTCTTTTGCCTTTCTGTGCATACCTAGCTCTTAGCTTCATACCTAGAACATTGTTGTTCAGTCATTTCAATCGTGTTCAACTCTCCATGACCCCATTTGGAGTTTTCTTGGCAAAGATACTGGAGTGTTTTTGCCATTTCCTTCTCCAGCTCATTTTGCAGATAAGGCAAACAGGGTTAAGTGACTTGCCCAGGGTCACACAGCTAGTGTCTGAAGCTGGATTTGAACTCGGGTTTTCCTGACTCTAGGTGTGGTGTTCTATCCACTGTGCCACCCAACTGACCCACCTAGAACATAGAGGGAGCTTAATAAATGTTTGTTGACTAGGTTACAAGACAGCTCCAAGGGACTCAAGTGGAGGGGGCTATCTACATCCAGAGAAAGAACTACAGAGTCCAAATGCAAATTGAATCAAACTACTTGCTCTCTCTCTTTTGTGTTTTGTTTTGTTTTGTTCCTTCTTTATCACTGTTCACTCCATTGGTTATAATCCTTCTTTACAATCTGACTAATGTTTAATGTGAAGGTATTTGTAGATCCTATATTTGATTGCATGCCGCCATGGGGGGAGGGGAGAAAAAAATTTGGAACTCAAGGGATTGCGGAACTGAATTTGTAAAATAAAAGTAAATGAATAAATTCTTTAAAATGTTTGTTGACTGACTTTCTGACTGAGAGATATCCCTTTTTTCTCTGTATGCCTCAGTTTTCCCAGCTGCAAAACAGGGAGACTGATCTCAGCCCTTGCTCCTACTTCTTCTAACTTGTGGGGATATTGGAAGAAGGAATAAGATAGAGTCTAATTCTTTACCTCTCTTTAGCACTTTAAAGTTTCCAAAGCACTTTCCTCAAAACACCCCTGTGAGGTTGGAAGGACAAAGATTACTGTACCCATTTTACAGATGAGTGAAAATATATCTCAGAGACAGGAAATGATTGCCCATAGAGATTAGACTGAGAGCTTCTGAGGAACAAACTCAGATCCATGTCCTCAATGGGGATATTTTTCAGGAAGAAGTACACCCAGTACTTCCACTCCTTAGCCTCCATTAGAGTGGGAGTCAGGATCTCCAAGAAATGGTTCCCTGGGACCAGCAGTAGATTAGAAACATTCACTGAGTGCCCCAGTGCTTACCACAGTACCTGGCACATAATAAGTCTCAGTCATAGTAGCTCAATCAGTGCTAGGTGATTGACTGACTGATGAACAGAACTCGGAGCTGGGCAATGTTCAAAGTTAGAGGAAAGGAGAGTGCTGTTTCATGAAGGAGGAAAAGATATGGAAAGACATTCTAGAGAATTAGGGGATTTAAATGCAAATTAATATAATGTAAAGTGAATATGTAAGTTTAATATTTTTTCTGTTTTACTGTTATATATGTGGAAATAATGATTTTACGTGGTGTTTAAGTTCAGAATTTTTAAAAAATAAAAATTTGAAAACACATCAAAATGAATGTGTCAGTCCTGAGCTGATGTGGAGTAAAAGGAGCCATCCACAGTGTGGTAGAAAGTTCCCCAGTTTTGTTCAAGAGCCCCATTTTTATTTCTGTAATGAATTTGCTGAGTGACCCTGGAGAAGTCTCCTTGTCTCTATTGGCCTCTGTTTCCCCATCTGTAAAAGCAGAGAGTAGCATGAGATGACCTCCATTGTTCCTTCTACCTCTGGTATTCTACATTCCAAGGTCCCTCCCCGCTCTGAAGTCAGGGTTCTAAGTTCTAGATTCAGTACTTCGCCTTCTAAGGTCCCCATAGCTCTATCACTCCGTGAAGGCACTATCAGAGCCAGGATGAGTCTATTCAAAGGCTCCCATCAAGATGGCTCCCCCGTGATGCTGCTGGGCTCAGCTCCCTGTGTCCCCACCACGGTGCTCCCTGACCTGTGTGCTGTCCTGAGGCACCTGATATCTGGCCACATTTTTTACAAGGTGGACAGAAGAGCCGGGATCTGCAGAGGTGTGTGGAACCCTCCCTGCATCATGTGGGGACTCTGAGGGGGTGTGGGGATGGCTTTGGAGGAAGGACATTGGCCAGGAGAAGATGGGCAGGGAGGGACGAGTGTGTGTTGATATCTGCTCCTTTTGTTGTAAGCGCCTGACTTTCCCATCAGACTAGGAACTGCCTGAGAACAGGGGCTGTATCTTCCCCATCAAACTGGAAACTCCCCAAGGCCCGGGACTATGTCTCCTTCACAGAATGGGAGGCCTAAGGACAGAGTCTGTCCAGCAGCTGGTCTCCGCTGACTGACTTTGGAGGCGAGAGCCAGGCTGATAATAACTGTGCAGCTCTGCCTCACTCAGAGCTAATTGACAAGCAAGTCAAAACATCCTGTTTGTGATGTCATTGGTCCTCTGGAAGGGTGAACAACAACTTCTCACCGAGCTGAGTCCAGGCTTCCTCCCGACAACACTGTGGACACTCCCTCAGTGTTCTTGGCAGATGAACTCAAGGCAATCCAGGTGTATCACCTCCCAACAGGGGTACCATATCCCAGGCTCACATCACTGACATAGACAGCTGTGGGGATGGGGAGCAGGAAGGGGCACCTTCCTACTTGTTTACTTAGAGCCTGAAGTCCCCCTAATAGGGGATGTTCCCCTAGAGGCCAGGCTGCCCCAGGAGGGAGTAAGTTCCCTTTCACCAGAAGTCTTTAAGCAATATCTGGATGACCCCTTCAGACTCCCAGCACCTAGGGGCTAGCTGGGACCTGAGAAATCTCCTATCCGAATAAGGATGTTCTCTACCCCTCATCAAGTGGGATCATTCAGAGGCCAGGGAACTCATTACTTTTTTTTTTTTTTGAGGCAATCAGGGTTAAGTGACTTGCCCAGGGTCACACAGCTACTAAGTGTCTGAGGTCAAATTTGAACTCAGGTCCTCCTGACTCCAGAACCAGCCCTCTATCCACAATGCCACCTAGCTGCCCTGCAGGGAACCCATCACATCAGGAGACACCCATTTTAGTTTTGGAGAGCTCTAATGTTTGGGAAATCTTTCCTCACATCAAGCCTTAATGGTTTTCTCTGCAATTTCTCCTCGCCCCTACCTCACCAGTGTCCCTGGTTCTGCCCTCTTGGGCCAAGCTGAACAGGTCTGATTGCTCTTCTACCCGACAGGACCTCCAGTATTTGAACACATCTACCCTGTCCCCTGAGTCTTCTCTTCTCCAGACTACTGATAATAATAATGATAACTAACATTTACAGAAAACCCACTATGTGTAGGCACTGAGCTAAACATTTTATATGTGTCATTGCATTTGATCTTCACAACAACATGGTAGGCAGCTGCTCTTATTATCCCCATTTTACAGATGAAAAAAACTGAGGCGAACAGCGGTTAAGTAACTAGCCCAGAGTCACACAGCTAATAATTGTCTTCCACCATTCTCATATGGCACAGCCTTGAGGCTTTTCACTATCCTGGTGATCTTTCTGTGGCTATCTCCAGGTCTAAACTATGGCACCCAGAGCTGAACATAATACTTTAGCTGGGTCCTTAATGGGGCAAAAGAGAGTGAAGCAGTTAGCTCCTTATTCTAGGATACTTGGCTTCTACTAATGCAGACTGAACCAGCTTTCTCGGCTGCCATGTCATGTTAATTGACTTATAATTGAGTTGGCCATCCGTTCAAGCCCCCAGGTATGGTTGATAACACAGCCCTTCTTAAGAACAGGTATTTCAACGAGGAGGGAAAGAACAAGAGCCCCCTGGGTACCTGCCCAGGAAAGGGCATCCCGAAACAGAGAAGGCAAAGTCCACCTGTTTTGTGACCATGCCCAAGCCTAGCCTCTGAGTCCAAATCCTCTGAGTGGGCATCAGTGCCCACTGAGAGCACTGCAGCTAAGGAAGGGAGAGCTTATCTGACCCCCACACAGACATCTCTTCCAAGTTCACCCACTTTCCTTTCTGTCTGCCAGCTTTTTACTTTTTTGTTTAGCATGGATGTGAGTCAGAACCCCAGAGCTTTTCCTCATGGCTCATCATTTAGCACCTGAGGGATTAAGATAGTTGATAGAAAATTTGTAAGAAGAGGGGGGAAAAGTAAAAAGGAGTGCTTGGGGCCAATCTGCTAGGCTCAGTCATGCATGGGGTGGGGGTGGGCTTGGCTCTGCAAATGCTATTTAGCTATGGAACATCTGCTGGGTGGCTGGGCTCACCTCTGCACAGATGCTCCTGAAGTTTGGGAAGCACATTTAATCCGATTCAATTCAACACACATTTTTTAAAAATGGGTTTTTATCCATAGATTTTGTTTTTATATATCCTAGATTTACCCTAATACTCCTTCCCCTGATCAGTCCCAAAGAGCAATCCTCCATAACAAAGAACTTGAGAAGAAAATGTTTTTTTAAAAGGAAGAAAAAAAAAATCAGAAAACATCTGGAAAACAAAAAATCTGAGTTCTCATTACCTGTGTTAGTGTTTTCTTTATATATAAAACTTTGAGGAAACATAATCAGAGCCAGCATTTACATAGAGCTTTAAAGTTTGCAAATATTAGCCCTCTTTATCCTCATGCCTACCCTAGGAGGTAAGTGCTATTACCCTCCCCCATTTTATATATGAGTAAACTGAGTCAGACAGTAGATAAGGGTCAAGTTGTCAGTGTCTGAGGCAGGATTTACTCCCAGGTCTAAGGGTAAGTAAAGATTATCATCTAGTTGAAATTTTGTATCTTCTTCAAGTTCACACAGAGTGCTACTGTATATGGTTTAGCTGTCCCCTGACCTTGACCTCCACCTCCCACAGCTGAACATTAATACATCATCCTCATCATCATCTTCACCTCCCAGAAGGCTTGTCTTCCTCAAAGGCTCAGCAAAGGTGTCACCTCCCTCATGAAGTCTTCCTTGATCTCCACTCTCTCCCTCCATTTTTCTTATTTATATATTTGGATACATGTCATATCTCTTCAGTAGAATGTAAACTCCTTGGAGATGGGAATTGCTTCAATGTTTTGTTTTTTTAAATCTGTGTATCCCCAGAGCCTAGCACAGTGCCCTGATTTCAATTCATAGTTGAGCCTTCAATATCAACACCAATTAAACTGAAGGTGTGGGTGGCTCAATGAATTCCACATCTCAAGGTATGTCCATCTTTTAGAAGTTGAAATAGCAAGATAACCCAAAGCAGGAACTCATTCAGAGGAGGATAGCCTGGAGGATGGGGTTCTATCATATAAGGGTCAATTGGAAGAACCGTTTAACCTGGAGTAGAGACGGCTTGGGAAGGGTCAGTCAACCAATCAATCAAGTGTTTATGAAGCATCTATAACTAAGCCACGCACTGCGTTCCCAACTTATTATCCTCTATGGTCTCCCACTGGCCTCCATGCTCCCAGTAAATGTATCCTCCCCTCCACTTCCTCCAATGTTATAACTATGAACCATGTCAAATCAGTTCTGGCACTGTACCAGGATGGGTGCATCCATCTATTCCCCAGGGACCCCAGTACTTAGCCCTGTAACTTTCTAGATCAGTGTCCTTCTCTGACCACCATTGCCCTTTGGAATGTAAATTCCTTGTCGGCAGAATTTTGCTTTTAGTATTTCTATCCCTGACACTTAGCACAGTGCTAGGCATATAGTAAGCACTTAAAAATGGTTTTTCAATTACTCATTTATTAACTGTGTGCCAAGACCTATGCTAGATTCAAAAGCTACTAAGACAAAGATACAACAGACCCTGCCCTCCGGGAGAGGCATGGATCTTCCCATACTGACACATAATGTTCAAATAGGCTATTCAGTTCCCAGGCCAGCCTTCTATCACTCAATCGATATGTGCTAGGCACTGTGCTCAGCCACTAAGGAAACGAATACCTAAGTGAAATAGTACCTGCCCTCAATGAGGGCACGGCAGTGAAAGGGCCCTTGTACGAGACAGGGAGCAGCAACCTGGTTCTGTTCGGCTCCAAGCAGCAACTGGAGGAAACAGCAAAAAGGCAGCTATCTGCCACTGTGGAGAGAATGCTTCCTAACCCAGACATTTCAAAGTAAAATGGACTTCGATTAGGTATCATCGTTGGAGGCTGGATGATTGGAAGTTGGACTTGTCACAGACATTGTAGGGGGGATTTATTCAGGAATCTTAATTAACCTAGATGGCTCAGAGGTTTCCATCTCCTCCACATCCCCAATCCGTCCCTTTTTTTCTCTCTGTCTCTGCTTTTGTCTTTCTCTCAGTGTCTCTGTCTCTGTCTCTCTTTCTGTCTGCCTCTGCTTCTTTCTTTCTGTCTCTTCCTTTCCCTATCTCTTTCTCTTTCTGTCTCTCTGTCTCTCTGTCTCTGTCTCTGCCTCTGTCTCTCTCTCTCTCTCTTTCTCTCTCTCCTCTTTCATCCTCTCTCTGTCTCTTTCTGTCTTTCTCTGTGTGTCTCTCTTTTTTTTTTGTTTACTCATTTGCTTTTAATTTACAAGATTCAGTTCCACAATCACTTGAGTTTCAGATTTTCTCC
>CM053588.1:52707327-52731109 GCA_028646515.1 Pseudochirops corinnae
ATTTCTTATAGCACAATAGTATTCCATTACATTCATATACCATAGCTTGTTCAGCCATTCCCCAATTGATGGGCATCCCCTATATTTCCAGTTTTTTGCAACCACAAAGAGAGCTGCAATAAATATTTTTGCACATATGGGTGTCTCTCTTTTTCTGTCTCTCTCTATTGTTCTCTTTTTGTCTCTGTTGCTCTCTTTCTGTCATTCTCTCTCTGTCTCTGTGTGTGTGTGTCTCTCTCTGTCTTTTTTCTCATTCTCTATCTCTATCTGTGTTTCTCTTTCTCTGTTACCCCTCTTTCTCTTTCTCTGTCTTTCTCTTTGTCTCTCTCTTTTTCTCTCTGTCTCTCTCTGTTGGTCTCTTTTTGTGGTTCTCTGCTGCTCCCTTTCTCTCCATGTCACTGTCTTTTTCTGTCTCTCTCTTTCTCTCACTTTTTCTCTGTTTCCTTCTCTGTCTGTGTGTATGTGTGTAATTGTGTAAAAGATCTAACAGGGGAATTGGGGAATAGATGGAAGTCAGGGGAGATATTTTAGAGGTGGTGATTTATTTGGATGGACCTCAGAACTCCATCACAGAGGTTACTGACCCATTCTCTAACCCACAAGGCCAGCCTGAGCTCAAAGGCAAAGAAAAAGTATTAGAAAGAACAATAGATTTGGAATAGAAGAATGTGGATTTTTTTTTCCTTTTCTTTTCCTAGCATCTATAGAATACTCTAATGTTTGCAAAGCACTTTAGAAATATTACCTCGCTTGATCCTCACAACAACCCTATTATTGTCTCCATTTTGCAGATGAGGAAACTGAAAATCATGCAGTTTGTTAAATGACTTGCCCAGAGTCACATAGCTAGGAACAATCTGAGGCTGGATGTAAATTCAAGACATCCTGACTCCAGGTCCAGCACATTATCCATTTGCTAACTCACTACCTGTAAGACCTTGGTCAAGTCATCTCTCTCTCTGGGCTTAGTTTTACCATGTGTGAAATGAAATGCTTGGACGACAAGGTGTCTAAGGACCTTTCCACTTCTCCCTCTTTTGAGGCTGTGACTATGAGCCTGGAACAGCTTTCCTGCAGTTGAGAGAGGACTTGGTAGAAGTTGTGAAATTTGGTCAGTTCAGTCTGACCCCTAACTTAGCCCAGGGATGCCTGGCTTAGTCCCAGCTCAGGAAGCAGGGTCTTCCCAGCTGTATCCATGACTCCCAGGTCTCAAAGTTGCTTCTCACCAGTAGCAGGATGGGTGATGCTGGTGCAGAAAGTTTTACTTGTGGCCTGGGACAAGAGTACCCAGCTGTGGAAGCCTCTGGGAGTGCATGAGTCGGGTCTTAGGTAGCTGGAATTTGTAGATATTGGGATATTAGGTAATCCAGACTTGTTCATAGGATCACGTACCTATAGCTGGGAGGGATCTTAGAATTATTAAATCTAAAATTCCAGCCTCTTCATTTTACAGAGGGGTAAACAGGGCCCAGGGAAATGAAATAACTTGTTCATAGTCATATGGTCAGTAAGTAACAGGAATGCAGACTGGCAGCAAGCATTTATTGAGCGCTTACTGCATGCCAGGAATGTGCTAAGCCCTAGAAATACAAACACCAAGGATGTCAGTCCCTCTCATTAAGGAGCTTACACTCAAATGGAGGCAGACAGCCTTTAAAAGGGCTTGGAGGAAGGTACCTGTCTAGGGACATGGTGGCAAAAGCCATAGAGTCAGAAGCATAGTCAGGAAGGAAATGGAGTGTGCTCATCTGTAAAATGAGCTGGAGAGAAGGAAATGTCAAATCACTCCAATGTCTTTGCCAAGAAAACTCCAAATGGGGTCATGAAGGGTCAGACACAACCAGAAGGACTGAACAACAACAATCTATTCTATCAAGACGTTTTGGGGTGCTGGCTCTGACAACCAGTACAGTACATTAGCTGTGCCTCCTAGTGCTGTGTCATCTGCAGATCTGATAAAGCATGCCATTTCTGCACTTATCCAAGACACTGATAAAAGCGTTAAACAGCCCGGGGCCAAACTCAGATCCCAGAGACACTCCAGTGGGGGTCTCATACCAAGTTAACACTAAACCATTAATAAATATTCTTAAGTCTAGTCATTCAATCGGTTCCAAACTCATCTAATTATATCTTTTCTCTAAGAATAGCTAAAATCTAGGTAAGCTATATCTATAGCATTGCCCTGACCTACCAGTTTCATAAACCTGAAAACAAGGTTAGCCTGGCATGACCCCTTCTTGATGCAGCCATGTCAGCTCTTGGCAATTGCTGCTTCCTTTTCTAAACATCCACTAACCATCCTTTTAATAGTATATCTAGAACCTTTCCAGGAATCAAAATCAAGCTCACTAATTTGAGGACTCTTATTATCTTTCTCTCTGGGTCACTTCCCCAGTTTGTACTTGAACTCACAGGTTCAGTCCCCAAAGGGCAGTTGTCACTCTCATGTTCTAGTATACCTGTGGGTCTGCACTCTTAAATCTAGAGCTGATGAGACTCTTCAAGTTTGCCTCTGGTTAATACTCATCCAGTAGATACGATTAGGCTATATATATACTAGAGGTATTTACTAAGATGGTATAGTAAGAACAGTACTCAGAAAACATTCCTGCCATGAATTTGGGGCACACTCTCCCACAAGTTGGATCTGGCACAAAGAGAGTGCAATGCTAATGAGGCGCACATGTAAGAAATAAATGTGACCAAGACAACTCATGCCTCTAGTTCAGTGGTTCTCAATCTTCCTAATGCCGCGACCCTTTAATACTCATATGTGGGCGTATCTGCACATGGACAGACCCACCTGGAGCCAGACAGAGAAGCAGTGTCTCGGTTCCTAAGACCATCAGAAATATGTGACCCCTGTGAAAGGGTCATTCGACCCCCAAAGGGGTCATGATCCACAGGTTGAGAACTGCTTCTCTAGTTCTATAGGGTTTCAATATTCTTTCCTCATAAGAGTTCTCATAGCTCAATTCTCAATTGCCAGGGCTGGTTCTCTCTTGAATTCACAACTGACTCACTTCTCTGCTGCCAGAAGTCACAAATGACTCACTTCTCTGCTGCCAGGAGTTGCACTCCTTGAAGTTGCTATCTCTCTTCAAGAGATTACCTCATTGTGGTAGAACAACAGGGTGTGAATCTGCTCCCTCTTGGATCCATCTAAACCATTCCTCAAATGTTCTCAAATTAACTCTTGAACTACTGAACAAGGGGTGAAATATTGGAACATTTGCCCTTCTCCTATCATGTAGAATCTCTCCTGCTCTCCACAATTTCAAATATCACTTGAAAGGACATCCTCAGCCACATCTACTTCATTCCATACATGAGGTTTATCTGGGTGAGAGGACACAAATTCATCAAGGGCAGTCGTATGGTCTCTTACTAGGTCATTCTTCTTGACAAACAAATAATGGTACATCCTTATCCCATCCACACCTATGCCATGGTTCTAGCATTTCACTTGCCCCTACTATAACTCTAAAAACCCTCTTGGTGGCTCTTGCTTTCCTCACCATCCTCAGCTCATTCTAAGCACTCCTGCCACTATTCTTACAGGGCTGTGCTGGACATTTGTGTCTACCCTCTGCTACCTGCCCTTGCTTCCAACTTCTGTTCATATTTTTTTTATAACCAAAATTGGTTGACAGATTCTCTGTGCATCCCATTGGCCTCTTCAGACGACTACTATTTTTTCCTTCTCATTAGATTTTTTTCTCCTTCAGCAGGTCAGAAGGCCCTGAGCATGGGCAAGAGAAGAGGGTTTTGAAATGGTTTACAGAAGAAGTTCCCCGCCTGTGAGAGCTAGAGTTATTGTAAAGTGAGGAGGATCCTCCAGATCCATATGTGCATGAGGTTTTATTATTTTTATCTTCCTTTAATGCCAGCAAAAATTCAGCCAGTTAGTGTAATCATCTACCTTCTATAGACTGAATAAATTATATGCCTTTTAGACAGTAAGATTTTCCCAATGTTTGTAGATGGCACTGTGTGAAATAAAATAGAAGCTCATTTAAAAGTGAAAAAAAAATTCTCTTTGCATCTTCAAATCTGGATTCAAGCCCCAGTTCTGTCATTGACTTCCTTCTGATCTTAGGAAAGTGAGTTTCCTTCTTTTGACTCAGAGTTCTACTCTAAAATTAATGGGATGGAAAAGATAATTTTTGAAGTCCATTAAAGATGGAACATTCTGTCTTCTAAGGTCCTTCCCAACTCTAACATTCTGTGTTCTAAGGTCCCTCCCAGCTCTGACATCCTATGTTCTACAGGTCCCTCCCAGTTCTGACATTCTATGTTCTAAGTTCCCTCCCACTTCTGACATTTTCTGTTCTAAAAGCCCCTCACAACTCTGATATTCTGTGTTCTAAGAACCTCAACAGCTCTGAGGTTCCATGGTTCTAGTTTTCCTTTCCCCAGTATTCCTCAGCTGACTGAATTTCTGACTCCATGACAATGGAGACACACCATGATTTAATGCAGTAAAATCCCCACCTCCCACTACTATAAAAACAAAACAAAGTTTCTTACATGGGACTTTAGCACACAGGAGGCAGAGCATATTATTATGATATCCCAGAGATCTTGGATGTAGAGTTGACACACACCTGAGGGGCCATTCCAGGGTAGGTGGGTGGTACAGGTAGGGATCTGAACCTGTGTTTAAATGTCCTCCTATACATTTTCCTCAGTACTAGACCATAAGACAGGGGTGGGGAATCTGTGGCCTCAAGGCCACACGTGGCCCTCGAGGTCCTCAAATGCAGCCCTTTGAGTGGGGACCTAGGGGACCTTGAGGCCATAAGCTCTATGACAGTAGTTCTCAACCTTCCTAACACTGCGACCCTTTAATAGTCGTATGTGGGCGTGTTTGCATGTGACCCCTGTGAAAGGGGTAGCAACCCACAGGTTGAGAACCGCTGCTCTATGAGAAGAGAGTCTGTATCTCATCGAAACTCTATATATCCTCTGACCCCAAGCACAGTGGTTTTTTGCACACAGTAGGTACTCAAAATATACAGAATGAATAAAATTGAACCGAGCAAACTAAACGTTTAAAATTCAGGCTTCTGAATTGGTTTCACTCCCCTAGCAGACGACCATACTCTTAACAAAGAGGGCAGTATGGCACAATGTCTGGGAAGCACTTTGTAAACTGTGTGAAAGGGCCGTTATTAGGTGACAACCATTTCAGCTCTGAAATGCTATTATTATGAAATGATGACCTCTGCCCAAACCTAAGCCCCATCTAAGCCCCGCAGGTTGGTAGCTGAGCACATTAGTCTTCCCCTAAGGAAACCACGAGGCCACAGTGAGTTAAAAGGTGGCAGAAGCCTTCATTACCCCAGAGCCAGGATGCTGTAATGATTAACTCAGACATTGTTCTCAGAGAAGTTGCTAATTGTCCTGGTAGAACCCCAGGCCACATACCTATAGAATGAGCCTTGCCCTGCTCCCAAAACATTCCTGCCCCCACAGCTCAGCAGCCCCTGGCTCTTCCCACCTCTAAGATAAAGCCCAGCCGTGTATATTCCTTGGGAGCAGGGATTGGTTCATCCCTTGTCTTTGTAACCCCAGCCTTTAGCAGAGTGCCTGCCACATGGAGCTTAATAAACACTTGCTGATTGATAGGAGCCAGTATAAACCCCAGACAAGGCCAGCCCACCATGGGCACAGTGCTCTGGGCTGAAACAGCTGTCATGGAAAAAAAGGTCTGGGCAGGTAGCAACCCTCCCATAACTGACATCATCTATTACTGACACTAAGCACCCTCCTCAAGGCCTCCTTCCAGGCCAAGTGTTCTTAGCATTTTTTTTTTTTGTCATAAACCCCTGTGGGGGCAGTCTGGTGAAACCTATGAACTTGTTCTCAGAATAATATTTTTAAATGCATAAAATAAATAGGATGGTCAAAGAAACCTACCACATTGAAATAAAGATGTATTTTTTTTTCCCATCTGAGTTCACAGATCCCCTGAAATCTATCCAAAGAACTCCTTATGGACCAATCAGATCATCTAGTCCATTTCACAGATGAGAAGACTGAGGTTTAGAGAGGAAAATGAATTATCCTTGAAATATGTGCTTCATGGATTTGCTGTGATAAGTGTAGTGTGAAACCTCAGTGGGTCATAGGCATGCCGTGGAAAATTAGATTCAGAGAAAGAATGAGTGGAATGGAGGAAGGGAAGGATTGGGGGAAGCTGACATATTTACTCCCATCAGAGGAGGAGGGAGGGAGAATACAGAGGAGAAGGGGGGGAGAATTCCAGAAAATCACTGAATTTCATTGGGAAGAGAAGTCACCTTGTCCAAATGGTACCTGGACAAGACTCTTCTCTACAATCCACCTACAAGGACTCAGCTAGTTCTCACATGAAAGTCTCTGGTAAGGAGGATCCCTTTTGACCTCTCATTCCAATTTGCCACAATTCTTGAGTTATTAAAGTTAGGAAGCTTTGAGAAAGGTTGTAAAGTGCTGGCCTTGGAATAAAGGCCGAGTATGAATCCTGACTTTTACTACCTGGATAACCCTGGCCAAGTCACTTCCTTAGACCTCAGTTTCCTAACCTGTAAAATGACAGGGGTTGGATTAGATAGCCTCCCAAGGCCTCCTCTGGTTCTAGAGCTGGATTCTAGGGCCCAAATGAGTCATACTAATTAAAGGGCTCACGAAAAGCTTCCTATCCCACTGAATAAACCAACCCTAGAGGACGGTGTTTGTGAAATCTTTGTGGCCCTGGGGGGGGGGGGTGAGAGGAGGCTCTTATTAAAAAATAATTAAATGTCCCAAGTGGTAAATCAGCTAGCTCAGAAGTCCTAAATCCCAGCAGCAACACATATCTCTTCCCGTACTCTTCCTAAAAGGCTGGGCCACCCCTTCTCCTTCTAACCTATGGCCAGTGAAAAGTGAGAACCAATGTTTCTGTCCCCCACTCATTCCCAGGTAACCTCTCTTCCTCTCTGCTCTCCAAAGAAACATTTTTTTTTTAAAATCCAGATGAAAGTCATGGCAGTTTAGAGCTGGAAGGATCCTTTGAATGGCAGAATTGGAAAGAGTCTCGGCACATAAGCTGTCAGAGCTGGGAGGGACCTTGGAGAACAATCAGCCCATATTCCCGTTTTGTAGATGGAGAAAATGAGGTCTTTAAAGGTGAAGCAATTTGTCCAAGGTCACACTAGAGCCAAGACTTGAACCCAGTGCCCTTCCCAGAACTCCAGGCTACCTTCAACCCAGTAGGTCACCTCTAATTCTCTACTTGGGAGCTCCAAAGACTATGTCTCCATCAAATTCCCCAAGTCAGCAGAAGCCTTCACTACCCAAGCTCTGCCTGTCGGGGCGGCTCTTTCTCAACTTTACGCTTGTTTCAGGGCAGAGGCATCTCTAGGTGGAGAAGTGTGGCCCGCCCTGGCTCCATAGCCGACAGCCCCAGGCCAGTCGGGCACCCTCATTACCATCACCACGTGGGAGGCCACAGTCACCCATACCTTCGTGGGAGCTCTCAGAAGCAGAGGTTACTTTAGGGCAATGGAGAGGACAGTCACCCAAGTCTTGGCAATGCAGAGGCCAGGATGAAGAGGAACTGAGCTGGGGCAGAGCAGAGCTGCCCCAAAAGGCTTTTATCTTCCTCTCCTTATCATCTTTCCTCTGCTTGGGGACGAGGGAGACTAAAAGGGTCCCCTTGGGGAGGAATCACAAGCTCAGAGAGTAGCTCAGGGAAATGATTCCCTCTAAGCAAGCTGGAAAGATTCAAGATAGAGTGGGCTGGGAGTCTGGGAATCTGGGTTCCGGTGCAGAGACCCTGGGAGAAATTGTTCAACTCCTCAAAACCTCAGGGGTTTTAACTGTGAAATGGGGATAATGAGATCATGGAATTAGATCTGGAAGGGACTTGAGAGATGATGTAGTCACAGAATTACAGAGCTAGAAGGGACTTCTGAGATGATAGAGCCCATTTTACAGATGAGGAAACAGACCCAGAGAGAGAAGTGTTACTTTTGAACTACTTGACTCAAAGGGTTGCTGTAGCTGGTGTTCTGTAAACTTTAACAGGCCATTGAAATTTGCTGTTTCTTGGGAATATTTGTTACTCTGCCCATCCCCTCCCAAAAAGTGTAAGCTCCCTCTCTGTATTTTCAGGGAGTCCCTGCCTGGTGCAGAAAAAAATCAATTGAAATGAACTTGTATTATATTAATTATTGATCTGTGTCTATGTTAAATCCCTTCAGTAGAATGTAAGCTCCCTGAGAGCAGAGATTGTTCAGGTCTGTCTATCCCCAGTGCCTGGAGCATTGTAGGTACTTAAATGTTTGATGAATTTCGTGGAAGACCACAGAGAATGAACAGAGCTAGCTCAGCAACAAACACCACTCAGATCCCTTTCAGCTCTTTGAGAGCTTCCCTAGAGAGACCACCAAATAGACCTAGCAGGTAGGCCACTCCCAATCTCAGTAAGGGGTTCGCTGTACACAAGACACCTTCTGTTGGTTGATGGAGGGGTTCAAATGGGAGAGGGGATTCAAGGGAAAAAACACTGGACAGCACAACAGTGGCTGGATTGAATAACCCTGCCCCTTTGGCTTTCCTAGCTGGGTCGTCTTGGGCAAGGTCCCTTCTTTGGTACTCTCCTCATGTGTAAATACAAAGAGCTGGATTAGATGAGTTATTTCCCAGTCTTCTCATTCTATGTTCTACCATTCTGAAGGTCACCCTCAGCTCTGATGTTCTCTGTTCTAAGCCCACTTCTAGCTCTAAGCTCACATTCTCTGTTCTAAGGGTCCTCTCATCTCTGACATTATAGGTTCTAAGAGTCTGCCTGGCTATAAGTCCATACTTCTATGAGATCTCATGAAGAACTAGTATTGGTCTAATCTCCCTCCTTTCCTCTTTCACCCCAGAACCCAGGGTCCCACTACAAGACCAGATAAAGGCTATCATACCCTTCTCTCTACCTTATCAATAACTCTGGAAACAGATACACCATGGAGTGCTCAGAACCAGAGCCTCTCCTAGAACTGGGGACCAGACTGGGACCCTTATAACTCTACTTCAGAGGAAGGAGATGGAGGCACCTAGCAGCAGGAAACTTTCACTCCTGTTCAAAGTCCCTCCCAGATCTGAAAGTCTACAACTTTAGGACTTGCCTTGGGGAGACCAAGCTTGGGATCTCAGCCTTTTCCACTGGGGAAACACTTAGAACCAGGACCTCCTATCTGAAGCGCTTTAGGTCTTCTTTCAGGAGACCAGGGCCACTGGTGCTGTTCCTATTCAGACACAGGTCCCTCAGCTGTACATGCCTTCTGGAAAGCTCACCCTGGGAAGGGATGAAGTCAGTGGGGTAGGAAGAGGGGCTTAATGATGCCCTTCTGACCCTGGAAAAAAAGCTTAGGGAAAAGATGTGTCAGAGGCTTATGTAACCCTCCTCCCCTGGGCCTCTACCTTCCCAGTGTCTGGAGGAAGTCAGGACTGCTATGCTCTAAGTCAGCAGTTTGGTATGGGAGAAGTCAGGGGACTTGAGTCCACATTCCCGGCTTGGCAGCCTACTGCCTGGGAGATACCAAGTGAGCCATTTCCCTCTCTCTTGGCTTTCATTTCCACATCTGAAAAATGAGGTGATTGAACTAAATGAGGCCCCTTCTGTCTCTAAGGCCCCTGACAAGCCCGCAACAAATCACACACATATACCACAACTCACACACACACACACACCACACACTTGCGCACACACACACCACACACTCACACACACACACACACACACCACTCACTCACACACATACACACACTCATATACACACACACCACACACAAACACCACACACTCACACACACATCACACCCACTCATGTAAATATACATATACAGACACACACCACACACACTCACACACACATCGTACATACTCACACATAAATATACATATACAGACACACACCACACACACACACACACACCACATACACACACCACACACTCACACACACACATCACACATACTCACACATAAATATGCATATACAGACACACACCACACACACTCACACACACCACATACACACACCACACACTCACATACACACCACACACTCACACACACACCACACACACACATACCACAACTCACACACACACATACCACACACTCAAACACATACACACACTCACATACACACACACCACACACAAACACCACATACTCACACACATATCACACCCACTCACACATAAATATACATATACAGACACACACCACACACACTCACACACACCACAGACACACACCACAGACACACACACATCACACATACACATAAATATACATATACAGACACACTCACACACACTACACATACACACATACCACACACACACTCACACACACACACCACACACTCACGCACACCACATACACACACCACACCACACCACACACACATCACACATACTCACACATAAATATACATATACAGACACACACACTACACATACTTACACACACCACACACACATGCTCACACACACACTCACACACATCACATACACACACCACACACTCACACACACCGCACACTCACACACACATCACACATAGTCACACACACACACACCACACACACACATACTCACACACACACATACACACACACACATACCACACACTCCTCCAGACTTCCCAGACAGAAGACCAAACAGGCTAGGCAGGCTGGTTGTGCCCCATGGAGAGGGACCTGGGATGTCCTGGGAACATAAATGTTGTTCCCAATTGCCACTGCATTCTTCAGGTGCTCATATCACCCTGTCTTTGCCAGGAGTTCTCTGAACCACACCAAGGGACACCAGGGAGGAGGAGGAGGATCAGCAGGAATCAGCATCAGCGAGTTGGGGCTCGAGGAGGTGGTTTGAGGCAGGGAGGAGGAGGAGAAGCAAAAACAGTTTTACAAGGCTGAGTAATAGGGAAACGGAGCACATTGAGATGTCACACAGAGGAGACAGCTGTAGCTGTCGTTGGGAGAGTCTGTTCCCAACCCTGGGAAAGCATAGCTGGAGGCTGGAGGAGGAGGAGGGACCCAAGGTGAGGGGTGATGCTCAGCTAACAGATTCATCTAGGGTAGGGGGAGGGTGAGAGAAAGCTGGGTGGGGTCTTTGCCATCTGAGAGCTCCCATGAGCAAAGCTACAAGGAGGCATATGGTAAAAGAGGGGCTGGATTTGGAGTCAGAGTTCAAATCCTGACTCTGCTATTACTACCCGTGTGATCTTGGACAAGTCACTTAACTTTTCTAGTCCTTATATTCCTTATCTATAAAAATGAAGAAGTGAGAGACCAGGTGACCTCTAAAGCCTTTTACATTTCAGGATCCATGAGCCTGTGATATTGTATCTTCACCCCCACTTTACCACTCTTGGGGTAAAGTCCTAGTAATCCTAGGTTAGCCACCACTCTACCTGCCAGGGAGAAACACTAAGAGGGTCAGGGTCAATATGGTGCAAAGATGACCAAAGATAGCCCAGTACAAGATGCTCAAATTAGGGAAGTAAAAGAGTCAAATTCTGACTGTGTGATGGGAGGGCTCCAGGGTCTTCCTTTGCAAAATGAAGCTGAGCAGCTATGTCACACTCAAATAGAAATGGAGACCACTAAGTTGTGCATAAGGATCCCTGTAGGTAGACAATGCCTTAGAAAACCACACACTCACATTATCTGTGTCTTACTGTATTTTTACTTATTTTGTTTAGTATTTTCCAAGTATATTTTAATACTGTTCTGGAGCATTGTGGGTGGTGTTTGACACCTTGAAGTAGAAGAATTGGGGAATCTGTTGGTCTCTTCCAGTTCTAAAATTCTATGTTCTAAGGGGTCCTCCCAGCTATGACATCCTGTGTTCTAAAGGCCCTCCCGGCTCTGACATCCTGTGTTCTAAGGGCCCTCCCAGCCCTGACATCCTGTGTTCTAAAGGCCCTCCCGGCTCTGACATCCTGTGTTCTAAGGGCCCTCCCAGCCCTGACATCCTGTGTTCTAAGGGCCCTCCCAGCTCTGACATTCTGTTCTGGGATTCTGTGTTCTAAAGAACCTTTCCAGGAAGCAGTATAACTAGTTTTGGAGCTTGAGTTGCATGAGTTCCCTCTCCTGTAACATTCTCTAAGGCTGCTTCTAGCTCTAAATCCTATAGTTATAAACCTGGAAAGAGAAGCATTGTGGTCTGTTAATCTGTTAGTCAGTTAATATTGAACATTCACCATGTAAATGTCACTTAGTTCTCCAGTAAGTCCTAAGGCAGCAGGAGGCTCCCTTCCGGTGACGAGGAGCAGACTAGCCTGTAAGGGAACCTGCAGCATTTGTTACTTCATTTTGTTACTTCTCTGAGAAGGTGGGAGGGAGCAGTAGTGGCTTGGGTCTCATTCTGTTCTGTGGCCTAAAGTTTCCTCTGAGATACAGAGAAAAGAGGACCCAGGACACATACGATGCAAAAGCACTGCAGGCCAGAGCAGGCATAGCTAAGAATGATCCTGGAGATGTCTAGTCTGACCTGCTTGTGTTGCAGAGCAGGGTGCTGAGATCCAGAAAAGGGAAATGCCTTGTCCATGATCACACAGCTAATAAGTGACAGAAAGAGAAATGCAATCTGGGTCTTTTGAATGGAAAGTTGGAGTCTAGTATTCTCTTTAAATACCAAAGCACTAAGTAAGGACCATTCCATGTTCCCATCTCTGAAAACCCAAAGGGATTAAGGGTTCCTGGGTTCCCAATTTGCCCTTCCCTGGTTGCAACCTTTTGCAAATCTGTTCCATTCCAGAAAACTATTCCTGGAGGTGCTCAAGACCAGACCTCGCGTTCCTCTGAGGAGCCGTGAGCGGGTCCCTTCTCACTCACAAAGAGTTCACAGATGGGCAAAGAAAAGATCTTGCCAACTTTTCATAGTGGCAAAGAACTTGAAATAAAACAGATGTCCATGATAACGGACTGGCTAACCAAGTTTTAGTGCATAAATGAATGGAGCGGCAAGAAGTCAGAGGAGTCTGGGTCATATACAGGTCTACGGGATAAGCCATCGAGTTCAATGTCTTCATTTTTACAGATGAGGAAAGTGAGGCATGGAGAGGTTAGAGTGACTTGCCCCACACCTAATAAGTGCCCGAGGTGGAATCTGAATGCAGGTTTTCCTAGTTCGAAGTCTAGTACTCTGTCCACTCTACTATCTCCCATGGGAAGATGGAGAAATTGATGCTGAATAAGCAGAACCAGGAAAACAATCTATACCCAGTGACTACCATGATATAAACAGAAAGAATAACAACCGCAAATCAATCAAAATGGAAACTTACAGAATTAGAATGGCCAAGCCTGGCCCCAAAGAAGAGCTTTTGGAAGAGGTAGGGGCCTGTGGGTGTGGAACAGGGCATGTCATAGCAGGCTTTTTGTGCTTTGTTATAAGGGATGGCTCTCTAGAAGGGGACTGGGAAATAAATCTGTTGTTGTTCAGCCATTTTTCAGCTGTGTCTAACTCTCTGTGATCCCATTTGGGGTTTTCTTGGCAAAGATACTGGAGCGGTTTACCATTTCCTTCTCCAGCTCATTTTACAGATGAGGAAACTGAGGCCAACAGGGTTAAGTGACTTGCCCAGGGTCACACAGTTACTGGGTGTCTGAGGCCAGATTTGATCTAGGCCTTCTTGACTCCAGGTGAGGCGTGCTATCTACTGCACTACCTGGCTATAGACGATGTAAAGACAAAATACATCAATTAAATCAATCAGCTGACAATAAGATTTGTGAAGCACTTAGCACCGTGCTTGTCACATAAGAACTATAAAATGTTAGCTATTACAATGTTAGCTGTTAGCTACATATTTTTCCCCAGAAAGGTCCAGCCTTGGCCACCAGAATAATCAGTAGCAGCAGCCCATGTAAGGTATCGTAACATTAGTTAAAATGTTAGAACATGTGAAGGGCTCTGGGGGAGACAGCCACAATGGAACCTAAGCAGAAGGGCTGCCAGGCTGCCTGGCACGCCCGCCACCCGCCCTTGGCTTTCTGCTTTTCTCCTTCCATCCTCTCCTCCTCCATCACGGCAGGGTGACCAGGTGCAGGGCTTAGTCAGTTAGTCAGGGGGAGCCATTCTTGGAGAGGCTCATTACCGTGGGTGACAAGCCCAACAAAGAGAAATGAAGCCCGGGGAGAAGCTTAAAGTCTGAGCAAAAGCCATTAGACTTATTGTAAGCTCCTTGTTTTATTGAAACCTGGTGGTCTATGCCTAAGAGATGTCTAATTAACCTCTGCCCGTATCATCTGATCGCTAGAATGCATGCTTATATCGGTAAGACTAGGTTTCTATCAAAAGTAAGTAGTAGAAGTATAATTATGCCCATTTTACAAATGAGGAAGCTGAGTCTCAGAGAAGGACTCCTCTTACACAGTCAGTGAGTGCCCTGGCTCTCCAGGTCAGGAGTCCAGCTCTCTTTCCACTTTTGGCTCCTTCCCTCTTGTTCGTATAGTCATTCAAGTTTCACAAAGTCTTACTTGGGGGTGTAAGTAACATCAGAGGCTGTTGTTGAGTCCAACATTTGGAGAAGGGTGCTGGAGTTCAGAGGGGTGAAGGGATTTGTTCAAAGTCACATAGGTAGCAGATGACAGTGGTAGAATTTGAACCCAGGTCCTCTGACTTGGAATCCAGTGTTCTTTCCACTGTACCATGAAACTGAGGCAAAAAGACATGAAATGCTTTCCCCAGGGTTATATGGATTGTGTTAGGGACAGGACTTTTTCTGACTCGAAAGCCAGTGCTCTTCTCCATTATACAAGGCTGACTTGTCAGGAAATAGCCCAGAAGAAAGTCTGGGTTGGTCCCAAGAGCCCTGTGCTGGAAGTTGGGCACAGCTACCTGGCCACCCACAAGGAGTGTCCCTGGCACTGTTTATAGGAAGAGAAGGTCAGAGGAAATAAGAACGTAAGTGGGGAAGGTGGAGCAAATCACGTGACCAGGGGAGCAAGATAACTTGGATGGAGGGGGGGGGGGGAGAGAGAGAGACAGAGAGAGAGAGAGAGAGAGAGAAAGAGAGAGAGAGAGAGAGAGAGAGAGAGAGAGAGGAGAGAGAGGAAAGAGAGGAAGAGAGAGAGAGAGACAGAGAGAGAGAGAGAGAGAGAGAGGGAGAAAGAGGAAGAGGAGAGAGACAGACAGACAGAGAGAGTGAGAGAGTAACAAGGAGCCCACGACAGACCAAGCCCTTATCTAGTGCTTCCATGTGCCTGGGTGCTGGGAATGCAAACCCAAAGAGTATCCCTGCCCTCAAGGGGCTTACATGCTAATGGGAAGACAATGCATAAAGGAGAATGTTGGCCTGGAAAGGGCATTTCTGGGAATGGAGAAGGGAGCCTCCCACAGGAGGCTGGCATGGCCTTTCCCAGTCCCCAGGACAGTATTATTTGGATTCTAGTTCCCAAGCTGGAAGGGATGGCAGGGGAGGGGAAGAGGCATAATGGAGGGTATGATAGAACAGCTGACGAGGTATCCTGAGTAACCTGGAGCCAGAATGGAGCCAGTAGCACTGACAGAACAGGCCACTTCCCAGTAGGGACTTCAGGACCTTGAAGTGATATCAGGTCACCATTTGTGACCAGAACCATTGTGAGGAAGCAGGTGACCTGCCCAAGCAGCAATTCATTTTCCACCCCTAGGCTCCTCTTTGTGATTGTGTGAGTGGGAAGTAGCATCTCTGGGCCTTGATTTACCCAGAAATAACAGGTCTCCTTCCACCTACCCTTCCAGGGGAGCATAGAGAGGATGCAGAAGAGAGTGGAAAGAGCATTTGACTTGGAAGCCAGAGGACTTGGGTTCAGAGTTCAGCCCCACAACTTACAGTATGACAGGGACAAGTCATTTCCCCTTTCTAGGTCTCAGTTTCCCCATCTGTAAAATGAGAGGGTTGGATTCCATGGTTTAGCTGTACGTCCTATGACATTTCCAACTGAACTATTTGGAGAGGCCTCTGATGTTAGTAAAGGACAAAAGGTAGAAGACAGATGCTTCACACAGGGACCACGTCTTCACCTGGAACTGAGAGACTGAGCTGAGAATGAGGCTGGACTCTATTCCTAATCTAGGTGGAACCCACTGAAGCCACCTCCTGTGCCGCCCTCCTAGACACAGCCTTTGGGGCCCCCACCTGGCTGGCTCTCATCACCCCACCCTCCTGGCTGGACTCACAGCCCTCTTTGTCCCTCTTGGGCCCTTCCAGGAATTCCTTAGCCTCTTTGTTGTGGCTTGAGGAAATGTGTCCCTTCACACCTTCCAGGCTGGTGATGCTATCCCAGCAGTCTTCCTGTTGGATCTGCCTCTCCTGTGTTTTTTCCAAAATGCTCAGATCATCCATTGTGCTGGGAATGTGTTATTGGGCTTCTTAGTCTGCTTTGTTTCATCTTCCTTGTAGTATTTCTATCAAATCTGCTTTGGGGGTGGGGAGAGTGGCATTTTTTAAGTGCTGGGAAACTGGAAAGAACAGTGAGAAAAAGCCCTGGATTTGGAGGCAGAGGAGAGGAATTGAATCCCAGCCCTTTGATGAACTACCTGTGTGGCCTTGGGTAGATCCCCTTCCATCTTTGAGACTCAGTATCTTCATTTAAACAGTCACCTTGAAGGTCTTTCCCAACTCTGACATCCTGGGTTCTAAGGGCCCTTCCCAGCTCTGACATTCTGTGTTCTAAGGCCCTTCCCAGCTCTGACATTCTGTGTTCTAAGGTCTCTCCCAGCTCTGAAATTCTGTGTTCTAAGGGCCCTCCTAGCTCTGATATTTTATGTTCTAAGGTCTCTCCCAGCTCTGACATTCTATGTTCTAAAAGCCTTCCCAGCTTTGATAATCTGCGTTCTAAGGGCCCTCCCAGCTTGGACATTCCATGTTTACGGTCCCTTCTAACTTTGACATTCTGTGATTCTATGACCGTGGGCAGGATCCTTTGTGAACTCCCACTCTGACTTCTTCCCCAAAGTCCCTTGAGCACATCTTCTAGCTCAGCTTATTATTTATAACCATATCCTGTCTCCCCACTAGACTATGCACTCCCAAATAGCAGGTACTATGTTTTAGTCATCTGTCTCCCCTGTAGTAGAGAAACAGAGAGACAGAGAGAGAAGGGGAGAGCCTGAGACACAGAGAAGAAGGGAGGAAGAGAGAGAGAGAGAGAGAAGAGGGAGAGGGAGAAGGAGAGAGGGACACATCTGCCCTCAAGGAGCTTACATTCCAATGGGGAGAGACAGTACAGAAAAGAAAGCTAAAGGAAGGAGAGGGGCAGGGAACCTGTCCAGGCACCTGCTGGGGGCGAGTGGACAAGGTGGTTTGGGAAGCCCTGGCTGCTTTGGATTTGCAGAGAGCATGATGGCTGTCATAGGTGTGTCCTCAAACACACTAACCACCAGTGTGCCATGAAGGTTGATGGAGACCTAGCTGACCTCAGACCTCCTCCTTCTTGCCCCAGTTCTCAGGTTCCCTGTGGTCCCATCTGAAACACCTTCTGCTTTTCACTCTGGACTGATTTCTCATGATTTCACTCTCCAGCTGCTGCCATTCAGGCTTATAAAGGACGACTGGCTCAGCACTGATTTGGAAATGCCAAAGGGGACCATGGCCTTTGGCTAAGACCACAGCATGGGGTCACTTTCCTAGAGGGTGGAGTCCCAGGGCTCCAGGCTTCCATTCTCAGCTCTAGAGTCATCAATTTCAGGTTAAGTGACTTTAATTAATCTCTTCTCCATCAGGAAAATTGGGAGACTGTTCTTTAGGGTCAGACACCCACAGGGTTTTGTGTTAGTCGTGTCTGTTGGTCCCACCTGGACTAGGAAGCTGGTCACCAGAGTCCCATTTTTTGCTTTGTCTCAGGATTCTGTCTCTGCCCAGCCTTCCTCATTTCCCTAGCCTCCCACTCCTGGCTCCTCCACCCTTCCTAAAGTGCCTTTCTCTCCGGGGCCCTATGGCCTCCACCTGTCTGGGAGCCTTCTCCCATACCCCACCCTATGGTTGCGTTGTTAGATGCTCCCTGCCTTCACCCACCAACTCTGCCCAAGCCTTCCCAAAGGAATTGCAAACCAGGTGGCAGGAAGTTTCCTTATGGATAATCCAACCTGTGCCTCATGCTCTGGTTTCTCACCCAGGCAATTCATCTTCATTTTCCATTCTTCCTTCTCCATCTCCAAGAAATACCCACATTTAAGGCTGGCCTTTCCTTTGGGGGTTGTGGACAGTTGGGGTGGTGGAGCTCTCTTCTGGAAGGATAGGAAGCAAGAGAGGCCTAAGCCTCTGCAGCTATGTAGATTCAGCTGGTTGGAAGGACTTGCTAGTCTTTCGAGTCATGAAATTTTGGTCATTCGTGGAGTCACAGGATTATATATTGTCAGAGCTGGAAGGAACCTTAGAACAGAGAATGTCAGAGCTGGGAGGGGCTTTAAAACACTGAATGTCAGAGTTAGAAGGTACCTAAGAGCACAGAACATAAAATGGCTAAATCTAGAAAGTAACCTAGAACACAAAACTTCAGAGGCAAAGGGGATCTTAGAACAAAGAATGTTAGAACTTGGCAGATCAATAGAGAGAATGCTGGATTTTGAGGCAGAAGATCCAGGATCCCCAACTCTGTCATTTACTGTTTGTGACTCGAGGAAGATTCCTTCACCTCTTTGAGCCCTGCCTGTAAAATCCAAGGGTTGAACCCAGATCCTGACCTCCCCTCACTCAGAATCTTTGATCCGATGATGATTTTGTAGTTCTGACTCTTCATTTTGTGGGTGAAGAATGTAGAGCCCAGAGAGAGGCAATGACTTGGCTAGAGCCACTAATTAATATTAAAAATGAGCTTCTAATACTAGAAACAGCCCTTGGCTCCATCTGCCTCTTCTTGTCCATTGAGGCATCCCAGCCTTTCCTGTGTTATCCTGGAAACTTCTAGAGGTCAGGACTCAGGCCTGTGTAGCCTGTGTGTCCAGGGAAGCTCAGGGAAGCCGCCGAATACAACCTGAGTAGAGGATTTACCAAAGCGTCTAGCCACATGCCCACCAGCTGACCTCACTTTCCCCATCAGAGAGGCTAAGCTCAGATAGTAGACGTTCTGTGCAGCCCAAGTTCTCTGGTTCCACAAATATAATCCACCTATGGTTCCCACAGCCTTGCAGGGCAAGAGAAGGCCTATGACTAGTGGGGGAGATGAGGACCCCTCTCCCCAGATTTCCTGTCTGCTGGAGAGTAAGAGCAGAGCCTATGTTGTGTGTCCTAGGGGAATCTGACCTGGCTTTCCTAACGGTGAGACTCACCTAACCTGTTTGCAAAAACTGCTCTAAATGGGGAGAGGTACAGCCCCAGAAATACCAGGGAGAATTCATCCACTGAGGCCTGCTTTGGGCCCTGCCTGTGACCCACCCATCACTGCCACTTGTATGCTCTTCAGGGTGCCCTACTCCTAAGAGACTTTCAGTTGGTCACTCAACAAGCATTTATTACCTTTGGAAACTTAAGAACTTCAATCGATGTAATGACTGGTTCAGCTCCACCTATAATGAAGCCTGTTCCCCACCTCCTAACAGAGGAATGATGGACTCAATGTACAAAATGACACATTTGTGGATGTGGCCAATCCAGGAACTTGGATCAATTGTGCGCATTTGTTACGAGGTTTTTCTTTTTTCTTTTTTAATGGGGTGGGGAGAGTTGGTAGGAAGAGAAAATAGATTTGAAGAAAATTACATTTTAAAAAATGACCAGCATGAATTAGCTTTATGAATTATCATGTGCCAGGCACTAGGGAATCCAAAGAAAGGCAAAATCTATGTCTGTCCTCAAGGAAGGTTCATTCTAATAGGAGAGACAAACACGACAATAACTAGATTCAGAAAAGATAGATACAGAATAGAAGAAGGGAAAGGGAATAACAATTATGGGGGGTGGCGATGAAAAAGGCCTCCTGCAGAAGGTGGGATTTGAGTTGAATCTTGAAAGAAGCCAGTGAAATTAAGAGGCAGAGGTGAGGAGAGAAAGCATTGTAGGCTGGAGACAGATGCCAAAAAAGCAGAGACAGGAGGTAGAATGCTGTGTGTAAGGAGCTACAAGTAGGCCAATGTGACTGATTCATAGATTGTGTAAGAAGGGCAGTGAGAAATGAAGAAGCCAGTTGTGAAGAAGAGCTTTAAAAGCCAAAAGACTTTATATTTGATCTGGAGGTGAGAGACACCCATTGGAGCTTACTGAATGGGAGGTAGAGTGGGAAGGGTATAGTCAGACTTTAGGGAAAACACTTTGGCAGCTTCACGGAGAAGGGAGTTGAGTGGGAAGAGACGAGGTAGGGAGACCAGCCAGAAGGCTATTGCCATAATCCAGGTAAAAGACGATAAGAGCTGTGTGTGAATGGAGAGAATCAGGTGTAGACACAAGATGTTAAGTAGATACAAATGATAAAATCTGGTCACAAATAAGACATGTGAGGTAAGTGAGAATGAGAATTCAAGAATGACACGAAGATGGTGGGCGCGTGACTGGGACAATGGCGATGCCAGCAGTGATGGGGGAGTTTAGAAGAAGAGAATATTTAGGGAGAAAGAGAATGGGTTCTGATTTGGTCATGATGAGTTTGCAATGTCTACAGAACATCTGATTGGAAATATTAAAAAGGCAGGTGGTGATATGGGACTGTGGGAGGGAGATTAGGGCTAGTTATTCAGAACTGAGGTGCGTCTGCCTAGAGATAAGAGTTGATTCAACTCATGGGAGCTGATGAGATCACTGAGTCGGAGAGTGTAGAGGGAAAAGGAAAGAGGTCCCTGAACAGAGCCTTGGGGGACACCCACTGGTAGGGGGCATGACCTAGAAGACCTGGCAAAGGATTCTAACAGGAAAGAGCAGAGTCATGAACACCTAGAGAAGAGGTTATCAAGAGGACGAGGTGCTGGGGAGAGTCAAGGGCCGCAGAGAAGTCAAGAAGGATGAGGATTGAGAAAAGGCCATTCAATTTGGCAATTAAGAGATCTTTGGTGACCTTGGGGAGAGCGGTTTACATTGAAGGATGAATTCACTAGCCAGATTGTTATTGGGTTTAGAAGTGAGTGGGACGAGAAGAGTGGGAGGCATCCAGTGTAGACAGCTTCTTCAGGAAGAGGAGAATTATCAGACAGTAGCTAGTAGGGTTGGCAAAAATCAAGCCAGGGATTTTTTGTTCTGTTTTGTTTTAAGGATGGAGGATATATGGTCTTGTCTGTAGCAGTCAATAGAGGGAGAGATTAAAGATTGGGGAAAGAGTGGGAATGATAATGGGAGCAATCTGCTGGTGGCATCAGGAAGGGATTGTACCAAGGGAATGTATAGAGACAAAGGAGAATCACTGCTGGTGGTTGCTTCAGTGTGCTAGGACCATCATAACCCATCAGTGAAGGTAACACTATGAGCAAATGCTAAGGCATTATGGGGCGGGAGAAGCACTGGATTTGGAGTCAGAAGAAATGAGTTCAAATCTTGATTCCAATACTTAGCTAGTTATGGAAAATTCATTTCTGCTTGGTGAGCCTTAGCAGGATTCGAACCCAGGTCCTTTGACTCCAGATCTTAACCTTCTTCCCACTACCGCAAGATAACTTCACAAGGTTATTAGGAGAGAAGCACTTTAAAAAAAATCTTGATCAACAAGTGTGATCCATCTGGGGACTATTCTGTAACAGCCACATGACTCCTGACAGAGTAGAGTTAACTTCAGACGGCCTGAAAGCCTTTGCCGTTGCTGTGGGGCAGAGGGGGAGAAGGGGCTTCAGTACTGAAGCCTGAGATGAAAAGCAGGAGCCCAGTCCAGTGGCCACTTCCTGAGCTGGGGGCCGTGAACACAGAGAGCCATTGTCTGGCTGCAGACCGTCTCTCCCTGCCGAGGATGTGACCCTCTCCTCGTGAGTGAGCATGGCTTCCTGCCAGAGTGCTGGGGCCCCAGCCCTTGGGCCTCAGAACTAGGAGAGGGCCCCTTGAGACTGGCCCATGGCCCTTCCCCAGCTCCATGGCCCGGGGCCGGGGCCCCAGCACGTGTTCCTCGAGGAACAAAAGCCATCTCCTAATTGTGCTGTTTGTGCTGGCACATGCCCTGTTGTTTTGGTAATATTTCATTGGTGCCTGGAGCTTTTTCCCAGGTCCTTTCATCTCGTCAGGTTTTATTTTGGGGCTGTAACTGCTTGCAAAGAACCCTGAGCAAGGTGTCCTCTGGGAGGGCACACCCAGAGGTGACGCTAGGCTGGGGCTGTCACGCCTTCACGGGGTCTGGCCAAACCACAGCCAGGGAAGAGATGCTCCCTTAGCTAAGAGCCAAGGTGCATGGACCAACAGAGCTTGAGATGAGAGTGGGGAGGGGGAGAGAACTAGGAACAGAAAGTGTCAGAATTGGGAAGGATCTTAGAACACAGGATGTGGGGTAGCTAGGTGATGCAGTGAATAGACCACCCACCCTGGAGTCAGGAGGACCTGAGTTCAAATCCAGCCTCAGACACTTAACACTTACTAGCTGTGTGACCTTGGGCAAGTCACTTAACACCAATTGCCTTGCCTTCCCTCCTCCAAAAAGACAACAACAACAACAACAAAAAAAAAAGAACACAGGATGTCAGGGCCGGGAGGGCCCTTGGAACGCGGGATGTCAGGGCTGGGAGGGCCCTTGGAATGCAGGATGTCAGGGCTGGGAGGGCCCTTGGAACACAGGATGTCAGAACTAAAGGAACCCTTAGACACCATCTAGTCTGACAGCTTCTCTCACAGAGGAGGAAGCTGAAGCTCAGAAAAGTTAGCATTTATATAGGACTTCACGGTTTGCCAAGTGTTTTACATACGTTTTCTCATTTTATCCTCACATCAGCCGTTGGAAGGTAGGTACTATCATCATCCCAGATTTCAGATGGAAAAACTGAGGTCATGTCTCGTCCAGGGACAAACAGCTTCCAAGTGTCTGGGGAAGGATTTGAACTTCGGCCTTCCTGACTCGAGGTCTAGCCCTCTATCCATTATGCCCCCTAGCTGCCTCTCACCCAGCCCAGAGATGGGCCAGGTAAGAATCAGGTCCGAGGGGTGGCTGGGGCTGGAGGTGCTTCTTGTCACCCCAGGGAACAGGTCTTCGCTTGGATAGGACTCAGAAAAGCAGAAAGACTGTTAAAGAGAAGAAGGAGGGAAGAGGCGTTTCGGCAGGACAGCACCTACTGTGCATCACGCCACTGCGCTGAGCCGTCTACAAATGTCATCTCATTTAGAATTGCAACTTGTGAAGCTTTTCTCAGTATGAGGATAGGCGAAGGGAACATAAATGTATATACATGTATGCATACACATGTGTCTATACAGGAGGGTATATATATGCGTATGAATACCTATGTGAGTGTGTGTATATATGTGTACATAGACAGAGGGCATAGAATCGATTGAATAGGAAGGGATGATATTTTAAAAGGTTAAATTAAGAGTTGGGAGAGGAATAGAATGAGAGAAGACAGGGAGAGACAGAATGGGGTTAATCTTCTCACATAGAAGAGGCAAGGGATAACTGTTACAATGGAGGGGAAGAACAGGAAGGCAAAAGGGAATGGGTCAACCTTACTCTCATTGAATTTGGCTTAGGGAAGGAATGACATAAACTCTAAATGGGGTATCTTGCCCTACAGGAAAGTAGGGGGGAAGGGGATGAGAGGGGGGATGCTGGAGGGGTGGGCAGCTTGGGAGGAGGGTTGTTAGAAGCACACACTTCTGTAAAGGGACAGGGACAAAGTAGAGAATAGAACAAGTGGGGGGCGGGAT
>CM053588.1:52731609-52868586 GCA_028646515.1 Pseudochirops corinnae
AGGAAGGAGGGAAATATAGTCAGTGTTTCACAATATGTCCATTGTGGAGATGTTCTGCACGACTACACATGTACGACCTGTATTGAATTGCTTGTCTTTCCAGTGGGGGTGGGTGACAAGGGAGGAAGGGAAAGAATCTAGAATTTAAAGTTCTAAAATCATATGTTAAAATATATATATATATATAATTATTATTATTATTATTTATATGCAACTGGGAAATAAGATATACAGGCACTGGGGTAGGGAGATCCATCTTGCTGTACCAGAAAGTCAGAGGGGTGATGGGGGAGGACATAGGAGAGAGCAGACTGGGGGAGGGGGCATACAGTGGGATGGCTGTTTTGGGGGGGTGGGTAGGGGAAAGACGTGGAGAAAATTTGTAACTCAAAATCTTGTGGAAATAAATGATGTAAACTAAAAATAAACAAAAGTTAATGAAAAAAAACAAATATTATCTCATTTAATCCTCACAACAACCCTTCAAATTAGGTGTCATTACTGAGTAAACAGGTTCAGTGACTTGCCCAGGGGCTAGTAAGTTTTGCAGCTGGATTTGAACTCAGGTCTTGTCTTCAGGGCTAGGCTCTCTCCACTGTGCCACTGGCTGCCTCAACCTATTGATTGATTTGTTGAGTGATTTGATTAAGTGACAGCAAAGGCTAAATGACTACTTGTCAGGTTTCTTTCAGAGGGAATTCCTGTTCAGGTAGAGGTTTGTGCTAAATGGCTGCTCAAATCCCTTCTACCTCTGAGATTCTAGGTTGTCTAAGAGCTCCTGTTTCCCATCTCTTAAAGCACTTTCCTCCCCAAAGCCCCATGAGGTCAGTCCTGCAAGCACCATGTCATTATCTCCACCTAAGAGCTGAAACTGAGAGAAGGGAGAGGATTCTCCAGGTAGGTGTGGGTTTAGGAATTCCAGGTTGGGTGGGGGCTTGAGCACATGTTCTCCAACCACGTATTTGGGGGCTCACAAGAAGATCAACAATTCCTCCCTTGAGAGCTGCTTCCAAGAGGATACAGGCACATCTTCTGCTGCCAAGTTTGCTCTAAGCTCTCCAAGAGGCAGGCACCCAAATGAGATCAAGCCAAAAGACATGTTGGTGCTTTGCCCTTCATCTCGGCAACAGCTGCTCCCGTGAGCTCATCTCTGCCCTGGGCAGTCACATGGCCTGCAATGAGATCGGGCAGAGTGGGCACTGGCAGTTTGAGGCTCCTCTGAGATGAGAGCACAGCAGGCCCAGAAGGTGAAGGGATGAACCAGAGGTATCCAAAAGGAGAGACAATACCTGGGAAACAGGAGGGGACCTAGATCTGAAACTGGGGAGGGGGAGTAGAGATTTTAAGGTTAAAGTCTAGGCAGAGGTTCTTCTGCTGGTCTCTATGCTATAACAAGCATAACTGAGTATCCAGCCTGGAGGAAGAAAGAGGTGTGTGAGAAAAGCTAGTCTATGAAGAGGGTACCCTAATTAGTACTGGAAAGAGAAAAGACTCCAAATCCTTAAACAGGAAGAATTTCAGATACATTAGTTCATTTCTCATTTGGAACATAGAATATTACAGCTGAGAGTGCCCTTAGAACACAGGATGTCAGAGCTGGGAGGTCCTTAGAACACAGGATGTCAGAGCTGGGAGGGCCCTTAGAACACAGAGTGTCAGGGCTGAGAGGTCCTTAGAACAGAGAATGTCAGAGCTGGGAGGGCCCTTAGAACACAGAATGTCAGAGCTGAGAGGAGCCTTAAAACTGACAATGTCAGGGCTCAGAGGATCCTTAGAAAAGAGAATGTCAGAGCTGGGAGGGCCCTTAGAACACAGGATGTCAGAGCTGAGGAGTGGGGGGACCTTAGATATCCTGTGGCCCACCCTCTCCACAGACAAAGGCAGAGATAGCATACCCTTTGTCCCTTACCTTTCTCCGTCAGGCACAAGGTCTCTGGAAGAAATGTCTCTGTCATTATTTTTCTCCTTGCTCCTCAAAACCCTTGGCTAGATCATCTGACTGCTCTTTATTTCCTATCCCAGGTGGCTTCCTGTACCCCTTTCCCAGCCTTATCGGTTGCTCCATCTCCCCATGCACAGCCAAGCCTGGATCTGCCAGCCACCTCTCTCAACATCTTGCCTAGCTTCCTTCCTCCCCTCAGGGCTCTGGGGTGCCAGACTGGGCCAGAGCTCTTGCAATCCACTTTTCCACCTGTCTCAGCCCAGAGTGGCTGTGAGGCACTCCTGGCCTCCTTTCTTCCGCTTCCCTTCTTGCTGCCTGTCACCTCTCTCCCAGGCCTGCCAAGCATTTCTGTTCCCATCTACAATGGAAATTTGTTATACTCTGCCAGTTAAGCAACACCCCAGGCTCTAGGATCCTGAAGAGTAGCTACCAAAGTTCGGCAGCGGTAGGTTATATGAAGCCCCAGCACGGTGGGAAAAGCCTGTCCTGGGAATGGGCAGACTTCACTTGATTATGTCATGGGCTCACTCTGGGACCCTGGGAAAGTCACCTCATCTTAGGCCCCAAGCCCCAGTTCTTTCTTTTGTGAAATACAGGGGGGCTGAACTCAAGGATCCATATAGTCCTTTTGAGCTCTCAAATTTCATTTTCAAAGGTCCCTCCCAGCTCTCACATTCCGTGTTCTAAGGGACTCCCCCAGCTCTGACGTTCCTTGTTCTGAGGGCCCTCCCACCTCTGATATTGTATGCTGTAAGATCCTTCCAATTCTGAAATTCCATGTTCTAAGATCCTTCCAGTTCTGAAATTCCATGTTCTAAGACCCTTCCAGTTCTGAAATTCCATGTTCTAAGGCTTTTCATAGCTCTGACCTTCTATGTACTAAGGGCCCTTCCAGATGTGACATTTTTTGTACTAAGAATACTTCCAGTTTTAAAATTATATGACAATTTCTTATATCTCCTCTGGCTTTGTAATGCTTAAAGCCCTATATATTAGACTTGACAGTTACTACTTTACTGTTCATCACAGCTTTTCTATAGAGTATTGTGTGAACATCACTACCTGATCCCCCCATTTTATGAGGGTCTAGGCACCAGGTGACAAGCCAGGACATAGAATCTAAATCACATCTTTGGTCTCTTCCCCTGATTCTCACTGAACCTGGCCTGGCCCAAGTGGCACTGTCTGCCCCTCCTCATGGCCAGCCCTCTCACTCACAGACCTCAGCTGCTGATGAGACCCAGCATATTCGGGATGCTGAAGAGTTAGGCAGGATTCCTGGACACAACCAGACAGGAAGATAAAACCCAACAGCTTACGTTGGACCTGAGTGAATCTGAGGAACCACAGAGATCACCCAACAATGCTCCACATCTCACTTACAAATCACTATGGGTTGTCCTGCCTCCCTAAGCAACCAGGAAATAGTAGTGACCCATGGTCCTCTCAAGCAGGGAAAGACCCGTGTTAGAGAGAGGGTGAAAATCATTACCTCCTCCTGGCAGGAGCTGGTCAGTTCCTACTCTCTTGTCCTTACTGCTGAGCCCAGACATTACAGGCTTAAGAACTGCTACAGAGGTATGTAGTGTTGAGAATGCTACTTAACCTGGGACTAGAGCTAATTCTCTTTCTTTGGGGCTGTCTGTCGGGAAAGAAGGGAGCCAAGCTGGTTTGGGAGAGGACATGCCACCTTGGGCTTGGAGCCACAAGAGATGGCTTAGAGTAAATCTCCATTCTGATGAGGGGCCTTGGACTAGCATCTGAAGTCAATCCCAGTTCTAACATTCTGTGGTCTCCAAGCTCCAACATTAGCTGTGGGACCAAGGTCAGTCAACTCACACAGCCCTGTCTGAGCCTCAGTTTCCCCACTTGTACAACAATCCCCATCCTCCTCAGTGGATTGTTGAGAAAGGAGTCTGGTAACTTTAGTTAAGAGGAATTCTAGCTGCTTGATTATGGAAGGAGGCAGCCTGGGGCAATGGGAAGAACCTCTGGCTGTTTCTGGATTCCTTACCCCATCTCCCATCCTTTGAGGGAGCACCATTTTAATAATAAACAATTCTGGAATTGGAGCCTGAGAATCTGGACTCTACCACTTCCCACCTGTATGACCTTAGCCAAGTTGTTTTGCCTTTCCATGACTCAGTTTCCCCATCTGCAAAGTGGAAATTAAAAAGTCTATTTCACAAGTTTGTTGTGAGAAAAATGTTTGGTAAAGTATAAGGTAAAAAAAAAAAAAAAGCCCAAAACTCCCTTTGACCCAGCAATACCACTTCTAGGGTTATATTCCAAAAAGATTATACAAGTGGGAAAAGGACCCGTATGTATAAAAATATTTATAGCAACTCTTTTTGTGGTGGCAAAGAACTGGAAATCAAGGAAACATCCATCAATCGGGGAATGGCTAAACAAGTTGTGGTATATGAATGTAATGGAATACTATTGTGCTATAAAAAATGAGCAGACGGATTTCATAACCTGGAGAGACTTATATAAACTGATGCTGAGTGAGGGGAGCAGAACCAGGAGAACCGTGTACACAATTAACAGACACAACGTTACGTGTGACGACTGACTGTGATAAACGGGGCTCCTTGCAGCAATACAAGGTTCCAAGACAACTCCAAAAGGCTCATGATGGAAAGGGATATCCTCATCCAGAGAAAAAACTACAGAGTCCGAATGCAGATCGAAGCAAACTATTTGTTCTCTCTCTCTTTTGTTTTGTTTTGTTTCTTCTCTCCCGTGGTCCATCCCATTGGTTGTAATTCTTTACAACTTGACTATTGTGAAAATATGTTTAATGTGAAGGTATATATAGAACCTGTATCGGATTACATGCCATCTTGGGGGGGGGGGAACATTTGGAACTCAAAAACTTGTGGAACTGAAGGCTGTAAACTATAAATTGAAAAGAAAACAGAAACAAAACCATACAAAAAGGAGTTCCTAGGACTTAGATTCAGGATGGACCTTAGAGGCCCTTGATTTCAACCGCCCTCATTTGAAAAATAAAATAAATCTTTTCCTTTTTTCCCTAGAACACATCATTTAAAAAATAAATCTGTATTGCTACCTTTGGTTTTTACATCTCACTTATTTTCTCTCCTGGGCCCCTCCAGGGAGCTAACTCTTTATAACAAAATAAAAATGGGAAAAACACGGCTCAGCAAAACTAACCAACACATAGGGGAGAAAATGAGTAATAACGATAGCTAATGTCTCTATATAGCATTTACTATGTGCCAGGCATTGTGCTAAGGATCTTGCCATTATCATTTCATTTAATCCCTACAACCATCCTGGGAGGTAGATGCTCTTATTATCCCCATTCTACAGATGGAGAAACTGAGACTGAGGAAGATTAAGGGCATTTGCCCAAGGTCATAGAGCTAGGAGTGTTTGAGGAGGGACTCAAATTCAGGCCTTCCCAACTCCAAGTCCAACATTTCATCCACCATGCCAGTTTTCTATACTTGCAGTCCCTCGTCTATGCAAAGAAGGCTGGAAATGGCCTTCTCAAATCTCTTCTTTGGGCTCAAATGCAATCGTTTTAATGTCACAGGACTCAGTCTTAAGTGTTTTCCAATGCTTACCTTTTCCCCCAGTTTTACAGATGAGGAAACTGAGGCCTGGAGAGAAATGACTTGGACAAAGCAGAGCTGGGATTGGAACAGAAGTTCTCTGACTCCCCATCCATGGTTATGAATGTGACCATTAACAAATGATGGCTTAAAAGGAAGCCAAAGCAAAGAAAGCTTACACAAAGACCTCTTAGCTCATCCTGTAAGCTACAGCTTATTCTGTCAAAGGGGCTTCTAGGACCCTGGCAGTCAGACTTGGAAGGTACCTGAGAGAGGATATAGTAGGAGCACAGGCTCATAGATTGGGAGGTCATCTACCCTAACCCCTTCATCTTCCAGATGAGGAAACTGAGGCATAAAGAGGACATGCCCAAAGACATCTAAGGTAGTGAAGAGCAGAAATAGGATTTGAACCCAGGTCCCTCCACCCCTGACCCATCAACATTAGAGAAAGTGCTGCTCACAGCAGCCCCTCCTGCTCCAGCCTGTGGAGAAGGCCCATAACCCGCTCACAACCTGTCTCAAACTTGCTGGGCCACTGTTGTCAGCAGCTTGGCTGTGAGAACATCAGGCTCCTTGGGCTTGGGCTCCGGCCAGAACGTCTCCCAGCCCTCTCCTTTCATCCCCACCTTGAGCACATGACAAGCTTCAGGGCCTCCAGGTCTGCTGGCCAACAGGGCCTCTCTGAAACCGCAGAAGGTGCCTGTGCTGGGCAAGGGCTGAGGAGCAAGCCTGGGACAGGGCTACTGTGGGGTGTTGACCCTGGCAGATCTACCCAGCTTCATGGAACCCAACCACATGAAACACTTCCAGAGCATGACTTAGTCTTCCAAGAACTTGTGTAACAGCAATAACCACTACTGAACCCAAGGGAGCTCTGCATCTGAAGTCCTGGGTTGGAATCCTGGGCTCTACTGCTAAAGCTACCTGATTCAGGGAATCTAGCTGCTTGCATGTTGTCTCCCCCATCAGACTGTGAGCTCCCTGAAAGCAGGGCTCTTCTGGTCAGCCAGTCAACTAGAATTTATCAATCACCTCCTGCATACATACCAGGCACTGGGAACCAAAAAAAAGGGGACACCAGTGCATGCTCTCAGGGAGCTCACAGTCTAATGGAGCAGACAATATGCAAAGAGCCATATATAGACAGGATTAATTGGGAATGACAAACACAAGGAAGGGACTCACATGAAGAAGAATAAACAAAAGTCTCATAGAGAAAGCGGCATTTTAGCTGGGACCTCTAGCTCCAGATTCAAAGATGGTTTGACATTAGAACAAAGACTCTTGTCAGAACCCAAGAGATGAGGGGGAGAAGTGGTTGCCCACAGAGGTGAGCACCAAGGGCCCCTGACAAATGTCAGTTCACTAACTGCACCTTGGAAAAACCAGGGGCCTGGGTTCGAATGCTGCCTCTCGTGTTGATGACCTGTTTGACCTTGAGTTTGCTTCCCCTTCTGGGCTTCAGTCTCTCATCTTTAAAATGAGGGGGTTGGACTAGAGTCACTTCATACTTGGACTTCAGTGGAGCGGGAGGGCCCTCCTTCCGGATGGTTGTGGGACTTAGAGCACCCTAAGAATTTAGAGCTGGAAGGGGCCTTACAGACCAGATGGCTTTCCAAGGCCGACCCCTACTTCTCTAGAGAAGAGCCCAAAAGGATGAAGGCCAAAAAGGACAGACCCTAAGCAGAACGGTAATGAGAGAAAGCCAGGCAATCTTGAGAAAGGCCTGGACTAGGACCCCCACCCTACCTAAACCACACACACACCCACCACGTGGTCATGCCCACACCTGGGATCTCCAAACAAGCGGCCTTTGTTGTCTTCTCTGTTCTCATGAGAACTGCGGGCGCCCACGCGGGCTGGTGGCTGCTCCCTCAGGGCGGCAATGTTTTCTCCCATGAAATAACATGAACAGCTGGCTCAGGAAGGACCCTACAGGTGCCCAGAGGTTTTGGGGAGACAGGTCCAAAGCACTTGTCCCTGCCTGGGAATAATCCCTTCAAATGTAAAACGGGGATAATAATACCACCTCCCTCTCCCAGGAATGTTGAGGGAATCAAATGAAAGAATATTTGTAAAGCACTTAGCATGCTGCTTGGCACACTGTCAGTGCTTAATAAATGCTTCTGTCAGAGTGTTTGGACTGGTGAAAGGACGGACTGGACAATAAGTCCCTTCTACTTCTGACATTCTATATTCTATAGTTCTTTGCATTCTAACTTGTATTTTAAGTTGTATTCTAAGGTTCCTCTCAGCTATAACACACTTCCCCCCTCCCCTCCATGTCCTGTCTGCTACTGACATTCCATGTTCTAAGGCCCCTCCCAGCTCTGACATCCTGTGTTCTAAGGGCCCTCCCAGCTCTGACATCCTGTGTTCTAAGGCCCCTCCCAGCTCTGACATCCTGTGTTCTAAGAGCCCTCCCAGCTCTGACATCCTGTGTTCTAAGGGCCCTCCCAGCTCTGACCTCCTGTGTTCTAAGGCCCCTCCCAGCTCTGACCTCCTGTGTTCTAAGGGCCCTCCTAGCTCTGACATTCTGTGTTCTATGGGCCCTCTCAGCTCTGGCATTTTCTGTTCTAAGGCCCGTCCCAGCTCTGACGTCCTGTGTTCTAAGGGCCCTCCTAGCTCTGACATTCTGTGTTCTAAGGACCCTCCCAGCTCTGACCTCCTGTGTTCTAAGGGCCCTCCCAGCTCTGACCTCCTGTGTTCTAAAGGCCCTCCCAGCTCTGACATCCTGTGTTCTAAGGGCCCTCCTAGCTCTGACATTCTAGGTTGTAAGGGCTCTTCATCTCTGATATTCTAAATTCAAGAGCCATTCAAGACCTAACATTCTATGATCAGTCAATCAGTTAACAAGCATTTATTAAGAGACTACTTATGTACCAGGCACTTTGCTAAGTTCTGGTGAAACAAAAAAACCCAAAAAACAAGGTCCCTGTCTACAAGGAGCTCACATTGTAATGAGGGGAAAAAATATGGAAAAAAATGATGCCTATACAAGATATACAGTACAAAGGCAGGTAATTTCAGAAGGGAGGCTCTGGCTAGGACTCCAAGGAGGTCAGAAAACATGAGAGGTAGAGAAGTGAGGAGGGAAAGCATTCCAAGCAAAGGATGGCCAGGAGAAAACGCCCAGTCAGGAGAGGTATCGTCACGTATGAGGAACATCACACAAGGCAGTTAACTAGATCAGATTGTGTGGAGGCCAAGGTTGTAAAGGGCTCTAAATACCAAATGGAGTTTATATTTGACCTTGGGACCTTTGACCAACCAATGTACCTTTGTCAGCTTATGTTTGTCCAGAGAAAATAACCTTGGCTTCCAGCAAAGGAACAAAGGACAAGGCTGTCTTGGTTTCCCCTCTGTTGTTACCTCTTTCCTTTCATGAGCCTACTTTGGGGTTTTACCTGTTTCTGAGTTGATGGGGAGTTTCGACAGGGTCAGAGAGTTGTTTTCTGAGCACTAAGAGTTAGACTGGGGAAGGCAGGATTTGGTCAGCTCTTGGTTCTATGTTAAACCTTCTCAGGCAGGGAAGCCCTGAAGATGGGTCCTCAATGGATGAACGGGGAGGCATGTTTGAAAACTCATCAGTATCTTCTCACCATCTTTGCTGGGCTCTCTTTAGAATATATGCCAAAATCATGATTCAAGCCCCTTAGCAGCAATTCTCCTATCTGAATGTGCCCTTTATTCCACTGTTACTGTAAGACTTTGCTGCTGCCAACCTGGATTACCGGCAATAGCTTTGAGGAGTGTCACTTGCTTCCATTTTCTCTCTTCTAACCCATCCTTAATGTGATTTCAGTCATGTCTGCCCATTACTATCTGTATGACCTTGGGGTCTCAGTTTCTTTTTCTGTAAAAGGTTGGACTAGATGGCCTGTGAGGTTCCTTCTAGCTCTAGAGCCAGGATCTTATGTCATATCCAGTACCATTTTTATCTAATGAGTCTATCTCAAAACTCTTTTCCTGACATTTAAGGTTCTGAGATCCTATGCTATCACTTCTAAAGTTTTATTGATGCTTTTTTTCTGTTTCCCTTGAAAATCACTGTCACTTCCCATCAACTCCCCCCATGCTTCTTGCAATAGTCCCCTCCTTCATATAACAAATAAGTAGAATCAAGCAAAACAAATCAAGGTATGAGAATATATGCTTCCTTTTGCAGCCTCACTTTGCCACCTCCCCTCTGTGGCAAGCTTCACTTCACCAGATTTTGTGCTTGGTTACTGCGCTGACTGCAGTTCTGAAGTCTTTCAGTGCTGCCTTTCTTTACATCACAGTAGTCACATAGTTCTGGTTCTGCACACCTCACTCTGTACATCAGTTCATATAGGTCTTCCTAAGTTTCTCTGAATTTTTCCTATCCATTCATGGTACAATAACTATACCATTACATTCATGTGCCACAGGATAGAGCTATTCCCCAACAGAGGGGCACCTGCTTTTGCCCTGAGTTCTTAACTACTATGAAAAGTGCTGTTCTAAAATATCTTTTTAACTCTCGACACAACGTGTAGTATTATACAGGCTTTCTTGAAATGGACATTTATTGTTGTACATTTTGAATCCTCTCATGTTCTGCTGTGCACATGGCAATGCTTGTTTTTTTCCTTATTCTTTATTATTTTTAGTGTTTAAATTTGGTTCTATTTTTCATTTTATACTGAAGTTTAAAATTTTGAAAATTAACAAAATAAACAGAATAAAATATTTTTGTATTCATGAGATAGTTTTCCACCTTCAATCTCCTTGGGGTACCTGACTTGCAGTGGAATTGCTGGTTCAAAGAATTTAGTACTTTAGGACAAAGGCACAGTTTGAGTGACTTTTTAGATAGATTTCCAAATTGTTTTCCAGAACTGTTGGACCAATTCACAGCTCCACCAACAGTACATAAGCAGGCCTATCTTTTCACAGCCTCTCCAACATTTGCTACTTTCATCTTTTGTTTATCTCTGCCAATCTGAGGTGAAATAAGTTAATTTCATTTGCACTTCTCTTGTTAGTGATTTAGAAAATTGCTGATAAAATTGCCTGTTCATTTCCTCTGACCACTTACCTGTTGTTTAATGACTCTTGGTCTTATACAGCTGTATTAATTGGCTATATATCTTGGATGTCAGAACTTTACAAGAATTTGCTGCAACATTCTTCCAAAATACCATCTTCTCTTCTAATAAGAACTGCCCTGATTTTGTGCATGCAAAAGCTTTTTCAATTTTATGCAATCAAAATTGACCATTTTTTCTTCAATGATCACTTCTGTCCCTGAAAGAATTCTCTCCTTTACTAGAATAAGGTACTCACTTCCCTTTCTCCCCATCCCTTCCTTTCTAGCTTTCTCTTATTCCTCCTCTCCTTTAAACTCATCTTCTATCCAGATTAACTTACTTTATTGCCAACATGACTGATCTTCTCTGCCATCTGCCTTCTTTTACTATTCCTTCTGGAGAGGATATCATTCCTCCCTCTGTTCATCTATGGATCTATCCTCTAATGCCCAAATGAAATGCCTGCCACCTCCTCTGGGAAGTCTTCCTTATGACTTTTCTGCTTTGATATCAGATCCATACCATTCTATTGTACTTATTACATAATATCATGTATTATCATGATCTTCTTAAGATCTTTTAAGATAAGAGATTTAGAGGTGAGACCTGAGAGATCAGCCATCTGGGTATGTTTCATATTTCCCAATTAGACTGTAAGCTTTATTGGGGGGGAGGGGAGAAGGCAACACATCATATAAATACTACATCTCCCCACCAAAGCAGGCAGTGAGGTCCCCAGCTCCTAGGGCCTCTGTCCCTTCATGTCTCTCCCACATTTAATGGCTTAGGAGAGGGGGAAAGGAGGGTACAGATGTTGCTATCAGCATTCTAACCACCACCCTCCTGGACTTTGGACTTTCCCATGGTGTCATTATTATGGGAAGGAACAGAAGGGCCTTGGGTAAGTGGTTTTAGATTTTCAAAAGTTGAGGAAATAGGGGAGGGAGGGCTTAGTGATTTCCCCAAAAAAATGTGACAGAGAAAACACAAGTATTTACTGCTTCTCCTGTGGGATTTCTTTCCCCTTGGGACAGGGGTAACTTTGCACTTAATAATGTACGATTCATTCCCTTAAAAACCTGTAGTGCTGTTTCCCTCTTCCTTCAACCTACCTTATATCCCTCAAAAGAATGAAAGCCCCCTGAGGTAAGGACTATTTCTGTCTTTGTATGTTCAATGTGTAGCACAATATCCTTGCACATAATATGCGCTTAATAAATGTGTGAGTCACAAGCAGCCCTTCTGTTCAGCCACTAAGTAAGAAATACTCAATTTATTCCACAGTAGAAAGAGCATTGCAGACAAACTCCCTATCAACACTCCTGCCCCTCATTTGGGACTGTAAGAAATGCTGAACTGGTCACCCTATCCAAGGAGGTATACAGGCGAAGTCACATATCTCAGCCTTTGAAAATTCAAGCTAAGAACTCTCCATGACTACTTGCAAAGACCATCTTTTTTTCCTAGATATATTACCTTGGTAAAGGAAAAATCAGCTATGGTAGACAAAAACAGGAGATAAATCAATAAAAGAAATTACAATGGGGCAAGAGGGAGGCAGGGAAGAATTTTCCATGGAAGAAATATTAATTCAGAAAAACAAAGAGTTCCCTTGGGCCTAGGGAAATGTCAGGGTAAGAAGAGGAACAACACTCTGATCCCTACTCCCCCGGAAGCCAGTGGAAGACTATGTAGGTTCTAGTTAGGCCTAGGCAGGTCAGAATGGATCACTGGACCTCTCATTTGCAGTGACCTTTCTCTCTATGGAAGCACTGCTACCTCTTCCCCCTCCCTTAGAGGACCTAGTACTTAGCATATAGCTTCCCTTAATAAATGCTAATAAGCTGAGTATCTCCCATCTGAGAACAGCTATAGAAAAAATCCAGGATGCCAGTAAACCTGCGTGGTTCAGCAAAGAGCAAACTGGCTAAGCAGCATTGAGGCCGTGGCCAGAGGGTTCAAGTACATGCAGTTCACTGAGGTCAGCACAAAACCCTGCACTGGGGGATCAAACCAAAGTCCCAGACACTTGTCAGTGGGTTCTCAGCCACCAAACCACCTGGTCTAATCTTCTTCCAGATAAGAACTCAGAAGCCAGACATGCTATTTTTATAGCCCTCCTTTTTTTTCTAGCAGGAAAAATTAAGCCTCATGCGTTCTTGTGATCCAGACTGTAAAAGCTGAGTTACTAAGAGAAAAGGTGTGGGCTTTGGCTTCAGGAGGACAGGAATGCTGCTCCAGCCAAGACACGCTGCCATCCTCCCATCCTGTTCCACCAAGGGGCTCCAAGACAAGGGATCCAGATGCCTCCACTGGTCTCTGCTGAACTTCTGAAACCACCAGGTTTGCTCAAGGAAAAGAAGTTTGCCACCAGCAAAACGGACAGGCGTAAGCACCAACCAAAATGTCCTTTTCAACGGGTATTTATTCATTCACTTATTTCTCAAGATGTGCACACTCAAGTATTAAGTTTGGCCAGGACAATTCATGGCCCCTTGGTATGTACAGGGTCCTCCAATTGCTTGGGGTATGTACGTATCACTTCATAGCTAATGCACCACACACAAGATAAAACAGGAAAGTCTAAACCCCCCAAGCTGCTCCCACACAAACCATGGGGGAGGGGGGCGCTAACAGCAGCGCCCCTCGGAAAGAAACCAAAGCACGAGAAGAGGAGGAACACAAGGGCAGAAGGCAGGCTGGGGTCCATCTTGACCAGTCACTCTCCCAGGCTGGGTGGTCAGGGTATTGAGTTCAAAAGGTCCTTCAGGAAGTTGTCAGCAAAATTGATTTCTGAGAGAAGTCCTGGAAAACAGCACAGAAGCATTTGTTAGGATCAGATGAGCCCAGCAGCCTGGGACACCCTGCTGAGTCATGGTCTAGAGCAGGTGGGGGGCTGCTCCCCCTCAAACCTACCTACCCTCTCCTACCCCAGGGCCCAGTCTGCAAAAAAGGCCCTGAATGTGGGCACAGAATGACAGGCTTAGAGCCGAAGGCAATCTGCCAAACACTGCTTAGACAGGAGGGGACTGAGGGAGCACCAGTCCAAACTCCTTTTACACAGGAGGAAGCTAAGCCCAGAGAGAGGAAGTGACTTGCCCACAGTCACACAGCTAAGAAGTCACCAAGCCCCAAATCCAAACCAAGGCTGCCTGACTCCAGCACTCTGTACCAACACTGATAACAGAGCTGATGGGCAGCTATAAACCCCGCTCAAAGCACTTTAGTGCCCTGCAGGAGGCTACCCTTATCTAGTTAGGACACGAGGACACAACTAATCAAATAGAGATGCCAATTCTGAGGCCTGCCTACTGTCGACCAAAGCCCTGGTGATCTTGCCCCTTGATCTCTCCAGCTTTCTTTCACTCCCCATCCCCTACTCTGGACAAAGTAGCCTCGTCCCAATTCCTGAAATAAAGCTGTGGGCTGCCCCTCCTTGCCAGTTCCAATGCTTGCAAACATCCCCATCACCCACTGCCACTTGAGAAAATCCTATGCATTCTTCCAGGCCTTCCCCAGTGTCCCCTGGGAGACGTGACCTCTCCCCTGGAAGGCCCAGAGTCATTGGAACTGCACCTCTCTGGTGCTAGTGACCCTTTTCTGTCTTGTGTAATTTTCTGCCTTGCTCTCACCCCAGTCCCTGAGCTGTGTCTGTGCAGACAGGCTGTGTAAGGCCAGTGCCCTGCCACCATGACCTCTGCACACCGTCTGTGTTAAGCACAGGACCCCTGCACAAAGCAGATGTTCAATAAATGCTTATTAGAGGGCAGGCCAACATGGGAACCACAACCACCTCTCATTAAGCACAAGGACAGCAGGGGAGAAGTGGGAGAATCATCTCTATTTGAATTTTTTTAAAAATGTTTAAACTTACATTTGAAAATAGGTGTGTCTGTGTGTTCTGGGAATTCCTAACAGCTCAGGAAAAGTAATGAGGTTATAGCATCAAGACCTGACTCGGGAGGAGCCTGAAAGTCGATTAGCCGCCCCAACTTGCCCCGGGGTTCAATCAGCGACTTTCTCCTCCCTGCCCCACACTGAGATAAACAGCATCACCTCCCAAATGATCCCAAGCGCTGGCCTGAGCTGCGTCCGCTCATCCCTCCTCTGGAAGCCCTAACATGAAGCCAGTTCTTGCTCAGTTTCACTTTCTGCGGAGGGCAGGAAAGGCAGTGAAGGGTCTAAAGACCGAGAGGCCCTCCCTCCTCTGCTAGGAGCTCAGGCTGCCCTGCAAACTTCCTTGCCACAGACAGTGAGGTAGTGACATTGTTAACAGAAGAGAAGTTACGTACCCCAGGAAGGGATGAAGAAGTAAGAAGTCCAAATAGCGATGAACAGATACCCCATGTAGAAGGAGGGGGGATGACTGAGCCCGAGCAGAAACAAAAGGTATAAAAGATACAAAGCTCTCAGTCAGATCAAACCCAAAGAATAGTCAAACAGGAAGCTAATGGACTAATTATCTTCTACAGCCCCTTTAGTGAAAGAAAGGGGGCTCATGATTAATAATGATGGTAGTAACTTCCTATTGTTTTTTTCAGTGACCTAAGTTGTCCTAAATCTATATCCTCTATATAATCTATATACCCAGAAGGCAAGTTTCTGGATTGGATAATTTTTTAAATGATTATAATTTCGACAATAGAAGCTTTACAATGTGTTCTCCACGATGACCCTCCCTGTACTTTGACAGTACAAGTGCTGTCCAACATCCATCTTTTTTCATTTATGGTGAGGAGGGTTATAGGGTATGTTACCTTGGGCTCTACACTGCTCTTTGGAACACATTATTTCATTCTCTGCATTTTCTGGGGCATGTAGAATAGTAATGTGTTATCAGTATTTCCTTTCCCTAATATTTGAAAGTCTTTCTCCTGGACACTTGCAAAATTTGTTATTTTTCAATGGAATTATTAAATTTAACTACTATGGATCTTGGAGTTTGAAGCTTCGGTTCCCCCCACTCCTCTCCAAGGTAATCTACAGATTCTTTCAATTGGTACTCCACTTTCTGTGTTCAGACGTTCCAGGCAGTTTTCTTGTATTATTTTTCTTGTAATATGGTGTTTAGGTTTTTGGTCTGTTGTATTCTGCTGGGAGACCAATAATCCTTAAGTTGTCTCTATGCAGCCTGTCTTGTAAGTGGAGAACATACGTTCTTTAATGTTATTGCTTTATGCTGCTCTTCTTCCAGATTGTCCTTGACTTCCATGACCCAGGAGGAGAAAGTGAGGCTGACTTTGCACAGCTCTGCCTCACTTAAATCCAATTCACTTGCAAGTCAAGATATCACTTTCCTGATGTCATATAATAAAGGACGAATAACAGTACTTCCATGTATTTGCATTCCCAATCAGTTATCTTTTCTTTTGCTTCCTTGGGGAGACTTCCCACTGAAGGATTCAAGTTTCTCAATTTTGCTAATTATTTCTGCTGTACATGCCCAAAATTCTCTCTCAATTCTTACTCTCTTTTAAAACATTCAGAAAAAGCATGCTGTGGTACGACTTCCCCTCAAAATCCACAAGGTCCTCTATCTCATCAGGTATTAAATCATTTTCCTTTGTTTTGCACTATTCATCCACAGATGTCTTAACTCTTGTGCTAAATTTGGAGTCCATTATTTCCCTCTGCTGTTAACATCTTCTTCCCTGTTGGTTTGTCTGCTTATGATCAAGGTCCTTGAATTTTCTTCCTCTTATCTTTAGTAATTTCTACGTTTCCTTATTTCCTTCTATTGCTCACTTTCTGACTTCCTCCTCTTTGATGACAGTTTCACTGGGGGCTGGATCTCAACACTCTCAGCCTCCTTCCATGCTGGACAATTCACAGTTTACCAGCCTAGGTCTCTGTCCCAAGTGACTTCTGGGCAGAACTGGTCCCATCTGGATGCTGGACTCTTTTCTTCAGGTTTAATGGAGTGCTGCAGTCTCTTCTTCCCCCTGTCACTACTTCCCCTGTTCCTCAGTTCTTGGGTCCAGTGGACTCCAAGTGTTGCCTGATTCCTATCCTACATGTGGACAGATTTCTGCAGTATGGAGTCTGGATCTCTGAGCTGAGCTCTATTACAAGCTCATGGAGTGGCTTGGGCAGTTTTGCTGCCAGGAGTATGGAGAATGGTGGGAAAGTAGGTATGGAGTGAGTACTTGATAGGAATTAGTTTATGGAGTTTTAACCTTGTTTGGAACCCTAGTTTCCTAGACTGGAGAGACAGCTAAAACCGCTTTATCTCTGGCACGTAATTTCTGTTTTGGAGAGGTCTGAGAGGCTTTAAAGACCAGAGAACACGTCTAGATCATCATCTTGATGGCCTGTAAGTCTGTATGAGTACTGTCATTCATATTTTTTATCTAAGGCAACTTAGGCTCAGCAAAGTGATGGACTAGACAGGACTATTTATTCAGCTCTGAAGGGCTGCAGTTGGGACCTAGTACAGGCTCCTATACTCTGAGGCCAGAGCTTCTTTGCTGCCTAGAAAACAACTGAGGTTCACCTAACACTAGGAAGAGAAACCACAGGCCCCCCCTTGATGGATCACAGTAGATGCTTAGTTCCAAGCTGGTCTCTGGTCATGGGCCGCTTCTGCTTTCTATTGGTCACCTAGTGTATACTAGTGTGCTCATCGTTAGGACAGTGAGTTTGTTGTGAACGGCGTCTGTATGGTGGGAGTCAGGAGGCCTGTGCTCCGGTCCAGGCTCTGAGTGATGGCCCTCTGTGAAATCAACGACCCAACATCATCCTCCCTCACACGCAAAACGTGCTCGGGTTTTCTTGTGCTTTGATCTTTATGGGGTGTTTTTGAAGAGCAACATCTTGTCAACAGCACTGGAGGAAGAGTCAAAGAATTAGGCTGAAGTCTTGGTTCTGTGCTATCTGGGGAAAAGTCCCTTAATCTCTGTGGGCTTAGTTTCCTCATCTATAAAATGGGAATAATACTTAGAATACTTGACTTGCAAGATCATAAGAATCAAATGAACTAATCTATGTGAAGTAACTTGGTAAACCACAAAGCACCATGAAAACCTTCCTTACAAATATGTGTAACCTGTGTGATTACAAACTTGTGTGATACTGAGCAAATCATTCAACCCCTCTGGGCCTCAACTGTATGAGGGAGTTAGACAAGGTGGTCTCTATAGTTCCTTCCAGCTCCAATTTAGTGGGTCATGTTGCACATTGGCAAAACCACTGGATTTCAAGTTAGAGGCCCTGTGTTCAAATTCTGGTTTTCCTAAATACTGCCTGGGTGATTTCTAGCAAGTTAGTGAAGGTCTCTGGACCTCTGGCTCAGACCAGAAGACCTCTTTCTATTTCTTTCTGGGTCTAACTCTGTGATTCCAGTTAGAAGAGGAACTCACATTTCTAGAGTGCTTTAAAACTGAAAAAGTGTTTTTTAAAAAAAAATTCCATAAGGGAACCCAAGGAGTATTATTCCCATTTTGTAGAGAAAGACAATGAAGCCCACAAAGGTGAAATGACTTTCCCAGGGCCCCAGCTCTGTCCACTAGACAATACCACTCACTTCCTTAGCATCACTTTCTCCATGCTTTATAAATATTACAAAAGCCTGTGCACAAAAACAGTGATATTTTGACCTGAATTAATAGATTGACTTCAGGCAAGTATCCCGTCTGAGGCTCAATTTCTCCATCTATAAAAAATGAAAAAGACTGATTCTTATGATGCCCAGGATCTCTTCAGGCTTTACCATCGTCTCTATTTGGAATCCATCACAGACCCAAGAGGCCAGACTTGGATGAACCATTCAAAGGCCCCCATTATCAGCCATGAGGCACGCAGAACAGAAGCAGCAGCACCACAACACTTACATATGGTAAAGTTCACTTTCCATTCTGCCTTCTCTTTCCTAGCAGAATGCTAAAAGCTTCCTGTCTAGCCAAGTGAGAGGCCTGTGGGGCATGCAGGAGCATCTGGTTTCCAGAATGAGTTTTACCACTTACTGGAGATCCTGGACAAGTTCTACATTTTTCCAAGCCCCAGTTTCCTCAGCTGTATAATGGGAATAATCCTGCTCTTTCTCTACTTGCACCAGAAGGGAGTTGCTGAGATGGAAGGACATCATCTGTAGAAGAGTGCTTTGTAATCTTGAAAAGACTCTAAAAAAGAGTTCTCCTAGGGCTCAGATGCTAAGCAAAGAGATCAAGCTCGTCACCTATAACTTTCCCACCAAGTAGAGATTCTGCTATAAGACAGCAGACACAGAGGAGCTCCTAGCTCCAGAGTGAGTAAATAAAGCAGGAGGATGGAATTGCTTAGCTCCAGAGAGCAGCTTCCATTTATATGGTAATTTCTCAAGCCTTCACAAAAGCAGGATTGGGCCCAGAAGGGGGGTGGCACCTCCACAAATCTTCCAGAGTCTGCCAGGGAGAGCTGCTTGACAGCAGGAACCCAGAGACTCCTTCCTATGTTTCCTTAAACAAGTGTCTTTGAATGTATGACTCCTAGTTCTGGCCTCGTCATTTGAAAGCTCAGGTGATGACCTTTAAAGCAGAATTCAAATTAAGCATTCTGAAACAGAGGTCAAAATTGTTCCCCCTAAACCTGATCTTCTTTCTAATCTTACTATTTCTGCCTGTGACACCCTGCTGTATCTTTGACTCTTCCCTCTTCCTCACCTTTCATTCATCTATAAACAAAGAGCAACACACACACACACACACACACACACACACACACACACACACACACACCCCATCCATATTAATTGTGATAACTTCACTGATGCCCATTTCCTTCCTTTCTATTCCCATGGTCACCACTCTAGTATAGGGCCTCATTACTACCTACCTGAATTAATGTAGTAGCTTCCTAACAGATCTTCCCACTTCCAATCCTATCCTTCACTGTCTGTCAGATTCACATCCCTTATGTACCAAGACCTGGGTTCAAATCCCACCTCTAACAATTACTTCCTATGTGATCCTGGGCAATTCAATTAACCTGTGCATCAGGCACCTCTCTAGGATACATCTACAATGTGACCGAACAAATCATAGACCCAAAGTATTCACAGATTCCTCTACACAGAACTGGTCAGGTTACTCCTTTCTTTGTTCCAAAATATTTAATGGTCCCTTAATATGTCCTGAGTACATTTCAAACTTCTTGGCCTGACGCTCAAGGACCTCTACACTCTGCGGTCCCTTTATCCCTCCAGCCTCAACCCATATTAATCTTCTTTGGAGGCCTAACGGGATTATTCTTCATCCCCTTAACATGCCTGTACCTCTGCCCCTTTGTTCTCCACCTGGAGAACTCCCTTTCCCTCTCTACCTACTGAATTTGTACCCATCCTTTAAGGCCCAATGTGTATGCCACCTCCTCCAGGAAGCTCCCCCAGTGCTCTGTAAGACCTTTCCCTGTGGACCTCACAAGCGCTTTGTTGTGGACTTCTTTAATGCACTTACAGTATAATGCTGTGTACTAGAGTCTGTATCTTCTCCAAGTTTGAGGAGGGCACAGAACCACAGCCTATCTCAACTTTACACCTGCCCTGATCCTCAATATACAGTAGGGGCCAAAAGGAACAGCAGCACTAGTAGTAACAGTACCTTCGTTTGTTGAGGGATTTATAAATGAATGAGTAAAAGGGAAAAGAGTGACACTGACCAGCCACATCCACAAACTCTGAGAATGTTTCTACAGGCATGAACTCCTCCTGGAACGTTTTCAGGGCCTTGTCTGCAGCTTCATAGATGGGCATGTCATTGTGACGGATAAACTCAGCTAGAGAGCAGGACCAGCCTCCCTCTGTGTTACTGGTAGGCACCTTCTGCAAGAACCAACAGGAGACAGGATCAGGGACAAACATTACTCAAGGTCAATTTGGTTTTTCCTTAAGACAATCCAGTTATTTCAGTCTTTTGGAAAAATACACCACCTGCTATCAACATCAAAGTTAAGCTAGAGGACCTTTTATGGCTTCCAAGAACAACAAAACCCCAATTCATTCTGTTCCTAATAACCCGTTATTAAACGCTGTCTCACCTTAACCGATATTCCTCACCTAGCTGAGGGGAGGGGAGGAGAAGGGAGGTGGGACTGCCAGGCGAGCCATAACAAGTGACTGAAACTCTCCCCCTCCAGCGTATTTCATTCCTGCACTTCCAAAGGAAGGCCCTAAATGAACTGCTTCATTCAACCTGGGAAAAGCAGAGAGGTGGGCCATGGTCTTAACCACCCTGAGCTCACAGACCTCACAGGGTGAAAGGGCCACCAGAAGCCAGAAGATCTGGATTCTAGTTGTACTTCTCTCTAGCTGGGTCACGTAGAAAAATCACTCAGACTCTCTAGGCCACTGTAAAGTTATAACAGTCCTGCTTGCACTGACCACCTACCTTCCCTGGGCCATTTATTCTAAGGAAGGACTGAGTGTGAATTATTACTCATCATATAATTTTAACACTAAAAGACACTTTAGAGCTCATTTTATAGATAGTAACAGGACAAGACAGAGGAAATTAGTTGCCTAAAGCTACATAGACAAAACAGGCTGTCCTCGTCCTATGTGCTTTGAGGGAGCTTATGCTCCAACTAGAAATACAAAACCTCCAAGTGTAAGAATAGTCATTACATCACAAAATACCAAGCTATACCAAAACACAGCAGGAAAGTGTGAGCAACTTTAAAGCAGCGAAAGCTTCCTTAAGAAGCTAAGTTGGGAGCAAGGAGAGGGGACATTCTTCAAAAAGAAATCATGAGAGGAGATTTTTCCCCTGCTTAAGTCACCTTGGGATCTTGGGAACAGAAGGTTAAGAGGAGGAGGAAAGAGGGAAGCTAGCAATTCTCGGGGAAGTCGTCTGGCTCTCCAAAGGCTGACATGTGCTTGGACTTGAGTGGAGCCGCAGGCAGCTTTCTTACCTTAAACATGTTGTAAATGAGATCGACTAGGGCCCAAAAGAGGAGTGCAGAACGATAGGCTGAGTAGTCCTTCACCGACTTATCTGTCAGTCTGGGAGGAGACAGGAAAGTGAGTTGTCAGCAACACCAGAAACACCTGAGAATCGGCCGGCCCACACAACCCATAGGCCCAAGATGGCTAGCCTCAGACTTTGAGAGAGAAAGTGTTTACCTGACTTAGCTAACATTACCAAAGTCAGGGTGAGTGGCCTGCCCAATATCCCTGAAGACAGGATCAGAAAAGGAGATGGGCTGTGTGGGCACCCACAAAAAATGCAACAAAACCTACAAGAAGGTCTTGAGCACATCAGGTAGACCCTTTGCGGGCAATCTATGGAAGATCACAGCCAGGAAAGGAAGCAGGGGAAGGGCTAAGAACTGCACCAACGGAAGGAACCACCACACTGATGTAATGACACATCCACTGTACTGATATAGACAGCTGCCAAACATGAACTCCAGTACCACTACGTCTTACTTAACAAACTGAAATTTCTGATTGTGGTAAAATATTGGGCAATATTTGGGTTCATATGTCTCTAAGAGTATGTTTTCTTACATGAAACAGCTTAAAATGAAAGAGAGAGTCACCACTAGTTAAGTAAACCTGGAGTTCAGTCTTTTAAATAGTAATATTCTCAATGACTTTATCAAAAACTAGTACTTTTATATGAAAAAACCTAATTAAACTGGGTTTGGGAAAAGGACCGCATCTGTATTCTTACTATTAGGGGCTGATCCATGATTTGGCATGCTCCAACTCCTTTTGTGAAAACTGCCTCTACTGATGAACATCAGCATCTGGGCTTCTGTAATTTATAGTCTAAGACGGTTGCCTAAAGGCAATGATACGTTAAACAACTTGCCCAAAATCGCAAAGCTAGTGCTAGGACCAGTAGAATATCACTTCAAGTCAGGTCTTCCTCGCCAAGGCCAGCCCTCTCTCCACATTACACCACAATGGCTCTCCTTGTGTCATTGTATTGTGCTAACAACGTGGGGTGTTTTTTTCAGCTTTAAATTTTTTCTGATATACTCCAGGACACCAGTAACTTCACAACAATTTCCCTTCCTAAAAAAGTACTACCTGCTAGAGTAAAAAACAATCTGTATTTCTGAATGACTATGTCACTGCTGTCATCAGTGAAAAAGTAATGCAACCCATACATATGTGGATTTCTGATATGAACAATTCAATCAAACATAAACGGAATACCTCTTCCCTAGAAGCACATGTTTTAAAGAGCTATCATGTGGTATAATGGAAACAGTTCCCCCCTAGCTTCAGAGAAGTGCCTGCCTTGACTGGTTGCAGCAGATCTGCTCAAAGCTAAGGCTCTGCTTGGGCATCATTCTCAAACTATCAAGAAGGTAGAAAGGAGCCTCAAGGGACCTGGTTTTAGATGCCAGTCCCGTCCCTCACTCACCAATGTGACATTGGGCAAATGTGTTCTCCTCTCTAGGTCCTGATTTCCTTATCTGCAAAATGAGGTGGTTGGCTTAGATGATGATAAACTGAGAGCTAGGAAGGAGCCCAGGGGCATTCTAGTGAAGCCTTCTCATTTTACAGATGAAGAAACTGTGATCCCAAGAGGCCAAGGTGATTCACATCACTTCATCCCTTCCCAGTTTGGGCCCAATCCCCTTCCCCTACTTTTTTGGAAGGCAAAGAAAGTGGGGATGGCAGGTTTGGGGTGAAGGGAGTTTTAACATTGAACCAGGAGAGCTAAACAAACAGAATTCACCAAATACATACCATGTGAAAATAGAATGGAAAATTTGCATTGACAAACAACAAGACAGGGCATACTGGCACCATCCTAACACCTTTTAAATCTTAGGATAATCCCAGTACACTTTACCACACCCCTTTGTCTCCAACTAGCTTCATCCTCAACTAATCCAGTGATTCAGTTGAGTCTCTTCCTTGGCAAACTTCAGTTTCTGAGAACCCCTGTAACCTTCTCTGAAAAAGATCCTTGTTCTAGGAAAAGACCACAGTGGGACAACTAGGAAGAGAAATATCACTAGGCCAGAACCCAGAACGCAGAACCCAGAACCCTGCTCTATAGCCGCAAAAGCATCAGTGTAGGCCTCCAGTGGAACACCTCAGGCTCCTAGTTTGGAAACAATCTTTATATCTGAAACAATACAAAGCAGAGGTTGGGTGAGTACTTCTTAGGAATGGCACCAAGGGCATGTCTTCATGTATGGGAGTGGGAATAAGTGCCATCTAATGTTCCTCCAACCTTAAGAGTCTTCTTGGACCCTTTAGGCATACTATAATTCTGAAATTCTGATTACTAAAGACAACATTCTAATTCCAAAGAAACACAAATTTATGGTTTAATTTATTTTTTTTTTTAAGTTTTCCTCAGTTAATTTCTAAATAAGGTAGGAATGAGTCAACAGAAGAGCAGAAGCACATTCAGCTGCACTGGGATGGTAAACTCAATGCTTCTCCTAATACAACCAATCACCCACTGAGCACTCATTCCCTTCCTTTCGCACAGTGGGAAGCCTTTCCTGCTGCTTTCTAAGGCTAAACTCATTGAGAAGCAGGTGCCTTATATGATAATGATAATCTACTTTGGCAACTCTCTGTGTGTTTCACTTGCTATGATGTATGGCTAGCCACAGACATCTGCAAAGTCTTTGAAATTTTATAGATGAGAATTTATGCGTTTGGACAGTAAAGGGAAGAAAAAGGAATAAGCATTTCTATAGCATTTATTATGTGCCACACACTGTCCTAAGCAGCTAAGGGGGAAGGGCAGAGGCAGAAACAGAACAATGTGCCAGGTCCCATCACTAATAAGTTTTTGGGAAGGAGTTTATTTCTGAATAGCCCTGCACAACAGTCAGTAATAGACCTCAATGCATCAATAGCTCTCTCTCCCCATTTATTGTGCAGGGACCCAGGACAAAGGCAGCAGTCAGGAGGATGAGTCTCCCCAGCCCATCTCTAACACGGCTCCTTCCTGACAGGGATCTTGGTTATCCACACAGACCCAGTCTCTGCCAGTGATAATTCTGCCCATTTCTCCCAGACCACTTCCAGCCTTGTGTTGTTCCCCTTGGCGGCCTTGCTTTAGTAAGCAGAAATCTTGGGTGGCTCTATCCGACTTAATTATTTAAAGCCAATTAGTAAAGGTGACTAAATTGCTACAGAGAGATGGCAACTCAGAGTGTGGCTAATGCAGGATTTCCTAATTGGGCTACAACCAAATCATCTTTTCTCTAACTGGTTTGGATGGTAATGGACTCCAGCTCCTTAATTGAATTCAAACAGGCCTTTGTGGGCTAAGATCACATGCTTGCTCTCCAGAGCCAGAACCAAATAAACAATCATCACATTTTCCATTAAGGTAAGATGAGTTTTATCAGTAGCCCAGTATTCTTAACTTAACCTTATTCCAGGTTTCAGGAACCAGATTATCTTAATAATTTAGGTCTTAGCCTCTTGGGAAACACTGGAAAAGTAGGAGAGGCTCAGTATCCTAAGATCATAGAATATTAGATCTGGAAAAGAGCAGAGAGTGTTTCGACTTATTTACTTGTAGTTCATTCTTCCCAAAGAGTGTTTCTGGGGAACTTTTCATTAGGTCCAAATCATAGAAGCTTGACAGCAACTAGACTGTTTCTATCTGGAATATTCCTTGAGGGAACAGAATGGTTCCCAGGAAGAGCCCTGGAATGGGAGCTCAGAGAGCCGAGTCTGAGCCCTGGCTCTGCCCCTCCCTTCCTCTGTCACCTAGACTCTGTAGTGTTTCATCTCTCTGGCCTCAGTTTCTTAATTTGTAAATTGAGGTCAAGCTATTTTGAGGGTGAGGGCAAGAGGATGGTAGAATGTGTAGCTCTGGCTTTTTGACAAGGACAGGACAGTCAGGAGAAAACAGAAGCTGACAGAACTCGGGATCTCACCACTCTCACTGGTTCAATGATCACCTTCATTCCGATGATTCCCAGATCTATCAATCTAGCCCCAGTCTCTCTCCTGAGCTACAAATTCAGGTAACCAACTCCCTCCACATCTGGTAAGCCCGTCAAACTCAGCTTCTCCAGGACAGAGCTCGTCATACTACATCCTTCCCCATTTGCAGCCTCAGTGTCCTCCTTGACTCCTCTTGATCACCAGACAGATCCAGCTATGTTGTTAAATCTTGGGGTTTCTACTCTGATAATGCTCAAATACATCCCTCCATCCCCACTCCCACAGTTGCCGTACTAGTTCAGGACCTCATCACCTTTCAATAGCCTCCCTATTGGTCTCCCTGCCTCAAGTATCTCCCCACTGCAATCCTTCCTATACTCAATGTCAAAGTGATTTTCTTTAAGAGAAGGTCTGATCACATCGCTCCACCCCTCAATTAACTCTGGGGGCTCCCTCATATTACCCCCAAGAGCAAAGATAAAAGCCCTGTTTGGCATTTAAAGCTCTTTACAACTTGGCCCCCTCCCGACATCCTCCTAATTGGCCTCTGCTCCACATACTCTAGATCTCACCATACTGGACCCCACACTGCTCCTTTCAGATAACACTCCCATCTCTTGCTCCTGTCTCTGTGCTTCTGTGTGAATTCCAGGTTCCTCATGCCTGGAGTGCTCTTCCTCCCAACATCTGACTCTTGGGACTCCCTGGTTTCTTTAAGACTCAGTGTAAGTGCCACCTCTTGCAGGGGGCCTTTCTGGTTCCCCCTAGCTACTAAGGCTTTTCCATCTACTCTGTGTTTATATTCTAAGTTCTGATTTATACGTTTTGCCTACTCTCTGCCATATTAGCATGTAAGATCACAGAGGGACTGTTATTTTTTTTTTTTAAATATCTCCAGAACTTAACACAATGCCTGATATGTCATAAACATTTAACATAGCAAAGTAATTCTATGCCAGGATGCTGAATTTACTGCTCTTTTTTAAATGAGAAAAGGAAGTCCCAGGTTCCTTCCATTCTGAATTCTTCCTGTTTTATGCATCAAGATGAATGAGTTCTACTAGAATTCTGATCAGGGATCCCTGCCCTTCCCCACTTGTGTCTCTCTTGTGATACTTGGCTGGCTTGAGTATCAGAACTTTCACACAGCAAGTGACTTTTCAGTCACTTAAAAACAACGTGGGAGGAAATGAACTGGGACTGTCAGGGGTAAAAGCCAACTGTCAGGCATGGACGTTAGCTTCAATGTGAATGAATTTGGTTGACAAGACAAGAAAGGGTTAACATCAGCTACTGAGTCAAACATTCCTTCACTTAGTACATACATGTTGCTAAGCAACTCTTAAATACAGGGAGAATACACTAGTCATGACCACAGGGCAGCCACTTCATAAAAGAACAAAGAAGAAAGGCAAGGCTGGGACTACTGACCTGCTGGCTCCCCCTGGTGCCACTGCTCGGGCCTGGGAGATCACCAAGAGCCTCCGCAGGATCTCCACTCGGATGGCTCTCCATCTCTCTGGGGGGAAGATGTGAAGGGCCAGAACAGTGTAGTAGTGGGGCCCATCCACCTCAAAGGCACTCTCCACCCACTTTTCCTTGGGTTGTTCTAAAAAGCTCTGCAAGTTCTTCTCTTCTCGGGAAGTTGCCCTGGTTCTGTAATACAAAGAACACCCCCCCACACACAAAATATGTGAAACCAGGGCTTGACCAAAGCTTCCTTTTTTTCACCACTGAGCTCTCCTTTGAGGTTTTCTCAGATTAGCTGACCCTGTGCCACCAACCCTGTCCGCCAGGCTTCCATATCTTTTGTGACTTACACCCAAGGTTTGGGCTACATTTGTATCTTTACAGTGAAGTGTTTTCTTTCCTCATGATGTCAAGACAAGGCCTTCTCTCTCCTCTGCGTCCAACACTTCTCCTAACTCCCTACTCACTCTCCTACATCATGGCAGGCAGCCTTGAACTTAGCCTGAGAAAGTGGTCTGGGGGAAACTGGAGGAGGGAATGCAAAAGAAACAGTGTTTCCTTCCCTTATTTCTCAGACAATGGCCAAGGATATAATTATAGAATGTGGGAGTTGGAAGGGCCCTGAAAACTGTGTTAGAATGTCAGAGCTGAACAAAACACTTAACAGAGATGTGTCAGTGCTGAAGAAGGGCCTTGGAACCAAGAATCCTAGAAGTAAAAAGGGGAATTTAGATATCCTGTAGTCTAAACTTGCTTTCCACAAGGAGAAATGCCTGTGGGGCACCAGGGTGTACTTCTGTAGGCTGGTTTAACTGTACAGCTCAGTATGGAGGACACTCCCTCGCCCCAGCCCTTGTACACAAGGACCTCACTGATAATCCACCATGCCTGGTTTTACACTGACTTCTCCAGACCCTCAGGTGTGCCCTGTTGCCATCAAGGGCATCAGTTTAAGAAATATCTGGATGGAATTATAATCTGTTACAGTGGAAGGGTTTTTCCTCAGTGTAAATCTATCTGGCAAAAGGCAGTATGTATAGCAAATGAGAGAGCAGGCCTCAGAGACAAGCAGAACCCTGGCAGGTTACAAAAGGCCACTGCTGACCCATGCTGACTAATCATGTGACCCTGGAAGGCCCCAACTTCCTCTCTTAGTGGTCTGGGTCAGAGGTGGCAAACACAAGTGTGGCAGGAGCCAGGACCACATTAAACTTTAATTGGGAAACACTGAACAAAATAAAATAAAAATGCAACAGAGCACAAACAGCTGCAAATTTGTGGTTCTCCACGTCCATATGCTGCCTGCCAGCAGGGTCCATCTCTACTTGACTCTGACTCCCTGCTCTGCAGTGGCAGAGGGAGTGTCCACACTGGGAGTTCAGCTACCATCTGAGGGGATCAAATCCAGAGGCACCTGGACCCCAACTGAGCCCCTGACCTAAATCCACAGCTGGGGGAGTGCCATGAGAAGTTCACTGAGGTTCTAAAATAGAATCCCTTCACCTCAGCGTTTCTCCTTACAAAAAGGAAGCCATGCCATAGCGAGAAGGGAAATGATGGGGAAGACTTCTGCCAAATGAAAGGCAGAACCAAAATAATGAATGGGTCCTGGGTGAGTCCCAAGTGAAGCATGAAGAGATGGGAAGTTCATTGGTGCCTGTGTAGATACTGTCTTGTAGCAGACTAAATACTTTAGCAAGCAACGATGCATCTGAACACGGACCTACCTGGGTGCTCTCTATTTCTAAATGAAGCTTTTCTTACAAGAAAATGGGAGGGAGAACTACAGTGTGAGGCAGAACTGAAAAAAGCAAAAGCAAAGGAAGACTGTCCTTGTGTCTCAACTGACCTCAGTGGGGATGGCCAAGTCCTGGGACACACTGTCACTCCTGGCAGATGTGGGGTGGGACAGGCAGGGAGGTGGTCACTGTCTGTGATTTGTCTTCTCTGCCTTCCTAAGCACTTCTTACAGCACTTTTAGATGTCAACCTATCTGCTCTATAATCCAGTTTTGGATGAACAAAGTTGTCTTTTCTCCTGGATGCCTTCCCATGAAGATAACATTTCTAGGTGATCTCTAGCCCTGTGCCCTGTCCCCTAGCATCAACGTCCCCAGACAGACACACACAGCCCAAATGAGTCAGGGAGGAAGATGAAGGCAACAGCCCCAGGTATTTCTCTTGTACAAACAGGCCCTAATTCTGGCCACTGGCAGCCATTTATTTTCCACTATGCCCTGGACTGATGACCCAGATCAAAAATGCTGTGCCTGGCAGTCCACAGAGAGAGCCAGGACAGTATCTAAAATGCCAATTCCCTTCTTTCACTAGTACTGGTAGTCATTTTTCAGAGGTGGGTGGCCTCCCTGTAGCATCAACTCTGGAAACAAGCATGGGGAACAAAGAAAACTGGGGAAAGAGGAGGAAAATGGGTGGGTGGACTAGAAGGGGATACTGACGTGTTCAGGACATAAAGCACGGTGTGAATGATGTATGGGATTAGGTGTATGTTGCTCTCTCTGCCACCACCTCCTGTGTCTACGCTGAATGACTGCTCCATGGCAAAACGAAGGAAGAGTAACTTGATGTCATGAACATTAAGCTGATAAGTGGGCTCTCGCTGCCCCGTGCACTCCTGGAGGTACGTGTTATGTCTGGGGAAAGCAGAAAGAAAGATCAGGAGAAGAAACGGAAACATTAACTCCTTATCTAAAAGGTTACCATCCCCCCCTAGCAAATCCAATTCCAAGAGAGCACTCCTTTCCTACCACCTCCTAGTAGGCCCAGGCCAGGTCTCCATGGCCTATGGGCCGTATATGAAATTTGCACCCTTCTACTTTAGATTGTAATGTAACACACACACAAACACACACACACACACACACACACACACACACACACGTCAGAGGCCAATTTCTTGAAGGACAAATTTCTACAGGACACATTCTCTCAACTGGAAGTCAAGTCTGGAAAATGAGGGTTTTGGATTAGACAAAGGTCACACTCCTCTTTCCGTTCTTCTACCCAAGGGGTGTTTCAGAATCCTTTTGTCATCCCCCAAATTTCTATCCCAACATTTTTTCACTTTATCCCTTTGTCTTGTGAAACAAAGCAGGAGATTCACTTCAGAGACTCTCAGCCAAAGGGGCTAAAGACTTAAAAGAGGCCGAATGATAAAAATAATAGTAATAGCTGATGTTTAGATAATGCTCTAAGGCAGCGCTTCTTAAACTGCGACCCACAGTTTTAAGAAGTGCTGAGGGGGTCAAGAGTGGGAAAAGTTTAAGAAGTGCTGCCTAAAGTTTACAAAGTGCTTTACAAGCATTATTCCACAACGCCATGTCATTTATGTCACTAAACTGTGATTCAGTGAGCTCTGGGAACCCCTCTGGGGACTGGTATCTAGATGTCCCTCAAGGGCATCGGGCAGAGGTGGGCAAAAGCATGTTAAACACCACACAACAGGAACTGAGCCTGCTTACCTGCACAGGCTCAGTTCTCTGAGTGTGTTGGGCCACATCAAGTCACAATGTTGGTGACACCAAAGTCATCTCTGGGAGGCCCAAAAACCACCAAAATAATGACCAGATACGGCCTTCATCACCTTTGACAAAGCAGATGGCTTCTGACCAAGCAGGCAGAGGAATCTAGTTTGCTCCTGACACAAGTGATATGGGTAATGCAGCTTGGGTCCTGGCATGACTAAACTATCAACTTTTATCATCAAGGTTTGGGCTAAAAAAAGATAATTGCTCCTAGCTGTTACCATCCTTACTACCAGGAATTCCATATCAAATGATGAAAAACTCAAGACTCACCTTGCCAAGCAAGTGGCAAAAGCTGACTCTGGGACATGGGGTCCCCAGACAGGGAGAAGTCCATTGCACTTGGTGTTGGCATTCTGAAGGGCTGCACTCTCCCATTCTTCTCGCCCTCGGGCCAATCTATAGAGATAAGGGAGGACAAGAGAATGCTGGAACTCACCCCACCAGGTCCTTGTGAAAGAGAGGGCTCCAGCTGAGGCAGGTTTCATGCTGGATCTCAAACTGGGCAGCCCCCCCAGGGAGGTAGGGAACATCCTCCTCAGTGGCTGTTGATGGCACACCAGTCACACTACTACAGTGTACAAGTGTCAAGGTCTGGCTCCCCAGCAACAGATGACTGACCCATGGGTCAGTGTCACTGGTACAGACTGACAGCAGAGGAACGACCAATGGAGCAGAACTGCCCCCTTCGACTGAGTGATCCTAAGTCACAGCACATATGGGAGTGGGGGGCCAGAGGCATAAGACCCCAGTTTTTAGAGTTCTGGCTCTTACCCTTGTTAGCAAGCTTGGCTGCTGGACAAGACAGTTCACTTCTCTGAGACTTATTTTCCTCCTCTGTACAATGAATATAGTGATCCTTGGACCATCTACTTCTTGTGGTGGTTGTAAAGAAAGTATTTTGTAGAGCATAAAACACTAAACGAGCTGTTACTCAGACTTAGAAAGGAGTTCTTGCTCTGCAGTAGGTGGTGGCCTGCCAGCCAGAGGAGTGCCCCTGGCTCCCTCCAAGTTAGGGCTCACTCAGGAGGCAGCATGGGGTAGGTCTGGAGCTAGAGATCTCAAACACCTTCTTGCTTCCTCCTAGAACCATTTAGAACTCCCTAGATCCCTCAGTTTCCTTCAAAGCTCAGCTCAAGTATCGCCTTTTCCAGGAAGCCTTTCTCTGCTATTCCCTATCCCAGCTACTAGTGCTGCCCTATCCCTCCAGATAATCTTGTTGTTATTTTGTATGTATTTATATGTGTACATGTTACTTCCTCTGATAAAACGTAAACTCCTTGAGGTCAGGAACTAATTAATGTCTCTGTATCCCACCAAGGTGGACAGTGCCCAGCACAAGAGCCTTTACAAATGCTTGTTAGCCAACTGGTATTTCTACAATCCTGAGCAAGTCACTTGACCACTCTCAGCTTCAGATTGCTCTGTTTAAAAAGAAGGGCCTGGACCAGAGGCTGTGGGTGAGCTCTTTCAGCTCGAAGCCCTAGGATTCAGCATGTCCTAAGTGCCTGATCTGGGCTACCTTCTCTTCATTCCCTCAGCTACATCAAGGGATCTCCTTTTTCAAATGTCTGTAGTAATAATGCTCAGAGCTGACTGCCAAGAGTCGCTTCTTTGACCAGGATTATGCTGTAAAGCTGAAGATAAGCTGCAAATATAACAAAACATGAAGAGAACTGCCTTCCTGGACACGCATTTACTAAGTTGGTTCCTTTGAGGAGGGAGTAGAGCTTGTCTGCCTTCTCCCACCCTCAGAATGGAACATCTCTACCTTAGTGCTTAAGTTCCTGATCCTGGTGACCTTGGGGAACAGGGAAAGAGGTGGTGCTTAGCACAAAATTCCTGGCTTATGGATCAGGAAATGGAAGCCTAGGGAAGCAAACTTGTATGTGATGAACTTAAGGAACTTGGGACTTTTTGAATCTCAAAACCATTAAGTGCCCTTTCAATGAGTGACATATTTTGGTTCAGTATAAGGAAAAAATTTCCTAATAACTATAGTTCTTTAAACCTTGGTGCCTTGGGAAGTAGCAGATTCCCTTCACTAAAGGTCTTTAAGCAGAGAATGGATGGCTATTTATTAGGATGTTGTAGAAGGCTTTTCTACTCTGGTATAGGTTAGATTACATGTAGAAAGAATTTAACTCAGAGTCAGCAAAGCTGGGTTCAAATCCCAGCTCTGACATTTATCAAATGTCTTTGACCTTCCGTTTTCTCCTCTGTAAAATTAAGACAATGCTAATTATACTACCGTTCCCACACATCTGTTGTGAAGAAAGTACTTTGTAGAACTTCAAAGAGCTAAAGAAATGTCAATGATAATGAAAAGAGAAAGTGTAATGCAGTGCAATACAGGAGTGGAAAGAAGTCAAAAGTCTATCACATCCAAGTTTACTTCCCTGGGCTTCCTTTTCCTGATCTATAAAAAGGGGGCAAAAATATCCAATGGCCTATACCTCACAGGCTTAATGTAACGAAAGCCCTTGGTAAACCTTCCAGTGCTGCAGAAACATGAGGAGTTCTTATGTCTACAGAGCCTCCCAGACCCTGCTTCTGGAGGTATTCCCTGGGTCCAACCTCTTGCCCTGCACTCCCAGCCCTTTCCAGAAAAGATAAGTGAGGTGAAAGGCTAAGGAACCCACCCTGGCCTACCTGACAGCAGCCAAGTGACAGTCGTAGTGGACGATGTTAAAGTGGGACACAGTGCTATAGCCCTGCTGCTTCCGGGGCTTATTCTCCAGCTCTTCCAGCGCCACTCGCTTGGTGAAGGTGTAAATGCCCAATACCTTTGCAGGCTGCAAAGGCAAAAGCAATTTAGCAGGGGGAAAGAAATCCTAACATCTAGCCAAGTTAGGGTTGCAAAGGGCAGTGAGGAGCAAGAGCCAGTATTTGAGGTTCCACTGGTGGGAGAAGGGGCCCTTGCTTAGACAGAAGAAAAGTGGACACTGGTCTTTCCTGAGCACAAAGCATATAATTAGGGGGAGGTAGCATAGAACTGAATGGATAACCCACAGGATGCCTACACTCATGCAGAGGACCTTTACACAGCAAGGACAGAAATAAACCTGAGCTGTCATGAAAAGTTTTCACTCCATCTGTTTGAAAACTAACCAAAAATGCCCTCTTGGAATGATTTGCCCTCCAAAGTCATATGGACAATTCTGAAAGAGCCTGCAAAATGGAAGGGCTAGGGTACAACAGTCTTCATCCCAAGATGCTTGACCTTAATTGGGCTATGATCCAAGTAGAAAACCCAAGGCAGACAGACACAGTACACCTTTTAAGCCTCTCAGTCAGGTGAGTTCCTGCTCTACTAGAGGCAAAGAAAGGTAAACACTAGTGTTAAGTTAATTTTTAAAATGGGAAGAGATTCAGATTGTCCTTCTAGGTCACCCCTAGATGGTAACATCAGTTTCTTTCATGTCATTAACACGGGACCAAATTTCTAGTCACACTACATGTCCTGAGATTGTGATCAGTATAAGGCAAAATAACTCCCCAGAAGGTAGATGATCACTTCCAGGAACTGGCAGCACCAAGCTGATGCCAAGGCCATTTTCCCAGATAAGCTGAAACTGGTATGCCTTGTTGAATATACCCAAGCTGCCTTTTGGAGTCCCTGTCCAACCAGCCCTCCATATTCCCAGGCTCTACAATCTTTGTGGCCATACCTGGAACTTGTAGCCCTCCCTGCAGATGCAGCAGGTGAGGCCTGGTTCTTCAATCAACTCCTCCATCTGCTTCAGCAGGGCTGTCTTAGTCACAACTTGACCCTTCTCATTTGTCTGCAGAAGGAATTTCAGTCAGGATTGAGAAAATCAAAGGGAATTTCCACCCAGCCTGAGAAAGCAGAGGAATGCAGATGGGCTCTGGCGGCTCAAGCTTGCTGGTGGCAATGCCTGCAGTCTCCAATGAGGGTAAAACGGACATGGTGCAAGAGCCCCTGAGTGTGAAGCCTAGCTCTGCCACTTACACTCTGGGTGACCCAAGGCAAGTGACCTCACATTTCTCTAGGCCTCAGTTACCTCCTCTGTTACAAGAATATACTTTTCACTACCTCCCACAAAGGTTTGTTATAGGAGCTCAAATGAGCTAATGCTTTGTCAACCCTAAAGAGTTAGAGATAAGAGTAGGGAATAGAAATCTGACCCGTGATTTCAGTGGACTAGTGAAATACATAGTGAGAAAACCTTCCTCCAGTGCAGGTTGGCAACCTTCTTCACAAATTATCCTCCTGTCCTATGGAGCTGCCTGGGTCACTCCCTGAGAGAACAGGTAAGTGATTTGTCCAGGGGCACACAGCCAGTACATGTCAGAGACAGGATAAACATAAAAGTAATGAGAGTCATGGGACCACAGTTAAAAGCATAGGCTTCCCCTGGTGTTCTGACCCTTCAGACAAAAGTCCCACAGGCAAATAGAACACAAACCTTAGCCAAGGAAACACTCCCTTCTTCATGCCAGGAGCTGCCACTCACCTCCCTGCCCAAGCATGGAGAATAGAGGAAACATCTACCGGGGTCCCTGGCCTCAAGCCCACCCCTGCCCTGCACCTGGAATAAGCTCAGGCCCTAGCTAAGTCAAGGGAGACAGCCTGCCTGGCCATTAGCAACATGATAAACGAGGAAAGAAGGGGTCAGTAGAAAGAGACCTGGATTTGGAGTCGAGATCTAGGCTATTCTGAAGAGGTCCATAGCAATGCTCTAAGAGGCAGTGAAGTACAGGGCAAAGGGCACTGGTCTCAAGTCCTAAGATTCTGACATTTATTAGCTCCACGACTTTGGGCAAGTCCCTCGGTTTCCTCATCTACCAGACAGAAACGATAACAACAACACACCACCCACTTTTCAGGGCTGCTATGAGGAAAAAGCTTTGATGCCCTGAGGCTCTTTCCAAACCCGAGTGTCACTGAGGTATTGGGAAGGGGTACCTAGCAAGACAGTAGTGCCAGGTGTAGGAGACAGAACACTGGCTTTAGATCCAGAGCCCCGAGTGTGCCTTCCAGCTCCCACACAAGTCTGGCCATGGCACTTCTGAGCCTTGGATTCCACATCTGTAAAATGTGAATAACATTTGCCCTGCCTCAGCATTGTTGTATAAACATGACGATGATGATAATAGACACTTGGATTTGTTTTCAGGTTTTCAAAACATTCTACATACTCTCCCCAATATCCCTGAGGTGCAGGTATGAATACCATCTGTTTTTTAGATGTGGACACCAAAGCTGCCAGCTCATGGCCACACAGCAGGCCTTGCCTAACTAGACGTTCCATCACCACAGACTGGATTGTGTTGAAGGAGAGGAAGAGCAGGAGATGGCGTGGCAGCATTACCGTCATGCCCAGGGTCCCCAAGGCCTTCTGTCTCATGGCCATGGCCATGCGCTTCTTCTCTGCCCGCGTCTCCTTTCGTGCTGCATCAATCTTCTTGTTCACCTCGGGGTGTTCTCGAAGTGCCTCCAACAAGTTCTCAGCCAGGGTCCCGATGCCCTCATCGCTAGACACCTGCTCCAATTTGTGCAGGTTTGTAATGGAGTCTGTACCAATGAGCACCTGTCACAAGGTCAGAGTGAGACATACCTCTGGTTAAAATGAGAAGCCATTTTTTATACAAACTCCAAAAATTCTGAGCACCAAAGGAATGGTTCCAAGTTGATAGTTAACACACCCAGTACTGCCACTCTGAAATCTTTCAGAAAGGAAGTAAAAACAATGGAACTGAATTCCTACCTTGTTCCCCTCCCTATCACCTCTGGAGCACTAGAAAGGTCACTTTCCTTAACAGATCTCAGTTGACTACACTGGAAAGTGAGGGGGCTGGATGAGATCCTCTCTAAGGTCCCTGTATGGCCCTAAATCCTATGCTCAGTATCAGACCCTTTGGTTCTCTCCTTAGAAGGACACAGAAAAACATAGGAGATGGAGTATCCACAAAAGATCAGCACGCCAGAAAACAGGACCAAATGAGGAAAAATAAAAAGCATCGGGATGACCTAAGAAGAGAAGGCTGATCTCACTAGTCACGTGAAAAAAAATTTCCCAATCACTAATAATTAGAGAAATACAAATTAAAACAGACCTGAGGTTTCACCACACACCCATTAGATTGGTGAAGCTGACAAAGAGGAAAATGACAAATGCTGTAGAGGGTGTGGGAAAACGAGCAGATTACTGCACTCTTGGTAGAGATGTCAACCAGGAGAACCATTTAGCAAAATAATTTGGAATGATGCCCACAAAGTACTATACTGTACATCCCTCTGACCCAGGCTTATACCCCAGAGAACAAAGAAAGGGGAAAAGGACCTATGTGTACAAAAATACGTATAACAGCCCTTTTTGTGGTGGCAAAAAAACCGGAAACAAAGTGGGTCCCCATCAACTGGGGAATGGCTGAACAAACTGTGGCATATAGATGGAATGGAATGGAATACTATTGCGTCATAAGAAATGACAACATGATGAGGAGTAAAGAAAGTAAAACCAGGAGAACAATTTATACGCTAACAGCATTAGAAAGACAAATAATTCTGAAAGACTCAGGAACTTTGATCAACACAATTACCAACCATGACTCCAAAGAAATGATGATGAACAATGCTATTTACCTCTTAACAGAAGGATGATGGACCAAATATGCAGAATCAGACTCATGTTTCTGAACATGGTTAATGTGTGAATTTGTGCTGTGTGATTGTACATATTTGTTATAAGTGGTTCCTCCCCTTTCCCTTTCTCAGTTTATGTGGGGAGGGAGGAAGAAAGGAGAAAATGTTTTTAGAAAGGAGAAAGTTGAATGATTAAATTAAAAAACTGAATATATAAATTTCTCATTGGTAATAAAGTGCTTTTTGGCTTGAAATACGTTGCTGGAACCTATCAGTGTTACATCCTTAGGATAAAAGAGTATGTGTGGGGAAAGGGCAGGAAGAAATCACTGAAACAAAGTAAGACTCTACTGTGTCTACTTTCATAACAAAATGTGTGCTCATATTAGGGATTTTTAATACCTGACTAGGAAAACTACTATCAGCAACGACATGTTCTCATGAAAGCCCTATTCAAAGCATTAAATAATCAAAAGGCATTTATTAAGTGCTATTATGTGCCAGGCATTCTCTTAGGTGCTGACATCAGGCAGCTTGGATAAAGTAGCACATGCCGGGAGCTTGTGCTTGAGGCTGAGAAGCAGGAGACTTCACGCCTAACCTCTGCTAAGCCACCATGTCTTCCTGGAGTAAGACACTTAAATCTGTGTTTCTCGATTACCCCATTTACAAAACAGGAATTTTAAACAGCACAAAACCGCATAAGGATAAATCAAATATCTTTGTGAAAAATACTTGGAACTCTTTTGAGGTGAGATGCTAGATACATCAAAGCTAATACTATAATTCTCTTCACTGAAGGCAAACAAAAGGAAATGGGCTTAATACATAATGAAGAATTCTGCCACTGTAAGCAATTCACTAAGCTGCTTACCAGGATGGGTCACCAAGACAGGGTGTTTAACTGTTTTCACCAAAGAACACTGTTCTACAGATCCAAACCTGGACTGGTTTAGGTACAGACCTATCTGAAGGCAACGGGATGGACCAATCAATTCTGAAATCAGCCATCTGCCTGAGGCCAGTCATAATTTGTGCTGAGCTATGGACAGCTGGAAAATAGTAGCAGCAAAGGGATCCGGCTGTCAGACAGCAAACAGAAAAGTAAGGGGCTCATTCTGAACAAAGCCTTCAGGCTGACCAAGAGGACAAAAAGGTAATCGGGCTTAAGAACACTGCCCATCAGGGAGCCACCAAGCGGCCTCCATGCTCAGGTGCTGTGGAAAGAAGTGATGGTCAGTCACCAGTCTTGTCAGAGAGACCAATCAACAGCTACTTATCTCACTTTTAAGATGTTTAAGATCTCTGGAGACATGGGCTGCCTGAAGAGCTCAAGGCACTCTGTAAACTATATTTTGGGGTTTCTTGGAAACAGAGGGAAAATCTAGCTGACCTCTGCATTCCTTTTCTGATCTGGAAATCTTACATTCTTCATCACAGTGGTGAATTACAAATCACAGCAAGTTGTATCTTGAAACCTGAGGAAAGTAAGACTTGCTCTGTGTCCTTCAAGGGCTCCTTTTCTTTCTGGTACAAAAGACAGGGCATTGGCTCCTCACCTGGGTGGAAGGGTGCTGAATGGCTAGCCCTCGAAGAAGTCTTAAGATGAAGGGGAGGGCTGGGCGAGATAAAAACTTCTTCCAAATGTCAGCATCCAAACTGCAAGACAAAAGGAGGTCCTTAGCAGCAGTTCAGAAAAACTAACGAATCCCCCAGATTCAGAAGGAATGTGCCCATCAACGGCCAGGTGAGCGTGGCTTGCCCAGAGAAGCCACATGGTCACTGTCCAATCAGGCTGAAGAAGCCCTGGCTATACAAAATCTCCCATGAGGCCACAGACTAAAGTGCTCTGCAAAACTTAAAGCCTGCCATCAGCAACACCTCTCATTATGGCTGCTGTTACTCTGCCCTCTCCCCACAAGAACACTGGCAGTTTTGCCTCAGTTGGCATCATTTCCAGAGGACAGAGGTCCTACGCCTCCTACTGTGGGATTCTCTGCAGAGGTGAGGGACTACAGACTGGCTGTGCTGGGCTGCTCTTTTCATTTCTTATCCTCAGCTCACTGGGTGAGGAAAGGGGACGGTTATATGGGAAAGGAGAGAGCACTGTACCAACAGAAGACCCTGAGAGCTGAAGGCGAAAAGCCCCGTGCAGGGTAACCCTTACTTCTTGGCACCAGGGATGTGCTTCTTCATGTAGTCCAGAGCACTTTGTGTGACTCCCTTCTGGAGGATCAGGTCTTTCAGCTGGTGTCCGTTGCTGTTGTTTTTGATGCCAGCAGCTATCTTGCAGAAACAGTCCAGGAAGACCTTGTCATCACCAGTGTGATCCTCATCATACCTAGTGGGGGCAGAGAAAGGGGGCAGGAATCAAAGATCCGCTAAGAGTATAAAGCCCAGAATCGTCCATGCTGGAGCTAGAAGAACAATTGAGGATCAACTAACGCTGCCCCCCCCCCCCACACACACACACTGTACCAGGAATAAAAGTGGGGCCAGGGAAGAGAAGAAGCTTGCAGAGGGTGCCCAGGATTCATCAGGTGAGCCCCTAGCTAGATAGTGTGTACCCGCCCCCCCCACCCCCACACAGCCAGCTCAGGGATTCTGGGCAGAATCCTCTTCCACTACACGATCTCAGAGCAGCATACTTGTCAAAGTTGCAGTACGGCTTGAATCGGTCCACCAGGATCTGCATTTTCTCCATCTCTCCAAAGGACAAATATGGGATAATTCGCAACAAGCCCTGAAGGACACTGGGATTAGAGCGCACAAAAGTGCTATTGATCTGGTCCAGCAACATCACCAGCTGATCCTTGTCACCTGTCAGGAGAAGGTTGCCCTGAAACAATAACCAAGAGGAGGTAGAAAAGAGACATGCTGTCAATGGTGCAGGAATATTTTTTTACCCCATTCTTCCCAGGCAACTAAACACCTTTCCCAGTCCCACCAGAGCTTGATTGGCCCCCAGAAGTAGTAACTTTTAAACATCCCAATTCAGTGAAAACATCCTGCAGGAGGCCCACAGATTAATGGAAGCCTAAACTCTCACAGTTGGAAGGGTCTATAGAAGTCCTCAAGTCTCATCTACACCTGAGTGGAAATCCTCCTAGGTGGGGGGGTGGGAGAGGGTGTGTATATATTTATAGCTGTAGAGAAAGATATCTAAACTTTATTGTGGCCCTTGAGTGGGGTGGGGGGACAGGGATTAGGGCTGAGGGGAAAAAAAGAACAAATTTTAAAAGTGTACAGCAGAGAACAAATAAAATTCACAAGGAAGCAAAGATGGACAATTCTCAACATGAGTACTATTTATCATACAGGCTTTCTTGAAATGAAGATTTATCGTTACATATTTTGAATCTTCTTTTATGTTCTGCTAGGCACATGACGTGCTTTTTTTTCCTTCTAACTTTGTATTTAAGTTCCAATAATTAAGTTTATGATATTTTGAAAAAAAAAATCCCCCTAAGATCTGCCCAATCTTTACTTAAAAACTTCTTGTGACAAAGAGCTCAAAATTAAAGCACATTATACACCTGGATGGTAACATTTATAACAGAACAGTGATATCCACCTAAGGCAGCACTTCTAAATTCTCCAATATTTCCAAGAGTCTAGATACAGCACTGTAACCTGAGCCAAGGAAAATGTGGCATCCCTGAGAATTAACTCTAGGGACAGAACCACAGAAAGGGATGAGAAAACTTCAGGAAGATAAAGGAGAAACCTAGTGGCTGTTGAGCAAAGTGACAATATTATCAGTTTGAGTTATCCTAAAAAACAAGGGATTCAGAATTGACCTGAACCAGTTCAACCCCAGGCAACAAGGTGGTGGTGTCAAATTCAAACAGATCCCTGGGGGCAGCATGATGACTTAGAAAATCACAAATTACCATTATCTATGTTGTAATGTACTTTTATTTATTTTGTTAAGCAATCCTCAATGTCTTTTTAATCTGCTTCAGACAGCACTTCCTGTAAGGCTGATTTTGGAGTAGACTTTGCCTCAGCAGCCCTGCCAAGCCACTAGGAAGTGAAACACAGCAAGTGCTCAAACGCCACTTGTGAGCTGACCGGGCCCTCCCCCAGCTCTCACCTTGTCCTCACTCAGGGGCTCAGCATTTGATTCGTCCAGAATGATCTCCATGATACTGAGCACCTGCTCTGCCACAGCTGCCCCTCCACTGTCCTTGCTTTCCTGCTCTGCCACCAGGGCCTGGGGAAAGAAGATTCCATTGTCTGGGGGATAAAACCAGAGGCTCTTCACCCCATCATGCTAACAGACCCAACCTCTCTTTGCTGCCCCTCAACAGGCCCATTCACAGAATCTGAGTTGGAAGGGATCACAAAGTCATCTAACAGAAATGGTACCAAAATAATAATTCCATTTGTAACATCCTTGACAAATGGCTAGTCTCTGCTTAAAGCCCTCTAATGAGAGGGACCCCACTACTTCCCTGAAGCAGCCCATTCCATGTTTGGACAGCTCTAATTGTTAGCACAGCTCTAATCTTATATTGAGCCTAAATATGCCTCTCTGCAACTTTCAATCTAGTTCTGCCCTTTGGGGCCAAGTGGAACAAATCTAATCCTTCTTCCATACAACACTCCTTCAAATATTTGAAAACAGCCACCATCTCTCTTTCTCCTGCTAAATGTTCTCTTCCTCAGGTCCACTCTCAGGGCTTTAATGCACAGGATAAGGTAAGGAGGGGGAAGAAATAAAGGAAGACTGGAGGAGGTGAGTTGGCTTCGAAGACCCTTTCTTTAGCATTATGAAAGAAAGCAAAATCACATCCTGGTGATTATGTTTCTAGAAGTTAAAACCAGCTTAAGGTTTAGACTACATAGCTGGCTACCCTCTCATCTTGTCTTTGTGTAAATTCAGGACGAGGATAAGGTGGCACTTGGTGCCACAGGGAAGATGAAGACTTGTTTCTTCAATCTGAAGAGATAATACAAAATAGCTGGAAGACAGACTGCATTCATTCTAGAAGGCTGCTTCAGAGATGGAGAAATGACCTGAGTCACAAAGTCGACCTAACAAATCAATTTAGGCTGTTTCTTGCCAATCTCCCCAGACAGCTGAAGAGCTAGCACAGAGGAATTCCAAGGTCTCTCTCTCCCCTACCTCAGGCTTCAAAGGCTATATGTACATAACTCCCAGTCCAGTCTCTTTACCAAGTTAAGAGTGCCCAGCATGACATTCAAAGTGTTCATCTCAAGCTTGACCAGCTGCTGCCGATTCACTTTCACCTTCACACAGTAACTGAACAGTTTAAGCAGTACCTGCCAAGAAAAACCAGGTAAACTCTACAACATCTGAAAATGGAGAGAGGCTAGGAAGTGGTGAGTTGCTAAGCTATATGAGGCTGAAATGGTCTTAGAAAGAAGTAGTGGCAAGTCATGCTCAAAATAACTATAAAATCCATCAAATATGTGGAGTCAATTTACCAAAGCATACTCAATCAACACCTGTAAAGATACGATTATAAAATGCTTTTTAAAAAAACACAAAAGGGCAGCTAGGTAGGTAGTGAATAGAGCACTGGCCCTGGAGTCAGGAGGACATGAGTTCAAATCTGACCTCAGACACTTGACGCTTGTGTGACCTCGGGCAAGTCACTTAACCCCAATTGCCTTGCCTCCAAAAACAAAACAAACAAAAAAAAAAGAAATATAAAAAATAATAAAGCGAGTTAATTCAGTGTTCATGGATGGACCTTGCCAACATTATAAAAATGACAATTCTAACAAAGTTAATCTATACATTTAATGATGTACTAATCACACTATCAAGGAGATACTTCACAAAGCTAGAATAATAACAAAATTCATTTGGAGGAACAAAAGATCTAGAATAAGAATGCTGAAAAAAAGTATGAACAAAAAGGGGAAATCTCAAACTATATTATAAAATAGTAAATTAGCTTTATTTTTAGTAGGACAATGCTAAATATTAGACAAAGAAAAACAGAAATAACAGAACTCAATAATCTAGTGTTCAATCAATTAAAAACACAACTAGCTAGGGAAAAACTCTGTATTTGATAAAAAAAAATGTTGGGAAAACCAGGAAGCAGTCCAATCAAAATCAGGTTTAAGTCAGTATCTTACACTGGAAGCCACAATAAATTAAAATACACAATCTGCATATTAGAGACTGTAACATTAAAAAAAAATTAGGAGAAAAACAGATCATGTATCTTTCATAGCTTTGGCTAAGGGATGAATTCTTAACCAAATAAAGGACAGAGGTAATTACAAAAAATAAAATGAATATGACATGAAATGCATGAACAAAATTAATGTAACTAAGATAAGACTGAAAGCAATGAACTGGGGAAACAAATTTTCAATATGGGCCTGATATTCAAGATATATAGGCAATTAAAAGAAATATATATGGTCAAAAGTCATTCTCTAACATATCAAAGTATAGCAAAAATAATTATCAAAAGAATTAAAAACTATTCATAGCCATATGAAAGAACATGTTAAATCATTAACAAGAGAAATGCAAACCAAACAACTCTGAGGTTCTACTTCATATTTAGCAAACTGAAAAATGTGGATGGAAATACAAAATTTATTTAACAAAATTTATTTTAATAAATAATAAAATTTTACTTCAGTAAAAAAAAAAATCACATAGAAAAAAAGCAGATGCTTAATCACAGTCCCAAAGTTGAATCAAAGTGGCCATACACCATCAGTTCTCTCCTTCTTATCAAGATATTCTCTAAGGGGTGGGAGTTTGGAGATAAAAGGAGGAGGAGCTATAGCAGAATGACTGGGAAACCAAGTTAGGTTATAGTTCTGCTAAAGGACTGGTTTCTCCATGGATCAGGAGCATCTCCTCCATTCCAACAGCGAACTGCAAGGGAACCTAACCATCGATGAATAGAACCTTAAGGTGTGGCTGCTTTGAAAAATGCCTTTATCAATTTCAACAGACATTTGGGAATGATGATAAAACTCATGATCTGTGGTGTTCCCTAAATTACAAAGGGAGAAGCAAACGGATCCAAAGACTCCTGGGCAATAATTATGTGATCTGGGGCAAACCTCTCTGTATTTTGCTCAGCCTTGTTACAATATTACTTGTTCTCATATCTCTGGAGGGTTCAAATGATGGAGAAAATGTTTGTGAGGCTCTTGTAAATCCTCAAAATCCAATAAAACAAACAATAATGGAATGGTTGGATACATGTTTTAACTATAATCCTAGGGGAGAAAAATAAAAAGGTTATATTGTAACAGTCCCTAAAAACCAGCTTAAAGACAATTATCAGCTGGAGAAAAAAACAAGTAAATAGTCACTCCATAGCAGTGACCAACAGAAGAGTCATTATACTGGTTCCTTAGTAATACAAAACTTTCCTTATGCCTAAAAATATGAGCAAACCAAGGTGGAAAACATTCTGGGAAACTGTATGTGTCCAAAGTCTTCTTCCCGAGTTCTACTTCATAGAGAGGGATTGGTGACGTTATGCTGCCCTCTGGAGGCAAACTGAATGACTGCCCCAGCTCTAATTCACCCACTCACCGTCAGAAGATGTCTGCCCTGTTTGAAATCCTTGATCCCAGCCAGTCTGTTGAGCATGCAATCCAAGCCCCCACACTGGGCCATCACACCAGCCATCTTATATACCTCTTCCTCATCTTCTTCTTCATCTAAAGAGAGGGGACCCATGTAATGGTGAGGAGACAAATTTGAATTAGGCTTACAAACATTTTCACTACCTACAACCCTTACTCCTAACAAACAAAGAATTACTCAAAGGGGCCTAGAAGGGATATTATATTTAACTGATATACTTCATCCCCCATGAGAGAAATTAAGGCCACAACTAATCAGAGTGAAGCCTTTTGACTCTAATCTGTCTGTTGGTCCTCTGCTCAAAATCTTTGTGTGGCTCCCCATGATACATAAAAGAAAAACGCAGCCTGGCATAGGAGGCTTCCCACAATCTGGGTGTAACCTGATTTTCAAGGCTTTTATTTCAAACTACTCTCCTTCATGCTCTTAATCAAATCAGACTACTAGCTGTTTCCTGATTTCATCCTACCTTCTCCCACTAACTCTGCATTTGTGTAGGCTGCCCCAATACACTCTCCCCTTGTTATTGCAGGCTGAAATTCTTCTCCTCCTTCCAGTGTTATTTCGAAGTCTTCTTCTGTAAAGCCTTCCCTAATTTCTCCAGCTGAAAGTGAGCCCTCTCTAACCCTCCTCGAATTTCCCAGTGGCCTGGTAGAATAGAGGACAGGGCACTAGGCCTTAAGTCAAGAAGACTTGAATTCAAATCCTGCCTCATACACTTACTAGCTATGTGACCCTGGGCGAGTCATTTAACCTGTTTGCCTCAGTTTCCTCATCTGTACCTTAAAGGGCTGTTGTGAGAATCAAACGAGATGATGACTGTAAAGTGCGAAGCACAGTATGGAAACTTAGTAGGCAATTAATAATTAGTTTCCTTCCTTCCCTCCTTGCACATTTTACCTGGCTCTCCTTTATCTGCCTTTATCACTTCCTACAATGAAGCACACTAATTTCTATTCATGATGTATTCCTCTCCTTAATCAGACTGAAAGCTCCCTGAGGGCCAGGACTATAATATTTTTCATCTTTGTATTACTGTTGCCTAGCACAGGGCCTTGTACACAGTAAACTTTACTATATGCACCCTGAATTGAGGAGAAAACGGGCATCATTAATCAGTCAAAAAAGCATTACTAAGACCCTACTATGTGCCAGGCACTGTCCTAAATGCTGCGGATACAAAGAAAGACAAAAGACAGTCCCTGCCCTCAGGAAGCTCCCAGCCTCATGGGGGAGACCACAAGCAAACAGTTGTGTACAAACAACAGGTAAGACAATAAGCTGAAGAGAATCCACGAAGGGAGGGCACAACCACTCCAGAGAAAGGAGAAAGGCTTCTTCTTCTCTCCATTAGCAAACAAAAATGTATGAGAGCTCAGTCCACGGCGATGCCTGTAAAGGCTCTCCACACAAAACTGTGTCTCACCACCTCTCTAATAATTTTGGGACAGAACAAACCTGGCTAAAACTACAATGCAAGTTTCTCCTGAGTTACAGAGAAAGCGACCCCTCCAAAGTCTTAGAAATATTCACAAGGGCAGAAGGGACGGACTTTCAACAAGTGGAGACCCTGTTTTATAGCTGCAAACCCCAGGTCACTTGGAATGGAATTTCCTGAGACAGTGATACCTGTAGTGGAATCCAGGGACTCAATGAACTCCTCGGTGGCATCACCCAACAAGCCCCTCATGCGGTAGATGATCCTCATGGGTTCTCCCTGAGTAGAGAAAATAGAAAAACTCCATTCACTTCCATGACAAGTTCACTTAGACACCCTGACCTCATTTTCAATGGTCAGCCCTATTGGGCCTTGAGATCTAGATTCTAGGGGCAAGACGGAGGATCACGTCTGCCTTGAGGAAAGTCCTTCCATTTTGTTGTGAGAATGAGTTGAGTCAAATACAGAATATGCCACAATCCTCATTACCCAGACACCAGAGTCTGAATCACCACAAAATGTAAGCCCCTATAATATAGTACTGTCCTCTAGGCATTCTATATGTTCAGAGATATAAGTATACCTCATATGATATTGCCTTGAGTTATGTCATTTTACAACAATGTCATTAATATATTATGGCCCAAACCCAACACCACCAGAGAGACCAGATCCCCCAATATATGTATATTGGATGGTTAGTGATAAAACAAGCTACTGCCTAAGCCTGAATGATATTCCTTTGTATATGCATAAACACTAATTTTATACACCAGTCCATTTTAAACAATAAGTGAAAAGCCATTCTATAGTTTCTTCAAGAAACCAATGAATGTTAAGTGGGAAGTAACATGTTTGCCATAGTAGATAAAATGTTGGATTTGAAGCCAAGAAGATCTAAAATCAAATCCCCATCTCTGATGCATATTACAGTGTGGGTCATAGGCAAGTCACTTAACCTTTTTAAGCCTCAGTTTCTTCATCTGTAAAATGGAGAAAATAATACCTATAGTACCTACTTAATCGAGTTGTTAGGAGGCTCAAATAAGCACACACACACACACGCGCATGAATATGTACACTATATCTTTGTTATGTGTATATATGTACATCTCCCTGCAAACTTTGAGGTTCTATGTAAATGGCAGTTATTATTACTATCCTAATGTGTGCATACACACACACAAAATCATGTATATAGAGGTGTATGTGCATACATATACCTGCAGTAAAATGGGAGTTTTTCAGTTTCCCCTCTTACAATGAAATACCATATCAATGATCAGTCTTAGAGAGCAGCTGTTTCATGTAAGAAGTGGTCTAGAACTTCCCTGAAAATCCAACTCACTCACCCATTCATTTCTTCCAAGGAAAGGGCAGACCCCTGAAGCAAAAGTAAGAACTACCCATATAAGAGGAGAGGCTAATTAGAAGAAAGAGCTGTTTAATTAAAGACAAGCCTTCATAAGTAATCACAGACAGGAAAAGGAAACAATAAGTACTTCCGTTGCCTAAGGAGGGAACAGGGGCTCTATAACCACAGTCTCACAACAGGCAAAGGTTTAACTCTTTAGCCCCTCTCCTGTCCAAGTCTTACAATGAAGTGTCAGGCTCAAACTTTCAGAAAATGGGAATGAGGAGCTAAGAAAGAGAGAAGCTGTTAGAAAGTCCCAATAAACCTAATGCAGACCAAGCAGTGCTTATTTTACTTCAAATACGCAAGCCCAAAGGAAGGCTTCAGGGAAAGCTGCTCAAAGGCGTGCTATAGTTCAGCACTGAACATTACAGGAAACCTAGAAAAATAGCATATCAGCACCAAAAGCCCAAGGAAACAAGGGGAAGAAGAGCAGGTCTGAGGCAGCAGTTGTGAGCCTGTACAATGTCAAGAGGATTGGAAACCATGGTCCAGAAACATGGTTAACAAAAGCAAGGCAGAGGAAAGCTGCTCCCTGATGGTGATGTCCCACAAGTCTGGTGTTTCCCATCTCAGCCAGGCAGGCAAAACTGAGTGCAAAGCTCATAGTGGTGCTTGTGGGAAGGTAGATGGGGGGCAGGGGGAGATGGTGAAGATGCAGCAACAGAGCAGGGAAAGAGAAACATGGGAGGGAAGATGAGATCAAAGAAATGGATGGGAGAAGGAAAGGAATGGAGGGGAGGGGACAGACTAAGGAGGAAAGAGAAAGGAAAGGACAGCATGGAGATAGTCTCATGTTGCTGAAAGCAAAAGACCAGAATTAAAGGATCCCCAATGAAGATCCAGGGCATTGCTCCCATTTCCTCACACCAAAGCAGGAAGTGCCTGTTTGGGGTCTTGTAAAATGGGGGTGCCACTGCCTGATGCAGAACAGTGTTCCAGGGATTACAGATCAGTCACTGTCCCAGAAAATGGTAAGGATTAACTTCTGCAAAAAAGGTTTCACTCTGAAGAGAAGGGAAACAGAAAAGTATGCACGGTCACAGGGCTCACTCTTGCAGACAGCACAGGCCAGTCTTCCAAATCCTTATGGCTGGCTGCCACGCTAGAGGAGCCTTGTGCCTCACGTCTCCAGTAAAGTCCTCTAATCTCCTGAAGCTCTTACACCTCTACTAGTCTGCAGCTAATTTCCTCAAAAGTAGGACAAGACGACTGGTTTCCATCCCACCAACCCCAAGCTTGAGAACTATAGCTCTGTAAGTGCTGATACAAGCACCACAGGCTGAGTAAGAAAGCAAGAACAGACCTCATTTGTGGGGCACCAGACCTTCTTATAAACCTCTGCCACAGGAAGATCCAAGCTGATAATTTTATTGTTCACCAGGAGCTGAAAGGAAAAGTAAATGGCTTTTACTCCTAATGATTTCTAAGTAAGTCACAAACAGATAAGACTCATCATACCATGGAGGTGAGACCCTGAAATGGGCTATCTCTGCTAAGTGCACAATGTTTTCACACTTCTGACCTTAACTTACAGATAAGCAAGTCCTCACCAGTCCTTCCACCATCTTTCTCCTTTAAGTAATGTGATTACCATCAGACCAAAGAGGTCTTCCCATCAAAGGCATCAAATTTATATAACTAAGTAAATCTCCATGGAGACTGGAGAGAACACTCAAGGGCAGTGTTTCTTAGCCACTAGTTTGAAACCAATTTCTACTTGTATGTGAACCTTTTCCTTACTTCTTCAAAGTTATAAACTTTATAACTGCCTCTTCTCTCTCCAGGCCCAATCTGCTTCACAAAATGGTCCACAGGTGAGGTCTGAGATACTTTTCCACTTGACAGTAGAGTTTAGGTTGAGAAACACCAATATAAAGCATTGAAATGACTAAAATTCCCCTAAGTGGGTAGCCCTGCCAGGACTCCCGAGCATTTACCTCCATCCCACTATCATCTTCCAGCAGGGCCACCAGATCACAGTCCTGACAGATCTTGTTCTTGATGTCCCTCATCAGAGGCCCAATGCCTGGCTCGTTGCTGCTATAAGGGTTGCCAGGCATGCGACCCTGTAAGAAATCTTCCTGCTGGGGATCCTTCTCAAGCGTCACAAAGAACTCAGTTACTTCATTCTCTTCCTAAAGAACAAAGATGATGGTGGGGTCAGGGAAGCCTAGAAGTCATCACCTCCTCAGAGTGCCAGCAAGCTGCCTTGGTGTCTGGACTGCCTGGGTGGGGGGGTCTGAACTGAACTGATGACCCAGGGCTACAACAAAACACTTTGAGAAATGAGCCCTTAGAGGTGGGAGATAGAGAACTGTCATGTGTATTTGAAAAGAACCAACTAACAAGGTTTTAGCAGCTGCAGATCTATGTCTCAGGTGAAAAGGGTAAACTAGGGTTTGGAGCTGAGGAGCCACAAGAAGATAATAATAACTCTATCTACATGATGTGAATGGGGCTATGACAGAAAGCTAGAGCAGACAGCCCAGAGAATTCCTCACATTCTTTCTTCATGCACTGGTCCAATAACCTTCTAGGGTAGAAGCTCCCTAAATTCCGGAAGGACTTCTCTATATTAAATATTAAAATCTCTCCTGTGCCTAGTAAAACACACCTGACACCCAAAGGCCCTTCCTTCAGAATACTACTGATGCTAAAAGAAGGTTCTTCATTATTCTTGACCAACAGGAGAAGACCTCTGGCTCACACAGAGGCCTCTGCTCCTTTGCTCTTTCCTTAATGCCCATAAACATTCTTCTGCCTTCCCCATCCCCATACCCCTATCATTCATGCTGGCATCCCCTCAAGTTAACACCCTCTGTCTCTTCTCCCTGTCACAGCTGGACTCTTATAATTCAAATAAGCTGTCTAGACACGCTGCCTCTGCTTCTTCCTTTCCCAATCATTTCTGTCTCTGGCTGGCTGGCTTCCAAGTCCACCACTCAATGAAAACAGCTTTACCTAAGGTCATCAATGGTTCTTTCCTGCTAACTCCAATGGCCTTTTCTTAGTCCTCACCCTTCTCAGCTCTCTGTAGCATCTGTCCCCCATGACACTTCTCTCTGGATACTCTCTCTACTGTTCTGCTGTGGTTCATCTCCTGTCCTCCCCTAAGAGGGGGTGTACTCCAGGGCTCACTTTGGGCTAGGCTCTCTTCTCTTACTCTACTCTCTACACTCTCTCTCTTCATCATCTCATTAGTGCTACTGGTCCAACTACCATGTCTCTGGAGATGATTCCCAGTTTTCATCTCACTCAAGAGTCCTGCATCTCCAAATGTCCACTAACCATCTCCCGCTGACTGCTCCATATGCTTACAGCTCAAACACAAGTCCTAAACAAAACTCATTAGCTTTTCCCTAAACCCACATCTCTTCAGCTAACTGCCCTCCATCAGCGGCGGTTACCACTATTCTTCCAGTAGCCCCAGTCCACACCATTGATGTCATGCTCCCCTGTCCACTCTCACTACTCCCCAGTAACCAATCAGCTGCCAAGTTCTCCAATCCTACCTCCACAGCATCTGTATCTGTGCCCTCCTCTCCACTCATAGCCCAAGATCCCTAATTCAGGTATTCATCGCCTCTCACCTAAAATATTACAATAGCTTCCTAATTATTCTCGCTATATCCAATCTGTCCCCTCCTTAACCCTCCCCATAGCTGCCAAACTGATGTTCCTAAACTAAGGGGTGAGAAACCTGAGGCTTCAAGGCTACTTGTGGCTCTCTAGGTCCTCAAGTGTGGCCCTTTGACTGAATCCAAATTTCCCAGAACAAATCCTTTTAATAAAAGAATTTCTTCTGTAAAACTTGGACTCAGTCACAAGACCACATCCAAGGACCTAGTAGGCCACATGTAGCCTTAAGGCCCCAGGTTCCCCACCCCTGTCTAAAGTTTAGGTCTGATCATGTCATTCCCCTGCTCAAGCAGCTTCAGAGGCTCACCACTGCCTGTAGGATCAAACACAAGCTCCTCTGGAATTTACAGCCCTTCACAGTGTGGCTTTGGCCAACCTTTTCAGGGTGTAAACATGTAGGATCCTCCTCACACTCTCACCTTAGCCACACACTGCTGCCCGCCATTTGCCATACCTGTGGCTTCATCTCTCCACCTTTCCGCCTTTGCACAGGTTCTCTCCCCCATCTCCCTCAGCTCCATCTCCAGAGGAGGCCCTGGCTTCCTTCAGGCTCTGTTCACACGCCACCTGCTCCAAGCCCCTTCTGGAGCCCCTCAATTGTTGGTAATCCCTAGATTATTTGGCACTTATTTGGTGGATATATTCTGCACTTACTCCCCTAGGTCTATGCTCTTCCTCCCAATAGAACACTTTTGGAGAAGAACAGGCACTGTTTTGTTTCTGCTTTTGCACCACTGGAGCCTGGCAAAGAGCCTGGCACCCAGGAAGTACATACTGAACTGATGTGCCCCAGTTTGGGGAAAAATGCAAACACAAAAGTAAAGAAGAAAAAGGAGAAATATGGAGACTTCTTCATACAGACCACTCCAGGTCAGTACTGCTTTCAAAACCTATTGGGTAGAAGGATACTAGCAGATTAGGGTCTCTAAGGACTAATATCTGTAATTAATGCCAGGAATTTTCTTGGCAGGGGGAAGGGGGAACAGGGGAGAGAAATAACAAATGAAGTTTCACACTATAGCCGATTTGTTCACATTGCAATTAATAGGAGAATGAATTTATTGCCATTTTATGTCAGAGGATAGTAAATGATAACTAAATGGGGATTCTTGGGCAGCCATAAGGCCATCTCCCAGTCCTCCACACCCCCCAACCCTCCTCTTTTGCTGCCAAAGTGCCCTGCCTGAGGCCTCCAAGGAGCAGCCATCACTTACAGGATAGATGATGCTGCAGAGCCTCTCAAAGATGAAGACAGGAGTCCGATAGTCATCCAAATTGTAACGCTTGGCTGTTTCAATGCACACTGCCATGAAGGCCTTGGTTTCTGATTCTGTGCCTGCCAAAATAAAAAGGCCCAGTCAGTTTGGAAAGAGCTTCCCTCAGTCTTCCCGTAATATCCCAAGCCACCAAATCAAAAGGAACTGATCCAAGAAGTGGCCTAACTTGTTACTCACGGCACAGGTTGAAAGATTATTAGACCATACTTTACAGTCCCAAGGTCCCACATGGATAAGATTTTGGGTACCAGTAAAATCATGAGCTTAAAATGGAAGTATTCAGCTGAAAAGTCTCAATCCCACTCAACACAAAAGCCCCAACCTAACTGATGGAACAAGAGAAAACTCTAATTCCTGGCTTGAAAGTTTTCTTTGGGGAACGGAAGATGGTCTCCTTCATCCCTGCAAGCTGACGATAACCTGACCCCTCAGACCTCACACAATACTTGGTTTTCTGGCTCTTGATGACCACCTCCAACACCTATGGCGATTTCCTATGCCCCAACTAGGCTGCAAACTCCCTCAGGTCCTTCAGATAAAGCTGACATCCCTTTCAGTGCTCCCTTCACACAGTGTAGGCCCTCACTATTCGTTGTTACCTCCATCTCTGGGGAACCTAGTGATATCCTGCCCATGCTGACACAATGAGCCAAAAAAAGTGGGAAGAGGCTGAGGCTCCAGGCCTCAGGGTGGCTCTACCTGTGGTCATGTCCTCCAGCATCTCCAGCAGCATATCCTGGGTCTCATCAATCAGCTTGGTCCTCTGTACGACCAGTTTACGCAGACACAGGTACCCATTTAACACAGTGCCCACCAGGCGGCTTTTGAAGTGCCGTTTAATGGACTCCACTTCAACAAAGGAGGAAAGGAGACCTGTAGGGACACAGGAGACAGCTGTAGGAAGCCTGGCAGACAAACCAACCCAACATTTCAAATCCAGTACCAAAGAAAAACTTCAGACCTTAAACCTGTTCTTGTTGCAGAGGATAAGGTATGGGACAGGAAGCCAACACCAGAACTTACAGAGACTGAGGTACATTGGCTTCAAATACACGTTTCTATTTCAATAGCAAAGGATGCCTGTTAGAAGAGCTGGGCAGTTAGTCATACCTGTGAGGCTCTTGAGAGCATATCCCTGCTGTAAGTCAGTGCTCAGTGTAGCCTCCTCCAGGGCCAGCAAACGTGCTATTTCCTAGAAAGGACATAGGAACGGTCAGTGCAACATCATAACAAATGTCACCATCACGCCCCTTCTCTGAGGTCTACAGTACCAACTCAGGATGCTTACATCAACACTCAGAACCAAGCTTTTACTGATGCAAGATGGTGAACCTCATCATCTCATTACCCCTGAAAGGTCCATTCAAGAACCCAGGGACAAGTAAGGCTCCTTTGAAGCCCATTCTCTATGAAAGGCTAGCTCTACAGTGATGCAGGGCCCTGAGATTCTCCCAGCTTTCTGAGAGAACAGGAAAAGCCCAGGACAAATCACAAATTCCAGCTTCAGACAGCAGAACCACATCTTAAGCCATTAGTAATGAAGGCCTTGATGACAAGTAATGAAATCCTCAGCACTTTAGTGAGGGAGGCCCTCCCCTGCACAGAGCATGAAGCTTCTGTCACTCACATCACAGTCATGCGCGGGCCTCAGAAGAGCTGCCTCAAGGATAAGACCAGAGGTCCCCGACCCCTACCACTGGGAAACCAACAAAGCCAGGGATAATATGAGAGCATCTTAATGGTCAGAAGAAAGCCTGAGGCCTCTCAATGTATAAGGCATTTCTCCTCTAGGAGAAATGTTATCTCCTGAACCTTGTGTGATACCTAAGGAATGTCACAGAATGTCTCAATAGATCTGGATGAGATCTTAATATCACTTTGTCTAGCCCCTTGAATTTTACAGATGAAAAAACTGAGTCTCAGAGGAGCAAAATAATTCATCTGAAAGTGACAATTAAAGGAGAGGTGAAATACCTTGGTGATGAGGTTGCCAACATAGGGCAGGACTCCTCGAGCTGCCAGGTAGACCTTCCAGTGGGCTGGTTTGATCAGCTTCTGGTAGAGTGCCAAGTACTCAGCTGCACATTCTCCAGCAATACTCAACTCATCCAGGTAACTGATACAGGGACACAAAGAAATTATAACTCAACAAGTGAAGTAAGCCCAAACACAGAGGCAGAAATGAGAATGAGCCATTTGCACCAATATTCTAAAACACAAAAAACCCAGCAGGGCCAGAATTTAGGCAGCCCTTGGGAATTCCTTAGGAGCCCTGATACCCTTGAAGGCAAAGAAGATGGAAGGCCAGAGAAGTGTGGGCTCTCAGTGCCCCTGCCTAGCCCTCCATGGTACCTGGTGAGGAGGTCAAGGACCTGCTGTTTACGGCTAGGAATGGTTGCCAGAGCCTCCACAATGGTGCAGGCTGCCTGACGGGCTGCCTGGGTCGCCGGAGTGAACAGCACCTGAAAGAGTATATGGGAGGCAGGACATCATTAACTTGATTTAGCGGCAGTTCTCCCCATCCCGGGCTGCAGAACATTTCACTGCCGCTGGCTAACACTGCCAACTACTCCATCCCAAGGAAAAATCCCTTGGGAAGACTTCTTGGGGAAAGGGTGAACCTGACATTCACACAGAAGCCTCAATGCTCCAAACAAAAAGGAAAGGAGGCATAAGGGAGCAAATGAACCAGAAGCAACTGGCTACATATACTTCTGGTCTACCAGTCAAATGGCGTTTTTACTAAGACCTTTGTTAATTGGTTTGCAAGACAATAAGTAAGATGCCTGAATTTTAATACAGATTATTTTAAAGGTATTTTCCTTAAAAAGCTCTTATGAACACCTTTGTTTTAGAAGAAACAATTAGCTTTCTGCTGAAGTCTTCATTTAATGGAACTCTCCTCACAGTATGGACTATTGGATTGTATTATGTATAGGTATTAATTGTATGCTTCTTTGAAATACTGTGGAAGGAAGGAATTGGGGAAGGAAGAAGAAAAAGAAGAGAGGGACACAGAAGAGAAGACAGGAGATTAGAGAGAAAGGAGCAAGAGGGGAAGACGAAATGTGAGAGTAGAGGGAAGACAAAGAGATAGAGAAAGGAAGCAGGAGAGTGGCGAGAGGCTGAGAGGTGGGAGAGAGGTACAAGAGGTGGAGAAGGACAAAAGGATGGAGGAAGGGTAAAGGAGAACAGAAGGACAAAGCATGCTTTTGGTTCTGAAGTTTAGCAACATGAGCAGGAGAGGGGAAGTCAGCAGAAAACAGAGACTACCAAGGTTGGTAAGTGGGCAAGAAAGAGGAAGAGAGATTCTGCTCTGCCCAGGTTCACTACCATCTAGTTAACAGCAACATTAAGCCCTGCCAGATCCTGACTAGAAAGGCACAGACAGGCAAAGACACAGGAGAAAGAGGGAAAGCAGCAGGAGTGGGAAGGGGAAGGGGACATCTCTAAAAAGCCTAATGGTGGCTCAGCGCCTCCGTACATCATTCCCAGGGCTCTGAATCCCAGCAAAGATGCTCCCTCACCTGCCGAAGCCAGTTGTTATGACCCAACTTGAGATCCAAGGGGGAGGTTCTCTTCCCCCGACGGCTCATGTATTGTTTCCACCTCCACACATACTTCTCTGTCAAGTAGAGTTGCCGAAGCTCTGCCCTAGTGGAGGATTTCCCATTGGAATCGATACCTGGAATATGCAAGGAAGAATGAGGAAAACAAGGCAGTTTGAATAAAAGGGGTGGAGTTAAGTAACCACAGCTCTATCAGTTTTGTGGCTTAAGTCTTCCTCAATTAGACTGTGAGCTCCTGGAAGGTAGGGACTTTTTTATCTTTCTTTATACTTCTAACACTTTGCCTAGTACCGGGCACACAGTAAACAATAAATGCTTGATCGAATAGTTAAAAGCATTCTAGATCTTAAGGTGTCATACAGATATGAATTGTCATCTACACTGTCATCAGATTCAGACTTTGCCACAGTTTCCAAAGTCGTTTTTCTTTTAAAATTAAAAAAAATACAATTATTATAACTTCATCAATAAATACCAATATTTCAATATACAAGGGAGAACAAAAAAAGAAATTGTGACTGTTACATAAAGTTTATTTTTCAAAATTATGTTAAATTTAACATAGGAGGTATAAAATTGACCTATTCGCATCCCCTTCCTTCTGTTTCTTTAAGTTTTATTAAATATTCCTTTCTATTTTTCTAATTCAATTTTTTTTCTATTTCCAAACATTTTTTTCCTCCTTCCAACTCCCAAGCTTAGTAAAGACAAAGGCACACCTCTGGTGGGAAGGCATTTCTTCCAGGCCTCGTAGGATGCTTTTGGGTCTCGCTTGAGCCACAGCTGAGCCTGGGCATGGATTTCATTGCAGTATGGCTTAACTGTGGTGAGAGCTTCAACAGGAACATCCTTGGGGGGAAAGGGAGACAAGATGAGAGCTTTCCAACAAACCTGAGATTCCAAAGCAAGAAGGGCCAGAGCAGCCATACTTGTGTTGGTGAATTTTCCTGATAATCCTACTTGGCAGCAACAGCTCCAGAATTAATTTAGGGTTCCTGATTCACCACTGTGGAGTGTGAAATGCTGATTACTTACCAGAACAGCTACAACTGGTTCTTGAAAAGAAACCATGGAAATACTCAAGCATAGCTGTAAGTACCTTCTAATCTTGACCATAAATGTTCCCTTTGATTTTATGTCTTAGGAGATTTTGCATCTTGGAGTTCACCCCCCACCCCCACTTTTCTAACTCTCAATATAAACTTCACCACCCAAGTCTTCAAATCGTTACTGGGTCCAGTTAAGGGAATGAATTTTTGCCCTACCATTGTATCAAGTCCTTGAAGCTTAGAAATGTCAGATACAGAGGTGTAAGATGGCAGCCCTTAGTTCTGAGCCACCTATTCCTTCTGTTTATTTCCAGACCCTAACTTTGCCTAGAAGAGAGTGTCCGAGTCTTTATGTAATTTAAGCAAACTATTCTCAAGAATGAGAATCTCCTCAGAAAGTCTTCCAGCAAAGTCAGTCAGTGAGGTGTCAACAAGCACTTATTAAGCATCTACTACTTGCCAGACACTGTGCTAAGGATACAAAAAAAGGGCAAAAATAATCGCTGCCCTCAAGGGGCTCCCAGTCTAATGGGGAGACAGCATGCAAATGACTATGTCCTATACAAAATACATACAGGATAATAACTAGCATTCTTTCACAATGGCCCAGGGAGGCAGGCGCTGTTATAACTCCCATTTTACAAAACAAACCGAGGCAGGCAGAGGAGTCTTCCTGAGTCCAGGCCCAGCACCCTATCCACTACATCACCTTGCTGCCCGCCTGCGAATGTTATCAGAGAGAAGGTGTTAACATTAAGAGAGATTCAGAAGGATTTCTTGCACAAGACAGGATTTTGGCAGAGGCAGATACGAGAGGAAGAGCACTGTCAATGGTGGACAACAAAAACGACTCTGGAGAGGCCAAGAGGCCAGTGTCAGTTAGCTGGCTTGGCGGAGTGAGCACTGGTCCTGGACTCAGGAAGACCTGAGTTCAGATCTGGTCTTGGGTACTTATGAGTTATGTGACTCTGGGCAAGTTACTTAACCGCTTTTTGCCTCAGTTTCCTCATCTGTAAAATGGAGGTGATAACAGCCCCCACCTCCCATGGCTGTTGTGAGGATCAAATGAAACAGTCTTTGTAAAGCCCTCAGCACAGTGCTGGGCACGCAGGCGACACTATGCAAATGCTTATTCCTTCCCTCTCTTCCCACTGAAGAGTATACGGAGGGAAGAAAAGTATAAGACTGGAAAGGCTGGAAGGGGCCCAACTATGAAGGATTTTAAATGCCAAAGAGGATTTTGTGTTTGTTGCTGGAGGTAAGAGGCAACAACTGGAGTTTACTGAGTAGGGGGTGACATGGTCAGATCTGGACTTCAGGAAAATCATTTGGTGTTTGAGAGACTGGAGTGGGGAAACAAGTGAGGCAGGCAGACCTCCGTGGGCTACTACAACCATCTGGGCACGAGGTGAGGGGTGTCTGCACCAGGGTGGTGGCAGTATCAGACAAAGAAGGTGAGAGTGAGGGGTCCAGTATGACTCCAAGGTTGGGAGCCTGAGGGAGGAGGAGGATAGAGTGGCTTCTACAGTAAAAGGGAAGGGGTGGGGGGTGATTGGGGGAAAGACGATGACTTCTGTCTTGGACATGTCTACAGGACATCCAGCTCCGGATGTCTGAAAGACTGGAGGTCAGCGGAGCATTAGAGGCAGGACAGGGAGGCTGTGCACTTGTCCCATGTGCTGCTGAGAGTCTTCTTCAGGACATGCTTTTGGCCTTGGAGGTACTTTCTAACCCCAAGCTTCTACGATACAAACAGCCAGCCAGCCGTCCTGTGATGGTTCTAAGCTCCTCCCTTCCAGCTCTCTGAACCCTCCCATCATCTCTTCTTCCACATTAGTCTGCAAAAGCCTATCTCATCTGCACCTGCCCTCAGAATCCCCGGAATCACCTCCTCCCCTCCTAGATGGCCCCAACCTCCAAAGGGCAGAGGCACTCCAGTCTTAACAACACATTCAAACAAAAAACAATGAAAGACCAAGTCAGCTCTGTGAGGTACTTCCTACAGACGCTCCGATGACCTGTGCCATGCCTAATCTGAGGGGGTTTCAACAATTTCAGAAAGCAGGTAGCTTCTGAACTTTAATGAATTTCAAAGAACTGCCACCCATCAGATGAGCTCTGGTTTGTCAAAAGTCTGTGCCTCAAAAAGCCCTGGTGGACAAAGGGAAAAAAAACAAAATACCTAAGGTGAAGTCTTGGGCAGAAGGCTCAATTTTAAACACATCCTTTCTCCATGGGAGGCACAGCAAGACAGCGAGAGGCAGCAGACCTGTTTTGGCCATCAGGAATTCCCAAGGAGTAACAGTTCCTTGGTGCCTGGCACCTCGGCTTGGCTCTGCTGGCTGTGCATCCACTGAGACCATGAAAGAAATACCTTGTTTTTCTTGCTGGTCGGAGCAGGTGGCTTGATCAGCTTCTGCAGGATCCGGAGGCACATGAGGGTAATGTTCTCCACCACAACAGGCGTTTTGATGTTTACAGCCATGAGGAAAAGGCTGAGAGCTGGTATGGAGGAGGCAGAGGCCCTGAATCACTCTCACTGCCCAAGAAGTGCCCCAAGTCCTAGCAGACCTTGCTTCTCCAGAGCCTTTGCCCAGCAAAACCCCTGCCCCTGCAGTGCACGTCCCCAATCCCCAGCTGCCTGAACTCACCACAGCGCAAGCGAAGTTCCCAACAGCTATCCTCCTTCGAGATGGAGTCTGTCAGTAAGAGCATTTCGTACTGAAGGCTGCTTGCCTGAAAAATCAAGGGGAAGAGAGAGGTCCAGATGCGCCACAAGTCTGTCTGTGATCTTTTGTCTCTGACAAGCATCACTGCAAGGGATGCAGCCAAAGGCATCTCAAGGCTCAGCGGGTGAGCCTAGAGCAACATCTCTGAGACCTAACAGTGATGACCACTCTCACTTAGAAAGCGCTTTCCTCATCATAATCCTGGCAGAGAAGGCTAAATGGCCCACCCCTGATCACGCAGCTGGTAGAATGCCATTGTCAGGACTTGAATCTAAGTATCCTGACTCCAAGACCTATGTTCTTTCTTTACCCTGTGCTTCTTCTTATAGCAGAGACACCAAGAACATATAAGCGAGGTGGAGCAAACACCTGCACACCCACTTGCTGCTGTGCCACTGACCAGCACCCCCAGGCTGGTCTTAGCATGGGAATGGCAAGGCTGGGAACTAACCCAAGCAAGAGGGTTCCTTTGCTCCTCCAAACACCACAATGAAACTGGATGGAGGGGGACAGAAGAAGAGGACGGTGTCAGGGCATGCGAGATGACACCTGGGGGGACAGAGGAGCAATGAGGAGAGGCTGGTTCCCTCACCAGATCAGGGTTGGCCCAATGGCCTTTCAGAGCCGCTGAGACCTTGCCAATGATCAGGTCGTTCATCTGCTGAGTTGCTTCTGGATTATCCCTAAGAAGAGCAAGAAAAAGACAGTTATTAAACCCACTATTGGCTGGGATTCCCCCCCGTTTAGGGGCAGCCCGGGTACACTAGGCTTAACTTCCCTAACTAGAGAAGCATCTGCCTGGAAAGAGGACTTAGAGGCTCCCTAGAACTTTGGTGACTGAAGGGACAGGACACTAAAAGAAAGAACGTAGGCCAGGCACCTTTCCTGGACACTGCTCCTCCTTCATCGAGAGAACAGCAGCATCGACACCAACATGGCTGTGCACTTTCTGAGCACGCCCATCCTTTACACCTCAGGTTCCCACGCATACCACAGACACCTTCACCTGGCCTCTCTACGCCTTTTTGGGGCACACCTGCAAAGAGTTCTCTCAGTTCAACCGCTACTGCTTCTTCAAATCTCTTCCCAGGACTCACCTAGACAACAATTTCATCTGACAAGTATGCTTAACAACCTACTAGGTATTGTTTGTCTTTCATTTTCAAGAGGACCAGTGACATCACACGTGATGTCTTGACTTGCAGGAGAATCGGATTTAAATGAGGCAGAGATGCCCAAAGTCACCAGCCTCACTCTCTCTTCCTGAGTCACTGATGTCCAGTGACACGAGCAAAGTCAGGATGACCGGCCATGGCCTGGGATGCAGGGGGTGACCTTGGCATTTTTGATGGCTGACCAAGCTCTGACCAAGCTTCACAGCGCCTGCTTCAGCTGCCTTCATGACCACTGGAACACACTGCACTCATCCACCCATTAAACTGGGGAAAGTCTTCACGTGCTTGGGGCAGACACCTCCCCCCCAACTCACTAACAGATCTGAGCCCTAGTAGAGACCCTCGACCTCATTTAGCCCATCTGCTGAGATGGTTTTACTGGGGTACGGCCACTGTACATGCTATAACTTTCTGGAGCCACAAGCGAGCATTGGGTGGATCATGTGGACACCAAAGAGGGATGAGCAGCCTTGAAAAGGGCTCCCTATCAGAGGTGCTAGTCCTCCTGAACACCCAGTAGGTACAAGACACCAGACTAGACACTGGTGATACCCAGTTCTACCAAACTACTGCTCAAAGGCAGCAAAATCAAGAATACTGAAGTTCCCAAAGGTCAATGAACCATTCTTTCCTAAGCACTTCAGCCACTTGTCAATCTCTATAATAAATCTATTTTCCACTCAAGTTCAACTCAAATGACATCTTCTCTAGAGTCTTTCCTGATGCCCCATGTCCCCCTATCCCTGCCCCAATCTCAAAAAGCACTGTTTTATACCTTTGTTCCACAACAGTATACATAATATGTATAATAGTTTTCCCTTTTCTCTTACTAATCTGTGAGCTCCCTTACAGCAGGGACTACATGCAATCCAAACCTTCACTCCAAACCATAGTCCCATATAATGTTCTGCATTAAACAGCTACTCTGTGTTTCCTGCACAGCTAGCATGACTGTCTCCAAAACAGACACAAGAGAAAAAGGATAAGCTAGGCCATACCTGGTGAGGAGACACATGAGCTGGCGGACTTCTTCTCGCATGGAGGCTGCTCCCCGGCGCAGATTGTAATCAAAGAGCTCCCGGATGAGGCCCTGTGAGACGAGGATATGCCGCAAGGCCGGGTTTGTGGCCAGGGCCCGGAGCAGCGTGATACAGTGTTCAGTGACTGCAGAGGCACATCCATAACACTTGGTGGAGGAGGTGTGGCCACAGCCTAAGACCGATAAAGCTCGGTACTGGCTGGCAGTGAACGTTGGCTGCACCGTGGTCCGAGATGACTTGGTAGCTGCCTCCCTCTGTTGCAAATCATACTCCAGGAGCTCCTTCCGTGAAGCAAAGACTTTCTGAAGCCAAGAACAGAGTGAAGGAGGAGTCAATTATTGTAGCACCAGAGAGAAGCAAACATTCTGACAATTCACCTCAAAATCTAAACTGAGAAACCTTTTTCTAGACAGGCCTCTTATTTCAGGGGCTTCAATCCTTGGCTCTAGTGACTCAGAAAACCTTTAAGATGCTACAAAAATGTGGCTGTCAATATGCTTGTGACAGCCCAGAAAATGCTCTAGTTTTGGAGGGAGAAGAGACAAGGAGGGAATCACCCTTAGGGTGACAGGCTATTTCTGCCCTAGGAATAACTCCTCCTTTGCCTGGCAACTGTGTCCTAAGAAGGGGAGCAAACAAACTTTTTCCTTGAAAGTATTAGCTAACTTTTAAAAAAAGTTCCCATCCCTTTCCAGTGTCTCCTCCATGTTATTATGCTGTTTATTATAACTCTGCATTGGTTCTAGGAATGGCATATTAATTCTGCCTCCCTGGTGAAGAGAACCTTCCCATGCAGCTGAAGAGAGTTGGCCTAAGATGTCTCAAGGCACAGTAAGAGTGTGTGAGGTACATAACAGCAGTTTGAAAAAGCCTAATTGGGAGTCTGGGGGTTCAGGAGTCTGGCATTTGAGCGGCATACTGTCTGCTCCAGGCACACCCCTTCTTTGTGGCACTGCTTCCCTTTTCTGGAATTTCTTATTCCCAGAGCCTTTCATGCTAGATGCTTCCTAGCTGGCCTCACTAACTGGCGCCTTGCTGCCTATGGCATCAGAGGTGGAAAACCAATTAGACATGCTTGGCTGGAGGACCCTCCCCTCCCCATAAAACATCTGGCCCTCATCCATATTGGGGAGCAGCCAAACTCTGTGGAATGGAACTCAGGGATGCTCACACCAAACTGGGGAATGGAGAGACACAAACAGGATTGGAATACAGGTAGTCCTGGATCTCAAGCCATCTCTTTATTTACTAGTCTATGCTACCTCTCTGTTAATTTGGATAATTTAAAATTCTCCACGTCTTCTAAATTATCACTTCTGTTGGCACAGATTGATTTTATAAATAAAAAAGCTAAGGTGCCAGCACAAAAGCAGATATGACAAAGGCCAACCTTGGTGACATATGGGCTGGTGGTCTCACCCAGTACCCACTCTTGTGAATGTCTGCATAGTGAGACTTATAAGACTCCAGGCAAACAAATGGTGAGCTCCTCCATCCAGCTTAGGGAGTGGGCACTGACATGTCAAGAGCTCTGGAAGGATACCAATACCTATGCTCAAACACCCGATTTCTGTGACCCCTTTACACTTGATTTCTAAGGATTATCAATCACAGCTGGAAGGCTCCTCAGTTGCATCTGGGTCCACTCTCTCTCTCTTTTTTTTTTTCTCATTTTTAAGTATAAAGAAACTGAGGCCCAGAGAGAAAGGATGTGCTCATGATATCATCTTGGGTCAGGTCAGGACTGGCTTTGTGAGCCACTGGAGTTCCTTGAAACTCTCCACCCAGTAGGGGTATCTAAGTGGTGCAGTGACCTATGACCTATGTCTATACATAGAGCACCGGCCCTTGGAGTCAGGAGGAGCAGAGTTCAAATCTGATCTCAGACACTTGACATACTTATTAGCTGTGTGACTTGGGCAAGTCACTTAACCCCAATTTCCTTGCCTTCTTCCCTCCAAAAAAACTCATTTAAAAAAAAAAACTCTCCAGTCAGGATTCAAACCCCAGTCCTCTGACTCCACAGGCAGCATCCTGCCTCAGGCTACCTAGCTTCCTCAATATGCTCACTCGATTCCCTGGGCACTACTCCCTGCCCCCGCCCAAGCTCAGGGGTAAACAACATCTCCCAGGAAAACAAATATCCAGGAGCTGATCCTTCCAGCTGGTTTGCTCTAGGGCAATATCAAGGTTTGGGTTCATGAATAAGGGCTGCTGGGATGCTTAAATATCATCGGTGTTACAGGAAGTTCCCCAAGTTTTCATACCTGTATGATCTTGGAGAGCTCGTCAAAAGAGTTCTTACAGTCTCCGCAGTACTCTTGAGCCAACTGCAGGATGTAGCGATTCACACTGGCTGACGTGGAGCTGATCCCCCCAGCACTACCCGAATCATCCTAGAGCCCAGAAAGGGAAGTTAGACAGCAGCATTCTCCCCCAAGGGAGCGTCCACAACTGGGAGCTCCTAGCATATGAGTCAGCCCCCTCTGCTTCCCTCCCGATAACACCCTAAACTTAGTTGGGCATTACCTGGGGCTTTTCAGGGGCTGCTTCATTCACTTTGCAAAGCAGATTTTCCAGCTGTGGCCTGTGTCCCATTAGCTGGTGATACACTCGGTCAGCTTTATCCAGGAGGGTATTGATGTTGGTCACAGCCTAGGGATGAGAGGAAGCAAGAGACTGAGTCAGAACTAGTCTAACTTTCCCACACAAAATCATAAGATGTCATCAAACCCATTAATGATCATCCAGTCTTTACTTAAAGCTCTGCAGTGACAAGTGGAACCCTACTACCTCCTAAATCAGTCCACTCTTGAAACGCTCTAATTGGGAGGAAGCTTTTCCTTAGAGCAAGTTTAATTTTGCCTTTCTGGCAACTTCCACCTAATGCTCCTAAGCTTTGTCCTCGAGGCCCAGGCAGAACTAATCTAATCCCTCTTCCATAGGACAGCTTTTCCAATAAACTTGTAGACAGCTATCATTTCCCCTCTAAGGCTTCTCTTCTACAGACTAAATATCCCTCATTTCTTCAACTAAGCTTCATAGAGCCATACTAGAGGCACTATGCCCTTCTGGGTGCCAGCCTCTGGACATTCTCCAGCTAACTGGCATCCTCCCTAAAACACGGTGCCCAGAAATGAACACCCTACAACGTATCTAGTCTGACCGGACAGAACGTATACAATGGGCTGCCTTCTCCCTTGGCCTGAACACTAGAGCTCTGAATGAAACCTGAAATTGTATTTGCTGTTTTGGCTTCCACAGCCATGATAGCCAGAAAAGGTTATTCGGCCATTAACCCACTTATCCATCCTGCTAAAGATTTTACATTTATCTCATTAAATTCCAGCTTTTAAAAGTTGACTGAATGTTCTAGATATGTCAAGACCTAGAATCCTGAATTCTTCCGTCGTCCTAGAGTATGTTAATTCTCCTCAGTTCTGTGTCACCTGTTAATCTGATAAGCATGCCCACAAAAGCTTCCTTCAGAGCCACTGATAAAAAAGCTCCAGGGTCAAACACAGACTAGTGATCTCCAGGGGAATCCTCCACACAAGATCCCCTCAAACCATGAATAAATTAAGGGTCACTCATCCAAGCAGTTCTACATCTACCCAATGGTGCTGTCCCTCTACCTTTTCCATTAAAATAACATGAGAAACTTTGTCAGCTGCTTCCCTGAAGTCTAGAAAAGTCATAGGTCGAGCAGTTTACAGATGTATTGTTCTATCAGTCTTGTCAATCAACCAATAAACATGAAGCATCTACAGTGTACCAGACACTGTGCTATGTGCTGGAGCTACAGAAAGAGGCAAAAGAAAGTCCCTAACCTCAAGGAGCTCACAACCTAATGGTTGATACAAGAAGCAAATAAATATGTACAAATAAGTAAGGGATAACCAGGACAGGATTAACAGAAAGAAGATACTAGAATTAGAGGGTTTGGAAAATCCCTATAAAAGATGGGATTTTAGCTGGCACTTAGAAGGAAGCCAAGAGACAGAGATGAGGAAGAACAGCATTCCACAAATGAAGGTCAGCCAGAGAAAATGTCCAGAGTCAAAAGAGATGGCCTTGTTCATGGAACAGCAAGGAGGCCCATCAAAAAAGGAAACAAAGCTCCTCTGGAATGAGCCATTCTTGACAGTGCTACCTTTACAAAAGTCTCTTTTTTTCTCTTCAGTGTAACTAGGAGTTTTTCTGTGTCTTCAGAATTACATTCTTAAGTGCTTATCTATCTCCGACCAACTACCCCTATAAAATTTAGGCCATAAGGACAGTCAGCCCATCTCTTATTAAATCTTAAGCCTCTGAAATTCACTCTTCTACATCTAAGCCACATGTCAGACTACATGGAGATTCTCTTTTCTGCTCTAATCCAAGCTCTAAGATAGAGTGGTCATTTTCTCCCAAGGTTGCGATCATCACCACATCAGCATCCGGTTCTTTGGTGAGAATTAGATCCAAGACAGCATTTCCACTTAGTGGTTCCTCCATTTTTAAGGTTCTCAGGGCCTTGTTTTCTGACTTATACTTTCTCTGCCAGAACTTAAGCACCACCCGGTCTTTTCAACTACCTTGAACTGAATCCTTTATGTGTTTTCTCCCCCAGTTAGAGTATGATCTTTTTGAAAGCAAGAGACTGTATCTCCAGCACTTAGCAAAGTGTTGGCACAAACCAAATGTTTAATGTTTTTCTATTCCAATCATTAAAGCAAGTCAAGAAATTATTAGCCACTCTATTTTTGAAAGAGAGCATTCCAATAGCTATCTGGATAATTGAAGTTACTAATACATCCTGCCTCTAAGTCAGGCTTATAATCTGTTTTTGGTTGGTTGGTTTTTTTTAAACTCATCTATTTCCCTTCTGTCCATCCTGTCTATAGTATCTTCCAATGATGATACTGCTTCTGTTGTTCTTCACTCAAATGTTCTCTACCTGGCTTCCTTCCTCCGGGTCTTGTGTCTATCTTTTCACATGAGTATTCTTTCATTACATACAATGTTACTCAGATCTCTCTTCAATGCCTCACTTTAGTCATAGGTCTCATCGCACTGAGTGTTGACAACATTTCTGAGGTCAAATTAGCCTCTTTGCATTAGTATGTCTAGTTCATCTTTGTTACTACCTACATTTTTTGCATTTCTGTATAGACATGAGGTTACTGATTTAATTACTGGTTCCTTTCATAAATTTTTTTTCCCCTATGAACTTCTATCTCCATTGCTATCCTTCCCATGTCAGTTATTCTCTGTGGTGCCTAAGTTGGTGGATATACCTAGACATTATTCTCCTGCCTCTTTTCAGTTAAGAGTCCTTTTGATTAGATTTACAAGACTCCAGGCAAATATAGTCTTACCTATCCTAATTAAGTGCACTTTACACTCAGGCAAGGGCCTGTCATTCCTATATTATAATCTGTGATGCAGAAATCATAACTCGGCAAACCCCATTCTCTGATACCATATTCTTAGCTACATCTTCACTTCCTTGAAATGTCATCTCTAAATTATTCTTGTAAGTTTCTCTATTCTCTGCTGCCTTAATTTGATTTCCTTCTGGCCTTGGGTTCAGACAACTTGCAAAATCCAATCACACATTCTTTATGATTACAAGCAAAGTTGGGAAGGTCAAGTTTCATGCTTCCCACAGAGAAGAAGGGTGCTCCTACTGAAAATGCATGACCAAATATGGCTTTTCAATTTTCAAATCTCAGGTTATCTTCTATATGAGATGTACCTCTTGTGTTACTGAAAGCCACCGTTACAAAATCCTAATCAAACTAGATGGGTCATTATTCTGACTTGTTTCACTCCATAAAATTTAAAACCATAAGAGTCTTTTCCCCATTTCCCCCTCTCACAAAGCTAATTATCTTTACCCCAACAGCTACACCTAAAGTAAGATGAAATGGTGCTACTGCTCTCAGCCTGGCCTATCCTCACCTTCTTTCGGTCTTCTTCATTCTCAATGGGATCCACAGCACAGCAGGGTTTGGCATACAGCATGAAGTCAAAACGAGCATATTTACAGAAGCCACAGGCATTGCATAAGAAGGGATCCTTCTCATCATAGTTGATGGACCTAGAAAGTCAAGATAGTTAGATCAAAGGGGCAACAGAGGTTCAAAGGATAATTTTGAGGTCAGCAATCATGTCAGATTTACTCCCCAAAACTCTAATATCAATGACTATAATGAGTTATCACCAGATATTAGGAGGTGAAGATGACTCCAGCTATAAGATCCTCAACATATCCTTGAATTTGACAGAGATGGAGTACACCAGAGGTGTCAATCAGCCTGCATTTGCTGCCTAAACCAGATTAAATTGGGAAATATTTAACAAAATAAATGTGCAATAAACCTTAGATAATGTTAATATGAGCTTTTCTAAGTCACAATAAGCAGCTTGCAGGGATACTTATGCATGGCTTGGTGGTCCTCATTTCTATCTGAGGTTGACCCCGCTAAGGCACACTGCTTTGGTCTTTCTGCTGGGTCCACTCTGAGTTCCTATAATCCCCCTAATTTACAACTTGAAATCTGCGACCAGGTATTAAGGAAAAAGTTCAAATTACTGGGTATACTCAAGACTCTGCACCGTCCCATGGACCATTCCTACACACACACACACACACACACACACACACACACACACACACACACTCTCTCTCTCTCTCTCTCTCTCTCTCTCTCTCTCTCACCTGCATTTATGACACTGGTAGACGTTTTCCCCACAGTTGCCACAAACCCCAGGGTTAGCAGGAACAGAGGCACTGCATCGAGGGCACTGCAGGGTCTCTGTGGAAGCCTGATAGTTTTCATAGAAGTCTGCAAACTCGATCATCAGATTTGAGGCCACAATGGGCAGTGGCAGGTCAATCTTCACCTCTGTCTGCCCTGGGGTCAACTGTACCTTCTTGGCTTTGTGCCAGCGAGCTGGCCTAGGGAACAGAAGCCCCTGGTTAAAGATCTGCGGCAGAGGAAGCTGAGATCTTTCACCTCTAATGCTATCAAGAGACAAGGGGAAAAACCTCACAAGCACTTAGGCAATTATTCCAAGGTAAGAAATTAAAGGGGGATGATTAATAGGCAGTTGACTCATTTATTTTACTAACAGTTTTACCCTAGAGAAAACGGTGAGATAGTCAAGGGGTACACGTGTATAACAGACTTTGTACTTATTTACAGGTTGATTTCCAAGAAAACCAACAAGAATGTGACACTTGACCACTCATAGATACTAAAGAAATACAACACCTCAAAATAAGTGATGATGGAATGAAAACCTCAAGAGGTATATATAATACAATGGATGGAACCAGATGATCCTCTGAGGCTCCATGATACTAAGATGGTAACTTCTCCCCCAACTGACTCTATTTTTCTAAGCCCCCATTAGGACACTCACTTCGGAGGACCATAGCTAAATTGCTTCAGGGTAGCTAAGAAACATCCTGGAATCTAGGCCTAGTGCCAAGAATAGTAGCAAAAATAAACACACAAAAAAATAACTCCACCATTCCCACCACCATTCCCACATGCCCACCCTATTCCCCACCAGAATAGAAAATTATACCAGCTATTTTGAGCAATAGCTTCAAAAAACTGTGAATTTCTGCCCTCAGGCCACCAGTGTTGCCTTTTGGTATCAGAGTTCAAGGAAAAATCTCTTAGCCTGATTCCCAAGAAAATCTTTCTGACGCAGTACAGTCCACTTTCTCCTCTCCTCCTGCCCGCCATTCTCAGCAGCTCCACATGCAGGGTGGCAGTGCATCCCACACTCACTGTTAACAATGTGGGACCTTCCTGGCCTCTGGGCCTAAGCACAGGGCCTGATACCTTCCCAGAATAAGATCCAATTCCATGAAATCCACAACTCCTGTCTCTCCTCACAATTCTTTCATTTTTGCTCTTTCTGACTCACCTGTGCTGCCCTGAATCTAGACTCAAAATAGATGCAGGAATGCCCAAGGCTGTGTAACATGAAAAAGTTTAGGCAGAAATTGAAGAGATGTATAATGGACAAATTCTGGGAGAAAACCTCCTGTTGGTGTACAAAGAACTACAACGTTGATGTGAGAGTAGGATGCCCAAGGAAGTCAACAAAGTGGTTGTTCCTCTTGCCAACCTTTTCCACAAATCACTCACCTACCAAATCTGGTTTTCATTTACCATTAAAAGATAAAAAGTCAAAGGAAATGAGAAAAGGAATCTACTGATACATCTTCCAAGGGATAAGGATTTGTAGAAGGCTGGCCCTTGACAAACCACACGGAAGGCATGTGTCTTTCAAGATCTGAGCATGCCATCCATGTTCCTTAGCTCTCATTCCCTGGCCAAAATTGTTGGAAAGCTCAAAGAGTAGGGTGTAGATCCCTGGAATCAAAGCCAAAACCTTTAAGTGGGACTCCCAGACCTACCACATCCCCAGCCTCTTCCCAAAACCTGGAAATTCATACTTATTTTTCAGCTCCACGATGGCCTGCACTGTTCGGTTGTTGTAATATAGATTAATGGTTCGCACCATCTTGGTTCGCTTCAGGTCACCGATCTTCACTGTCACTTTGCTGATGGTATGGCTGCCAATGAGCTTCACCACCTGCTGAGTGGTAGTGTAACGGGTATCCACTTTGATGGAAGAGAGCTTGATATACTAAAAACAGAGAATGTGAGGCTATTAGGAGATTAACACATTACCCAGTCTCCTCCTAAGGCTATTCCCAAATAGTCCATGAATATGTTCTACTTGAGATTACAAATTCATTAAAGGTATTGTGGGGTAGTGAAACACACACTAGACTTGATGACAGGAGACCCGAGTTCTAATCTAGGTTTTTACTAGTTGTACATCATTTTACATCTATACCTCAGTTTCCTTATTTGCAAATGGGGATATTTGTATCACCCACCCCATAAAGCTGTTGTAAGGAAAAGGAACCATAAGCATTGCAGAAATAAAAGTTATGAACAAGAAGCATGCTAAGTCTGTGTTCTATAGTCTAGGCGTCTACTCCTTCCATTTCTTATCAGAATTGGAATAATAACCTATTCTACAGTTATTTTCTAAGAACACAACAAACACTGCAGGGCCCTCCATGGCAGTGCCCATCACTCACACAGAATGGCACTTCCGGATTGTTACACACCAAGCAGGGATCACTCTCTAGGTAATAACCGTCAAACTCCACCAAACCAGACAGAGTGCTAGGAAAAAAATAGGCCAGAGATGAGGAAATCTTCATTTCTAGGATCACTGAACTTCTCACAGGAATTACTAAAAATGCCTTGAATCAACAGCCCTGCTCACAGCCCTGTGTTACTGAGGGCACATAGAAAAATGAGAAGGTTCTTTCTCCCAAGGTCTGGATATCATAAGAAGAAACTTCCAGACTACTTCGGAAGATAGTGCCTTCCCATAGAAAAGAAGCACTACTACAGGATGCATCTTCTGGGATGCAAACGCAATTGTTTTCATCATTTTCCTTTTCCAGGCACAAGAAACTCGGGTTATTTTATGAGATTTGGTGGTAAGTCAAACCCACCCTTCCTTGAAGAACATGATTAGTTCCAGAATTTCAAAAGATGACTCTAGATCTCACTTTCTTTGGAAATCTTCCAGGTCTATTTAAAGCCCAAATGATGATCATGACACACTTTCCTCACTGTTATTAACATAAATATATATTTATGTCATTTATTATTGTGTCATCTGAAACTTCTGTAACATTAAGGGCTTCTAACCCTTTGTCTCAGCTCTGCCCACCAACTATTTCACCCTCTAAGATCAGGTGGAAACTCAACTGGTGCCTTAGCTCTCCCAAGAGGTAGGAAGCAAGACAAACTTACTTATAGATGTTGGAGTTGGGATGATTGGTAAGAATATGGTTTTGGGTTCGGAGAATTTCTACAGCCTTCTGCGAATATTCTTTCAACTGAAACACAGGTTAAGAAATGATCCTAGTATACAAACCAAAGTCTAAATGGAAGAAAATTCTCTTCTGTTTGTCCCAGTCAGAGCTGTCCTGCTAACCGTGCTAAGATATTTCATGCCTGATGCAAGGGGAGCTAAGAGAAGTAGGGCTAATCCCTAGCTATTTCACTTGTTATAATTCTTTATGGTCTTGTCTTAATGACAAATTCAGCTTGAAAACTTCCTAAGCATTCTAGTCTCTGCTCTGGGAAGTATCCCTGCTCCCTGCAGAAATGCTGGGCAACCATGAGTTAACTATCTAACCAGCTGAGAAATATTTCTAGAAGCATGCTTTTGAAAACAAGTTAGAAACTTGTCCCTTTGCTCTATGCCAAGTAAACTTAATGTAACTTATCTGCTGCTATTTCATACATCTATGCTTAAAAGTTGAAGATTGGGACTACCTGTCATGTATATAAAAAATGTTGGGAACATTTAATACTAAGTATAAAAATGATTATGTGTTAAACTAATCTTCAATATGGGCTTCCTGTACAGGACTTCGACATAATACCCTGGGCAAGAGTAAAATAATGCCCTGCCCTGGGTGGAAGAGAAATGAAGCAGTGTTTTGTCTCCCTTAAGTCTAAAGTCAAAATGTTACCTTTTTCTCAGTCTGTGGGGTTTTCAATGAGAAATATCCCAGCAGGTCTACAAACTGGGCAGCCTTGCGGCCATAGGCGGGGAGTTCTGGCCAGATGGACCACATCAGGTCCAAGAGCAGCTCCTGTTGCGATTTGTTGGAGTTTCTGTGGGCAAATGACAACTTAGGTTAGTTACTGAGCTAAAGGAAGCTCTAGGTCTTACCTACCCAGATAGTTCAAAAACAACAAATTCAACTTACTTTTACTAAGTGCTTACTACGTATAAGACAATGCTAAGTGCAGAAGATACACACATAAGACTCTATAGAGTCCCTACATTCAATGGGTATACATTCTCCAAGAGGGGATATAACACACAAAAGAACCAGACAAATTTACAGCGTCATGGGGAACCAGAGACACAAAGCACCCTAGGAGAATGAGAGGAGGAGAGACTACTTTAAGCTGAGCTGACTGTGGAAGGCTTCATGGAACACAGGATATATGAGATGAACCTTGAAGCAGCATGGAGTCAGAGAGAACTGGGTTCAAATCATGCCTTGTACACTTACTAATAGGGCTACTGTGTCCCTAGGCAAGTCATTTAACCGCTCACAGCCTCAGTTTCCTTACCTGTAAAATCAGGAAGACAGCAGCACCCACTTCAGCTGTTAAAATGCTCAAATGACATAACGTATCCAACATGCTTTGCAAACTCCCAACTGCTGTCCCCATGTCAGCTACTAGTGTAACTGTAGTCATGTGTAAAAGGATTTGAACAAGTGGAGCTCAGGAGAAAGAAGGTGCCGGGTGCGGCCAGCCAGCCTTTATGGAGGCAAGAGAAGACTGGAAGACACAGAAAGTAAGCCAGCCTGGCTACCGAAAAGGCAGAGCTACTCAGCTCATGCTTTGCTTCTGTTTTCTTTACCAAGAAGAAGGATCTTTAGGCCATCAAAGATGGTGAGAAACTGAAAGCCAAGGAAAGACAATCTATGGATGTTCCCAATGGGCCCCAGCCATCAGGCACCAGACCCAGGCAAACCACATCTCTGAATTTAATTGAGAATTTCCAGGTGTCATTGGAAAACTGTGCAGAGGAACTACATGGCTAAAGGAGGGCAAGCATCCTGATTCTCAAGAAAAAAAAAGGGAAAAGGGAGACTTGAAATGAATAAGGAGTATGACGTGTACTCCTGGCAAGATCTTTAAACACACTCTATCTAAGGGATAGTTTACTGGCACTTAAGAGTGTTCACTGAGACTGTGGCATCATTAAGAACAGATAACCATTAAGTTTCTCATGATAATCTAAGGAGAAAAATGGAGAGACACCAACTTTTTTATAGCAATCCTATGTTAATTAATGACAAGTGATTAATGGAATATATTCAATCTCTGAAAGGAGGTCTCTAGCAGAGTGCTTCTGGGCTAGGTCCTTGTCCCTATTTTGGTCAGCATTTTTAATCACTGATGACAGATGACATACTTGGCAAATGTTTGCACATCGAAAAATGGGATGCATTAGCCAGTATGTTGCAATCTCAAAGGCTGGTAGAAGAAGCCCCATTTAATAATATGCAATGGAATAGTGATAAATACAAAAGCTCATGTTTGAGTTCAGAAAACCAACTACAGAAGTAACAGGTGGGAGAGATGTGGCCAGACATGGAAAAACTCCAGGGGATGATTTAGTCTGATTCAGCAGATGATGGGGCAACCAAAAAAGCCAATGTGATCTTAAGCTGAAGATCAGAGGTAGAGAATCCAAAATGAGAAGAGATATAAATGTTCCCATATTCTGCCCTGGTCAGAATGTATTTGGAATACCGTGTTTTATTCTGAATATGTTTTAGGAAGGCCATTAACAAGCTGACATCCAGAACAAACCACCAAGATGGTGCGTGACAACCACTCATAAATATCTGAAAGGCTGGTTTTTGAGCTAGAAAAGAGATTAGTACACTCCTGTCCAAACCCTTCATTTTACTGTTAAGGAAACTAAGGCCAGACAGGAGAAGTGATTTGCCCAAGTTCCCATAGGCAGTAAATAAATGGCAGGGTTGGCAGCTGAACTCAAGTCTTCTGACTCCTTCTACTACACCCAATCAGAATCATTTTGCTCAGCTTCAGAGAAGAGAGCTACAACCAAGATACACAAGTGAGAGAGAGGCAGATCTGGGCCCATAAAGGAATGACAATCAGTGCTGCCCAAGCCTGTTCTACCTCGCTAGAAGCTCTGAAGCACAGCCCCCATGACCACTAGCTGGGCATGCTGTAGAAAAGCCTCTAGATCAGGTAAAGTGGCGGATACCCACTGAGGGTCTGCCCAGCTCCTCAGACAGCCCAGCTAAACAGGCCCAAGCTTGGGGAGCTGTCTTGGCCCCCACCTGTATATGTGCAGCGCCAGGCAGTGGGCTTGCCAGCGCACAGAGGAGGAGTTAGATTCTAGCAGGAAGCAGCGAAGAAACTGTATCAAGGTCTCCTTGTCAGCAAATTTGTTCAGTTGGTTCACCAAGGCTGTACACAGCTGGTCTTCTTGACTGCCTGAGCACTCACCTGCAAAGTGAGGCAAAAACACCAAAGGTTAGGAACTTTCTTGGGACTCAGGATTTCTAAATTGTTCCTGTCCTGATCAGGCTAACCAAGCACTGACAATTCAAAAACTTGCCTGAAAAAAAGAACCTAAGTTGTTTGTGAGAGAATGCTGCTAGACGAAGTCATATAACAATATGCCAAAAAAGCAGACATACCCTCCCTGTTCTGTCATAACACTGTACATGCCAAATGAAACAGAGTTTAGGCTCCAACCACACCAGGACAGATGGATGTGAAAAGACAGACATCTGAGCAAGGACACAAACAGTAGCATAGGCTTTAGAGCTCAAAGGGACCTCAGAGAACATTTAGTTCAACTTCCTCATCTTACAAATTAGAATGAAGGTCCAAGAATGCAAAGGGACTTGCTAGAGGTTACTCCTTGCTGTAAGTAGAAGAGCTAAGATTTTAACTTGGAGCTCTCCTGACACAAGATCCAAAATTCTGTGCACTATAGCACACTAAACATGTTAATAACCCTGTAGACTGCAGTGGCCAAGTGCACAGTGCTGGGCTTGAATGAGGTAGAAATCCTCAGGGCACGTGTTTGCAAAGATTGGAGCCACATGTCTCCAGTCATGGCTAGCAGCAGGCCCACCAAAGCATAATGCCACATAACTGTGAAGGTGGAAAGGACTGCAGAGATCAGCAAGTACAAATCCCTCACTTGACACAAGGCACACAAGTCAAATAAGCTACCCAAGGTCACACGGTGAGTTAGTGAAGACTAGGTCTACCTGGCCTCTGAGTCAAGGGCTCTTTTCCCATTACACAGAACCAGAGGGCACAACTCCCACATCCTCACCCTTACCACTGGTCTCAAGCATCCATGAGTCACTGGAAGGCAGCTCAAAACCATGCTTAATTGGAGCACAGGATATGATACAATTTAATATGTGGCCTTGAATTTGAGAAATACTGAGATACTAAGGACCTTGACCCAATGCCAAAAACACTGAAGTATTTAGTGTACTACAAACCAGAATTCGAAGTCCAAAGAGCAGGCAGTGGCTCAGACCTGAAGACAAACAAACGAACAATGTTTCTGACCTATGGAGGGTGGCTCTTACCCTCCTTTTCTTTCTCCTTTTCTTCTTTCTTGCTCTTTTTGGTAGATGACTTGCTCTGGGTTGTTGTTTGTCCAGAACCAGAGGCCACAGGCACTGAGGAGGAGGAGGAAGAGGAAGAGCCGGAGGCAGCACTTGAGGATCCCGATGAAGAAGCCACAGAAAGCACTTTGCTGCCACACAAAGCACAGGAGAGCAGCTGCAACAGAACTGGAGACACTCCCTCATCCACTAGGAAACTAACTTGGAGGAGGAAATACAGGACTGCTGCAAAGAGGTAAGAAGAGAAAAGATCAACAAAATTAAACCTACAGCAGAACTACTTGGCCTGAGACTGCAAAGCAATAGGAACTATAATTACTTCATCATTAGCCAAGATGGACCTCAATGTCTAATTTAACCAATGCTTATTTCCAAGATTCTTCTACTATATGCTGCGACAAGGAATTCATTTTCACTGAAAAAACTGTTGAGAAATACTATATAATGTGATATGGACCAAAACTTTCTGTGGAGATGATGGCTAGCTAGAAGTGGGGCTACTTACAATCATCTTTAATACAGAACTTCTGCCAGTTGATGGTGCGCTGGGTGGCAATCTCTGCGCAAGCTTTGAGGTGCTCCATCTGAAAAAAGAACCAATCCCTAGAGATGAGTGACCCAAGTGAGCAGCTCAGAAGATGAACAAGCAAGGCCATGGCCCTAAGTGCAAAGATCCCAAGCCCATACTCTTAACACCAATGGGCTTCATGCCTTATACAGTGAATAGTGCCTGACTGATGGAGCTGCCTTCTATAGGATGTGATCCCTGTCCTTCTCCAGGTTACACAAGGGCCCTTGCTTTTCAGGGAACTGTCCCTAACGAGGAAGCAGCCAGGCCAGGTCACCTCTTGAGGTCAAAGAAGAGGGAGAAAAAAACCTCCAAAACAAGATGTCAGTTTATGCTTGTCTTGGGGCCAAGGACAGCAGTCAAGATGCTCAGAGAATCCTCTGGGATTAGTGACAGAAGCTTTCTATCCAGCTGTTCACTCAATTCCATTTTCTTAAGTCCAAATAGTCTCTTTTGTCATTAACTTATGTGTATCCCATGTATCCTACCTTAATTTTCTTAAATAAAGAATCGGGGACACCCAGTTCCAATAGATAGGGGGCTAACTAAGGTTTGTGTTACAGATCATATAATGGAAATGCTAAAGTTATTGACACTCCAAAAATAACTATCCAACAAATGGCAAAAACCTCTTCCAGACTGTGAAACCATCAGTTTAGACTGCAGCCTGGTAAGGTGTTGGCCTTGCAATTAGGAGAACACAATTCTAATCCTGGTTCTGACACACATCCCCCGCCCGACCCCCCGAGTATGTGGCCATGAGCAGGTTTCTTTATCCCTTGAGTTTCACAAACTCTACGACGAAGAAATTACTAGAGTTCATCCCCGTGAGGCTCTGCAAGCCTTCAAGTGCTATGAAAATGAGCCTTGTGCTGCTGTTTGGGTGGGTGTTATTAATGTAGTAGAACCTGAGGATTAAATCCTACCTTAGCCAGCCCTAGTCACATGATGCTCCCAACACTTAAAACACTTATCTCCAGCCTAGGCTTGATCCCTGTGAGGCTGTGTCCCATTGCACCCCCACCTCCCATCCCCATGGGAGTTGCCCTTTGTACCAGGCTGATGAGTGTGTCATACTGCAGTGCTGAGCCTGAGCTGGCTGTGACCACACTGGCCCGAAGGAAGATCCCCTGCTCCTCCAACAACTTTTTGATCCCGCGCACATGGGAATCCAGGGTATGTAAGTCTCGAAGCTGGCGGTACTTCTCCTTTGAGCCACAGATGAACAGCAAAAGTTTGCGGACTTGGCGACGAACAAATGGCGTCTGCTGAATCATCAGGTACTTGGGAAAGTAATAAATGAACAGGAACATTCTGAGGCTGAGTCCACAGTGCTGGGGCACTTACCACCAGAAAGTACATTCTCTTCCCCACTAGTTTTTTGTCATCCACACGGGCCTGGGCCTATTAACAAGTCTCCCTGCCTTCTCTTGTTTCCTCTCCAGTCCACTGTGATCACCACCTTCTTCTCCTCAAAATTCTTCACCTAATACCTATTACTACCTGAGCACCATTCAGACTTCTTTACCTGGTATATAAGGTCCTCCAAAACTGTGTTTTCTCAAATTATTCCTCTTTATGTATGCTCATGACTTCAATCAAACTGTATAACCCTCTGCCCTAAAACACACACTGCCTGCACACGTCCATGTTTTTTTGGACACCAGTCCCCACGTCTGGATTGGACTGGCCAAAATCTTGCCAAATATTTTATCTATTAAGCTCCTACAGACAGGCTAGCATGGTGACTAGAGAGCTAGTTCACAAGACCTGCATTCAAGTAGTGCATTAAAATACTGACATTTCTAGCTATGGCAAGTCACTTGTCCTCTCATTAGTCTAGACAACTCTTCTTCTCCAGAGAGAAGGTGCCAACCTGCACAGGTAGAGGGAGTTTTCTCCCACAGAAGTTCCTTCTATCAATAAAATCAAAGATACCATCCGTATTCCCCTCAGCTCATACATAACCTTTAAAAAACCAATTTTGAGCACCACCTCTCCCAGGGAGCCTTCTCCAGCCATCCCCCTGTCCCCTAAGGTAGTCAGCTTCTTCCTCCTAGCTCCCTCAGCACATAGTTTACTCACCTTTTAATGCAACTGTCACCTGACACTGTGTATTTTAGCCATCAATGTTTGTATTATTCCATATCAAGAAATGAACTTCCAAATGGCAGGGATTGAGACTAATCTAAGCAGTACTTCCCCCAGGGTTGAACCCACAACAGATAAACGCTGGCTGATTTTTTCACTAGCTCACGAAAAGTGAGGAGGTCCTAGAAACTTGGAGGATCACTGTTCTATTCTTTATCAAGTCCACCTCAATGGTGTAGGACTGAGACACAGCATGGAAAGAAGGAAACCTTGGTGAATGAAGGTGAATGAAAAAGCAATTATAGTAACCTTCCTGCTTCATGATGAGCTCAGGGACTTTGAAGCTAGGGTCAGCCTCTACACACTCAAAAGAAAGTCAGAAAGGAAATACCAGGATCTCTTCCCTAGCAAAAAAAGTCAATGAAGTGATGAAGGTATGACTATTAAATAGGACATGATCACTAAAAGCTAGGTAGCAACTCTCCGTTTCTCCTGTTAATTTGAAACTATCACAGCTAAATACAGGGAAAAGTTGATGTAGAAGGTATAGGAATTAAAGAAGATGGCTTCTGCTGAACAGCAGCCTTGAACACAGCTCTTACCACCTCTTAGGCCACTGACTCAAAGAATCCTTCATCCTGAACAGGGGTGCGGCAGGTTCTACTGCATCCCTGAATGAATCAGAGCCCCCTCCTCTAGGAAAAACTCTGTGATGCCCCTCTGTGACCTATTCATCCTCCAATTTCTCCTGGAGCTCTGTCTGGCTTTCCTTTGCCCCTGTTACACTGCATCACACTTATTTGTGTTTGTGTCTGTCCCTGCCTCTGCTCATTAACCTATAAGCCCCCTGTGTACTAGCACTTTGTAAATATTCCTTACAGTGCCTACCACATAACAGAGAGGCCTGGGGCTTGTTGAACTAACAACTATTAATTGTATGGGGACAATCCTTCCAAATCATCACTTACCTCTGACAGGAAGTAAAACCATGAATGGTCAAACACAGGAGGTGGAATACGGGAATTGGTGTCAGCAATCTTTTTGATTTGGTATGGCAGCCGTAGCACCATCTCGGTCAGAAGCTGTGTGTAGGCCTCAAACACATCTGCTGCATGGCCCTGGGCAGAGAACACTTGTATGAGAATGAATGAAAAAGCATAAGGGCATGTGCAGAGCACTGTACTAAGTGCTGGAGACATAAAGAGAAAAGCTCTGCCTGGTCACAACACTAATTTTATCCCACAGTGGAATGCTCTAAAGTCAGTTTCAAGGGAGGTAACCCTGCAAAGATGGCAATGAGCTAATTTGCTCAGCTCCCACACCCAAGCAGAAGGAAGCAGGCCCCTCTGGCTCAAAAAACTACAACATTTCACACTGCTGCTTGTGACCCGAGGTACAACTTACGTGTAGACACCAAAATTCAAAGACATGAAGAGAAAGTGGTTGTCAAGGATTTAAATTACAGAACATCTCCCTGGAGCTGGTTCTCCTCAAGCACACTGCCTCATTTGCTGCCATTCCCATGCCACTTAGTACAGCTCAGGGAATCACAATCAGACTCAGTGCCCATGATCACTGCCATCATATGCAAGACTCTTGAGCACATATCACACGATGTAATGAAAAAAACCTGGTGCTATACCAGAGACAGGGGAGCAGTGAGAGAATTCAGCCTCAGCATGACGCTGGGCATATCACTGAACCTGTTTGCCTCAGTTTCTTCATGTGTAAAACAGGCTATTAGGAGGATCAAATGAGCTAATATAGGTAAAGCTTTGGAAACCTTCAAGTGTTCCATAAACACTTAGCTGATTACTGTTGTTGCTGTCTGTTTAGGTGCAGTTAGACCACACTGAGAAAAGAGAATCTGGGCCACAGGCTGCCGAGGCGTGTCTAGAAGGAGCCTGGGGATACTACAGCTCATCACTTGTATTTCATTTACAGATTATTAGCAGGACCAGAGCAAGCAGTAAAGATCGCTGCTAGTCTACCTTACATGGCTTCCCCCACTGGGATTCAAAGGGTCCACACATGGTGTGCACCTTCCCTGAAGCTGAAGCACAGGATCACAACTGAAACACTGACTTTGTGGCTATAAGGGGCTTCTCCCCGCAAAGAGTTTGAAGCGACCTTCCAAAGAGCATTGGGTTGGGAGTCAGAAGACTTGTGCTTAAATCCCAGCTCTGCTGCAACTACCTGGGTGGCCTTTCCTTCTCTGGGCCTCTTTCTTCATCTGTAAAATGAGACAAGTGGACAAAACAATCTTCTGGAGGTACTTTTCACTCTAAAGTCCCAAGAACATTTTTTCTCTGACCACCACAGGTAGGATGAAATGCTCTTCTTTTACAGGTGAAGACACACAGGCCTAGAGTGGAGGGCCTGCTCTGGGCAGGTGTGCTCAGGAATGAAGGCCAGGCAGGCCAGCTCCCTCCTGCAGCCCCTGAGCACAGATGAGGGTAGATCCTGGGGAGGTCTTTACCTTCACATACTGACGGAGGAAGAAGGGACTCATGTCAGGTGGGGAGGAGGTAGTGTGGGGTTTCAGCAGCTGGCTGGCAGCCACGGGCTCCTCGTCATTCTGCTGGCTCTTCCAGTAGTCAAGCAGGGACTTTAGCACGTGCAAACAGTAGTCCACAGCTCCAGAGCTCAGCAGCGCTGCTGCAGTGGCACTGGAGATGAGGGAGGACGACTGAAGGGAAAGCAGAGAAGGGTTACACATACCCTGGGAGGCTACCTGTGAAGCAAGGAGGGGACAGCTAGAGAACCCATGACCAGCATCCTCGGAGCTACAAGTTGAAAGGAGGCAAAGGCAATGGCAAAATAGGGCAACAGTTTCCCAAGTAGCAAAAACATTTTTCTGAACTCCTTTTGACTAAACCATATGGTAAAAAGAAACAAAGAAACATCTTTTCTTTAAGTCTCATCTGTCTTACACGTAACATGTGCCACATGCCAGGGGGCTGTGGACTACAGTTCAGGACTCTTTTTCCACTGAGGTAGGAGGGCTCCTCTTCTTTCCAGGGAACTAGGGGGAGGTGTCCCTTTCAAGAGAGGAGTGAGCAGGCGCCAGTGCCCCACTGCTCAACAGCCCTACCTTTCCCAGGGGGTCCTGCAACTGGACCAGCTTCTGGAGAAGGCTAAGATGAGAAACTCAAATGAATGACAAGAGGGAAAGAAAAAGCTACTGTAAATAAAACCATTAGGAGAGTCTTGCAAATCCCAACAAATCCCATAGCTCATAAGCTCATTAAAATTGGACACAGTTCAGCCTCAATTTCTAACCTCTCAGCTTTGTGTTAATTTCCTTTCCACTACCAACACACACACACACACACACACACACACAACAACAACAACAACAACAACAACAAACAGCAAGAGAGTCTGCTTAGCCATTCTGGACTGGGCAAAATAGTCCTTTGCTTCCCCAAAATGGACCTGCCAATACTCTTTAACCTTCCCAATGAATGACTGCAGGGAGAACTTCGGGGTGTGGAAGGGTTCCTTAAGAAGTATGAAGCCCTCACTTGTCTTCATACATTGGTAAAAGCTCAAAGGACCAATAGCTAGAAGTAGGTGCTTCTGAAACAGTTTCCTTGTGACTAATCCAAGCGATGACAAGTGTTGCCCTTTTCCTTGGCATGCTCCATTTGGCTTATGCTCAAGAAGTTCAAGGCCAAGCTTACCTCACAGATGGAGGACTTGGACCCTGACTTGGTCCTGGACATGAAGACACTTAACAATCTCATCACCACCAGGTGGACCTCATTCAGGGCACAGCGTTCATTCTTCTTAGAAACATCCTGAAAGGAGAATACCACCAGCTACATGGAGAAGCCCTGAAACCTACCATTAAGCTCCTGGGGTGAGACTGTGCCAATTGAATCACAACTAAAGGATCTCATGTAGATGACTCAAGGATAGAATATGCCCCATGTGTTAATGGGAAACACAGGCACTCAAGTTCAAGATGGCTAAGATGCCACATGAAATGAGTAATGCATTGAAAAATTTAACGAGCACAAGAAATGGTAGGATGAAGCTGGGCCTCTATCAATCCTCCAGTCCCCAGACAAGAGAAAGATTCAAGCTGTCTCTCAGAATTCACCTTCTTGTCCATGCCCAATTCTGCAATAAGCTGAGACAGCAAGTTGTCCAGAGCACCCTTATCCTTCTCATCTTCTCCATCCAGGTCAGTTGTGAGCATCAGAATGACCTAGAAAGCAGCAGACAGGCAAAGGATAAAATCTGGGCTCTTAGAGAATAAAGGCTCTGAATACAGGGCACGTCAAAGGGCAAGGTTAGTTCTAATTTCCTAGTTTCCTCTACTGATAAGAACTCCATTTCATTTATCCACAAAGTACCCTACAAGATGGGCTGGGGCGGGGGAGTGGGGATTATTACCCCCATTTGATATAGATGGGTAAGTTGAGGGGCTGAGACTTCAGCACTGAGAGAAAAGTCTCCCAATAGGAATAGAGCACAATGATAGAACTATCAGGCCATGATGAAATAAGAGGCTGTGTGGCTTAATGGAAAGAATGCTAGACTTGGAATCAAGAGAGATCTGGGTTTGAATCCCACCCCTGACACTTACTAGCTGTGTGACCATGGGCAAGTCACTTAACATCTCTGAGCCTCAGTTTCCTTATCTGTAAAATGGGGATAATAATACCCATAGTACCTACTTCACAATGCTATCATGAGGATCAAATGAGATAATGTCTACAAAGTACTTTGTAATATTAAAGCACTATAAATGTTAGGTCTTATCATCATCATCATCATTATTGTTATATTATGGAGGGAAGATCACCATACAAAGAGTCAGTCAATCAAGAAACATTTATTAAGTGCCTAACATGCCAAGGACTATGCCAGGTGCCAGGGATACAAACAGTCCCTATCCTCCAGCAGCTTACAATTGGGGACAATACATGCAGACAGCTGTAAAATGCATCAATATAAATAATAAGTAATTTTGGGAAGTAGGGCACCAAGAGTAGGGGCAGGGTAGAAGGGAGTGACCAGGAAAGTTTCGTGTCAGAGGTATTGACCTCATAGAAAGAAATGCCTGAGGCTGCTGCACATCATGTCTGACACCCAGTATGGAAGGTGATGCTTGAGCTGAGACCAGAAGAAAGGACAAGATTCTAAGAGGTGGAAGTGAGAAGGAAGGGCATTCCAGAGCTGAAAGACTGCCAGTATAGAGAGGAAGTAAGAAGACCATGGGGGAGGACAGGAGACCACAGAATGTGTAGAGGGGAACAATGTGCAAGAAAGCTGGGAGAATCCTCAATCCTCCTTCAGGAAGGGGAACACTACTATCAGCGAGGAGAAAGGGGGCTTTGGCCATAAGAGCCTCGTTCAAAGCTCTTTTGCTAACTACTCATATGATCCTAGATAATTTATTTCACTTTTCTGAGTCATGGTTTCTCCAGGTGTTATAAATGAGGGAGTTGATCTAGACAGTCTCTACAATCCCCTCCAGTTCTAATATTCTATAACCCTAACACCAAGCCAGAATCAGGGGTCACAAAGCAAGAGAAGAAAGGAAGGATGTATGCTGACAGCCTACCCACGCACAGTGTAATCAGCTCCAGGATGACCCGATCGATAGGTACCTGCATATAGGGGATGGCTCGGACACCACCTACATTGCGCAGCTGGGGCAAAGTCTGCAGCAGCCTCTCCAATAGCATCAGGCGGACCATGTGCAGTCTTATTAAAAAAAAAAAAAAAAAGCAGACATGGGATATTCATAATAACCTAGAAAACAGAGGTCTCTCCTTCTGAACTACAGGGGAACAAAGGAGCACAAGAAAGGTCCTGGTGGATTCCATTCAGGATGACCAAATGAAGACCCAAAAAGCCCATAGGCTTTCTCAGGTCAAAAGGATCATTACTGTCATCACTGACCACAACAGTGAAACAAAGCAAAGCAGGTCAGCCTTCTAGCCATTACAACAACTTAGATTAAATATTCAGTACTTAATACCAATTTATGGATAGTGATGAGTACAGAAAGAAGACAGACTTTTGGACAACTACAATGGGATTATTAAGATAAATGTGAGACTAAAGACAGACCCACGATAGAGTCTCCATCTGGGTCAGGTTAGGTGCAAACTTAGCTAGAGGCAGGGAAATTAATTAGAAGACCTTTTGAAATCTCTTCTAGCTCTAAGATTCTAATCAGTTTTCTAAGATCTTTGTGTTTTGAGTGCCAAAGTAAAAACTAGCCCTTCTTTTTTAGCCCCCAGTCCTCACCTGCCCAGTGAAGAAACATTTTCCCCATTATACCTTCAAGGCCCTGACCTGTTACTGGTGTTGATGTCTCCTTCGGCTTCCCCCTCTCCCTCTCCCTCCGAGCCGTCTCCTTCCTGCTGGCCTGTGGTGGTGCTGATGGCTCCAGTACTAGAACTGACACTACCTGGCCCAGCTGGGTGGCCCTCTGCAGTGGTGTCACCATAAGCGCTGCTCCGCCCTGACACTGAAGAAAAGGAAGGAAAAAGCACCATCAGCCCCAAAGAGAAGCAACACTTTCTCCCTTCTCCACCCTCTCCCCAGAGTGGCCAGCCAGGATTATGAGCCAGGATTACGTGTAGAGTCGGTGGCCTTCAAATCATTTTTCTCCATATGAAACTAGACAGCCTCCAGACAGCTGGCTCAGTGCTCTACTGAGCCAAGCTAATGGGGTAGCAAGTCACCACTCCTTGCTGGCAGGATATCCTGCTAGCAGGAAGGACAGCGGAGAGTGGGGGGAAGGCACAGGGGAGGTACGACGTACATCCCTAGACAGACCTCCATGGGAGTACTGGAGTATTCCAGCCACAAGTCGGTCAGAGTCTCTGACCTAAGCTCTGCTAGCACGCCCCAGGGGAAACTCATACTGGCCTCGAGATCCTAGAAAGTAAACTAGAGCTGACCTGAAATTTTCAAACAGAACTTTTTATCTCAGGCTGGTTACCCCTATTCAACCTAATTCAATCAACCTACGTGCCTACCAAGCTTAGTACTAGACACAAAATGAAAAATGACACAGCTCCTGCCCTCAAGGATATCACAATCGAATGGAGGGTTTGGAGTGGGCAGAGAATAAAAGTTACACACAAATATTATGTGCTACAAGGTAACCAGAGATTAAAGGAGGGTTCCAGAGAAAATGCTTTAAGAGAATTTTTAGAAGGAAGGCTCACTTTCAGCTGCTTTGAGGTCAGATTTCCCCCCACCCTCCCAAGTTTTTCAATGAACTGCTATGCATTTTGGGAATAATCTAGGAAAGGAAATCACACGCAGAAATGGGCTCCAAAACCAAATAAAAAAAGATTTTTAGATTAACCACCACTTGGGATTATTTGAACCCCAATGGTTCCCCCTCCACTAGCCCTGATAATCAAAGAAGAGTTATGTATCTTTCTCAGTATTTATCTCTTTGGGCTCAAGACACTATCAAGCTTAAACCTCTAGATTCAAGCTTGGTGCCAAAAAAGAGCTCTGGGAAGCTACCTCCCCTAGATTCTACAAAGAGGTAAGGACCAAAGAACACTGTAAAGAACATCAACCTTTTTCAATACATCAGTTAGATTTGTTGGACTTCTTTTTTCTTATTCTTTCCAAATTCTTTTATTATAAGGAATGGCTCTGGGTTAGAGGGTGAGGAGAGGGATACAGTGGGAAATGTGATGTAAAAAAAATATAAATAAAAAATTTTTAAGAAAAATATATATAGCTTCAAATGCATCTCAATAAGGAGCATAAAACACCTGAGTTCAAGCTATGTCCACTTGCAGCAATCTAGGCCTAGTATCCAGGCAGTAATTTCTCCCTTTGTCTCTACCCTCTCCAAAGGCTCTCATGAGACATTACCACTGTGCTCTCCAGCCACTGAGTCCACGGCGCTCCCTCCACTCTCGGAGCCCACACTACCGCCATGATCGGCAGGAGAAGTCCGAAGGGTGGAGCCATCAGTTGCGGCCGTGCTGCCTTCGTCATCTGATGCTGGAGCTAAGAGAGTAACAAGAGCTGTTACAGGTAAAAACACTGCTTTGGTGTGACAGCATCAAACCACACGGTGCAAGGGACACGATGCAGTTTACATCCTGCTGTTCAAAAGATAGCTTTGCTGGTTAATCTCCAGGAGAAACGAACATCATACACAGGTCACTGCTACTTAGACAGAAGTGAAAACCCAGATCACTGGGTATTTCCTTAGCCACTGCATTATGCTACAAGTTGAGTATGACTGACAATCAACAAATTTCAACAAATTTTCCCAAATAAAATACATCATGGTCTTTAGTGTCTAGATGTTCCTGACAGTGGCTGGTCATGATCATCCAATGCAAGGGACTCTAAGTTATAATGGGCATTTATCTCTAGTTTGATCTCTCAAGGATATCTCCTTTATGAAAAGCCCATGTTTACTCATCAACCACACACCATGAGCTTTCACAAACCAGCCCATATCTCTCTTTTTTTGAAATCATATGGCATGGGGAGAATTCAATGGGAAGTTTCAGACTTTCTAATTAGCCTCATCAGATACTAATAATGAAGCAAGGAAATTCCCCAGAGACAGCCACAGCATCCAGGATTAGGGCTGAGCTGAGACAGGGGGAAAATGCTGGATGCAACACACCAAGGAGGACCAGCCAGGAAAGACACAGAGCACGGTAAGGAAGCCACAGTGCACAAAGGACAACATCCATCTCAAAGCTCTAACACCCTGGGGGCAGTCATCCAACAAGCCTCAAGAGAAGCTACAGGCCATGGTGGTGGTTGTGGGGCAGAGGGGAAACAGCGCATTGGGTTGGTTTCTTCTTTGCTCATCTTTTCAAGGTAAGATTTCCAAAAGAAAAGAGACAGAAAATAGGGAGCCATGGTCTAAAAACATACGGGAGTCAACCCTTAGCCTATGAAAGAACTGGGTTTCCACTAAGCCCACTATTCAAGCTCTCTACTCCAAAAACCCTTCTTCCTCTCACTGACCTCATTCTGGGTCTAATTCTTCACCCATTTATACCTTCACAAGGACAGGAGTGAGGAAACTGAAAAACTGATGAAATTCACACTGGTCAAATATTTCTTTTTACCAGGCCTGGTAAAAGTTTTGTTGCAAGAGGTTGAACTTAAGACTACAATGAGGTTTAGGGATTATCTGTGAATTTTCAAGTCCATGCTATCCCTCAGTCTTTGAGCTCAAAGGTAACAGAGTTGGTCAAACTGATCCAAAAGTCACACGAATTTCACCTGAAGCACACTCTTACTTCTTGCCACTTCAGTTTTACCTAAAAGTGGTGAGGAAAAAAATGAAAGATGGGGTCTGTATTTCCTGCCCCAAATGCTACAAAGCCCTCCAGTGGAGACCGTATGGCTCCACAGAGCCTGGACTTCACCAGCCACCAGGCCTTTTCTAGGCCTTCCCTCGTGGCACCAGGTGGAGTTGAACTGCAGCAGGGAAGGGACAGAGAAGACAGACATGCGCTGCTGCCAAGCAGTATTTATCAAGATGCCTCTGACACACGAGGCCTCCAGCCAAAGCTGAAGCCGTGAGCCTGAGACAGCCTGTCAAAGCAGCTGCCCATCACACTTGCGCAGCACAGGCAGGGAGGCCTCAGGGTCCTGGGGCCCTGAGCCTCGCTCCTTGCTGCGGACAGTTACCTGATGCTGTGGTGTCAGAAAGGGTTCCTGCGTCCAGGGAGGAAGAGCTGGGTGCCTGGCCGGACAGTCCCAGGCTCTGCAGGCCCAGGGCACTGCTGCTGCTGCCTGGGAAACAAGTGGAGAGTGAGCATCACACCCCCTCCAGCCCCTTAACCACAACACTACTCAGGCCACCTGCTGTTCCTGAGAGCCTCTAACACCAGCACGTGGCGGCATGGCTCCTTCCTGGCCAGCAGGAGGTCTTTAAACAGCCACTGCCGTCCACCCACCAGGCTTGGGTGATGGTGGGAAGTATCCATCTGTTCAAACAAGGACACAGGCCAGAGAAGCCACACTGATTCAGGAAGAAATAACCAAAAAGACAGGCCTGAGAAACACTTAAAATGAAATCCACTGAAGGCGACCCCTCCGTCACTCTCCACCTGTATCTCCGAGCAGCGGTTACCCAGATCAACCTCATCTCCCAAATCTGGGCATAGGCTAATAAATCAAATGAAAACCATTCACTACCACAGGCCATTCCTGTGGAGCCACAGCAATTGCCAGGAAAGCCTTCTACCTTGCTGGTCCTGTTGCAGGCTTAGGGCAATGGCGAGCTCCACCATAGTCTCATCATCTGCATCGGGTGGGATGTCCAGCATGGGAGGGAAACCCTCTGCACCAGCCAGGAGAGCCTCCAGGGGAGAAGGGTTGCCATTGTTCACGTTCTCGGCTGTCTCCAGCACCATGGACTCTGACTGCAGGGAGAAAGCCTGCTAAGTGCCCCTGCTGAACAACTCAGAAAAGTAAAAGGGCTACTTCATAACAGCCCTGTGCTCCCTTCCCAACAGACTTAAGACTTACCACCATCTCAAAGTCTCCATGGTCCACCTCATTCTGCTCTTGGCTCTCCTGGCGGATGTGCCCACTCTCTGGAATCCCTGAGGACTGCATCTTCTCATCAGCATCATCATCATCATCATCATCCTTGTCCCCTGGGTGAGAAAAACCTAGGTCAACTCAGAGCTCCTGGCTTCTTTGTTCCTCCAGCTGCAGGTTACTTCATGGACTATCAATACCCTCTGGATAGTGGCAATCCAGCACTAGGGGCTTTAAAGCACTGAGCCTTCCTTGGAACTCTAAGCACTACACCCAGCCAGTTTAGCCTGAGAAGATGAAGATGGCAGGCATTTCCCACATAATCCTAGGGGACCTTGGGCAAGACAGGAAAAAGAACACCACTGTTTCTCTCTGAGCGCACATAAGCACCACATGCCAAACAGACAGCCAGGTCATGCATTACCCATGGGTGTGTTGCTCCGGGGGGAGGAGGGCAGCGTCACATGTCTCCGCTTGTTTCTGGGCCTTAGCACTCGGATCAGAGCCTGCTTGCAAGAGAAGCTCACAGCAGGATCCTGAAATATAAACAGAAGCCATCACACTTGGGTTTCAAGGTACTCATCAAATCAATCAATCCCTACACGTTCTGACTAATCCTGAGACCCAGCTGGATCAGGTCAGACCCCTGACCCCTAACACATTAATACACACATCCACTATAGTAACGGATGGACTAGTTATTCATATAAAACACCAGACTGTTAGCCAACATGTAGAAAATCAAGTTATTTCTTGTATTTGTTTTGGAGCAAGCCTAAAAAAATGAATAGCTTCTCAGCGATGACCTTAGTTCTAAGCTACAATAACCTGTGCTTCTAACTCTGGGAATCTCTTAAGGTGGGCGGCATTTGGAAATAGAACACAAGCTTTACAGAAGTACAGTTAATTGCTATTCAAAATGCTGACTCCCATTTTCTCCATTTCAAAGATCATAGACTTACGAGCTAGAAAAGCTCAATTTGCTCACTTTAGAGAGTAAGAAGTTGAGGCTCAGAGGAGTTAAATGGCTTGACCAATGTTAATAAAGAGCTAATAAAAATAAGCTAATAAGAGCTAGGATTCAAACCAAGGTCCTCTGACTCCCAACTCAGTGTTTTTCCCTCCATACCATACTACCTCATCAGTGACTTGCCCAAGAATCCAGTGGGCACAAAAATACGGCAGCCAGAGGCCTCCCCAAATGCTCCCAATCTGACAGAGAGGATTTTTAACAAAGATTCTCCGTTCAGATACTCAGCATCATCCCTGGTGAGACAGCTACAGGACACTCAGAAAGCATACTAATACATACGGGGCAGAGGAGCATCTGCATATAGATCTTGGAGGCGGTGTTGATACAGTCTAGCTCACAAGTACAGTAGCCATGGATGATGTCCACCAGCGCATTGACAGTAGCTTCAACATGAGTCAAACCTAAAAAGAGGAAAAATAATTAGAAAATACAAGATTGTTCCAAGATTGGAAGAAAAGCCTTGCCACTCAAAATGGCTAAATTCCTGTTTCTTGGTTGGAAGGTCATTCTCAGGGAAAAGGCAGATGAAGCAAGCACTGAAGACAATGAGATTGTGGGTCATTATCACAGCATGTACCTAAAATAATCTCTCTCTCTCAAAGGATCCTCAAAAGACTTAAGGTACCAAATATTTCATGGATTCACAATTATACACTCACCAAGACAAAACAAATGGGTAGTTGCTGCTTTGCCTGGGAGTATCAGCACTATCCCTGACTATTCCCACCCCGCCCTGGGAGCTCCTTTTCTGCCTATCTTGATGTCCCAAGCCCTTAGCCTAATGCCTGTTACACCATAAGTGTAACACCTTCTGATTGTTAACTGACCATTCCCTAAAAACAAAAACCAGACAAAACAGCTATTTTAATGAAATACCTGGTAAGCAGGCAGGTGCTAAAAAGGCATTCTTGGGTTTAGATGCATGCAGCTTCCAGAAATGGTTGATGAGCTGGGTGATGAAAGTGCAGCCATCTCCTTCTGTATGTTTCTGGGGCTCTTTCCCCTCATCCACTCCTTCTAAGCAGCAGAAAGAAAATCATTATGGTGGTAAGCTGGGGATGAAATTTAACTCATTAAGGTTAACTCAAGCCAGGGATGTCTGCCTGTGTAGATAGCTTAAAGGAACGCCCCAGTCAAAAGGAGAGCTGTCTCAATACTCTAACAGGAATTACAAGGAAAAATCTACAAGGAAAAAAACAAGGCTGTGGAAGACACATTCCAGAACGATCTTATCATTGGCATTAAAGAAATGGGAGAGGTCTGGGGCCTTTCCACTCTGCCATCAGTGTCAAAGTTTCTCTAGAATAATTCCAGGGCTACAAATTGTGAGGAAAAGGGATGAAAAGATGATGGATAAAGGAAAAATCTGAACAAGAGATGACTTTGAAGAAATCAAACAAATAACCTTCTGAGGGTAGCTTAGGAGTGCTGGCATGGGGGCTCAACAGGGTAAGAGTTAAGGAGTTAGAACCAAAACTGGACAATGGCCACTGAATTTATGAAACAACAGCTGAACAGCATAACGACAAACATTACCTTAGGATCCTAACCCAAGTGTGGCTCGGAGTTATACTTCAAAGCTTAAGAGACTTGAACTATAGAGGGCAAGGGAAGCATCTCACAAAACATACATTCTATCCAGAAATCACATTATTTCTGATATTACTGATGCCCAACATAAGGGATAATCAGAAGGGACTCTGTGGAATAGGCGTGTTATAGAAGTGGTCCCTTACAGCAATATCTACAAGATGAAAATACTAGATTGTGGATAGCTCCACAGAATAGACTTCAGTTCTTCTCAAAGTGCCTGGAAATGGCCTAGAGTTAGCCAAAGACCAGTGGGAACACTGAAAGGATGAACGGGCAAAGAGAAAATCACTGATCCAGGGACCTGCAAGTGGTATTCAATGAAGGATTATCAGCTTTTCTGGAATTCTGAATGCTTCTCAAAGAAAGATTCTAGTCATTTCAACTCAACAAACAAATAGATAAATAGGTGTCTTAAGTAGTCTACAATAGAGGGTACAGAGCACGTATACAAAAGGCAATAATACAAAACATAAAATAGCAAAAGAATAAAACAAGTATAAAGTGTTCTAAGAGTTAAATGGTAGGAGAAATCCATTCTAGCTGAGCAAGATAACAACAACTACTAACATTTAAATAGCACTTATTATGTTGCCAAGCACTATGCTAAGTATTTTACAAATTTTATTTGTAAATTTGTTTTATCTCATTTGATCCTCACAACAATGCTGGGAGGTGGGTGCTAATATTATCTTCATTTTACATATAAGGAAACTGAGGGCAAACAGAAGTTAAGTGACTTGCCCAGGGTGACACACAGCTAGGCAGTGTCTGAGGCTTGATCTGAACTCAGGTCTTCTTGACTCTAAGTCCTCTGTCCTATCCACTGGGCCACCTCACTGCCCCAAGATCTTTCCCAAGATCAGGGAAAGCAATCAGACTACCTCTACAGCACTGTGCTCAGTTTCATAATCCCTATTTTAAGGCAGATACCAGCCATCTGGAAAGCAACCACAGAGAGATGGCAAACTACTGAGATGAAGGGATTCCAGAGGACACCAAATGAAGATCAACTGAAGGCACTAGGCGTGTTTAGTCTAGAAATGAAAAGACTTAAAAAACTGTAGCAAGCTTCACGCAATCTGAAAAACTGTTATGTGGAGTAAGGACTAAACTTGTTCTGCTAAGACGCAGTTAACAGAATTAGCAATAGGTGACAATTTTCAAAAAGGTAAACTGAGGTTTGATACAAGACAAAACTTCCCAACCATTAACACTATCTGAAAGAAAAAAAGACTGCTTTGGGAGGTGGCAGGCTCCCCCTCCCTAGAGGCCTTCAAGTAGAGGCCAAGTCAGCCTGAGATTTTCTAAGGTGGCATCATAACTAGGCATTACTGAATGTTAACAAGTGGAGACAAAAAGAAGATGGTAGTGGTGGGAAAAGGAGGATTCAATTCCAGATCAGTAAAGAAGAGTATTGTGCAGAAGGGTAAGATAAGGCTGGGGAGTGCCAAGTAGCACAGGTTATTAGGGTTGTAGAACAAAGGAAGAGGAGGATTATGAAACAGTTACAAAGCTAGGCCATATAGCCTTGAATGCCAAGCTAAGAAATCTGTACTAACAGATCTGCCAGGAGTAGCTGCTGAAGGTTTTGAAAGAGGAGTGACATCATCAGTAGAGGACAATAAGATGATCACTTTTGCAGCAGAAGGTATAATAGATTAGAGAGGTTTGACACTGGCATCAAGGAGAACCAAGACACTTAGCCATTATCCTTTCCTCCAGGTGTAAAGAGAGACAAATGTAATCTCAATCACTCTCTCACTTCTCCTGCCCTCCTTGTTTCAGTATTTTCACAGGACAGTCAGGAGGACAAGTAGTTGAGGAAGGGTGTGGCCACCCAACGTTCCATTCACCTGCTTCCCCCGGGGGCACCTTGGACTCGGTGAAATGGACCAGGTTGTTGGGGCGCATGATGGCAATAGAGCGAGCGGTGATCACGAGCCGCTGGAACACCTCCGGGTCCAGCTCCTTTCCGTCTCTGCTGGAGGAGTTGAGGCACTGCACAGCTTTACTCAACAAGGCCTGGTCCTGTTAAAACAGCAGGCTCACACGGGACTGGCCAAAAGCAGGGGACTAGGGCTGGAGCCTATAAGAGGATCGGGGAGGTCGCAATGGCAAGGCCACCCTCCATCCCTAAAAGGGGCAGGGAGTGGGCAAACTGCTGCAGGGAGCAAAATGTGAGCAGGTGTTAAAAGTCAAAAGCCAGTGAGGATTCTGGGCCTCTCCAGCAGAGTCTGATCTCAGCTCCCCAGGTTTATACCTGAAGCAGAGAACTCATCTTCCCCTCTGTGTCATGTTTGCTATGGTTTCCACTCCTCAAATTCTACTCTATCAGAGGCTCAGCCATCCCTCAAGAGAAAGAGTTAGCAAAGATGAATGTTAGCAGCACTTAGGCTCCTAGGCCCTGAGGGGTCTCTCAGGTGAATACCTTGTGGTTGTGATAGGCTGAGCGGCTGGTGTGAAGGCTGGCAAGGAGGCTCTTCGTCTGCTGCTGGACACTGGATGGTGCTGGCATGGACAGCAGCATGGTAGCCAGCTCCTGAGCTGCAGCCTTGCTCTTTTCCTGGTCCCAGGAGGACACAGAAAGGGAGGGCAGCAAAATTAGCATCAATGCAGATCCAAAGAGCCTGCCTCTGCTCTCCCTCCCTCCTTTCTCCCACCACTTCAGGAGGCCCGTCTCTTACAGGATTCAGCCACAGCATGGCCTGAAGTCCATGCCCTCATGGAGGCCTCAAGTGGCTGGTCCAGTGGCCTGGGCCTGGCTCTGGCAAGGCCGCAGCATAGCCCAGGCTACTACACAAGAGTGCAGAAGCTGTGTGTTCCCCCAGGGTTGCTCCCCCATGACCAACTCCCAGGGTCCATGCCAAACAGAGGCCAAGCTCTTCGAACATAAGACCAGAAAGCCCTCAGGACCCACACGCCTTGTCAGAAAGCTCCCCATGGCTTTGAAGAAGTCACTTGCCTTCTCACTTACAGGACCCACAGCAAAGCAGCTTTCGAGGGCTTCTAAAGAACTCCCCACTAGCCTGGAGGGAAGAGAGAAAAGCAGCTTGAGTCAAGCAGCCCGCTTCCCCCTTGTGCTTTGGCCTAGGCAGACTACAGCTGTGGGTAGCTCAGGGACAGCTGGTGAATGCCAAGGACAGAATCAGAGCGTGACAAGACCGGCCACAGGCACCATGCATATCGTTTCCTTGTGTCACAGGCCACAGTGAAACCTGGCTCCCCCTCACACATCAACCTGGGGCCCTGCTCATAATCCGCAGCTCAAAGACAGGGCTTTTCTCTCTCAAAGAAGATAAAACTGTTCCCTCTGCTGCCTGTGGCAAGGATCACTGGAATTGGCTTAACAACCTGGATACACCAGAGCCCAAGGCACAGGAGTACAGAGATCAAGGAATGATGGGGTGCCCCCAAGGAAAGAGTATTCTTGAATACTTCTTGAAGTGAGCATAAGTTACACCATGACCATAGTCCTTTTAGGTGTCCCCTATACCTTCAGCAAAGGCCACACAAGCATCTCCTAGGAACCTTGAGTGTAGAAGCTATTCTTCTATATAGCAAAGGAGAGAGAGGAAACTGGGTTATTATGGGCATGGCAATGCCAACACCCCAGTGATGGCATACCTAAGGTGCCAATCAGAATCAGATGCTGTGTGGCTGCCCATTAGACCCTCAAGGAAAGGGGTAGATAAGCAATACTGTTACCAAAGCTTAAGATCTCCCAAAGAAACATCCTGCCAACACTCTCCTGAGTCTTCTTATGCCCCAATTCTCACAAGTGTGTTATTATGAAAAATCCCAGTATCTTGACATATGAAACTGTCACACAGAGAGAGAAGTGTGGAAAGGGGCAGTAGAAGAGAAAAGGGCAAAAGAGGGTAGAGAAATGGAACAAAGAACAAGGAAAGGTAAGAGAAAGGATTCAAGAAACAACTGTGAGCAAGTAAGCTCTCTGACTGCTTATCTGATCAAGCAGATAACACATTTTTCTTCCCTTGGCCATAAACATATGATAAAGAAAGGTCAGAAAGGAAAGGGGCAGGAAAGAGCAAGCTACAAGTCAGTCTGCAAAGCAGGCAACAATGACACCAAATGGGCACCTGAACACCTCAGGCCAATCCCTCTTTACAGGGAGAGAAGCCTGCAGCCATGCAAGAAGCAGAAAGCAAGGAAGCAGAATGGCCCCTGTCAACAGAAAAGGGGGTCAATGCCAAGCCACATTGCTGCTCAGGGTGCTCTCAGACACACATTCACTCGTGCAGAGGAAAGGAGGGCAATACTAACCGATCCAGCTTGGTTAGGGACTCAGTTTCAGAACTTGGGGGGAAGCAAAGAAAAAAAGGAAAGAAAATATGTGAAGCTCAGAGAAAAGTAGAAACCACAAATCAATATAGGGAAGGGGAGGGCAGGGAAAAGGTGTTGTCAAGCCAGGCTGTTCTTGGCTCTTATAAGTTAAGAAAGTCAACATCTCACATTGTAAGATACCCGGCCAAGCCTCCTTGCACAAAGCCAAGCACAAGGTATGATTTGGGAGACCCTTGAACTGATCCCTAGGATGCAGAGGGCAGCTTTGGACCGGCAAAGCTGCTGCCACAAAAGTGACTAGTGCAGAAAAAGATCAGAGGATGGTAAGACCAGAGAGTCCAGGAGGACCTGGCAGCAGCATGAGCAAGACTGACTCCCTAAACGGCAAGCTGGCCTGAGCCTTAACTTTCTGTTCTATGCGGCTGATCAAAATGGGTTAAGAATGGAAGGAGTCAGAAAATCTCGGAGGAAAACTGAGCTCAAGGGTATTATGAGGAGAAGGGAAAAGAGCCTTAGGGGTTGACTGGGCTCCAGGGGATCTTCAATTCTACCAGGGAGACATTAAACACTGGTGAACTAGGTGAAATGAAGGGCAGAGGCTGAGTTCTGGACAGATGTTTTAAAGCACACTCTAAAGGTAAACAGGAGCATGGAGCAGGGAGGGGAAGGGGAGAAGAGCTAGCTCTGTCAAAGTTAAATCCCTCTGAGGGTGGTACCTCTCTAGGACAGTCCCGCTGGAGGTGGCAGGGGCTGCTGTGTCATTCTCGCCAGTGCCATTGCCCTGGTTCACATTGGGGGGGCAGATATTACTGACAGAGGCAGAAGGGAAATCCTCTGGAGGTTCATCAGGCCAGCCAAACTGCTCCTTGGTCTTGCCATAAATCTTGACCGCATCTATCATAGTGACTCCTGCTGGATCCACTGAGGCCCCAACTGTAAACCAAAGAGAAAATTTAGGAGGCAGGCTCCCCACAGGATTGCCCCTCTACCCTTCAAAGGCATACACTGCACCAGTCTATGGAGAGAAGCCAATCAAAGCATTGTTAGGTTTATCCTTATGCTTCCTTTGCTCTCTGTGCCAGCTTCTGCTCCTAAGGCCTCTAGGACTCTCCACTCATCCACAAACATTCTCAGCTTCAGTAACAAATAACAAGTCAGATCTCCTTGGTCCTGGGATCTCAAAGAGACATGTCCAGACTTGGTCACACTGTGAGGGCACTACCCCATTCACCAGGACCACGAACAGCCAGTCCTACACACAACCATCTGCCAGAATCCTTTCCTAGCTCAATCACAATACCAATCACTTGTTATTAGCCACAGCTGCATCTCCTGAGAGGGACAGAACAGCCTGACAAGGAAAAGAAGAAAGCAGAGGTGAGCCTGCCTTTACTGTATGATCAAGGGACCTAGCACTCAAAGGCAAAAGCTCTTGCCGGTGAGGAAACACAGGCCCCACTAAGTCTCAACCCCAAAAAAAGAAGAGCCCAGGGCTCCAGCCCTGAACTCTATCTGTTTAGATTGCTGGTCTCTCTGCCTGAGAGACATGAGCAAAGATGGCCCCCCCATACAACTGACTATGCGCAAATAAGATCTCACTGCACTATCTACCTTCTCATCTCTCATCTATACTTTGCAAGCGTATCCTTTGCTTTCTGTTATTTGGTTGTTACCCTCACCCAAATAAGACGGTGAGGTCCCATGGAGGGGAGAGGAAGGAAAGGGATATTACCATTTGCTTTTACATAGTGTCTACTATGTGGCTGGCACTGTGCTAAGCCTTTTTTACAAATATTGTCTCATTTGATCCCTACAACAATCCTACAAAGAAGGTGCTATCATTGTCCCCATTTTACAAGTGAGGAAACTAAGGCAAAGACAGACTAAGAAACTTGCCCGGGGTCACACAACTAGTGTAACAGAGCATGGGTTTGAATCCAGGTTTTCCTGATTCCGGGCCCAGCACTCTGTTCACTAGCCCACCAGGACAGTGCTGCCATCTGCAGCTGACAGCACACATCATGGCCTCTCAAGAGTGATGAGCCATGCCCAAGACACACCGAGTGACTGCTCAGAACATGGTCCACTTCATTGTTTTCCAGAAGGGACCACCATAATGCTTAGCATATAGAAGATACTCAATAAATATGTCATTTAATCCCATTTCTTCTTTTCCAGGCACTGCTTGCCAAAGGGGAGAATGGCCCTAAATGCTGCTGTTCCACTGCCTAACAAAGAATTCCAAGTCTATCAAGAGTCAAATGCATCTCCTGAAGCGTGCCCAAGAAACTGTGCTCTCCTTATGCTCAGCCCCAAGCTGATGATGCTCAACAAGAGAGATTAGAGCGGCACATGGCCACTCTTCAGAGGTCAGTGGAAATGGGCCTCCAACTCACTAAAGATGCTCAGCTTCTTGTCAGCCTGCAGTGCTTCTTCTCGGGTGAACGGGAAGTCAAACCAGCGTGACCGTGTCAGGTTGAGCTGCATGGTCCGGCCAAAGATCTCAACGTACGACGGGGCCCGCTCAATGGCCTGGGTGCCAATCTGCAGGCGCATGCCCGTCATCACCATTGTGCTGTTGTTGTTGTTCACTTCAATGGTGAAGCCTCCAGGCTACGAGAAAAGACAGCACAGCTCAGGACGCAAGCAGACATACAAAACTGCAATGTGACAGAGACAAAGACGTCATCACACGGCCAGCCAGAACGGAAGAGACTGAGGCCCAAGGACAACAGCAGGGTCTACTACAGTGGCTTGCCAGGAGACACAAGCACCCATCACACAAGAGGAGAAGGGCCACCATCTTCACATGAAGGATTGACAGTCTAAAAAGAGCTCACTCAGTGACTGAGCAGGCCACTGAACATGCTGCTCCCCAGCACCCTGATCTCTAAAATGGGAACAGTAATTTCCTCCTTGCTCCTGAGGCTGGGAAGACCAAGACATAAGATGAACAGCCAGCTGACATGCCACACATTCCTCAATTTCAGAGGGCCAAACACTTGCTCCAAGCCCAACCAAAATGTTCTAGTATTTCCCCATCTTGGGAAATATTTGCCTGCTCCCCCAATACTATAGACAACGCTCTTGGCAATGTTAGAAACAGGTCTGTGGAAAGGGCATTCTCCTGCATATGTGATGTATATAGTAGACTAGGTTAACACATCTGCTTCATATATTTATCCAAAGGTTTAAAAAGTCCACTGTTCTAATGTCATCCATTTACATTAAAGGATAATCACAGGTGGTGACTATCTTTTTGCTCTCTGAAAAGAAATCTATTTTCCAAACAATGAATGCTACGGCAGCTCTCAGAAAGAGCCTAGCTCAGGCCACTGCTCACCTTGGTGTTGGCCACATACATGCCCGTGGAGTTAAGCCGGTGTTTTATCTGCTGTGCATTGTAGACCTGTAAGAGATCATTGCCACCAAACTCCACATCTGTCAGCTGCTGATTGTGTTCAAAGAAGTCGATGGGGAAGGTGACCTGGCTAGAAGTTCGAGTAGCTGTGTGTAGAGAGCAAAGAGAGATGTCAGAAAGCCCCAACACCCGTCATCTACACCGAGTCTGGTAGAAACCTCTGTTTTCTCTGTGCCCAAGGCGCCCTTTGAACTCTGAGCTCAGAAGCCTGAAGAGGAGCTCAGGCAGAGCAGAAAGAGCAAATCCCATTTCTATAGCATGTTTCTCACCATAGTTCTGGGAGTGAGGGGGCATGGGTTATTATCCTCCTTTTCCACAGGACTCAAAGAAGTGAAGAGATGTGGTTCAGGTCCCAGGTGAGTGTCAGGGCCAGGACACAAAGCAAAGTGGGACTCCTAAGGCCTAACCTCTTGCTACTATCCTAAGATGTATCAGAGAAGATACTTCATCACCCTCCTTTTCCCTGCCAACAATCTATTCCAGGATTGGCCTTCTCGTTGGTAAGAGAGGTTCTGTTAGCTCGTTAATCATTAATACTATCTCCTGAGAAATGAGTTACACCAACCCGTTCAATAAATATGAATAGCTAGGCCGAGCCCAGCACCAGTCTGTGAGGCATTTTCTACTCCAATTCAAACACTCTTGCCTTGGAGCACCATTGTCCCTAAGGAGCAGCGCATCACTTCAGAGACAAGAGCTAAGTTCTTGGTGGTTTGTTGGAAAATCAACCCACCTTGATGCCTCCTTTCTGTGCACATATGCCAGTTGTCCACTGAATATAAGGAAACCCATGTTTCTCAAGAATAAAAACCCAAAGAGCCTCCTCCCAAACCTAATTCAGAGCTAAACCAGATATGTATTTGGCTATAGATTAGAGCTGCTGTCCTACTGCTAACAGGTGGTCATTATATCCAAATACATCTCAAAGGGGCAGGTGGAGGCGCCTTACTAATGGCTGCTGCCTTGCGCTTTCGGACAGGTTTCATGATGCTGATGACACTGCTGGGCTGCAGGGAAGGCTGGAGCCAATAGGATGTGTTTTCCACATTGGCCATGTAAATGCGCAGGCTGCCATCCTCACACAACAGAATCATGGTCGTCCTCTGTTGCTCATTGCAGGCTGTGTGCCGGATAGCAACCATGTCCTGGATCTGGGAAGGGATAAAGAAGGACAATTATCAGCCACCACAGCAATTAAAAAGGTCTTCGAAACTAAGAAATCACAGCATAGCAGCAGCTCCTTCTTCCTCAAAGAAAGGGGTCTAGGAGAAAAATGGCCAAAATTCTTCTTCAAGCTTTCTACAATAAGGCTAGAGAATTGACCTTCGGCTACAGCAGAAAAGGTTCATGGTCAAAGACAGAAGGAACTGGCACCAACCTTCGCTTTAGCTGGCAAAGTCTTGATCTCCTGGATGAGGAAGGTATCTGGTTTCACCATGATCACCAGTGGCACACCTGTAGTTTGCTGGACACAACACACCAAACCAGGGTGGTTCATCACCTCAGACCACTGGCAAAGAGCAGGGGAAGTTTTGCTGCCACCATTAGTACTGCAACAAATAAAGATGGGCCCACAATAATTTAGGTGGCAATCATCAAACAGTAATTCTATACTAACCCAAAGAATGAAGAAGTCACTCTCTTCAACAGACTACCATGGACTAGTAACAAATGAAGATGGTATATGAAAGGGAGAAAGGGACACATGCCTGTTCAACCAGATCAACTAAATCAACTCTGACCATTCATCACTGGAGGGAATGACACTACATACACTGGGCTGTCTTTATGACCCAATTCTATTGTGGACTAAATACACATTTTCCTTTAGCCCTGGTGACTAGGGCACCTGTTCATATCATAATCAAAAGTCTGTTGATACCACTGCTTAGCAACCAAATTAAAAAGGTCTGAATGGCAATATGTGGCCCTTCATGTTCAGAACTCTGGTAGACGGGTAAGAGTGTGAAATTGCCTACTTGTTCCATGTCCACTATCTTGTCTAATACTCCAAGTTTAACATATAGCAAAGTGTGTTTCCTGACATGGACAGCTGAGTATTTGCACTCTTGACTTTATCTAAAAGTGGGTGAGCAACAGAAACACAAATGAGAGGTAACTCTAAAGCAACTTTTCCAAGGGCTCCAAACTTTTATTTCTGCCTTTAAAAATCTGATGACTACTTTCTCACAAAATCTTATTATTTAGAGACTTAGCTTTCTTTCGTTTCCAGATAAAGTGGTACAAAAAACATCTTTTACTTATAGCCAATACCAAAAAGAGAATGCTCCTGCCCATGAGCATAAAGTTGGCTCTTACCTCTTAATGTTGATGGGGAAGAGACGAAGCACCTCCAGAGTAGACCTGCTGATGGTAGCTGCAAAGGATTTGCCTTGACAGTAGCTGAAGAAGAGCATCTGCAGCACGTGGGAGTAGTACACAGACACGCCTCCTCCCGCGACCTGGCTATTGCTGTCCTGCTGGGACACAGACCCAACATTTGTATTGAGCAAAGCACCAGCAGAGCTGAACAGACAGGTAAGCCTCTGCGGCTCCTGCTTGGCTGCTACAGACAGAACATCTCCTAGGGGAAACTTATAACCCAAATCCTGGGAACTGAGGATGGTGGATCATTAAGGTCAATCAGTTTCACCCTCGAGGACATGAATATGTGTTTAATGTCATGTGAAACAAGATGTCAGGTGAAAAAAAGAAAAAACATTCTCTCCCCCTCTCATGGATAAACTGCTGAAGAGGCTGCATGGCAGAGGAGAAAGCAATTTTTAAGTCAGAGGCCCTGGGGCCACATACTGGCTCCGTTCCTTACTCCCTGAGCAACACAGGATACCTCAATTTACCACTCTTAACCTCAGTTTCCTCAGCTTTAAAACAGGATGTTAGATTAACAGATCTCTAAGGGTCTCTTACAATTCTAAATCCTATAATCCTAAATAAATGAGGGCAGAGAACAGAGAAAAGTCACTCCAACCTTCAGGTCTTCATGATTGACTTCCAGCACATTTGTGACATAGAAAGGCCCATGCTGGGCACTGCTGGCCTCCTCCATGAGCTGAGTGTAGATGTAGCCAGCTGAGGACATTATAACAATAATGTTCTTGCCCTCTTCATTGAAGAGAAAAGCAACATCTCTGATCTTTGAGCTTGGCAAGAGAAAGTAGAAGGTTGGGCTCAAGGCATCAACAGAGAGGTCATATATCTGTAGGGTAGAGAGAAAAAAGACTAAAAAAAGAAGCCAACTCTTGGTCCTCTCTGGCAGAAAGAACCTCACCTGATTCATTAGTGGCTAAACCAACCAAGGCTGCAAGGCTGAGCTGGAAACTAGTAAACAAAGGATTAGAATGAGTTTTAACTTAGATTTCTTATGCTTGGCAAAAGCAAAATCTGTTAGTTCCTAATTGATCTGAAGCAATGCCCTTTCAAAAACTAAGAAATGAGACAAAAAATGGCCTAATTTACCATCACAAAATTATCAATCTGGGAAGGGAAGACCCTGAAAGCTTCTGATCAGAAAAGAAAAAAACTGCTATTTACACTCATTCTAGGCCATCAAAATCTAAACAGTGAGCCAGAGAGGCTTGTCATCATGACCTGAATCTTGTCACTAGACTTGGATGACTCTGGAGGAGTGAGGCTGACAACTCTGAGCAGCTCTGCCTCACTTAAAAACAATTCACTCACAAGTCAAGCCATCACCTTCGTGATGTCATTGATCCTCTTCAAGAAAAAATGATGAACAATAACAATGGACCACCCCCATTGAGAAGCTTTCTGAAGCACACTATTGGCTAGCAGAGGGTCCCAATCACCACACAGCCATTATACCAACACTAAGAGTAGAGAGTACCTTGACAAAGTCTGCAGTAACGATGGCCAGCTCTGTCTGTGAGCCAGGTAACCACACAGCTTTGATGATAAAGTTTCCTGTTGCCAACTGAGGATGCAGCACCAAGTGGTCAGAAACGGAGCCTGAGCTACTGAAGGTCAGCACATGGCAGTCCTGGTACCCAGCATGAGGACAAATAAGACAAAGTTTGATCTGACTTATTCCTGCTCAAGTCTCAGAAATCTCCCTCTCTTCTTGGCCTCTCAATTGACTTCTGTGCCCAGAAACAGAGACTTCCTCTTGGCTGTAGAATGTGTGTGCCTAGTCATATCATCTTCTTCCGTCCTCAATACTTCCCACTAGGACCTTCTAGACCCATTCTCAGCATACTGATATCCTCATTCCCTTCTGCCCTTTCAAGATATAGTGCAACGTCCACTCTCCCCACTGACCTCTGTCCCCCAGGTCACAAATGGCCATTTTCTCCTTGAACCTTGCATACCACTTTATTTGAACATTTATGTGTTTCTCATGATCTCTTCTGTATGATAATCTTTTGTTTACCAATTATCTCCCCTGATTTAAGTTGTGTGAAGACAAAAATTATTGTTTATCTCTGTCCCTACGGCACTGTATACAGTAGGCACTCAGAAAGGGTTCACTAAATTTGTTGAAAGGAACCCTTTAAAGACAACCACTTAAACTATCATGAAGAAGTTTTCAAACTCCTTGTAAGAAGTAGTCAGATAAAGGACTTTAGAAAAATATAATCTTGTAACTAATTCTACCTAAAATCAAAATATATCAACAGCCATAAAATAAAAGGAATGAAGGGGTCATAGAGGAATTTATTGTATTCTCTTCAACTCAGTACATTTATTAAGCACTATATCAAGTGCATTATGATCATCACTGAGAAGAATAGAAAAAGGAGAGGTCCCTGCCCTGATGTAGCACATAATCTAATACAGGGACAAACCTGACAATTTGGGGAAAAGATAACTCTCTACAAAATTCTAATGGACTCCAAAATTGGCTCTATCCTCTTACCTTCAGTCCACACACAGCAAGATAGTCTTCCTTACAAGGATTTCCAGTGAGACTTAACACAGTGAACGGGACTGGTGCCGATGCCAGGCGTGTGAGAGTCAGCTTTCTTTTACTGGAATCTGCTTGTTTGAGGAGTGCAGAGAGCTGCAGAACAGTAATCTGCAAAGGAACATGGCCAACATATATTCCCAGTTATGATACCATCAGAAGACACAGAACCTTCAGAAAAAGGCATGGTTTCTTCCTTGTCTCATGTGACTAGGACTCCCTTGCTGCAACTTTGTTTGGCAACTGGGCAAGACATACCTTGTTAGCATTACTGGGAGTCAAGATGGGAGAGTAGCAGGAAGCAGTCAGTAGAGAGCACCCTGCCTATCCTCACTCCCCAAAAATTCCTTCAAACAGAGCTAGAAAATGCACCCAACTGAATCCTGATGGGGAAATCCAAGAAAAGGTAACAGTAAGTTATTTTTCCAGCAAAATAGCACAGGGAGTCAGAGAGATCTGTAGAAAATAAGGATGAGCTGTGGCCAGGATCACTGCATGCAGAGTATTCCAGTGTCCAGGGAGAGGCTGTGCACCTGAGAAGGAGGGTATCTTAGACCCATACTGGTGCACTACCAGACCCATACCAGAGTAACTTAATAGGGGGAGGTGCCAAATGGCAACTCTGTTGCCTACTACCCAGCATTGGGTCAAAGATCCAAGTGGGACTGAGAAGGTGACGTGAGCCCAGAGGAGGAACCTGCAGAACTCAGACCATATGGAACACAATAAGACTTTACCCTGGACTAGACTACTCTGGGACCACTGAAAGTTTGTAGATCCCCAACCTGAGCTGTCCCTGAGATCTTGAAACAGAATACTCAATACCCCCAAGAAAGTAACAACAGGACCAGATCAGAGAAATCTGTGTTCCCTCTACAAGTGCACAAAGCCTAGCCCTAACATCAAGTCTGAAGTTAAGAAGTAACCCGGAAGAATAGGCAAACAAAAAAAGAATTCCACCATAAAACACCAATTTGGTGACAGTAATACTCAAGACAAAAACCCAGAAGAAGAGGATGACTCCAAACATCTACAAGCAAAGCCTCAAAGAAAAACACAGCATGGGCACAAATTCAACTAGAATTCCTAAAAGAGATGAAGTAAGAATGTTTAAAAGTTTAAGAATGTCTGTCACTGAGAGTACTAGAGAAAAAACAGGAAAGAAATGAGAACTATGGAAGAAAGAACTGTGAAGGATTAAATAATTGTTAACAATTAGTTAAATAAACAGGACGGGGTGGAGAAGCAGAGTTGGATACAAAAATACATTTCGCTTAACAAGGAAAGAGTGAGGAAAGGGAATTAGAAGAAGAGCAAATTAGGGGGAATATCAGTCCTAAGCAAAACAAACTCTAACGAAATGGTACGGAAAAACATTTATAGCAGTTTTTCTTGTAGTGGCAAAGAATGAGAAGCTGAGGGGATGTCCATAATCTGGTAAATGGCTAAAGAAGTTATGGCATATGAATATGACAGGATACTACTGGGATGTAAGAAATGATGGAGATGATTTCAGAAAAACCTGAGAACACCTGGATAAACTGATGTAGAGAGTGAGTTACAAAGAAAGAGCCAGGAGAACAATTCTTAGAATGAAAACAGTATAGTAAAGATAAACGACTCTGAAAGAATTTAGAATGCCAATCAATGTATTATCAAACACGATTCCAGAGGGCTAATGATAAATGCTCTGAAAGAAAGGTGAAGGACTGAGGGTATACAGAGAGAGAGAGAAAGAGAGAAAGAGAGAAAGAGAGAGAGAGAGAGAGAGAGAGAGAGAGAGAGAGAGAGATCTCATTGTGTGTGCGTGTGTGTGTGCGTGTGCATGTGCGTGTGTGTGTGTGTAAGAGACAGAGACAATTTGTTTTGCTTGATTATATATCTTTGTTGATACAACTATGTTAAATGTTTTGTTTTCTGTTTTTCTTTCACTCTCAATGGGCGAGAGGGAAGTAGAGGAGTTGGAACAGGAGAGGTGAATTTTTGTTTGTTGAAAAAAATAAAATGAGTGAATAAGGGAACTAAAGGAGTAAATAAGAGAACTGGAGGATCCACCTTGCCCTTTTCATGGCTGACAGCTAAATGCTGGCGTCGCCCATGGGGTGAAGACAGCACACACATTGCCACACGTCTTAGCACGTGAGCACTGATGAGCTGGCGAATGGTCTGGCCCTGGTCTCCACTGTAGTTCATCCGGACATTTTCAAAGGCACCTTCCTGGGAGCCTAAGGTAGGGACCTACAAAAAGGGGAGAAAACAAATATGCAATGATAATGTAACCAAGTGATAATGTCCCAGTACTAGGCCCACCTTTTTTAAAAATAAGCATAATGCAAAACCTATATCAAATTGCTTACTGTCTCAGGGAGGAGGTAGTTGAGGGAGGGAGAAAATTTGGAAATCAAATTTTTAAAAAAATAAATGCTAAAAACTGTCTTTATATGTAATTGGGGGAAAATAAAATAAAATTTAAAAAAAAAAACAGGTATACTTAGGCACCTCTTAGGTGTACTTAAGTATTTGAGGACTAGAGGAGGTATGAAGTCAGGTTATGGCTAGACAGACTGGTTATGGCTAGATACTTATCCTAAGAAGGTGGAGACGACATCCCCAGAGTACTGAGGGCAGCAATGGGCACAATCTGGCTGCCAGTCAGTTCACTGATCCCCGCACTGCCTGGTTCCATGAGTACACTAGCACTCACCATCAGCTGGTCTGTCATCTCTACCATCTTGTCCAAGGTGTGTAACTCATTGAGTGCCTGCTGGGCCCGGCTGCTGCTGCCCATAGCTGAAGCCTGTTGGAAGTTGATCTGAATGGCCTCCATGAGGAAGCTAAGCATGTCTAACACCAAGGGAGCGAAGGAGAAGTTGGCCTGAGGAAAAAAACAAATGAAATGAAAGTGCACAAAGATCAAGTGTTCTCTCTGCGATACCCTTGAGGAGGTACCATTACCATACACTTCTCCTCATTCCGAGTCCAACATGCTAGCCACTGGAACAACCAACTGAGGTTTCATTGGATCAGTGTAAAAACTCAAAATTTCCCAACCTCATTTCTCCTTTCATGCAAATGGCTGCCAAACTTATTGTGCTGTTGACTCAGTTAACTGCTCCAGTGTCCCTCCCTTGCTTTATGCTATCAGGCAACAGAGACTGCTGAGGTGATAACGGCCAATGGTTAATTACAGCTATTTCCATCACACATATGGAGAAACTGAGGTGACAATCTGTGACTCTAGGTGATCAAATGGACCTCCAGATGACCAGAATCCAGAGAGCGTCTTCCCCTTGCCTCCCTCAGACTCTCATCCCTGATCCTGGGTGAGAGTCATCTGGGAAGCCCACCTGGGTCTGAAGCTCCTCTCGGCAACCTTCCACACTGCGGCACAAACTGCTCTTCTTGGGCTTCTCTTCATCAGCACCTTTGCCATCATTGATGGTGACCTTGGCCTTGTCTGCTGGGGATGTGCTGCTGGCATGGCGCACCACACTTTCAGAAACCCGGGGCTCATTCTGAAATGCTGACTCCTTCATGGTGGAGCTCATGCCACTGCTGGGTGTCCTCTTCACCAGAGCCTGAAAAAAACCAACAAAAACTCAGAAAGCCCTGGCACTACCCACAGGACCTCGAGTCTATACACCTGAGACCCTGGGGCAGCTAATCATGGGAATGAGTTACAGAATCTCACACCTTGAACTCATCCCTAAACAGAAATCCCCCTCTACAACATACCCCAAAAGTGACCTGAAGAGGAAAATGAACAGCCTCTCAAGTCAGCCCAGTCTACTTTTGGAGACTCTAACTGTGTAGTTCTTCCTTATATTAAATCTCAGTTTGTCTCTCTGAATTTCCCTTTGAGGTCAAGCAGAACAAGCTAATTTCTCTTTCACACACTAGCATTTCAGATACATGAAGAAAACAAATGTCTCTGCTAAATCTTCTCTGCTCCTGCCTACTTCCTTCAAATAATCCTCACATGGCACAATTGAGGAGCCTTCCCATCCTGAGCCCGCTCTGTAGCCACTAAACTGCCTCCCTAAAATGTGGTGCCCAGAAATGAACACAACATTCCAGGTGTGAGCTCAGCAGGGCCCAGTGGGAGTCTCTGTACTCTGAGCATGATGTCATCTCTCAGAGTAGGTGAAAGCTGTGTTAGTTTTCTTGGCTGTCATGCACTACAAATTCATACTGACCTTGTCATTTACTAAACCCCACCCCATCTTTTTCAGAACTGCTACTAGCCATGCTTCCACTCTCATGTTACTTTGGAGGTTAACTGTGCAACATATTCTACTCAGTTCAATGTTTTATCCAGCCTGTTGAGATCTTCTGAAAGCCTGATTCTCTTGTCCAATGTTTGTCCTAGCTTTTACATCATCTACTAATGTTAGTCATGATGGTCTAAATTTTGTCCTCCCAATTATTCATTTATGATGTCTTAATTCTGAGGATAACACCTCATGAATCCCATTCCTCACTATTTCCTTATCATCATTTGTTAGAGACTAAGTCTAAAAAACTAGATCGGGAGGTAGCCTGGGAGAAATGATGAGAGATGATGTGCCCTGCCTATTGCCCACAGGATGCCTATGGCAACGGCACAAGCTAGACTCAGATTCATTATATGTTAGTGCCAAAGAAGATCTTGGGCACAAATGTAATCTCACAGGTCATCCTATCTAAAGCCCTCATTTTGCAGAAGATGCAGAGAATCTAAGAAGGAAAAGTGACTTTGACAGGGTCGCACAACAAGCTAGGGGACAAAGCCAATTTTAAAAGAACCCAGAATGCTCCCACACCAATCCAGTTCTGCCTATGACACCACACTGGATTTCACCAGGAAGGCAAATAGACTAGACCTTTGTGTGTCCTGGCAATTCTCTCACTTAAGAGCACAACAAACATTCTGGCCCCCTTACCAAGCAGCTACCATCTTCCTTGGCTCCACAGTCACAGAAAAAGGACCCATACTTGGCATAGGAAATTTCATGATCCTTGTGGCAGACCTTGGCACACACTGTGCACACACCAACACCATCCACCATCTTGCAGGTGTGACAGTGGTACCTATAGAGATAAAAATCCTCAAATGAGTGACAAATCCCAGCTTACAAGAAAGAGAAACCTCTAAGCTCATGGGAAAGGGCACACTTACCAATGCTGGTTCATGAATTCTTTCTGTGTGATAGTAAATGTGCATAGCTTGTTGCAAAGAGAATCTTCATCCTCCAAAGTAAGGAAAGTCATTTAGCCAGAAATACATACACACACACTTCCCATTTCCCAACTCCACCATTCATCTGGAAATCTTCTGGTCAGCTTGTAAATGGTCAAAGAAACCCAAAGCAGCAAGAATTGACGGGCTGAGAACAAAACTTACTGCCACATATCAACAGAGGCCTCATTTGTTTTGTGATCAAGATAACAATTAAACTTGTATTTCCTATACAATGGTTTCATACTACCTCTGTCCCAAATTCTATTAAAGTTCATTTGGTACCTAAAAGGGTATTCCCAATTGAACAACACAGAAACAGTTTTGCCTGAGGCCTCGGTAGCTGCTGAGCCTGGAGAGGACAATATTTTCTAAGCCTGGGTTCTGTCAGCATGAATTAAAATTCTAAATGGTAGCTGTCCTTTCAACAACTGGTCCTCAAACATAAGGTAGGCTGCCTCAGAGGGGACTTACTGAGTCCTCGGCCTGAGAGTCTTCTTCCTCTACTGCCAGTTCTTCTACCCAGTCTGAGTCGACCTCGATGGCCCGCTCCTCTCCATCCACCGAGAGATGACTAGGGCCCTGACCACTCCCCTGGCTCAGGGCATTGGTGACATCAGCCAGGTAAGATACAATATGGCAGGTACATTCCAGAATAGTAACATGCTATAAAAGAAGACCATGATTCCTCAGAAATGGCACTTCTCAATAATTTCCTGTTATACAAAATCAAGTACTGTACATTTTTCCCAATGAAAAAAACTCTTTTTTTCATTGATATCATTCTTTGTATTTATCAGTTTGTACACCTTTGTACAATGAGTATGGGAGCTTTTAGACACCTTCTAAGTTGTTCTTTCTTGATTAGTTTTATCTTTTTCCTTCATCCTCTCACTTTTGTTCCCCACGCCTTCTCTTGGGCCTCCAGGATCTTTCAGTTAATCCTTTATCCTCCACTGACAGGCAGTATGCACTTGACAATAATGCAAAAAGCTCTGAATTTGATCCTCACAACAACCCTGTGAAGCAGGTGCTAGTATTATCCCCATTTTACAGATGAGGAAACTGAGGAGGAGAGAGATGAGATGACTTGCCCAGGGTCACAGAGCAATTCTGCACAGACAAGAGACTAAATTAGGCAGGATCTAAATCACATCTTCTTGACTCCAGGTGCTACCCTCCGCCACTGCACCACCTAGTGGCTGTAATCAGGCATAATAAAGGTTCAGACTACTATGTCAGGAGAAATAGGGAGCAGTTGGAAAGAACATGAGTTAGCTTAGTGCAAACTCTGGCAAACCGCTCAGGACTCTTTTGTCAAATACAACAGCCTGACCTCTGACCCTCAGAGACCCAGGTAACTTCATTCTATCCTCGGTGACAAAGACTGCCAAAAGGAGAACTGGCACCCAGGAAGGGGCCACCATGTGCTCTCAGGGTTCTTCCATTCCGCAGGAGATGAAACATCACCTGGATGCAGGAGTGACCTGCATGCCTAAAGCCCTGTGGAGGGCCCAGAAGATCATCATGCATTCAGTGTGTGCACTGGCTGGGGGGGGTGCCTAATGGGAGCAAGAAGGGCAGTTTTCTGTACCGTGACATATTTTTGTAAACAGCAGTGACATATTTTAGGGAGGGCTCTTCTGAAAGCCTATTTTTCCAGAGTATTTGCCTCCTCCTATCACTTCCAGACACCTTGAAAAGGCCTAAAGGCATGCAGTTGACAATTACACACTTCTAGGTCTTTGAGATACAACCCTTCCTCCCCACAGGACAACCAGAGACAGACACCAGGGCTGAAAAGCAGTGATTTCCTGGCAAACTGAAAACAAGAACCAATCAACACCCTCCCACCAGGGTGAACAGGTCCTCCCCAATTGTTTTAACTGTCACCCTCCCAGTCTAATAATTGCTCCCCAATTTTCTTACCTTCCCATGCATTACATTAGCATTCATTTTTTCAACTACATTCTTCTGAGACAAGTATTTCTTACTGTTGAGGAAAGGAAATACAGAAACACTGAGGTGTCCAGGGAGAGGAAGCATCTTCCTGACTCCACCAGGTCCTCAATTCCCAGCCCAGTTGGTAAAAGTAGAAATACAAATTAATTCTTAACAGGAAAAGACTGAACAGAATTGGATTAACAGAGTGAACAAAAGGTTGAGAGTTCAACCACATGGGCCTTTATCACTAACCCTTCCCATTAAATTGTCCCATACCTCAGTCTTCTCATCAGCAAAATAATGATAATATGTAGTCTAAGAAAGCTGTGAGGATTGTGTGCCAAGCTCAGGCCTATTTTAATGTAATAAATCAATGATACTGGATCATCATTTGGAAAACGCTGCAGCATGTCACATTTTCTTCTTTATTCAAACTCATTCTCTTACATCTGTTCCCCTTTTTCTTTACCTCCTCTGCAGCAAACCAAGTATAAGCTCATTTTATTAGTGACCCAGGTAACTATAACATCCTGCCCCGAGGAAACCTCCCAGCATTCTACATAATACATTCAATACTTCCCTCAACTACTGTCAAACTAACCTTTCTAAAGACAGATTGAGTCATGTCCTCAATAGATCAAGTATCTTCAGTGTTTTACCTACTTTTGTCTATGTTCTAAGCAAGACTGAATGCTTTCTGGCCCCACCCTCAAACACATCCTTTGTTCTCTTGTCTCCAAGACGTACTTATACTCCTTCTTGCACCTGAAAGACATTCTTTGCATGTCTAACCCCTAGATGTCTTTTAAAGCCCAACTCAAGCTTTCTCCATTGAGTGTTCCCTGATCTGCCTATGGGCAATGATCCAGCAATCCCCCACCTCCGCTGCCCCTCTCTGAGAACTTTGTTCTGAAACCCTCTAATGACTTCATAAGCAGCCCAGTCCACCCAGATTCCTCTCTAGCCCAGCACAATAGGTAGTTGGTTAAGACTCTGCCCAAGCTGAAGGAATTCTGAGTGGGGCGAAGCGGCAGCATGGCTCCCCCTTCTCCAAGGCCCTGCTGCAGGCCTCATTGCTCACTTGCTCCATTTCCTTTCTACTTACCATCTGCTCAACCAGTCCACAGCGGCGCCATGAAGCTGGAGGTGGCCGGCACCTTGGCCTGCACTGGCCAGCGTCGCCATCACAACCATGAGCTCAGGAAAGCCAGCACCATCCCCATTGGCCAGCATTTCTGTCGCCATCGGGATCAGGGTGCTCAGCAGCACAGTACAAACACCTTCCCCAACTTGGCTATAGGGGAGAGAAAGCAGAGAAGCAATAAGATGCCAATGGGAATCAGGTACTGAGCTGGCTGAGGTGCAGGACACAGTGGAGGCAAACAGACCCCAGACCATGGGCAGGATTCAAGCATGGAACAGAGGTTCAGTTCATCCACCCATCAGTCACCTAAAAGTCATGCTCTATAACCCTGGCTAGACAAAAATCACAGCGCAACCATGCACACAGCCCTTGTTGGGTCAGTCTTCTCCTGTGCTGGGGCTCATGGTTGGGGAGAGAAGACAAAGGGAGGGAACAGGTGGGTATCTCAAAGGAGGGAACTGACAGCAGAGGGGCCAACGAACCGGCTTAGGGCTGTCCATATCCTCCTGGGGTTTATAAGGGCACTGAAGCACATCAGATCAAGACATTCTACCTGTTCTCCCGAACAATGTATGTGGTCAGTAACTGCAACAGCTGCCGGTTCTCCTGTACCACCTCCAATTGGTCAGACTCCTTGGGGGGTGATGTGGTCATGCGGGTGAGCCAGGCCTGGAGCCGCACAGGCTCCACACAAGCCAGCTGGGCGAGGGAGCCACACAAATGTAGCAGGCTGGGGTTAGGGCTCTTCTCAGCTGAGGAAAGAGCAAAGGGCATCGATCAACACAATTAGGGGCCAGCAAAAGGGAAGAAGAAGGGTGCATGGGAGGAAATGGGGGGGAGAGAAAGGGAAGGACTTTTTAATCAAGTGTTCTGTCTCTCTCCAAAAAGCTCTCCTGCAGAGATTCTCCCCACTTGTTCACATTTTCATGCTGCTGTGACATTCTGGCAGAAGGTGGCCCGGTATTAGCCTGACATCCAAGTTCCCATAAGCAGATTATTAAAGGCTGTCACTCACTCAGCTGGAAGAGTTTGGTGAAGAATTTCAGAACGCGATTACAGAATCTAGCAGAGAGGTTCTCATTGGCTGTGGCCATCATGATCTGGACGAGTTCTCCACTGGCAGACAGAAGGGAGAGAAAACGGAAGAATCGCATTAAGCCCCACCAAAGCCATCCATTTCCATTTCCTCACTATCACTTCTCCTTCCAGTGGAACCACTCATCTGTGGAGCAGGATGGTTCAGGCCATGACGTCCTCCCTCCCTCTTTCCCTGTCACCTTAGAGAGCAGGAGATAGAAGTAGCTGTGCTCTCCAAGCACAGAGGCCTCTGATCAGATCTCACAGAAGAGAACACCCCAGGACAGATACCAAAAGGTCTCACCTCTCCGAGAAAAATTCCTCCATAGCCTTACGAGCCTGGCTACTTTCCAACTGCTTCTCCAGATGCTGAAGACACTCCTCCAAAATGGACTCATCTAGTCCACTGAGGACCAAAAAGGAGAAAATAACTATGAGCAGTCCGGTGCATTCTAATGGCTTTCTGAGAGTTCATAATGCCCACACAGGAGTGAAATATGAAAACATCAAAGGAAGGGAGAGCTGTGGCCAAGAGTCAACAGAGACACTAAAATTATAAAACGTTTCTAAATAATACTTCTTTGTCCTGGCTTTCCGATCCTCTACAACCCTTGAGTTAATGAATGGAATCACTAAATTTCAGTTGTCTGCAAAGATTTGGTTCAGTGATACAAGTAACAGAAGCTATGAATTCTACTTCTGTCTCTGTCTTAGACACACTTGACTGACAGGAGACACATTTGCTTAGCTAATAATTTTGAGTTCCTTGATAGGAAAATCAAGAAAGAATTTTGGGGAACAAATCTGGTCCCCTCGCTATTGAGATGATGGGTACAAGATCCAGATACTCATTTCCCTAATAAAAACATGTATAAGACTTGTCATAAGTGGACAAAAACAATCCATTATATAATTCTCTGTAAAGGTGTAAAATGCACACAAAAAACTATCACAAATCCCGGCAGGATGCAAATGCTGACCCTGTCTTTTTCTGTCATTCAGCATTTTGACTGAAGATAAAGCAAAGGTCCAAGAATCAGTAAAAAATGCTGCTGTGTCTATCTGTAAGAATGCCATTCCCTTGCCTAAGGTTAATTACAAAGGGGTTGGCAGAAGCTGACAGTGCTAAATAAGACTCACCTGTTAGGATCTGCATGATTGGCCAAGATGTTGTAACATCCAGTGATAAGCTTCTCATAAAGTCGAGCCAAAAACTCATCTGACTCAGCTGGGCCCAGGATCCTCTCTAGGGAGTTGCTGCTCATCTCAGCCACGCTCTCAGTGCTAGTCTCCAAAAGAAGGGGCAGCAGCGTCCTGATCACCTGGGGAGGGTTTAACTCATCGGACCAACTTCAGGAAAGAAAAAGGAACCAGGTCAGTTACTGTGTCTTGCTGAGACACTGCTAGGAGCAGCACAACTTTAGCATTTATTTCTAAATGGAAACACTTACTGAATTTTACTGAAAAAGACCAATATTCTGTAGGACAGATGGAAACCAAGGGAAAAGATATCTCAAAACTGACAAAGTAACTGATTTGCCTCCAAAAAGACAGGCTTTGGGGCAAAAATATAACCTCAGCTCTTTGGCTGACATTTCTTCTCCAGGGAACACAGCCCTTATTTTACATGGACCATTCACAAAAGCATCAAACGGTCCCTCTGCTGGTCTGCTCAGCTCACTACAGTGGAAAACTGGAGCCCCTCCTGGTAATTATGAACAATCTTTCCAACTACAGCTGCCCACCATGTCACCACTCCCCACATGCATCTGACCTTGCTACTTAAATACAGTACTCCCTTCCAGATGTCACAGGTAGGAAGAGAGGTGGAGGCTGCCTCTACACTCACATTCTCAGAGCTCACATTGATGGAGCCCTCACAGCTTACAAATCGCCTTCCAAATCACCTTCCTCAAAATTCCTCCTTGAGGCTGGCAGTGCAAGTGTGATTGCCCTCATTCTAACAGAGGAGAAAACCAAGGAGCAGAAATGTCAAGCTGTTTGTCCAAGGGGTCTTAACTAGTGCAGTGACAGATGTGAATCTTAAAAACTCATCCCTGAGACTTTAAGCCCTTCCTCTGTGCTCCTGCTTCTGTATAATTTAAAACCAGAAATATGACTCAAGTGAACAGATTTCATTCCAAGGGCCAAATGAACAGGTTTCTTCTACTAGACAAAACTATGAGAAAGGTCTATTAATTCCAACACCAAAATAATCTCTCACACACTATTATCTTTTCTCTAGCTATAGACAGTTTTCTCAGCTAAAGAGCTAGGGCAAAAGGCACAGAAGACTCTGAAGTAACTCATGCCAAGTACTCACACAATAAGATCCCCAGTCAGCCTGACCAGAGAAAGGAGCGTGTGCTTCAAGGAAGCAGCCAAGGGCAGACTCTGGCTGCAGAGGGTCCCCAGGTGGGCGGCCTGCACAGCACTGATGTAACTCTCTGCTGGAATTGTATCATTGGCAAAAGCATTGCGCTAGGAGGAAGCAGAACACAAATATATAAACAATCTACATGGAAAAAGAAAGATGACAACAGAAGCCTGCCAGGCTTACAGACCAACAATCACATTTTAGTGATGTGGGAATGAAGGAATAGCTATGCATTTAAAAAGAAGTACTGAAAACATAAGCAACCAATCAATGTCTATGTGACTAACTGCTGCCCTGGCCACCTCAGCGGAAGGTGGTCAAAACCAAAGGAGAACACGTTCATGTTCTTTGAAAAGCATTCAGCAAGGGAACTATGTCACAGCAAGAGCAGATGATGGAGCTGTCTCAAGTGGCAGTGGGCTGCCTCCGGTGAAGGTCTAGGGTCCTCAGGTAGACTGGATGGGAGATATCATCAAGGGCATTCTTATTCAGCATTCAATCCTGTTACCCACCATGGGCAGGGAATGAAGGTTATTGCTCTGGGATGACAGCACATAGAATGTGTGTGAGTGATCAGTCTTTCTCAAAGAACTTAATCCTTCTTAATTGATTCAGAAGGAGCTCTAGGATCTTGAAATGTGTCAAGATTATCATAATGAACATAATTATCCTTACAATCACAGAACCATGGGATACGAAAGCTAAAATGAGCCTAGGAAATCACAAATGAGGAAACTAAAGCAGAGAGCTAAGTAACTTGCTCAGGGTCAAACAGCGGTGGCAAAGTCAGGTCTAGAACTCTTGGTCAGTGAAAGACCAGGCTGTCTTCCAGATGTGAACATGATAGTTCAACAGAATGCTAGTCAACAGAATGCTATGTAACAGACTTTACCATCCTTTTTTTTCTGAAAGGATTAAGAAAACTTAGGGTCAGAAACTGCCCCAGAGTATAACAATGAGGGAGCCTGATTCCTGACTCATCTTCTATTTGCTCCAGAGCACCCAGGAGCTTTCAGAATGGAGGCAGCACCACTTGGGCACCACAATGCATGAATTTTGGCATCACATATCACTACTGTGTGTAAAGATCTTCTTGGAATCTGTCTGGTGGCCAAAGAAAGAACATAGACACCGCATGGAGAACTCATATTATTGCTGTTCCAAGAAGTACCATAAACTTGCTTACCCAGGATCCAATATTGGGAAACTCATTTGTGTGAATATTGTTCCATGACTCACATAGGGCCTGCACAGATGATGGTAAATTCTGAACAAGTGTAGAACCTACAGGCAAGAGAAAGGAACAGAAATCATCATAAGAGAGAAAGGAACATCCAATGACACTGTTTTAAAATTTCAGCCCAAATGCAGAGGAAAAAGCTTTTCAACAGCATTACCATAACATCTGAAAGAAAAGAGGAGGTACAAGCCAAAAAGTGAAAATCTCTCTTTCTGTCTGACTGAAACTGTAACACAAATACCTCCACCACCAAGTTGTCAAATAAATAAGAAGCATTTTGGAATAGCGGCTAGCAGGCAAGTTTCAGAATCAGGAAGACCTGGGTTCGACTTCCCTTTCTGAAATCTACTGGCTACGGGACCCTCTCAGTAGTCCAGACACATGTAGACTAGCTACATAAGTGGTTTAAAACCAAAAAAAAAGAGACTGTTTTCCTTTGGCAGAGGAAGTTCCTTTACTGAGAATCCTTCACATTGATGAAATCACAGGTATGGACCAAACAGTAAACATGATAATGGTAACAACAAAAACAGAGCTAGCATTTATAATGCACCTACTATCTGGCAAGCACCTTCACAAATATTCTCTCATTTTGTCCTCACAACACACCTGGAAGCGGGGTGCTGTTATTATCATCGTTGCACAGATGAGGAAACTGAGATAGCCACTAGGGTTTATTGGGCAGGATGCGTGGCATAATTATACCTGCAATTTAGGAAGATAACTTTAACAGCCGAATGGAAGAAAGACTGTAGTGGGGAGAGAGTTGAGGCAAGCAGAACCCCCAGCAGACACGATGTGATGAGGCCTTGCACCACTTAAACTCTAGGGGCTCCCTATCATCTCTAAGTTCAAACATAAAATCTTCTGCTTGGTGTTCAAAGTATTTCTCCACACACCTTTATCGACTTCTTATGCCCTCGATCCAGTGACACCTTGTTATGCCACGATCAAGACACTCCACTTCCAAACTCTTTGGCATCTTCCCTGGCTGTCCCCCATGCCTAGAATGCATCTCTCTCAGCTCCACCACCTGACTTCAAGTGCCAACAAGAATCCCAACTTGTAGAGAAAGCTTTTCCTAACCCATCTCAATTCTAGTGCCTTCCCTTTCCTGATTAATTCCAGTTTATCCTGTATACAACTTGTCTGTATGTAGTTGTTTGCATGTCCTCTCCCCATTAGACAGTGAGTTCTTTAAGGACAGGGATAATCTTTTGTCTTTCTCTGTACCCCAACAGCAATGTCTGGCACAAAGTAGGCACTTAACAGGTTTATTACTGACTGACTTTAATAATTATAATTCAAGGAATAAAATAAATAATTGCATAACCCACCCTGAGAATCTGGAGACAAATTACTTGAGGGAATCAAAGAAGGCTTTATAGACATAATCATCTAATCTGGATTAAAAGGACCTGGCACATCAAGTGACACAAAAATTTGCTTGGTCCTTCTAGGTATTCTTAAATTTTGGTTCTGCTAGTGTTAAAGGAGGAGAAAAATATCAATAAGCAGAGATGGAGAAGATCGTATCTGTCATGGAGAAACAAGGATGAACCAGAGAAGGTGGGGTCTAACCTGGACTGTGAAAGAGGAGCAGAGTATGGCAGATACTAAAATAGAAAGAGACTTGGGCAGGGGAAATTGGAGAGGGGAGAGCTGGGGTGGGGCCACAGAACACCAGACCAAGGAGTAACTGGGCTGGAATACAAAATAAATTAAGGAGTGTAGCATGAAATAAATAAAATGAAAGGGTAGGCTGAAGAGAGAGACTGGAGAGCTCTGAATGCCTCCTGAGTTCATCACAGTTCAGGAGTTTCTGTTTTATTAGGCAGCCACTGGAGAGCCACTAACAAGGTCTGGGCAGGGGGTTCACATAATCAAAGCAGTACATTATGAAATATATACTGGCAGCAGCACAAAGGATGGACTAGATGGGGAGAAATGAGAAGCAAAGAGAACAATCAAGAAGCTGCTGCCCAAGGCCACACAGACAATGACAGCCTACACAGGTGTGGGCACCAAAAATGGGAAGGTTCCTCTGCCCTGAGTCTTCTCTTCAGAAACCCAACCCTTCAGAAGGCCACCCCCCCTTACCCAAGGTATTGGACTTGCATCGGCTCGAGCCTATGGCCAAGACAGCAGAATAACCTCCCAGTTTCTCTTCGGAAGGTTTATTCTCAGTGGAACCCTCTTCAGAGAGGCTTTGCAGCAAATAAGACCTGTGGGAAGAATGCGGGGAAATAGAATCAAGACAAAAAATACATTGACTGGGAGTCCATTCTTTACTTAGTCCAGGAAATCTTTAAGATACTGGGAAGTCACTAAATTTCTAGGTATTTCAGGCACAATGATAAGGAACAAGACAGGAGAAGAGATAAGGACAAAACTTTTACTCCAAAATTCTGTTGGCAATCTGATACGACTGAAATTAAACTTGTTAAGATAACAATGCGACACTGGTCTGTCCTTCCAGAGTCACCACTAACACAGGGCAGACACTGCTGATTCTTTCAATGGAGAAAGATCCAACAGTCTGGAGGACCAGAAACAACCCCTGGGCCATCCTTTGCCCACTGCTCCATTAGCAATGCTGAGATAAGCAGCATAAAGCCCCATGAACTACTTAAACATAAGACCTTTTAAAAACTGTAAGTATTATTTCCATTTGTCTCCATAACTAAATATTTCTACTACAGGATACTCACATGTAGTCATTTTTATTACTGTTAATGGTTCTTTTAGCTTAGAAAATCTGCAAAGGAAACCTAATTCTAGATATTTCAAAATAATCTCTCAAGTCTTTGAAAGATTTCTTGTCAGGCTGCCTGGCAGTCTTTCCTTCCAAGGTTCAGTTCATGTGACAGCTCCTTCATCAAGATCTCCCTAATTTCCCAGAAGTGACATCTCCCCTCCTCCAATTTCTAATGGTCCTTGTTCTAGACCAGGGTTCTCAGACCGAGGGAGGGTCGTGACCAACGGGGACCTACGTATGCACCCAGCACTTATATTTAGTCATTAGGTGTTTTCTGAATCAACAGACACTAATAGTACAACTACTATTATGTGGGGCATTTGTGAAATTTTTGGACAGTAAGAAATAATCTTCATAAGTTGTTTTGACACAGCAAATGTAAAAATTTGTTTGTGTTTGTCTTTCAATGAGATAGGAAGAAGAGATGGATTTTTGTCCACTGAAAAAAAAAATAATTTTAAAAGGGGAGGGTCTTCATATTTAAAAAAAAAAAGAGAGAGAACTTTGGTCTAGCTTTCTCCACTGTCCTAATCCTTCCTATTCTGTCTTGCATCATACCTGTAATGTGTAAGTCTATCTCTCCCCACTTTTGCTCCGAAGTTCCCCGAGGGCTGCGACTGAAGCCAGTCTTTTACCTTTGTATGCCTATCCCCTAGCATTTGCCTCACATATAACGATGTTTAACAAATAGCTGCTGAAATGGGCCAATATCTGGAAGGTGAGGAAGTAGTAACTCTCCAAATTAATGAACTTAGCACATTTGGAAAAGCTGCTCCCGGTGTCTCTGTACCCACTCTCACTCTACCACTAAGCCGAAAAAATCTAGAGTCTAGCTAGAAACAGAAACTTCTCCTCACATTTAGAGAGTATTCCTCACATAGTACTAAAAAACAAAGCCTGTGCAGCCTCCCCATGTAGAACAAGGAGGAAATGCTGCACCGAAGGAAAAACAATTCCCCAAAAGTGAGGAAAAAGGTGCTCCCCCTACCCCAAATGAATTCTGAGTCATCAGGGCCACAAAGAGTGAACAGGGGCACTATACACAGATCTGAACCGCAAAGTTCAAGAAAATGAACCTGTACCTTCTAGGAAAGCCTAGAATTCCCCAGGGAAAATGTCCTTACTCCCCATTTCTCTAAGCAATATACTACACCTAGTGAATGATGCGTAGGTATCAATAAGCTGTAATGTGGCAGGCAGCAGGTTCTTAGTTATCTCTGATGACTTATGAGGGTCAGTCTCAGCAGCCAACTTGGAAAAATGCTCATCCAGAGAGACCTGGACCTTGGAAATGGCTGCATCAAGGGTATAGATGGACTGCAGGCTGGGAATCTCATGTAACTGCAAGATGGTGGTACAGTCGATGCCACAGAATGATGAGATCTTAAAAAAACACCAGATATCATTAGTCAGAGCCCTAAGAAGAGGGCCCCAATAGCTAGATCAGCACCATGTTAGACAAAGGCCAGCCTACCTGTCGAGCAAAGTACTCCTCAGCTATTTCCACATCATATTTCACAGAGCTGCACTTGCTGGAGGCCAGCTCTATGAGAGAACTAGCATGGTCGGCCTTCATGCCCTGCTGGACAAGGTGGTCCTGTTCAGGGAACAGAGAGAGAATCTGACTTCAGAACACTCTTAAGCTCATGATCTAGGCCAGGCCTATAGCCATCTTCCTCCTCAATCACCTACAGAGCTGCTCAGCTCAGAGCAACAGCTCTCAATGCTACACTCTGTGTGACACTACTGTACCTTTATCCAGGTGACATAAGAGCCAATCCGAAGGCGGGAAGACCAGCGCAAAGTATGCAGGATGTCACACTCACTCATCTCTGGCGTGTTCATAGCCAACTGGTTCATATATTTCTTTGATGGTGGCAAAATCCCCAGGATCCTCCAGAGTATCAAGAAGTAATATTGGAGGGCACATGCCTCCTGAAGGAGGCAAAAGTAATGAGTCAGAGAGGTAGCACTTGGTCTAACTCACTTCCAATATCTACGTAAATGCACTATCCTAATACAAGAATCAAAACTGTCACTGCATCAAGTTCCTGGATCCAAGTGAGTTTTGCTTCCCCTCAGCTGTGAGACTTCCCACCTGGAAGCTTTAGGCCAGTGCTGTCAAGCTCAAATACAAAGAGGGGCCACTAAACTTCCCTAAGGACCCCTGCAGCTGCATACTGACTTGCAAAGCCACATATTAACATCATATATGTTTTACTGTATTTTCATTTATTTAGTTAAATATTTCCCACTTATATTTTTACCTTGTTCAAGCCACACCAGGAGTCCTGAGGGCTGTGTTTGACACCTCTGCTGTAAGGGAAAACCCCTGGTGCTATTGCACTCAATAAAAAAGCAGGAAATGCATTTTACACATGCAAATCAGCTGCACCATCCTGCCCATAACATAATGAAATCAATACTTCTGTGTGCAGACAGCCTTAGGCCCAAACCATTTCTGTCTGTACAAAGCTGGAAAACCAGGAAGGAGTCAGGCTGGACAGTCAGGCTGACAGTACCTGGCAGACTCCAAGGCAGGACAACTCTCTTTCATGACACTGACAGGGAGGTGAGGCTGCCCTCCACAAGGGCAATGAGCACAGAACCACCCAGACTCCTGAAGAGTCCACAGTGCCCAGGCTGCTGTTTACTCCCAAATGCTCATTTCACCAAAACACTAGTAAAAGCACATGAATTGTAATCTATCCAAACATAAAAAATAATTCTGACACCTATTTATGACACAGAATTAAGAATTAGACTTACTCACCAACTGATATTCAACTAACTGGTGAAAGCCCAGAAATTAGCAGGAAGGGTTCTAGTTGGAACACCAACCTCCAGTAATGTAGTCTTGTCCCAGCCCGCCATAAGAACAGAGCAGTCCAACATTCTCGAGCTCTTACCAATGCTGTCACATTCTTGTTGTCCTTCCTCCTGGTGGTGTCAAACTGAGAGCCGGCAGCGAGCAAAGAAGTCAACGCGCTATATAGCTCATCATATTTCACGGCTCTGGAGAAGAGGACCTCGCAGATCTAATGCCAGAACAGAAGGACAAGATGACTATCTCACGCCTCTGCTGACATCCTTCCCTATACCTCTTGCCACATCCACCCCCCTCTCCCCCTGAGCGCTGAAAAAATGCCCCACCCACTAAAGGCCATCAGATTCACTGGCTGTCACTCCTGAGTCCCACTCAGAAGCAACTGTAGTTCACCAGGCCTGTTAACAGGAACAATCTCAACAGCACCCAAGAGCCTCCTTCTACAGTTGACAGACAGAACCTGTCTCCAAGTTAAAAGTGGTCTCATAAGGTGAGAAATGGTCACTCTGGCGCAAAGCCCACACCCCAGGTTCAAAGCCCTCAGTAAGTCATTCTCTCTCCATCTGATAACTGTTGGGGCCCGCTCTCACACAATACAAAATAAGGACTTAGGGCTCCTGATACCATATTATCAAGGCGATTTAGGTCATCTTCTGAGGCTTCTGGTGACAGGACACAATAAAATCTGGGCTGTGGAGCAGCATCTGGAAGATAGCACGTGTTCAACATATGATTAGAGAAGAAGAGGTGCATTCTCCTCTGACTCAAAGGTACAAGATAAAAATCAGACAGCCATTTGGAAGTAACCCAAAGTAATGTGCCTTCATTGATATTAAATAGAACCACCACCTCACAGGCCTAAAACAGCCCAACAAGAGTCTCAAAAAGGTCAGTGTAAGAGGATGTAATCTGAGTAAACCAACTAAAGACCCTGGGAATGTGGACTTGGAGCTCATGTTTCCATGAATTCTCTCACCTCTCAGAAAGGCCCTGGACAACACCTACAGACAGCAAGGACACACTGGACACCTGACACAGCATTTCATTCTGCACCACTCTAATGCATTTATCATGTAATGTCATACTTATATGTCTGTGTCCAGCCCTGTCAACGTCAGAAAGCTCCAAGAGGTTAGGAACTGTGTCTTATCTCAACTGTGTATCTTGCCCAGTGCCTAGCACAGTGTTCTCTCTACAGAAGGTGTTTAACAAATGTTTCTAAATTCTCACTTGGGAATATCAAAGGGCTTTTGAACAAGTGGGAACTTCAGAGATCCACGACTCAGAAAGAAATTCTGAACCATATCCAAAAATAGAACAGAGAAGTTAAATTGCAGCAGTCAGGCATCGCCATGCCCACATATCCCCATACATCTACACTGGGGTCAAGTAAGAACCCACACAAGCACTGCTCTGGCCCTTGAGTCTCTCCAGGAAATTGAAGCTTGGGAGAGGCAGCTATAACTCTGCACATACCATGTGATCCCCCAGCAGAGAACTGTGGACTTGGAAATCTTGCTAAATGGGATCAACCCAATCTTTCCTAAGAGAGATGCTGGTCTTAGGATATAGGACAACTCCCCAAATCACCAACATTTCTTTTAGTTATTTTGATTCCACCCTTCTCACTTAATAAATGATTGTTTCTTTCCTTCCTTCCTTCTCTATTTTTGTCAGTGAGGTGTGCTGAAGGTGCCAGAGGGGCTTTATAAAGTTCTTCTCTTCTGACCTGATGAACAATGCTTGGTCCAGTTTTCTTCCACTTCTTTGAAGCCATGATACAAGGGCGCAGTGGCCCTGCGGCCGCTTTCCTGAGATCCAGTTACCCAGCCAAAAGGAGGACTAAGAAGGTTATATTGCACCTGTACAAGACACATGAGGATTCAATTTAAGGGGGAAATACATTATCACTGATTCTGTTGCAATCCTTCTAAGAAGCTCTCAGCTTGCAAAAAGTCAAAAATAAAATAATAATAATCACCTGAACCCCAACGAAAACAGTAAGAATAAGAGAGTAACAGTTACAGCCAGGTTTTACATAATGCTTTAAAATTAGAAAAGCATTTTAATACAGGGTCATATCTGAGTAGCAAAGCAGACTTGTCAAGATGTAGGAAAGGTATTATTATCTCTGCATAGGAGGAAACAGATGCAGAGAGATTCTAAGGGAGTCATCTAGGTCACACAACTGGGGTGCCAAAAACCAAGAAATCTCACCTCCAAACAGCAATCTCACCACTATGACCCATTTCTCTTTACAATGACAGCAGATGCCCCCATAGGGTGGTCAGGTCTACATTTGGGGAATAAAGAGCAAAAGTACCACAAGGAATTGTCCAGCTGCAGGAGTGTATTAACTCCCAGCAGCATTCTCACAAGGAAATGTGATAAGAACTGATAGCTTAAATCATTCTGCAGAGGCTTAATTAACTTGCAGCATGAGTGAGGAGGTGAGAAACAAAAAGAATTCTCTTAAATTCAAGAGCCAGTATGATGTAGTGCTGGACTTAGAATCTGAAAGGACCAGGCTCAAAACCCGGCCTCTGACAGTTACTAGCTGTGTGAACCTGGCTAAGTCACTTAACTTCTCCACTGCAGCTTCCCTTCCACAGCTGTAAAAAAAGGATATTACCTAACAGCTGGAGTACCTGTCAGGAGGCTCAGATGAGATAATGAGTAAGAAGTGCCTGGCAAACTTGAAAGCACTAGATTCATGTAAGTTTTCATTTTTGTTATTACTTGGCTCTACAATGGTTACAGAATTTCTTCTTCTGGACATTATTATTATTATTGTTATTATTATTAGCATTAGCATTTATGTAATGCTTGGAACAATTCAATTTAACAAGCATTTATTAAACACCTACTGTATTCAAGATACTGTGACAGGTGCAAAAGCTATAAAGACAAAAATAAAAAACTCCTGCCCCTAAGGAGCTCTAGTTATTCCACAGGAGATGCCACATGCACTGAAACGGATCTGTGATCTCTTGATATGGAAGTTCCCACTGACGACATACACAGCAATCATCCATGTCTGCTCTTTCAGAGCCACTCTTACCCCTGTCCTTTCATGAGGTTGGTGGGATGGGGGGAGTGAGAGAAATGGGGGATGGGGGGGTACCATCCTCCGTGACGGTGGCCTTCCTCATTTTCTCAAGACATTAAGAAGCTACAATGTGGAGCTCTCAGATTATCCACTTGTTATTCTTCACCCCCACTATGTGAGTGAATGGTAAATGTCATTTACTTTGCAAATAAAAGCAATATAACATGATTTTGAGAAGGGACAGAACCCTAACAATCAAGACATCAGCCAAGTTTTCTTACTCCAAGAGATAGCAACTGGGCTGAACCTGGAAAGAAGTTAAAAATTCTAAAAGCCAGGATGGCTAGGTGGCACAGTGAATAGAGCACCAGCCCTGGAGTCAGGAGGACCTGAGTTCAAATCCAGCCTCAGACACTTAACACAAAACTAGCCATGTGACCTTGGGCAAAGTCACTTAACCCCAACTGTCCTACCTTCCCCATTCCAAAAAGAAAAAAAAACCTAAAAGACAAAAAATGCAGAGGGCACAAACTCCAGGTAGGGAAGGGAGCCTGCAAAAAGGTTCAGAAAGGAAATGGAATGCCAAGTTTAGAAAGCAGCAGGTAGGCCAGTTTGGCTGGCCTGCAATATGTGCAGGGAGAATATGAAAGAAGCCTGGCAAGACCTGCTGGGGCCAGATGTACCTCAAGATTACTGAGCAGAAGAGGGAAAAAGGCAGATCTATGCTATAGGTCGACCAATTTGGCAGCTACATAGAGGACAGATTAGAACAGGGAAAAGCCAAAAATAGGGAGGTCAGTTAGAAGGCTATTAGAATAGTACAGGCAACAGGTGATGAGGACCCAGACAACAGTGAAAACTATGTGAATGGAGAAGAGAGGATAGATGGGAGATACACTGTACAGAAAGTGCGCCACTTATTTGTTGCATATAGAGAGTGAAGGGAAAGGGAAGAGCTGAAGATAATTCCAAAGTTGCCAACCTATGAGACAGGGAGACTCACGCTACTCTTGACAGAAACTAGAAAGGAAGAGATTTAGGAAAAAAGAAAATGACTTTCACTTCAGACCTGCTGACTTCAAGATGGTGATGGGACATATAAATTAAAATGCTCAGCTGGTGGAATGGGACTTGAGTTCTAAAAAGAAAAGGGTTGGCTATCTTTATGTAGGAAGCTAAGCAAGGGCAGAGTAAGAATTGGAGGGATATACAGATATAGAGGACAGGGCTCCACAAACAATGAGCGAGCAATGGAAATTGAACAGGAACAGGCAGGCAGGAATGAAAGAAGTCAAGTTAAAGGAGGGTCAGAAAATGTGAACGAGGATGGAGTATCCATGGTGTCAAAGGCTGCGGAGAGGTCAAGAAAGGTGACAAGTGAGAAGAGACCTCCAGGGTTGGCAACTAAGAGATCCCAGAGAACTTCAGAAAGAGGAGTCTTACTTAGTGATGAAGGTGGGAGACACTGCAGAGGGGTCGGAAGGGAAGGAACTAGAGGCAAGGACTGCAGGTAGCTTTTGTAAAAGAAAGAAAGAGAACACAGGCTCACAGTCTGAGTGGCTGAGATGCCAAATGAAGGTTAAGGATAAGGGAGAGCTACAGATATGACTGTAGATGCTAAGAAAAGAGCCAGGGAAGTTAAGGAGAGGCTGAAGATAAGAGAAAAGGGATGATGGAAGATGTGAGCTCCCAAAGGAGAACAGGAATGGAATTCAGAGCCCAAGGAGCTGGGCTGGACAAAATGAAAGGCCAGGTCTTCATCAGAGACTAAAACAAAGAGAGACTAGGGGATGATGTGGAGAAGTTTTGTTATAAAGAAGAGGAGAGACTTTATTATGGATGGCCTCACTCTTCTCAGTAACGTATGAAGCAAGGTCTTTGGCTAAGAAGCCACAGTGATGGAGGTGGAGTATGAGGTGAAGCTGAGAGAAGAACAACACTGCTTTAAAACTTGCAAAGTGAGATATGAGTATGTGTATAAAATATTTATGAAACCTAATTTGATCCTCACAATTCTCTTATCTTGTTTTTGTAGATGAGAAAAGTGAGACTCAGTAATGTTAGGTAGCTTGATAGGAGGAATCAGAGGCAGGATTTGAACCCAGGTCTAACCTGACTCTAACAATGCTCCCATGATGCCAGCCTGCCTTTTGTTATGAACAGGGTAGATTTTATTTAGGTCAGTCACAACCTACTGAAAAAAAAAAACCAAAATGTAAGGAATGAGCATTTTGGGCCATACCTGCTCAAAAAGGTACATGGGGGCTTTGGAATATTGATGAAGCAGATAATCAAAGACCAGGAGAAGGCGTGCGAGGAGCAGTGGCACTGAGCACAGCTGAGAATCCAAGCTAGCTCTCAGTTCTAGGATGGTCTGGATGCAAAGGGCCAGTACAGAGCGACGACCTTTCTCTGAGAAGTTGTGGAAAAGGAGGAGGAGAAGCTGCAGATGCTCCACATTCAGGTCTTCTGTATCACTGGGAAGCACCCCTTGCAAGGCATTCTGTTTCAATGTGGCCACAAACCTGCCAGAAAAAAAGGACATATTCTGGTAAGATCAACAAACATCCCTGGGGCTGAAGCGTTAATAAACCCATATGCAACTGAATTTCTTAAACACAGTAATCAAGTTAGAGTCCAGGGGGGAAAAAAAACATGAATTGATAGGAAACAGAAACTAAATCTTTCCCTGAAATACAAATGTCAGAGTTAGCAACCACAACCAGTTCCCAGAGTCCTGTGATGAGGTAGCTACTCTAGCCTCCTTATCAGCAGAAATGAGAGAGTAGGCAGACAAAGGAGGAGTGGACTCTAAAAAGCAGCAGCCCAAAAGCATAATAACTGGGCAATGCCAACAGGATAGAATCCACACTGCTCCTTCCTGTGGCGACTCTGTCATTTGGTTCTAGTCTCACCAGCAGAGATTATGCTGCATATTAAAATCATAACATAATTATGAAAAAGTTCTGAATAACTCAGCATCCTATGTATGAACCAAGTAAAAGAGGAAATTTTACCCTTGAGCAAACTTGGGAAAAGAGCTTTAATGCAAAAAGCAATGAATGTGTCCAGCATTCTGTTCACTCCCTTTGGCTATCAGGAAAGAGATTTGTGTTTTAATAAGGGCTTTTCCCCCTCGTTTTTGCTTGATCCTGCTGGGATCAGTCACATGGGTTTACAATTTCACAAATCCAGCATTATAGCTATTTGATCCTAGAGAGGAGAATAAAAAGGCAAAGGCTTTTAGGAAGACAAACAGCTTTGAAGATTCATAAACATGTAAACAAAAAATGGCAAAAACCAGATCCATCCAAAGAGGATTTAATAGGTGACCAATTAATCTGCGTTTTCCCCCAAGTACAAAGAAAACCTTTAAAATTTGGCCAAAAGATTTAAAGTTCTTTAAATGGTTTCAAGCAGAATGCCTAGGAACATTAACTTGGAAACAGGGTTGCTATCTTTTTTCATTTTTTTTAAAGGGTTGGGACACAAATCACTTCTGGTAGGAGCACATTTAGCCTAGACTTTATATTCTAATGCCTAGTGTTCTAAAGAAAGATTCCTTTGGGGACTTTACCATGCTATTTTGTAAGCACCCCATCTTCCCAAATCATAAAACAACGTATCTTTACCCATTTTCTCAGGTTATATAATCAATAACTGCAAAGCCTTGAGAGCCATGGAAATCAAGGTCATATACATACAAAAATGTATGGTCACAAAGAACTGAAAACACAGTGAGTGCCCATCTGCTGGCAAACAAATGGCAGCACAGTAATGTAATGGAATAATACTCCATGGTAAGAAACAAGGGAAATGAAGAATTTCGGGGAATTTGAGAGGTCCCATACAAATTGCTGTAGAATGAAGTGAAAAGAATAAAAAGAACATTCTACACAATGCCCACAAAGATGTAAAGGAAACCAACAACGAAAGATTTCAGAAGCCTAATCTGTCCAGTGATTAAGTTTAACTTTAATTACTAGTGATGCTTGCTTCTCCTCTTGGTGGACAGGTGGTCAATTAAAGATATGGAATAAAACACCCACTGTCAGAAATGGCCAATGGATCATTTGTTTTCTTTAGCTGTATCAGTTTGAGATTAGGAAAGGTTCCGTTAGACTGGGTTGGAGTGGATCACCAAGAAGTGACAGTAAAGTTTAAAAAAAGAGTAAAGAAAACATTTACTTCCCCTTTAAAAAAAGCCATCGTCAACTGAGTTGGTAATTTTTCAATGGGAGATTTCTCTCCTACTTTCCTTACCTCTCCCAAACTTTAAGGCATTCGGGAACATCAGGGTCTCCCTGAGCACTGGCTCTGTGCTGCCAGATGAGCAGGAGGCGCGAGAGCACAGATAAGCTCTGAGGATGGATGTACAAAGGCCACGGGCCATCAGAAAAGGGAGCAATTCCCAGTTGTTGCAAAAGAGTATTCTGTTATGAAAGAGACAAGAAACTATTAGGAAGGAGATAAAAGTGGGTCCCCCTTATACTTCATTGATGCTAGGGGTCAAACCAATGAACTAGGATCATAATACATGAATAGAAGAATGGGGAATATAGACTCATACTTGGAATACTAAAGACTGAAAGGCGCTTAGAGAGCATTCTCTCTTTTTTTCAGATTGCAAAACAATCCCAAAATGAGGAAATGATTAGTGCAAGGTTAAAGAGGTGATTAGCAGCACAGAAAAGACTAGAACATGCACTTTCCTTTACACCCAGCTGCCTCCAGGACACATGGCTTCGATGGAGGAGCAGTGTGCCATGCAGGGGAGCTCAAGGACTACCACAAGAAAGGGAACAGCACAGCAGGGGCAAAACCTGAGAAGCTCTAGCAGGAGAGTTTCTAAAGAGGGGGCAAGTGAGTTGATGTTTCCAGGAAGAAAGACATTAACTGCTTGTCAGAAAGTTGAGCACTCTTTAATTTCATAATTAACACCAAAAGCAATGATAGAAAGAAACAAATACACTAAGAATTCTGACACAGAAATACAAGGTGGAGAAGATTAGGAATCAACATCAGTGAAACCTCAGCTAAAGGTTCTGGGCAATGGTTTTCCTTGTCTTTAATTCTAGCAAGATTTTCTCCAGCTCAGTTATATAAACTAATAATATAACCCCTCTATCACATGGTGACTGGGATGCCTATACAGTGGCAGGCACAAACCACGGTTACTAGCTCAGGGTGCAGAATGGTAATCTAGATCAGGAGTGTGCCAAGTGTGTTTGTGTGACATAAACCTTCAAAGACATCCCAAAGAACTGTTCTGGAAATAAATACTATTTTAAAGAGAAAGAAAGAAGGGCCTTATATCTACAAAAAATTATTTTAGGGCCCCTCTGGAACCTAATTCTCTGACATTATGGAAATTAACAATTAATTCAATATTCAATATTTATTCTGCACCTACTATATGTAAGAGCTATACTATGCCCTAGGGGAAATGTAAGAATGAGACCAGATCCCTTGCCCAATGAATTTAAGATATAGTCCAGGGGAAGATGAGGGGAGGAAAATTTAATTCAACAGGAAATATTCCCCTGTCCTCATCTAGCCATTTTTCAACTTAAGAACTTTACTAACTACTGAAAATTCTGATTAAGTCCTATGAATACTATGACCATTTTTCAGTGAGATACTAAGCCCCAGAGGTATCCTACCTACAGTTCTGATGCTGCTGCTAGTTTTCTGGTGGCTGAGAGAAAGGCCCTTTCAGTCCTGAGTCATGCCCTAATAAATCAGTGGTCTAAGGAGGTAGCAGCTACAGCAAGAGCCCTGGTGGCTAAAATGAACCATGCCAGATGTCACAAAAAGATACTAGTTTTGGCTCTTCTTTGCGCTCAGGCTACTCTAGGTCATCTCATGAGGCAAGACAAGGCTCTCCCAAGAAAGACCAGTGTGTAAGAGGGTGATGATGAATCACCAAAGTAAGCTAGGCTAGAGTTCTAAAGCTACTACCACCTCACATCAATATAGCACTAGGAGGATGACAGTTTAGCAGTCCCATTTTACAGACGTTGAAACTAAAACTCAGAGAAGTCATGTGATTTGTCCATGAATGACCCTATGGTGACAGGGAGGGCTACCACTCAAGGTCAGACCCTCACTGCTTCCTGTCTACACCTTTGTCAGAGCCTCCCCATTGGTTTCCCTTCCTCAAGTCATGAAACTGGTCAACTCATCTCTGACACAGAAGACAAAAGACTTTATCCAAAGCATAGTTCTGACCATCATGTGGACAGAGGGAGTGTGGAAAGGAGGGAGGAACCAAGAACTCCAGTAGTTCCCACTGTCTCTAGGATCCCTGTGTGAAGCCTTTGCAGCCCAGCCCCAACTTACCTTTCTAGCCTCATTAAATTAGTCCCTTTCCTACACTCTTTGGTCTAACCAAACTGGCCTGCTTGCAGTTCCTCACACACAAAACTCTATCTCCTGTTGCCGTACCTTTGCACAGGCTGTTCCCCGTACCTAGGGGAACACCTTTGACTCCTCCTCACCTGTGACTCTAGGAATTTCTAGTTTCCTTCAAAGTTCAACCCAAGTGACACTTTCTACATAAAGCCTTTCTCAGGATACATAATCAATTTTCTCTTACACCCAATTTATCTTCTCTTTATTTTATATCTAACTGCATATGTACATACTACCTCTCTCATGGCAGAATACAAGACCTTGAGGACTCTGGCTATGCCACTTTTGTCTCTGTGTTGTCCCTCTCCACAACTCACACAGTGTACAGCATGTAGCAGACACCTAATAGAGATGTCTCGGATTGAGAGGTATAAGAACCAGGATTAAATTCTGGTTTCCTGACTCCAAGTCTAACACTCTTCACATTAAACAGGGCTCAGTCTCTGATTTCTTCTCCATAAAGAGGATACTGTCTGATGATTTTAATTAGTCAACTTTCCATAGCCATACAGTAGGACTTGAGACACGCAGGGATACTTAATCCATCTCCAAGGCATGCTGACTTCCATCAGACCCCTTTCTCCTCATTAATAACACAAGTCAGTGACTTTTATACATTATTCTGCTTAAAAAAGCACAACCCAAGGCAGATGCCCATGTGGAAATGTCTATCTTCACTCATCTGCCAAGATGTCATCAATTAGAAAAGGCCAAGTTCTTTGTGCATACCTTGACTTTATGATCTGAGCCTAACAGACTCTGGTTCTATTGGGGAGTAACACATTTACATCACTATTGAAACAAAAACAAACTTGAAAATGTCTAGCCTTTGAAACTGAGAGCTTCCCTGAGTGAGCACAGATTTGAGCAAGAAGCTGACAATTCTGGCAGGACTCCCTATCTTCATCAAGTCTGAAGAAGTCTTGGTTTTGGGTCTGCAAATGCTGAATTAGCTTTTCCCTTCTTTTCATGTACAGTGGCCTAACAAGTGTCCTATCTTTCTAACCCAAATTACATTCCTTTTTGGCTTAAAATAAACTTTTCAAATAATATTCAAATAATAAGAGGAACAGGGGTGGGGACTGCTTAACATAATTTTTAAATGGTTTTATGATTTTAAGGTTTGGGATAGGGACTACACATATGATTTCATTGGTCTGGGGAACATTATGATGAAGAAAGTCCCTCCAGCAATGTAGGAGGGCAATTTATACTCTTTTCTATAATTTATATTCTTAGGCATTACTAGGATACTGAGAAATTATTTATACTCTTTTCTACAATTTATATTCTTAGGGCATTACTGGGGTACTGAGAAATTAAGTGGTACGCTGAGGGTCTGAGAGCCAGTACGTGTCAGAGGCAGGCCTTGACCCCAAATCCTCCTGGCTTCCAAGACAGTCCTCTCTCATTCTACCCCACTGCTCTCACTATCCTATCCCTGTTCTGAGATTTCTTCCAAACTTTGTGAATATCACTGCATTATAATTACAGTCTGGCAAAACAGATTTCAGAGAGGTGGCTTTGCTGAAAAATGTTCAAATGAAATGACCAGAGAAATATAAGAAGATTACTTCTTAGTACAGACAACATCATCAAAAGGTTATGCTAGAAACACAACGTACAAACTTCCTGTAAAAATACAGAGAATCTACTTTTTATGTTTCTCCTCACTTACATGTTCATGTGTCAATAAAAGAATGAATCACATGTCCAAGGGATTTACTTTACTGAATTAGCAAAGACCCTGGAGCTCACTCAGGGGCCAGGTCTTACCTGTTGCCCTCAGGGTAAAGAGGAAAAGCCACTAAAGTCCCTGTCAAGGGACAGCAGGGCCTAGTCTCTTGGCAACCAGAGGCTAGCAGTTGGCTCCCCTGAACTCTCGAAGCCTAATTTTCTTCCACTCTAAAATGGAAATACTGGTAATAGGTGAGCTCCCTCCCAGGGCTGTTGTGAGGAAAGTGCTGGCAAAGTATCAATGTGGAGTAGGAATGGGAGGTATTATTACTAGTATTTGCCTCTAAGTTTATCAAGTGACTTGAGGACATAACTAAACTTTCCTCTTTCCCTTTCTGGACAGTCCAGCACCAGGATTAGATCTGGAACTTTATCCCTTAATCAAAGGAACTAGCACTGGCTCAAGAATTAGCCTTTGATTCCCACCCCTTCCCTGCCTGTGCCAGGCCAAAGCCACACTCACCTGCAGGGTAGGAGACTGAAGGTCTGATGTGACTAGGGAGTGGTTAAAGTGATAAAGTGCAGCAGCGAAGTCTTCATCTGATGAACCTTGAAGGCAAAGAAAGTACCCAGTATTTTCTACCAACTGCCCCTGACAACCTCCCAGGCCACCATAACACTGAGCATCCAAAGTCTTAGGAAAGAGTCCTTTCTACTCACCTTTGAGCCCGTCCTTGTCTACCTCCTTGATGATGCTGGCTAAGGTAGCCATGTGCTGCTCAGACAGAGACACACTTAGGTAATTGCGGATGAAGTTGTTCCGAGAGTTCAACATGGAGGAGGTGAGGAAGTTCAAAATGTTGGAAGCCAGACCTAAAAACTGAATGGAGAGAGAACGAGCTCCTCTCCAGCTCTTAGGTACAGAAGCACACAGGAAGCCCCACACAAGAACAATAACACATGTGATTGCATCCTACATTAAACAAGCCAGAGAAGGTCTAATTCTATTTGCAAACATTAGGGTCTAGTTTGTAGCTGGGAAAAATCTCTCATAAATAACTCTACCAGGGATGACCACAATGGAATCACAGAACCATTGGTTCAGAACTAAAAGGAACCTTAGAGATCACCTACCCAACCCCCTCATTTAAAAAAGAGGACCTTGGCACCCAGCAAAGGTAAAGTGACTTGCCCAAGTCACACAACAATGTCAGTTTTGTTCCAGTCCTTATAGATAAAAGCACAGGGGTAAAGTCAAGATGGCAGCACAGAAGCAGAACTCCACAGCTCCCCCATAACCACCTCAAATACCTATAAAATATGACTCTAAACAAATTTTAGAGCTCCAGAACCCACAAAATTACAGAAAAACACATCTCCCACTAAAGGCAGCCCAGCAGGCGGGACAGGAAGGGCTCATCACAGCGCGCTGGGAGCCGAGACCAGTCACGGCTTCAGCCCCAGGGCCGCCAGGACAAGCCGTGGCTGGAGCATTCAGGAGAGTGGATCACTGGCAGCGCTGGCAGTTTCAAGAATTATCAACCCATAAGAAACAAGGACAAACTGAAAGGTCAGTGGAACTCAGTTAAATTTGGGGGAAAGAAGCAGGTCCGGCCATCTGCCCCCAGGACAAGAAAACAGGAGAAGCAGCGGCCCTGCAGCTGCCACCATGTGGCTGCTTTCAGAGCTCGCAGCCTGCAGATTGCAGGGGGGCTGAGCGATCATTCAGAGGCTAAATGCTCTTGCGTTAACCTGCCTGGATCAGGACTGTGGTTTTGGGTGATGGTCCTGAGATATGTGACCTGTGAGCCAAAGCTGGTGGGGGGTGCAGAGATGGCGGCCACCTAACAGCTCCAGAAGCTGCAAAAACCCCAGCAATTTGGGACAAAGCTCTCCCCCCTGGGAAGCAGAAATCTACTGTGGCTCAAAAATCAAGTTAATTGACTGGCAGCATGACCAGGCAAAGGAAGCAAAGCAAGCCCAGCAATCCAACTTTAGATTCCTTTTTTGGGGACAAAAAGGATCAAAGCATGTAACGGGAGGAAGACAACACAGTCAGATCTCCCACACCAAAAGCTTCCAAGAAAAATGTAAACTGGTTACAAGCCAAAGAGCAGGTTAAAAAGAATTTTGAAAACCAAATAAGAGAAATGGAGGAAAAATTGGGAAGAGAAATGAGAATGATGAAAGAAAATCATGAAGAGAGTCAACAACCTGACTGAAGAAAGTAACACCTTAAAAAATAGGTTAACTCAAATGGGAAAAGAGGCCCAAAAAGCCAATGAGGAGAAGAATGCCTTAAAAAGTCAAATTTGCCAGATGGAAAAAGAATCTCAAAAGCTTGCTGAAGAGAATAATGCCTTCAGAATTAGAGTGGAGCAAATGGAAGCAAATGACTTTATGAAAAATCAAGATACTATTAAATAGATACAAACAAATGAAAAAAGAGAAGGCAATGTGAAATATCTCATTGAAAAAACCACTGACCTGGAAAATAGATCCAGGAGAGACAATTTAA